>CM067219.1:56555501-57238001 GCA_034190945.1 Octodonta nipae
CAATACACTGACTGTGTGTCTTACTGATGTGTATAACATCCAGTATTCACTTTAGAACTTGTCATTCAAGGAAGCGTATCTGACGAGAACTCCTGGTTCGAAACGGCTGTCATACGTTGAATGATATAGTTCTAAATATGTGGATATATATCTGTATATATATTTACTTATGTGTTTTTATATAAAACACTCGAACCATCTGTCAAGAGTATGGTATATAGTTATAGCATAGTATGCCTTCATATATTTTAAATTACTCAATAGACTGTAGATGTCACCGACACCTATTGGTTCAATACACTGACTGTTGTCTTACTGATGTGTATAACATCCAAGTATTTCACTTTAGAACTTGTCATTCAAGGAAGCGTATCTGACGAGAACTCCTGGTTCGAAACGGCTGTCATACGTTGAATGATATAGTTCTAAATATGTGGATATATATCTGTATATATATTTTACTTATGTGTTTTTATATAAAACACTCGAACCATCTGTCAGAGTATGGTGTATGTTATAGCATAGTATGCCTTCATATACTTAAATTACTCAATAGACTGTAGATGTCACCGACATCTATTAGGTTCAATACACTGACTGTTGTCTTACTGATGTGTATAACATCCAAGTATTTCACTTTAGAACTTGTCATTCAAGGAAGCGTATCTGACGAGAACTCCTGGTTCGAAACGGCTGTCATACGTTGAATGATATAGTTCTAAATATGTGGATATATATCTGTATATATATTTACTTATGTGTTTTTATATAAAACACTCGAATTATCTGTCAAGAGTATGGTATATGTTATAGCATAGTATGCCTTCATATACTTAAATTACTCAATAGACTGTAGAGGTCACCGACATCTATTAGGTTCAATACACTGACTGTTGTCTTACTGATGTGTATAACATCCAAGTATTTCACTTTAGAACTTGTCATTCAAGGAAGCGTATCTGACGAGAACCCCTGGTTCGAAACGGCTGTCATACGTTGAATGATATAGTTCTAAATATGTGGATATATCCTGTATATATATTTACTTATGTGTTTTTATATAAAACACTCGAACCATCTGTCAAGAGTATGGTATATGTTATAGCATAGTATGCCTTCATATACTTAAATTACTCAATAGACGGTAGATGTCACCGACATCTATTAGGTTCAATACACTGACTGTTGTCTTACTGATGTGTATAACATCCAAGTATTTCACTTTAGAATTTGGCATTCAAGGAGCGTATCTGACGAGAACCTCCGGTTCGAAACGGCTGTCATACGTTGAATGATATAGTTCTAACTAGTGGATATATATCTGTATATATATTTACTTATGTGTTTTTATATAAAACACTCGAACCATCTGTCAAGAGTATGGTAGATGTTATAGCATAGTAGCTGTTCATATAACTTAAATTACTCATAGACGGTAAATGTCACCGACATCTATTAGTTCAATACACTGACTGTTTGTCTTATTGATGTGTATAACATCCAAGTATTTCACCTTTAGAACTTGTCATTCAAGGAAGCGTATCTGACGAGAACTCCTGCGAAACGGCTGTCATACGTTGAATGATATAGTTCTAAATTTGTTGATATATATATATATATATATATATATATATATATATATGAACGCAACTCAGAATTCAAAAAATTGTATGTTACATGTTTTATATGACTATGGCCATTCTTATAATGGTGAAACTTCAAGACTTTTAGAAGTAAGGAAAAAAGAACATGGATATAACATTTCGAGAAGATATGTGAACAAATCAAATTAACCAGCAGCGGCAGCCGTAGGATGGACTGGGATAAAACAAAGATTTTGTTGAAAGAGGAATATTTAAAAAAAAGCAAACTTAAAGAAGCTAGCTGTATGATAATAAATCGACCTTCATTTGGGCTGGAGAAATCCTCTTGCTGGAAGAACAAAAAAACGGTTGCCTCAGAATCAAGTGCGATCTCCAAACGATAAATTGCTACTGTCAAATTTTTTGACAAACAAGAAAATCAACACCTAAACGAAATTTATTGGAAAAAAAACTCTATCTACAAAGCGATTGACAACTGTTGCGTTCCCGCAATTTGTTTAGTGTATTTTTAAATTTGATTGAATTATTTCATTGATTTTCAAACTTCTGCACCTTTTCCAAAACCTTCCGTCGCGCTAATGCTAATTGTAAGTGTTTTTTTCGTGTTTTGTGTATTGTCTTCCGAGCTATTCGGACGCTTTTGATTCCGTCGTAAGACGGCCGCTTTTTATTGTTATTGTGTTACGATTTCGCGAGTTATAGTTCCGGTCGTAACAACCGCTAAACCGCTTTCATTTGTTTCTTTTGTGTTAACAAAAGCGCATCATTTGTTTGTTAAACCCGTATTTTTTGATTGCTCAATCAATGAACAATACGTCGCTATTTTTTGTGTAACGTGTCGTCCAGACAAAGCTCTAAAATAGTTCCTGCCGCTGCGGGGCTAGCCTCTGAAGAAACAAGAGCCAAAAAACACCACCTGCAGAGCTTTAACGTAAAAGGTCAGTGATTAACTTTTATTTGGTGATTTAATTTACGCTAGGATGTTTTAGTGATTGTTCCGCTAAAGGTCCTTCGTCAATTATATACTTGCATTGAACCAGCACTGAACTAAAACCGCAACATCTAATTCATACATTTTTTTTGGATATTGTATATAATGTGTCATCGAAGACATTACAACAACACTGCAGAGTTGGAGTTGAAACGACCCCAAACACAGATAAGTATAACACAATGTACAAAACATTATTTATATACGGGAATACCGGCTGATTATTTTGTAGAAATCTCTTTCTCTCTCTTAACTGTGAGGAAGAATTTGTATACCGATAGCCAGTAATCCGGGCTATTTTAAAAAATTGACTTACTACACTTTGTTCTCCATATACAATTTTCAAATACTTATCTGTTGCTTGAAAAAATCTGAGGAGAAAAAACCCTAATAAACAGGCAAAATAATTCAACACCTCCTTAACAATCTTTTCAAAATTTCGTAAAGATGCTACAACTATCGTTCAGAAAACAACTGTGAAGATTTGTTTATGTTTACGAAATATGAGTGGAGATTTTGAATCATGGAATAAACAAATACTGAAAGTCTTTTAAAGGATTAGAATATTAACTTATTAAACACACGATATTTGGTAAAGAAACAAAGCCGTTCCTATTCAATCAAAAGTTCAAATATCTTTTGCCTGGAATAGTGTTGCACAAGTCGCAAGTAAATTCGTCAGCATCGACGCTATCAACACCTGCGCACGCTTCATGGCCCCATCTTCGACAGACACAACATCTAATCCACCCTTCACCCCTATCGTCGTTTGAGAAACTTTCGGTACAGAAAATACATTCTGTGTCATCCTCCTCAGATTGAACACATTTTTTCTTTTGTTTTGATATTCAATTACCTATCTTTTTTTCTTTTCCTGCCTTGAACCTCTCATATCGCTCCAATTTTTGATTTACTTTGTCACTCTTCTTTGGTAACGGTCGTAGATGGCTCGGTGTGGCAACATCAAATACGATTGCAGATTATTATCAACGATAGACAAGAGGTATCGTTTGTCAACGGCATCGGTGTTAATACTCTGGGCATTTCTAGTGAGGATGGTTCTATAGTGTAGGTGCCGGGAAGGAGGTGTTTCCTTTTGTTAGTAACTGGGTCTTCCTGTAATTCCATTTCTGTTGTTTCAGCAGCAATAAAATCTGTTTCTGTCGGTCGAAAACGGATGTGGCATATTGTTTTTTTCAGCCAGTTGATACGTTAATGACAGAATGTGATGTTTGGATAGGCCATACATCTTGGTTTCCATATCTTTAAGATGTCTGACAAGTTCACGTTCTTATTCTTGAGTAAAAACTGTTTTTTATCGCCTAAATATCGCCTAGACAAACGCCGATTTATAAATATAGTTAAAGGCAAAATACAGCAGGGGCACTACGAAATGGGAGATGGCACCTCAATTAAATCTATGGGGGAAGGTCATACTTATAAATACCTTGAAATAAAGCAGGCTCAACGTATTCATCACTTGACCATGGAAAAGGACCTAACAGCAGAGTTTTATAGAAGGATAAGACAACTGTTGAAAACCAAACTAAACAGTAAAAATCTGTTCCAGGCTATTAACACCTATGCGTGTTCAGTGCTCAGTTACTCTTTCGGTATATTAATTGGTACAAGACTGACACTGAACAATTATAACTAAAAGTTCGAGTTTTACTAACAAAAGCTCAAAATCACCATCCAAAGAACTTTGTCGAACGTATAACTTTGTCAGGGTATGAAGGAGGAAGAGGATTGACACATCTAAACATACTATTAGATCAATAAATTTCTATTTTGCGTAGCCATTTTCAGAAAATAGTAGAATTTTCTGATCTACACAGAGTCATGTGCTAGGTTGATGACTCAACACAACTGAGACTGACACAATAACACGTCCAAATACACCACCAGACCACTGATCAGAAACTGCTGAAATGGAAAGAGAGCCTTTTCATGGAAGACAGACGTCAACCAAGATTATGTCAACAGTGCAGCGTCGAAGTACTGGTTGATCTCTGGTCATATGTTTCCTGAAACGGCTTTATATTGGCAATCCAAGATCAAGTAATTCCAACTAAGAACTTCCTAAGTACATCGTTCTATTAACAACAATAGATGCAGGTACGGTTGCCAAACATCTGAATCTATCCAGCATATCACAGGAGGTTGTTAAGCGTTCACTGCAACTGAATCAAAGAACGATACGATGCTGTGGCAAAAATACTGCACCAAGAACTAGCACTCAAACTTGAACTATCACAGTCGCTGAGATTACCTTACTATAAATACAAACAAGAATCTGTTTTAGAAAATAACAACTACAAGCTGTACTGGGATCACACGATACTGACTGTTCGGACTGTTGCTCATAATAGACCAGATATAGTTTTGGTAGATAATGTCTCTCGGAAAACAACTTTAATTGACGTAGCAATTTCTAACAACAATAATTTAAATATCAAGCAGGCTGAGAAAATAACCAAATATAGGGATTTAGAATTTCAAATAAAGACAAGGTGGGGCATGAAGGACATACGAACTGTACCAATTGTTATGTCAACAACAGGAATAGTCTTACAACTTTTACTAATTAATTTAAAATACCTCGGTCTGGACGAACATCTGCAAAAAGCCGTCCTGTTAGGAACAGCCCGGACGGTCAGGAAATTCATGGGAAACTGCCGCCACGACTCCAGCCACGGGCCTGAAAACCTGGCAAGGGCACCCACACACTATTATGTTCCGACAATTGAAAACGATGTATTTTGTACGCTACGCCTTCATGACAAATTCCTATTGTGTTTTTTTAAATACTATTGGCATTTAATGACACAGTATTGCAATTTTGTCCACTCACCCTTTCATAATAAACAAAGTTATTAAATTTGGTGCAATCGATTTATATATTTTTTATGTAATTCTTCTAATCAATACACATTTTTTGTCTGTTTTTGTTCTTTATAATTCCTCATAATATATTTTCCCCTGAACTTCGGTTTATTGCGTAACGCATTGCACAAAAAACATTGTATATCTTCTGTTTCCGGGTTACCTCCTGGAAGCCGTCTTTCATTTCGATCTCCTCCATTGTTGGGTCCTCGATTTCCTCTTGGTTGGGATTGTTTCTGGCGCTGCCTGGCGTCTGAGGAGAGAATTCTCCTCTTATATCATTTTTATCGTCGCACGTAGTTCTATCATTTCTTCACTAAATTTCTTTACCTGCTAATCCATCATTTGTGTCAGCTTTAGATTGTAGGCTTGTTTCTTCTCAACTTTCTCTTCATTGCCTTGTAGTCTGTGTCCACGGAGTCAGGGGGTTCCTTTTTGTATTTGGACATGTCTAAAACATAGATGTAATTACTTCTAAGTACTTTGTCAATACTTAAGGAATTCTTTAATAGTACCAAAAAGGATGTTTAATCCTAAAAAGGACTAATGGTAAATGCCAGAAAAATCCAAGGGTTTCCCGATCGACCCAGGTACTCGCAGGTAGCCGCTCCCATGTTTTCGCCCTAGTGGCTCGCTGAGTGCTGTTTTGGGGTAGTTCTTATCTCTTACCTTTTCAGGTAAGGGAGAACCATTGAACTGAACACAAACTAGTTCAATTGGGATAACTTAAGTTCTCTTTGTATGATCTGTGAACTTAACTCCAAGATATCTCGATGCGAACTGGTGTGTGTGAATCAAAATGAAAACACTTTAAATACTCTATCTAATCAATAACTATTTTATGACATAACTTGACATTTAAATTTGGAAATTATTTATTAACCGAATTCCAAAAAGAGGAGGTTATCAATTCGTCGCGTTTTTTTTTGTATGTATGTTGTCTGATTTCTACTCCTGTGGTGAACCGTTTTGTATGAATATGGTCTTGTTTAATAGAGTATATATGCGGATTGGTGAAACTTCAAAAATTTGAATTCTATTGGTAAAGTGATGAAATTTGTGAATTAACACATGCGTGCATGGAAATCGGCCAAGATCCCTAACATATTGGTCGATTTTTCGAAAACTCCTTATGGATGTATATAATTTTTTAACTCATATACTTTTCTGCGACGTGCAACTTGCAGTTTTGCAGAAAATCGCCGAAAATTCCAAAATTCTTATGAAAAATTTCATCGAAATGACATAACGGACATATCAACATAAATATTTTATTCAACAATCGACCAATATCCCTAATATTTTAGTCGATTTTTCGATAACTTCTTATGGATGTGTATAGTTTTTTAACGTTTAATCTATTAAGGAAGATCCTTAGGTGATCTCATATACTTTTCTGCGACGTGCAACTTGCAGTTTTGCAGACAATCGCCGAACATTCCAAAATTCTTAGCAAAAATTTCATCGAAATGACATTACTTACATTTCCTCATAAATATTTTAATTCCAACGTAATAGTGCGGGAATTTTAGGCACTGGAAGTTTTAATTGCGAATTTGAAAATTTTCTATGTACATCTCAAGCATATAGGTAGTAAAACATAGTATTTTCGGCTCCTTAAATCAATGAGTACCAAGCTCGTTTTGTTTGTATACCAGGCAAATACCTATTTAAATGCAAGTTTTTCCATTTTGCTAACACGGTGCTGAAATAATTTATGGGGTAGCCCACAAGGAGTTATATACTATGGTTGAAATATAGGACGGATTTGACTCCGTAAATCTGGGATGGATTCTACTCCGTCCTATAGTTTACAGAACGCAGCTGACAAATTTATGCTTGTCCGTGGGCAGTCGTATGTACAGGAAGGTTGGTACATAGGTTGGAGTGGAATTATCTATAGTTATACAGGGTTATCAAAAAAAGTTGAAAAAAGGTTACATGGCGTAGTCCATAAGGCATAAATATATTTGAGGCGTATTAAGTCAACGCGTACTAGTACATTTTGTTCGTAAAGATTTACCTGTCAATTTAAATGAGAAAGTATCATTGTGTAGTGTTGAGGCTTTCGATGTTACCTGGTTCTGTCTATTAAGGTTATACATACAAAATAAAAAATAAAGAATGAAAACTACCTAAAAAAAACTAAAAAGTTGAAAATAAAACTTGTTAAAAAAATATATAACCGACTTATAATAAAATAATTATAACAAAATATAACTCTAGCAAATAAATAACACATTCAATGTTATTAGGTACCTACCCAGGAAGTAAAAAATGTTAACATTAAAAGGTGCTCATTCTGTACAAATTATTTACCTACCAATCTAGTATATTTTTGAAGTCGGTGCCAAGCAACAATCAAGTTTGATGAATTAGTAGATAAGTACGCAATGAAGGATTTTACCGGCACCGGCTTCAAAATATACTAGATTGGTAGGTAATTAATTTGTACAGAATGAGCACCTTTTAATGTTTATATTTTTTACTTCCTGGGTAGGTACCTAACAACATTGAATGTGTTATTTATTTGCTAGAGTTGTATTTTGTTATAATTATTTTTAGCTTTTTAGTTATAGGTAGAAGTCGGTTATATTTTTTAAAAAATGTTTTATTCTATTTTGCGAAGACGGTGCTTTTGGTTGTCACATTCTCCCGGCCTAATAGAAAATTCAGTGACAACACATGTCAAATTCTAAACTGCTATTTGGTGCGTTTATACACAGGATGTTTAGTTATAGCAAATAAAATCACAAAGTAAAGTGATAGAAGGAGTTGCATTTATATGATTGAAATATAGGTAAGGACGTTTAGCCGTATGTACAGGATGGTTGGAATATAGGGTGGAGTGGACGTTTGGTGGTATAAAAATGTTGGAAAATATGTAGCATTAAAATTATATAGGGTGATTAAACCCAATGAACACATGACATTCATATGACGTCATAGATAGATCATATAGAGATCATACAATTTTTACATAGATATGACATAACAGAGACTCTATTGATGATTTTTATTTGATGTCATCTAATATGACATCATTATGACATAATACTGACACAAAATCTGACTTTAATATGATATCATGATTTGATTTAAATGTTACATAAATAATATATAATCACTTCATATATTTATATATTATTTACGTAACAAGTAAATAATACAGTTACATAAGTTACACGTTTTGAGCCAAG
Organism: Octodonta nipae; assembly: GCA_034190945.1. NCBI lineage: Eukaryota > Metazoa > Arthropoda > Insecta > Coleoptera > Chrysomelidae > Octodonta > Octodonta nipae. The sequence goes on from CM067219.1 coordinate 56,564,183, forward strand.
GTAAAAGTGATATAATAATGCCATCATATCCTTATGTAAGGAGTTTTACGTAAAATTTATATAAGGAGGCCAACATACTCAAACGTCACTTACAAGTCATCCTTTTACCTACAACTGATATCATATTAAAGTCATGTTTATCTAACAAATCATCTTTTTATTTTTATACTGTGTATGGACTCGATAAGTGCAAGTTTCTACACCATTAATGCTCCTTCCCACACAGCACAGGTCCGTTTTTGATCCTATTTAGATCCGAATCTCCTAGACCTTAATCGGACATCCTGAACCAGGAACATCCATAAAGATTCTTTTTCGGAAAATTTTGGGAAGGCAATTTTTAGACATTGAGGTACCTGTTCAATATTTCTTACCTAAACTTAAGTGCATATATATACCTATTACATGTTAAATAAATTCAAATCAAATATTTAATCTCTATATTTCTACCACAGGTAAACAAAATAATGTGAGAGACTCATATTCTATTTAATTAGGAACGTATTTTCAATTTAAATAATAATTGTTACCTTAACTGTGTTATCAAACATGAATGATTTTAAACAAACCGCATTTTCTAAAATCTAAACGACACTTTACATTCCATTGCCCGATTGTAACTAATTTCGAGCAATTCATTAAAAAGTGGGTTAACCTTAAGTGACAGTTAACTAATTGTTAGGTAAGTATACCTTTACTGAATATTATTGTAAAATAGATCTTTTGGTTTATTTATCATTGTTTCACAATTATTTTAGCATCATTTAAATTCAAATGAGGTACAACTAATTGTATGTAAAAATGTAAGGAGCTTGTTAAGAGTATCAATGCGACAACACTGATTAAATGATGGCGTATGAATAAAATCGATCGTTACCGATTCAGATTGTGTTGTGGTTACCCATTTTGATTATTTACTCAATTTTGCTTGTTCTTTGAAGAAAGTTATGAACGCTTAGTGAACTGAATTTTGTAGAAATAAGTGTTATTTAATTTTGAGCATTCATTGTATAATACTAATTCGAATTAGCGATTCGATGATTTGTGGAACTTTCCCAACAAAGGTAAGAATATTTTATCGACTGTATACAATTTTTTAAGGTTACTGAAGTTTGAGGTATGTAATGAAAAAAAAACATGTATTGTTTTAAAAACCAAGTTATTGCTGGAGTTAAAGAACGAAAATACGAAAATCTTTAAAAATAACGGGACTTTGTTTATTCTTAAATCTCTCTAATCATTTTATTTTTATTTAACTTACAGGTTGTTGAGCTCTCAAAAATTGGGGACCCAACCCATGAAGAATGTCCGGTATAATTCAAGACCATAAGTTACAGAAATATATTTGGTTAGGAAGAAAGGCAAAAAGCCAATGCAGGCAACATTTTTACCAATATTAATAATTTGTGAGTATGTAGTGACTTATAAGTTTGTAATATATTGCATATTTATTATGGAATCATTTAATAATTATGCCCTCTTCAGGTTAGTTCGCATAATTCTCGTAGCCTTCTGCTTTCGCTTCTAGTTACTCGAATACTAAGATTTTCTGAAGCGAGCGCGCTGTTATATAGTCGCGGCTCGGCGCCTATCGGTTGACACCGTGAACGGCTGCGTGTGATTGGCCCTTGGTGCTCAGTGGGCACGGCTCCATCCTGCTGATTTGTTATTTCCGGTTGAGTTGTTATTGGACGGGTACGGGCCGGTACGGTGTTTAATAGGATTTTCCAACAATTCGATAAGTTCTGAATTTCATTGCGTGCGTTTAGACTGTGAGGTCTCTTCGCTATTTCAATTGCCTCTCTTACGAGTCTTGATTTCGGGTGTTCTATATTTGCCAGCACTCTGGTGTTCTCAAAGTCTATTCGGTGTGACATCGTGGTGGCGTGTTCTGCAATGGATGTTGGTTTTTCCTGCTTTCTTACAGCATTCTGGTGTTCATCACGTCTAGCTTGAATTTTTCTATTAGTTTGCCCCACATAGGTTTTATGACAGTCTGCACATGGAATCTCGTACACTCCCTGTTGTTCTAATAAAGGGATCCTCGTCTTCGGAGTCCTCAACACCGTGCTTATTTTTCTGTCTGTATTGAAAATAGTATCGATATTGTGTCTCTGTAGAATTCTTGCAATACTGTCCGTGGTCCCCTTGACATACGGTAAATAAGCCTTGGTTATTGGTGTCTCGTGCTCCTCGTCTGTTTGTCTCGGTTTTGACTTTAGGGCTCTTTGTATATTTCGGTCTGTAAATCCGTTTTGTCTCAGAGCTGTTTTAAACTGTCCATTTCCTGTTTGATGTTTTCCTGGTCAGCTAGTCTTTGTGATCTGGTTACTAAAGTCTTGACGACGGCTTGTAGTTGGGCTGGGCGGTGATGAGAATTAGCATGAAGGTATCTGTTGGTGTGAGTTGCTTTCCTATATACTGTATGGCCAAGGGTTCCATCTTGCTTCCTATTTATGAGAACATCAAGGAATGGCAGTTGATTGTTGGCTTCAACCTCCATGGTAAATTTTATTTTGTGATGGATGCCATTAAGGTGATCTAAAAAAGTATTGAGGTGTTCCCTCCCATGAGGCCAAATCACAAATGTATCATCCACATATCGCAACCACAAACTGGGTTTAAGAGTTGTTGTTCTTAGTGCCAACTCCTCAAAGTTCTCCATAAAAAGGTTCGCTATAACTGGTGAGAGTGGCGATCCCATTGGAGCTCCTTCCACTTGTTTGTATCGTTGGTTCTCGTAAACAAAATAGGTGTTCATCAGACAGTGCCTTGTTAAGTCTACAAGGTGTTGAGGTGGTTTGTATTTTTCTATTATGATATCCAAGGCTTCATCGATAGGGATGTTGGTGAAAAGGGACACTACGTCAAAACTTACAAGAAGACACTCTGGTTGTAAGACCGTTTTTCTAAGAATTTCGATGAAATGTGTCGAAATTTTTACATATGAGTCTGCCCCCTCTGCAAACGGTTGAAGTTGTTGGGCTAGGTTTTTGGCTAGGTGTTGTGTTGGGGATCCAATTGAGCTTACTATTGACCTCAAAGGTGTACCTTCTTTATGTACTTTTGGCAACCCATAGAATTTCGGACATCTCGATGACTTTTCACGCGGAATGAGTTGCAGTTGGAGATTTTTGTCGATCCTACTTGCTTGGATTTTGGCCTTGGTTGTTTTCTCTAGATAAGTTGTTGGGTCAGTAGTAATTTGTTTATATGCTGGATCTTGTAGCAATATTTGAATTTTGTATCCGCTGTATCTAAAATTACAGTCGCATTTCCTTTATCAGCAGGTAGAATGACAATGTCCTTGTTGAGGCGCAGTTGTTTCAAGGCCTCATTTTCTTCTATAGATAGGTTCCTTTTGGGTGGTTTAGACTTTCTTAGAACATGTGACATATCTTGTCTAATTATTTCAGCGGTGTTCGCATCTAATTTTGAAACTGCTGTTTCCACGCCACATATTATGCTCTCTGTTGGTATGTGAGAAGGAGCAATAGCTTAATTAAATCCCTTAGCCAACACGCCAATCGTGGAAGTGTTCAATTGGACCGAAGATAAGTTATAAACGGTTTTATTCGTTTCCAATTGCAGTGAGGTTAGACTGTGACCGTTATTTTCCGAGACAAATTCGTTTTTGGGCTTCTGTTGGAGCTTCAATTTGTTAAATTTTGCCTGTTGTTGCATTGCTGTTAACTCTGCATTCGTTTCGGCCCTAAATTCGCTAATTTCATCGAATTTATCCCATATTATCGGGTGGAGTGTATTGCTTACCTGTAAGTAGATAAGATGGGGCGTTCCTGTGACAACTCGATGGCATGTCCCTCAAACTGTCCACCGTAATAGGGGGGTCCCCAGTTCTTGTAGAATGGCATCGCCAATGTCCAGAGGGTAGTTTGTCACTTTGTCATCAAGAAATTGTCTCAAACAATGGATTAGGCGACAAAAGGACATCTTAGGTGTGACAAAGTTGACAAAAAGTGACAATTTGGCTAGACGTAGATGGTGAAGAGATCGCCAATAACCAGAAGGGTTTGCTGGGAAAAGCGTATCGCTTATCAGTAGTTTTGATCTCTTCTTCTTCGCTAGCTGTTCGTCTATCCTTGTTTAGCGAAGGCTGTCCTTGTCTGGCTTGTACGAGGGGTGGGCTAACCTAGCGTATCGCTTATCAGTAGTTTTGATCTCTTCTTCTTCGGTAGAATGTATATTTTTGCTGTCTTTGTTTATCACGTACACTACTTAACTTTCATTGTTTAATAGTTTTACACTTTTTAGACATTTCTTTACTTTGTTATTTTAGTTTGAAATAAGCTTATAATTACCAGATAACAGAAAAAAAATGACCCATGTAAGATTAGAACCTATGATATTAATGATTAGCATGGCACTTTAACCAACTAAGCTAATGAGTCATTTATTTTTCTTTTAAGTATTATTCTACATGAAATAAAAAATGATGATTTTTAATTCAATTTATTTAGATATAAACAACAAAAATTTATTCTCAGAAAAATACATTAGAATATTCATTAACAAAATTTTCAATTTCACATAGGTTTACAAGTCCTTCTTCATATTTTTCAAATCGTCGTCCATACCCCAAGCGGTAGTTTACTGACATCTCGAGAAAGAGAATTGGTAATGAAACTTCATCTTTAGGTAGATGATAGTAGGCAAATTTGTCCTCTGATAGATAGTAGAAAGCATCATAATATTTTGAATTTCCACATGGTAAAAAGTCTGCATTCGTTATAATGTTTTCACTTTTTTGAGTAGGTGACACCAGTTTGAAACTATCAGAACACTTTTTACATTTTGATGACTGTAATATCACATCATTGTTAAAACACCAAGGAAATTCTGAAACTTCATCACAAGGCTGACAGACAATAAGACTGTTCATGGCTAAATCTTGAGACAAACTAATGTGTTGCATTGTTAACATCTTGATTTATTTGTATAGGAGTAATGCGCTTTGAAGAAATTTTTGCTAGGTTATGAAATCTTTTTCGATTCTCAAAGACGTCTTGATTCCAATTTTGCTTCAAATTTTGTTTTTCTGAAATTGACATTGGTTCTGATATCCATTTACCATACAAATCTCTGATTTCATGCATGTTAAAAGAAGAACAATGACTGCACTGTAGAGCAATATGTCTTCCAAACGGGTAGTATTCATCTTTGATCACATCTTTGTCAGAATAACTTTTACACTTTAGACATGTAATTATAACTGTTACCTTGTAAGGCATTTTGTAAACTGATTTTTGTTTGTGCATAATCTGTGTTTTATTATGATCATTTCAAACCTCGATGTCATTATGAAGCTGTCTTCTTTGGATGGTTAATTGATAGGTCTGTTGAGAATCATGTAACAATTTTTCTTCCAAATGGGTAGAGCTCTTTTTTTCTTGTTGAAAGCAGATCTGATACTGTAAACACTTGAAAGGGTTCTACCATCTTTATATACTTCAATCAGTGCTTAAATGAAATGCATTTTTTACTAATTTCTGAAAAAGTAACTGTTATAGTTAGTCTCAACAAAAAAGAATATCCAGTGGGTTCTAAAATTATATGTATCCCCAAGGTAATGTATCAGGTGAAATATAGTTAATAATACGCTTATCATCGAATGGACTCAATGCGATTTTTTTTTGTTCTATTGAATAGACCTCATGTTTATTTGATCTTATTAGGTTATGTGATGCCTCCTTTACAGAGTTATAAAACAGACATTGATAGAAATCTTCAAAAGTAATTTTTCTCAAAGCACATTTTTTTATACCTTTAACTTTCTTAATAATTGCATTTAAAATTCTTAAGGCATACATTTTTGATCTCAAACCAATAAACTCAAGCAAAATTTTTCCATTAATTTCATCTTTCATTTTACCTAAGACTTTTTTATTAATTTGAGGAATTTGATATATATTATCTAGAGGATAGTCTGACGTATCAAACCTATGGAGTTCTTTTTTCATTTCTTCGTAAATATTGTCTACAAAGAAGTGATAAATTAAAGAATCTTTGTCCATATATAAAAGTTTTGCTTTTTTTCCAAAAGTTTTTAGAATATAGTTATAGTGAAAGTCATATAAGTATGTTTTTGAAATATCTAGAATGGAAAATCCAATATATATAGGTTTATTGAAAATAATTTCCGTTTTGTTCATTTCTATAATCACCATATTCTCTTCAAAGATATGACTACTATGAAAATTTGGTTGAGATATATAGTAGTTTGCACCGAATCGCCCTTTCCATCTGTTAACCAACTTTACGTTTTTATATTTTCTTACGTTCTCCATTGTTTTACCGAACACACTGTTGTTCATTAGTTTGTAAAAGTTTTTTTCAAAATTATTAGTGCTTTGCATTCTACACTGTCTATTCAGTTCTATATATTTTTTCATCAATCGTGACTGCTTACATTTTAGAATGTTATGTATTTTAGATATTTTCAACCCTGCTTCAAGAGCCTGTTTCAAATTTTTATAATGAATCACATACTTTTGTTTATTGTAAAGTGTTGTTAATATTTTTTTATTTTTAGAACGTGAAGTTGGTGGTACCATACGTTCCGGACAGAAAGGGAGATCTTTATGACTTTCATGTAGTTCCTTTGGATAATCTATATCAACTTCAAAAATGTAGCCAAATTCAGAGTCATCTGAAATATTTTGAATGTTCACTGAATAAGGGTCTACCCATTCAAAATGTCCGTAAGGTAAGGGCTCACACATTGCTGTCCCATACATGTTGTTAATATCATAATACATTAAATAGGAAGTTGGTTCACTAGGGTTGAACTCTTCCTTCATGTAGGGATTGTTAGCCCTTCCATACCGGTTTGAGCATTGTGATCTTCCACCTCTAATTCCAGATTCAATGAACATAATCATATCAATGTCTGTTAGAAGTTCTAATTCAATTTCCGTTACCTTTAACATGGCATCGAAAGCTAGCCCTGGAGCTGTGTAATAATGTGCTGGGTCCAATTCATAAGTTTTTAGACAAGTCTTTCTAAAATTCTCGAATATATCAGCTAACAACAATACATCAGTTTTCAGGTATAATTCAGAATATTCTTGTATGTTCCTAATATTAAAATTTTGCCAAACATTTTTCGCTTGATTATAATCATCTCTAGAGATACTAGTTTCTTCTAACTTGTTATCAAAACATTTTATATCTGGTAGATGAGTTTCCTGTAATTTTCCCCAACTATCAATATAATCATAAGGAAAAACACCTTTACGTTGAAGTAAATTAAATTCATGATCAGTACTACAGTATTTTCGTGTGATCAACTTTTGACTAGGTTCTAAATTTGATGCTAAGTCACTTAACTTACTGGCCATGAATCGAAATGAATCTAAAAATCTAAAGGAAATTTTGGTATTGGCAATTTGTTTGGTAAAGGAAATGTAACGTTCTTTATTAATTGGCAGTAAACTGACAGTTCCATTAATAGCAGTACTTAACGCTTTTATAAAGAAATGACTGTCATATCCTGATAAATTGTGAAAAAATACAGGAACGTTATAATCATCCTTATAATTAATATTGCAGGAATTATGAGCAGCCCCTCTTAATTCACCTGTAAGGTGACAGTGATCGTGCATTTTAATGTCACCATCTTGAAATTTTTTACAACAAATATGACAATGTTCTGAATTAGCATAAAAGCTATGTTGTTGAGCTGATAGTGGTTTCATTGGCAAGGGATTGTTAAAAATATTATCAAGTTTATAAGCTATTTCTTGAAGTTTTTTAACAAACCATATATCACAATCCCTACCAGTATATTGATAGAATTCAGAAAGTGAATCATTATAAGCACATTTTACATAAAAAGCTATGCTAAATGGTATGTGTTTCTGATATTTTTGTGTAGAACTTGTTGATTTTTTGTCTTCATACCTCTCTAGAATACTTTCTAGATCAGCATATATAGTAAAAGGGACAAGTTCTTTATTTTTATGATTTTTAAATTTTAAATTTTTTCTGTCTCTGAAGGAGTGACAATTTTGGTAGTATTCATAACTTGACATTTTATGAAATGTTTATCTAAATTTTCCTTTGTTTTAAACTGATTTAAACATCTTTCACACAACCATTTTTTATGAGAAAAATTTCCCATTTGTCTGTTTAAGAGTTTGAATAAGTCTTTTATAAGAGCAAAATGAAAAATTCTATTTTTTTCAGAATTATTTTCATTATTATCATCTGAATTTGAATTAACAGAATGGTCGAAAGTTGACAACATGAGTAAATTTATGCGAGGTGAATAATTATTTTTGCTTAAACTCACAGGAACTATACTCTTTTTATTAACCATAAATAAGTTAATAGACAATTTGTTATTTTTTTTTCAAATTTTGGGATGTCTTTCAAAGATATAGGAAATTGAATATTATCATATTTTAAAACTCTACTAAAATTCTGATAAGAACTGACTCTACATGGGTTTTTGTTAGCATCACATGGATGCAATGCTGCAACAATTGACCACAAAAAACAATACTCATCATTATTTTTTATATTTAAAACTGCTTTTGTTTTCTTAATAAATACTGGTACGTCCACAAAAGTTGACATACCAACATTTATTGGTCTATAATGATTTATATTTACTTTTAAATGCAATATTTCATACAAAGCCCATCCAGAATCACGTTCCTGAAAATTTTCCAATTTACTTAAAATCCTATTTTGAACATTTTCCATAAACCACTCTTTTAAGTTAGTATTAACGTCTATAACTTCATTTTTGTTTGAAAAATGTTTAATATCCGTTTCTCCGTTAGATGTTTTTATAAAGTTTGCATAAAATATACAATTAACTTTTAACAAAGACTTCTTTAATTTCTTTTTAATTTTTGCTGAAAAACTTTTGAAAGCTTTTTTAAGGAATTCATGTGGTTCCTTTATTGTAAAATTGACAATGATTCCTGATTTTATCCTATTTTTAAAACATGACTCTGTATCTTGCCAAACTAAGTTTCTAACATATTTACAAGATTTCGATTTTTTAAGCCTTAATTTATTTTTAAATTGCAAATAATAATATTTAAGAAAAGTTAAATTAGCTTCTAATTTCGAATAATTTTTTATCGGTCTCTCTTTATTTTTTAAGTATTTTTTAAGTAGAAGTATAATTTTTTTCAAAAAATGAACCCACTGTAAATATTCTGTTTTTGTTTTAACTAATTTACCAACAGTTTCAATTTTCTTAACTACATTAGCAACAATACACTCCATCTTACACGAAAGAAATTATAGGTTAACAACAATTTAAGATCTGTGCTTCACTATTAGGTACGCGGCCTTTTATTTTCTTTATTAGCTTCTCTGCGGTCATCATCACCCTCATGGAATGTGATACGCTGGCAATGAAAACAATAAACATTTCTACTTTGAAAGCCACTACGTAAATTATTTACATTAAAACAAATGGTACAGTACAACATCTTCTCAAGGACTATTGCAATACAGTGAATTACTAGCAGATAAATAAAGTGCATACGTAATTCATGGAAACTAATAAATTTAATTAATGTAACAAACATCATGTGATTTTGATTTATCCCAAAGGTTAACAAAAACATCATTTTTCGAGAAATAACGATTTTTACAGACAGGCTGGCGTCTTATGTTTATGTTAATTGCATTTTTAACGACTTACTGGCGCCGATCATCAATTTTTTTACAGATAAGCGAGGTAAAATTAATGTTTCCATATTGCTGACGTAAATTGTTTATCACAATTATATGTGATTTATTAATACAAGGCATGTAGTTGGTCAGCAAATGTAGTTTTCTATTTGTTTGCATAAATAAACAAATTGCTACTCCTCCTACATAAGTTATTAAAAGTGGTTTTCTATTTGTAAGCGTCAATAAACAAATTACAGCTCCTTCCATATAATATTTTGATTGGTGATTCACAAGCCTAATCTAAATTATACAAGTTTGTTTATTTGTGTTTTCTATCTTAAAGGGTAGGATTTTATATACAAAATGGTTGCAATAATATAATATTTTTTTTTGAAAAGATGTAACTCCACCCATGAGAATTATGGTAGCAATTCTATATTTGGATTAAAATATAAAGTATAATATAATAACAAATAAGAATTTTTATATACAAATGGAAAATATCTTAAATGTTGATGATTTGTAGAAATTCAAGTTTCATGAGCATGTTTTATTTTTTCTCTTAGCCTTTAATATAAAAGCAAGTTGAATAATAAGGAATGTTAGTTTAAAACATTAATTCATCTGTTATATACTCAAGTCTACTTATTAGATCAAAATGGCAACAATTCCAAGTACCCTTTTAATTTCCACCAAAGATGAAATTAATTTTCCTTTGAAAATGGTATATGCAGTAATGAAACAAATTTTTCGGTAAGTATTTTTGTGAATACGTATTTTTTTGTTGAATTGTTATTTATTTTATTTCTTGTTTATATTTATAGTTATGGTGTGAAGGAAGTGAAAATTAAAAAAATGTAGTGCTAGTATCCTTATCATATTCTCCAAAAGAAGTTACGTTAAGGCGTAAATTTGGTAATCTTCCTCTAAAATATATTAGAATGAATGTTGAGAATGAAGAGGAAATAGGTCTTTTTGAAAAGGCTGTAAAAAGGTACAGTTTTAATTTAGAGGAAGATGAAGGAGAAGAAAATGAAACAAGTGGACCTTCAGCTGCTAAAAAGTTAAAGTGTTCCAACTTGAAGGAAATAGACGAAGACGAATTCCAAGAGTCTCAAATATTTCAAAATGGGCAAGATTTTTTTATAGATAATTAGTTTTACTTACTTACTAATTTAAGTAAATATAAAAAATAAAACATATATCTAGTTCTAAGAGTTTTATTTCCTACAATACACATACCAATTTCTTAACAAATTTACATTTTCTACTGCACAGTTTAATTTATTACTATATACATGTTGATTACAATGATGTGACTTTAAAAACAGCTTTAATTTCTCTATGGAAGGGCAGCTTTCTTCTAATAAGTCCACAACCTTATTAGGAATCAGTTTCTCCAGCCAACGTTTCTTCTGTAATCCTTTGACCATTACCAGAGTCTTATCACACTTAATACAATTTTGTATGTATTCAGATATTTGTTCATACCTTAAACAATCATTATTATTCCATTCTAATCCATGATGCTCTTTTTTTGTATACACCATGTGTTGTTGAATGGTATCAGTCAAATGATTAAAACTGACAGGCATTGTAACAAATTTGTGTGAGTACCAACCGTTTTCTACATTAATGATTGCAATTTCCTTACACAAAATAGCATCTCCATACTGAAAGTACTGCAAATCCACGATAAACATTGTAACTGCACAAATACTTGACGACTCGAACTGATTAAGTTGAACAATAATAGAATATTAATGAAAGTGATAATTATTCAACAGTTTTATATCAATTTTCAAGGTCATCTGTCTGTATCCAACTGTTATGTTTATCATCAAAACCTAACCACTTTACAAAAATTTTATTGGGTTTCTTTCGTTTCAAGATCCGTTCAATTAGAAATGCATTGGGATATTTAACTGTTAACAATTGTTCTTCATAGAAACCACCCAAAATGTCATGATTGTTTTCATCAACCAGCAGATATTTTGTTGGATTTGTAAGCTGAACTTTCCTTATCTTAAATATCTCTGTGGACCAATTTGGTTGGTATTTTTTATCAAAAACTCCTCGTAATTTTGATATACGAACATAATCACCAACTTGAAATTTTCGTTTCTTTGATGCCACTTTAATTCTATTATAGACTGTTTTTAATAAATGCTTTTCATCCTTTTTCATGACCTCAACTGGTTTCATACCTATGGTTCTATGTTTGGTATTATTATATTTTCTCACGATTTCCGGTAGAATATTCAACCATTTGTAATGACCCTGTAAACTGAATTCTTTCCACATCATGTTTTTCAAAGTTCGATTTACTCGTTCCACAATTGACGCTTTTTTCTCGCTAAACACCTTATAATGATTCACCTTATATTTGTTCATTAACTTCTTAAAATCTTTATTGAAAAATTCTGTACCAGCATCAGTATGCAGATTCTTAGGTGTTTGCTGTTTTAAAACTTTTTCCATGGCTGAGCAAACCTCAGACTTATTTTTTGACTTTATGGGATAGGCCCAAACAAATTTTGAAAAACAATTGATTACAACCAATATGTATTTATTTATTTATTTTTTATGTATCTATTTATAGCCTTTATTTTCTCTAGCGTATGGTATCATTTCCACTAAATCAGCTTGAAAGAGATCATCTAAAGATTTAATAATGACTTTTCGTCTTTTAAAATTTATCCTGGCTGCTTTATGGATTTCTTCAACTATTTGCCTCTTCACACTTTCATTCATTTCATTTTTAAATAATTATACCAGCCTCTCTCAATTCCTCAATAATTGATGTTATTTCGTTTGTGTGGCCTGTATGTCCTGCTGTTTGTGAAGCGAGTAGTAATCGTAACCTATCAACAAGTTCATTTGGATCATCCCAATGAACGTAATCAATTTTATTGTTATCCACTTCCATAAAAATTCCTTTCCCTGCCACCATAGGAGCAATAATTTTTTTATATTTTTTCATTTTGCTACCATCTATTTGTTTGTTAGGTTTATAATAACGTCTATGAGCATTAGTTTTTGCTACAATTTGTTTATAATTATCTTCATCTTCTTTAGAGTAGCCTTTCGGTCGTTTTTTGAACAATAATTCATATAACCCCATACTACCTCGATATCGTTTCTTCTTAACGATAATATCAGATCCATCAATATCTAATCTTGAGTCACCAATCATAAGTTTCTCAGTATCGGTATCTAATCTGACACCATACTTATGATCAAATTCCTTATTATCATCATCATAATACATCTCATTTATATATTTTCTGGGTAATGGATCATACTGGTCTAAATAGTCAACATAGGATTTTTCAGCAATATCAGCAAACCGTCCAGGTGTTGCAGGAGAATGTAATGATCCTATCTCATCATCAGATGTGATTTCTTGAAGAATTGTCATTTTATTTTCACTCGGATCTTCATTTTCATCTTGCAATAATCGTAACTGACCTATAGGTGTGGATAAACTCGTTGAAAGTTTACGACGAATCTTCGGTGTTTCCTGATACAGCGATTCAGCTTGATGTGATAGTATTGATGGGTATAGTTCATCGTTGAAAATAAAATCTTTTTCTTCATCAACATGACTAGGATCCTCAGTTTTTAAAAAAGTTTTCTCTTCTTCCACCTTACTAGCTCCATCGGTTTTATGTTCCTTGTGACTCAGTTTACTTTCAATGTCCTTTAGATGTTTTGTTATGGGAGAAAATAACTTTTCCTTAACAATTTCACCATGTTTGAGAAGCTGTAATTTTTCTTTTACAATTCTACGTTTCTGTACAAGACGTTTTTTTAGTTCCTTCTCTGATAGATTCATGTTGCTAATTAGACAGTTAGTATCTGGTTGTCATGAGCTTTTGATCCGCTTTTATCTGCTATTATCCGCTATTGATCTGGTTCAATCAGTTTCTGATATATCTTACACTTATGATGTTAATGATTATACTAAAATTAATTCTCTTATTCGAAACATATATAGTGATCAAAACCTCTTCTGTAACGTCCCTCATTGATGTTGCTGTCTTTAGAGATACATAAAAATCCATATGGTCTGTACCAACACATGGCACATAAGCTTTTAAACTGTTCAAACGACATGTCACTACCAATATGATCATTATAAACATGTTTCAAATTTAAATCATCTTGTTTGAAAAGAACCAAAAAATTTGCGTTATCTCTAATGAGATGTTTTGGGACCTTCGCATACGTCTGAGACAGATAAAACGAGTCCACTAGACTGTGCCTTCCCATAGAGAAATATTGACGTATAACATCTTGATTGTCACAAGCCACATCATCAAATATAAATATTGCATTTTTTTTTGCTTCTGAAAGATGTAGAATATTTTCGCTAGCATTGAACGGGTAATAACCGATGCCTTGTATTGGCTTTAGTAACTTCTCCAGATAAACATATTTCGGTTGATACAAGGACTTTGAATAAACATAAACATTCTCAAATCTCAGTCCGTTCAAGTGTTCAATTAGATTAACCATAACATTGGTTTTACCGCAATTACTTGGCCCCACCAGAATACACCTCACAGTTGACGGAAACAATGGACCATGCTTTTTATTTTCAGGTATACTATTGAAATTATCATTTTCAATAGCTAAAGAAGTTTTTTGTTTTACCACCCTCATTCTTTGACACATTACTATAAAATGAGATAAATATTAACAAAACAAATAATATATGTTAGTTTTAAGGTGATAGTTAATGAAATAACATCATGAAGTTATATTCAGGTCAAGGTTTATTAAATTCAGCTATAAATAATTTACCGTTTGAAATGCATATACCAGGTTATAATTATTGTGGGCCTGGAACAAAACTCAAACAACGTCTATTACAAGGAAGTCTACCAACAAATCCACTAGATGCTAGCTGTTTAAAACACGATAAATTTTATGAAAGTGAAAGTGATACAAAGTTACGTCATAAGGCAGATAAAATATTAGCTGAAGAAGCTCTTCAGAGATTTCATTCTAAAGACGCATCTGTAGGTGAACGAATAGCAGCTCTCGGTATTGCAGGAGCAATGAAAACTAAAGTGAAATTAGGTATGGGCTTGAAAAGACCTACTAATAAACAAACGATTCGAAAGTGTATAAAGTTAATAAGAAAAAACTAAACATATGATTGAAAATACTCTCAAGAATATACAAGACGGCATAACAATTTTGAATGGTAATGATGTGGAATCCATTAAAAAAATACCATCACAAAGGAGACGAAGAAAACCAAAGGTTCAAATAAAAAAATAAACAAAAAAGAAAAACCTGTAAATGAACCTCAAGAAATTGATATGAATATGGAAATTGAATATAACCGAAAACGTAAAAGGGATACCAGTGATGATGACATTTATAATTCTGAAAATATAAAACGTCGTCTAATATCTCCTCAAACTCGTAAATTTCGAGTGGGTAAAAGAAAATTACAACAACTTAATGACGAAGAAGTAATTCCTAAAAAGTTAAAACTTGATTTAGATGAACCTCTTATTTTTGACAATCAACAAAATCGAAAAAGAAAACTAGATGATAGTGATGGTGGTTTTGAACATGACACTACCTCAGTGACAAAAGTGAACAGAATCAATTAGTATAAAAAATAGTTTCTCTTAAAATTTTATCAGTATTTACTGAACATTCATATAAAACGTACTATAATCAAGAGAGAAGTATGGTTAAAATAAAGTCAAGGTGTAAAACAAAAAAGTTAAGAAAAAGTGGAGTGTTGAAGAAAAAACCGAGCAGAAAATTTCTAGGGTTTACAAGAGCTATAAGTCAAATAAGGAAACATGTGCTTAAACATAAACCTCGTACTTTAGGTGCTGCCATAAAAGTTGCATTGAAATCTGCTAAATCAATTAAGAAACATATCAAGTCTACTCCCCCTCGTATCATACAAGTACCTAAGAAGGGTGGTATTTTACCCCTTATTCCCATTTTTGCAGGACTTTCTGCTCTGGGATCGATCGCCGCAGGAGGATCAGCTGTTGCAAAAGTAATAAATGATGCTAAGATGGCAAAACAAAAATTAGAGGAAGCTAAACGACATAATAGACAAATGGAGTCTATTGCTGTAGGAGGAAAAGGACTATACTTACGTCCTTACAAAAAAGGCTTCGGTCTTTTTTTACACCCTCCAAAAAACTACCACAACGTCCGCTAACAAATATTGATATAGATAAATATGCAAAAATCTGGAAAATTCCAAATTTCCGAGGAGTGTTCATGAGAGACAATTTACCTAAAAAAAATCATAAAATTGAAAGAGGAGTTATCAACTTAAATTCTACAATTGATCCTGGAACTCATTGGACGGCATATAAGAAAAGTGGTTCAACAGTAACCTATTTTGATAGCTTTGGAAACCTTAGGCCTCCATTTGAAGTTATAAAATATTTTAATTCCACTGAACTATGTAAAATTGTATATAACTATAATAAGTTTCAGAACTATAACAGTTTTAATTGTGGACACTAATGTTTATATTTTTTATCTCAATAAAAGGCGTAAACAAATCAAATTTGTCTAATATACATTCATATATTTTTTATAAATGCCTGTTCCTACCAATGAACATTATCAGTGTACGGTTCTTATGGACTGCTGGTGTAACAAGTGTGGAACTAAAAGAATAATTACTGAAAAACGTAGCTCTAGCTCTACTGTTTATTGTCTATATTGCGGAACACCCATGCAAAGAAAATTACTAAATTCAAGCTGCTCTGTGTGTTGTGCTTCAAGAGGTAATTAGAAAAAAAAAATGGCAGACAATAGAAGAGGTATAATACTAATATTTAAATGTGATGATTGTGGTGCAAGTTTTCAAGTTTACAAGTCTGGTATATGTACTGATTATGGAATTCAAAGGGTCTCATATTGTACCAGGTGCCGAAAGGAAACATTAGTATTAATGCGAGTTGAAACTTGTTAATAACTACGTAATAATAATCTAGTTGAAAATTGTAAATAGTAAAAATAATTAAGTGAATATATTTAATAAAACCATACAAATAGTTTTAGTTATTTGGTAACCTTTGACAGATTAAGATGTCTTCATATACATTTACGTTCTCTGAACGTGCTTCAATTCTCAGTAACAAGATTTACCCACCAATTATTCTAGAAGATGATGCTACGTATGTCATGGGGTTAATTGATTTTATGACCATTAATACCATCTCAAATATCGATGAAACCAACAACAAGTTTTATATTAACGGTATGAAATTAGAATTACCGGTGGGCACCTATGAAATACAGGATATTGAAAAAACGCTTCACACTTTGCTAACTGATCATGAAGAACAACAAAAGGAGACAGCTGTACCATCTGTATTATCGTCACAACCTATACAGAAGAATTTGAAACCTGTGGAAAAAGATGATAATAAGAAAAATAAAAAAAACAGAAAAACCTGTATTAATATTGAGAGCTAATCATAACACATTTAAATGTGAAATAAAATGTAACAAAGAAATTGATTTTGAGAAATCTAACACCATTGGTCCTTTATTAGGATTTGAAAATAGAAAATTAAAACCTAAGAAATGGCACTATTCAGATTATCCAATCAGCATTTCAAAAGTAAATGCTATTTGCATTGATGCAATTTAATTCAGAATTCTTTCAACAATGATATACCCGTCCATATAATCCATATGTTTTACCCAATGTCCCGCCTGGTTATAAAATTGTTGCAAACCCCACCAACGTTATTTATCTACCAATCAATACAAGATATATAAATGAGATTATTATTAAAATAACAGACCAAAATGGAAATTTGGTTAATTTTAAAAGTGAAGTTGTTACGATAAGATTGCATTTAAAACGACTTAATTGACATGGTTTTCATATATGATAATCCATCTAATTATTTATCACAACAGGAACAACCTATAAAATATCTACAGCCAATCTATAAAAACGCCAGTATCAGACAACAAGTGAAACAGTTAACACCTATCAATAAGCAATTTTTAGTATCTTTGGGATTCAAGGTACGAACTTAACAACGGCTAAACATAAAGAAGAAAAAAATAAGAAGAAAAAGAAGAAAACTATAGAGAGAGGACAATTCAAAGCATTCATTTGCAGAATAAAATTAAGTATAAGTGTAAGAAATAAAAAACTTTTTTGTTTATTCCGCTGTGTGTTTAAACAAAAAAATGACGCTTAATATACTACGAGTGGCTGATAATGTTCTTGTGGATAATGCTATAACCAATTTTGAATATCATTCCTACACACCTTATGCAAATACTACATTTTTCAATAATGATGAGATAAGAATCCCTATACAAACTCAAGACGTGTACACTCTACCTTCTCAAAGTTTTCTGTACCTGGAAGGAAAACTTTTAAACTCAGAAAATAAGTACAGTCCAACATTAAGATTCATTAATAATGGTTTTGCATTCCTCTTTGAAGAAATTCGTTATGAACTTGGTGGAACAGTAGTCGATCGAACAAAAAATCCTGGAATCACATCAACGATTAAGACCTATCTATCATATTCCAAAAACGAAATAATTCGATGGTATAATGCAGGATGGAATCTTGAAGGCACTCCAAATATGTGTGACGTCAACGGAAATTTTGCAGTATGCATTCCTCTAAAATTACTACTTGGCTTTTGTGAAGATTTTCGTCGCCTAGTGATTTCAGCAAGTCAAAATTTAATTCTGGTACGTGCCAATACAGACACCAACGCTGCAGTTAGTTCTGTAGCTACAGAAAAACCAAAAGTTCACCTAAATAAAGTTGTTTGGAAAGTACCTCATGTGTCATTATCTGATGCTCACAAAATCCAATTTTTGCAATATATAGAACGTGGAAAAGATTTGCCTATCGGCTTTCGTTCCTGGGAGTTGTTAGAGTATCCACTTTTACAGCAAAGTCAAAAACATACCTGGGCAGTGAAAACGACAAGTCAACTGGAAAAACCTCGTTTTGTTATTGTAGCATTCCATACTGATCGAAAAAATAATATTCACAAGACTATGTCAGAATTTGATCATTGTAACATCACAAATATAAAATTGTATTTAAATTATGAAATACCCATATGATAATTTAAATCTCAATTTTGATCAAAAAAATTTTGCAACACTTTATGAAATGTTTGCTAACTTCCAAGCGGTATATTATAACAGAGAGTTCATTCAAGTTTCTCTAACTCCAAAAGACTTTTCTAAACAAACCACATTATATGTAATTGACTGTAGCCGACAAATAGATACCATTAAAGGTGGAGCTGTTGATGTCAGATTAGAATTCGAAACAAGCAAGAATATACCAGAAAAAAACTACTGCATATTGTCTCATTCTTCATGATCGCCTTGTAAAATATAATCCTTTAACTAATGTTGTAAGAACAATGTAAAAATATTATGTAATATAAATAAAAAATATTATAAATTGTTTATTTAGAGCCATTACAATTTTTTTGTAACAGCGCAACTCTATATCTTAAACTAAAAGAGGGGAGCATCTTAAATAAATATCAAATACAGTCTATTAAATAACCAGTATGAACGTATCCATTTCTTATACTTGTACAAATTGTTTTAAAAACACTGAAAGTTTACTCTTTACTATTGTAACTTTACAGTGTGCAAGAAATACAACAAGAAGTTTCACTCAAAATACACCAAGAAGATCAAAATACAAATATTGTAGTATTTGTCTACAGTGCACGTTGTGGTTATTAAACGAAGAATAAATAATAAAGAAAAATGTTTATAAACATTATTCTTAATTTATGTTCACTATGTATTGTTATTGGAAATGAAGTGTTTTTCTCTGAATACTCACCACATAATGGAAGCTTATATATAACACATGAATTGGCAAACCAAACTTCTTTACAAATCAGTTTTTGTAAACTGTTATCAAAGTATCATGAATTTAGGCTATATTCTACAAGACAAGGAAACATAACAGAATTAAGAAATAAAAGTAGTAATTTTGTAACTGCAGTGTCTGAATCATTAATTGAAAACGAGAACACAACCCTTAGTATGATGAAAACTGAAACAGAGTATCAGGCAACCATTAAACAGTTGGAAGAAACACATATGGCTACTTTAAATGAATTAATTGCTCTAAAAAAATCGCTAAATGAATCGAGAACAAATCTGCTTGAAGTTCGATCAGATTTGGCAGCATGCCTCTCACTCAGTGCAGGATTTAAGGCAGACAGTGACGATGGGCATCTAAGTATGCGGAACTAAGATTTAGAGTTCCACCGTGTACAACAACCTCATCTAATGATTTTAGTAAAAATATATCACATCATTATGTTGCTTTATTACAGTGAAACTATACAAGTTGTATACAAGAATTAAATAGATGTAATAAAAAAATCTTATTGAATTAGAAATATTTTAATAATAAATAGTATATATTTACTTACATGTTGTTTTGCTATTTTTGAACCTTTTTACACTGAAACTCACTTGTTTTTCACTGCAAGTTCTGTACCTTTTATAGACAGTAAATTATTATTTCTTAGAGATTTTTTCAATTGTATCAACATCTTAGGTTTACAAATTTTATCTAAGCACTAATTATAAATGAAAAAATCACATAATTTCGAAATGGAATTTCACATTGCAACATTTTATTATTGCAGCGATACATACATATAAACTAAAAAATGAGACGTTTGTAAATAAAATTTCACATGTTTGGTCTTCTTTCATGATAATTAATTAATGATTAAAATTTGCAGTGTTATCAATGCAGCGATAGACACTTGTAAATAATTAGATGTTTGTAAATAAAATTTCACATGTTTGGTCTTCTTTCACGATAATGAATTAATGATTCAATTTATCAAGCATTCCTGACCTTGTTATTGGAATTAATAATGCAGTTGTTTTTAATTGTTTATATTATTTTTAGAATAAGGTATTTTTTAGCAAAATTTGTCAATATAAAAAGTTTAAGTTTTTTATTTATACATATATTAGGTACATGAATTAATAATACGGTAACTATTAAAAAGAGAGTAAGTGGCTCATTTTTCTTTATCATAATGAAATTTATTTTATTATAGAAAGGAAGCAAAAATTTTATTTTTTAGCAAAATTTGTCAATACAAAAAAAATTACGTTTTTATATTTATACATATATTAGGTACATTAATTAATAAAACGGTAACTATGTATTAAACAAAGCGAGTAAGTGGCTTGTATTTTTTTATCATAATGAAATTTGGTGTGTTAGACAAAGACCACGAAAATATACATTCTACCGAAGAAGAAGAGATCAAAACTACTGATAAGCGATACGCTAGGTTAGCCCACCCCTCGTACAAGCCAGACAAGGACAGCCTTCGCTAAACAAGGATAGACGAACAGCTAGCGAAGAAGAAGAGATTAAAACTACTGATAAGCGATACGCTTTTCCCAGCAAACCCTTCTGGTTATTGGCGATCTCTTCACCATCTACGTCTAGCCAAATTGTCACTTTTTGTCAACTTTGTCACACCTAAGATGTCCTTTTGTCGCCTAATCCATTGTTTGAGACAATTTCTTGATGACAAAGTGACAAACTACCCTCTGGACATTGGCGATGCCATTCTACAAGAACTGGGGACCCCCCTATTACGGTGGACAGTTTGAGGGACATGCCATCGAGTTGTCACAGGAACGCCCCATCTTATCTACTCCTGTAGGTGGATATCTAGGAGTTTAGTATTAAGAACATCAAAATCTCTTCTGACATCACGTATGGCTTCCCTAAGTAGGGCACAACTAGCTTTCCATAAGATATTCTGTGTTTTTCTGTTGTTCTTCCAGAACTTTACCGTCATGTTTTTCGGAATAACTCCTTCATCGCGGCATCGTTGTAAAAAATGTAGATCGCACAAAAGTTTGTTTCTTTTCGCGCGTAATTTCTCAAATGTTTTACACAAATGAAAAGTATTCTCCCCGTAGAGATTCACTATATTTGTTTTTAAGTTTTCGCGGGCACTAAATGTTTTAGGCGGTTTCCGGGAATTCATCCGCGTAGTTGATAAGTGATCCCTGTCGGGATCGATGGTAAAATGACGACGTTTCGGCAGAGTCACATCTGCCCTCTTCAGGTCGGTTCGCATAATTCTTGTAGCCTTCTGCTTTCGCTTCTAGTTACTCGAATACTAAGATTTTCTGAAGCGAGCGCGCTGTTATATAGTCGCGGCTCGGCGCCTATCGGTTGACACCGTGAACGGCTGCGTGTGATTGGCCCTTGGCGCTCAGTGGGCTCCATCCTGCTGATTTGTTATTTCCGGTTGAGTTGTTATTGGACGGGTACGGGCCGGTACGGTGTTTAATAGGATTTTCCAACAATTCGATAAGTTCTGAATTTCATTGCGTGCGTTTAGACTGTGAGGTCTCTTCGCTATTTCAATTGCCTCTCTTACGAGTCTTGATTTCGGGTGTTCTATATTTGCCAGCACTCTGGTGTTCTCAAAGTCTATTCGGTGTGACATCGTGGTGGCGTGTTCCGCAATGGATGTTGTTTTTTCCTGCTTTCTTACAGCGTTCTGGTGTTCATCACGTCTAGCTTGAATTCTTCTATTAGTTTGCCCCACATAGGTTTTATGACAGTCTGCACATGGAATCTCGGACACTCCCTGTTGTTCTAAAGGGATCCTCGTCTTCGGAGTCCTCCTCCTGGATGTTCTTAATACTAAACTCCTAGATATCCACCTACAGGTAAGCAATACACTCCACCCGATAATATGGGATAAATTCGATGAAATTAGCGAATTTAGGGCCGAAACGAATGCAGAGTTAACAACAATGCAACAACAGGCAAAATTTAACAAATTGAAGCTCCAACAGAAGCCCAAAAACGAATTTGTCTCGGAAAATAACGGTCACAGTCTAACCTCACTGCAATTGGAAACGAATAAAACCGTTTATAACTTATCTTCGGTCCAATTGAACACTTCCTCGATTGGCGTGTTGGCTAAGGGATTCAATTACGCTATTGCTCCTTCTCACATACCAACAGAGAGCATAATATGTGGCGTGGAAACAGCAGTTTCAAAATTAGATGCGAACACCGCTGAAATAATTAAGATGTGTCACATGTTCTAAGAAAGTCTAAACCACCCAAAAGGAACCTATCTATAGAAGAAAATGAGGTCTTGAAACAACTGCGCCTCAACAAGGACATTGTCATTCTACCTGCTGATAAAGGAAATGCGACTGTAATTTTAGATACAGCGGATTATTCAAACAAAATTCAAATATTGCTACAAGATCCAGCATATAAACAAATTACTACTGACCCAACAACTTATCTAGAGAAAACAACCAAGACCAAAATCCAAGCAAGTAGGATCGACAAAAATCTCCAACTGCAACTCATTCCGCTTGAAAAGTCATCGAGATGTCCGAAATTCTATGGGTTGCCAAAAGTACATAAAGAAGGTACACCTTTGAGGCCAATAGTAAGCTCAATTGGATTCCCAACACAACACCTACCCAAATACCTAGCCCAACAACTTCAACCGTTTGCAGAGGGGGCAGACTCATATGTAAAAAATTCGACACATTTCATCGAAATTCTTAGAAAAACGGTCTTACAACCAGAGTGTCTTCTTGTAAGTTTTGACGTAGTGCCCCTTTTCACCAACATCCCTATCGACGAAGCCTTGGATATCATAATAGAAAAATACAAACCACCTCAACACCTTGTAGACTTAACAAGGCACGGTCTGATGAACACCTATTTTGTTTACGAGAACCAACGATACAAACAAGTGGGAGCTCCAATGGGATCGCCACTCTCACCAGTTATAGCGAACCTTTTTATGGAGAACTTTGAGGAGTTGGCACTAAGAACAACAACTCTTAAACCCAGTTTGTGGTTGCGATATGTGGATGATACATTTGTGATTTGTCCTCATGGGAGGGAACACCTCAATACTTTTTTAGATCACCTTAATGACATCCATCACAAAATAAAATTTACCATGGAGGTTGAAGCCAACAATCAACTGCCATTCCTTGATGTTCTCATAAATAGGAAGCAAGATGGAACCCTTGGCCATACAGTAACTCAGTACAGTACAGCAACTCATACCAACAGATACCTTCATGCTAATTCTCATCACCACCCAGCCCAACTACAAGCCGTCGTCAAGACTTTAGTAACCAGATCACAAAGACTAGCTGACCAGGATAACATCAAACAGGAAATGGACAGTTTAAAAACAGCTCTGAGACAAAACGGATTTACAGACCGAAATATACAAAGAGCCCTAAAGTCAAAACCGAGACAAACAGACGAGGAGCATGAGACACCAATAACCAAGGCTTATTTACCGTATGTCAAGGGGACCACGGACAGTATTCCAAGAATTCTACGGAGACACAATATCGATACTATTTCAATACAGACAGAAAAATAAGCACGGTGTTGAGGACTCCGAAGACGAGGATCCCTTTAGAACAACAGGGAGTGTACGAGATTCCATGTGCAGACTGTCATAAAACCTATGTGGGGCAAACTAATTGAAGAATTCAAGCTAGACGTGATGAACACCAGAACGCTTTAAGAAAGCAGGAAAAAACAACATCCATTGCGGAACACGCCACCACGATGTCACACCGAATAGACTTTGAGAACACCAGAGTGCTGGCAAATATAGAACACCCGAAATCAAGACTCGTAAGAGAGGCAATTGAAATAGCGAAGAGACCTCACAGTCTAAACGCACGCAATGAAATTCAGAACTTATCGAATTGTTGGAAAATCTCAACCGGAAATAACAAATCAGCAGGATGGAACCGTGTTCACTGAGCGCCAAGGGCCAATCACACGCAGCCGTTCACGGTGTCAACCGATAGGCGCCGAGCCGCGACTATATAACAGCGCGCTCGCTTCAGAAAATCTTAGTATTCGAGTAACTAGAAGCGAAAGCAGAAGGCTACGAGAATTATGCGAACCGACCTGAAGAGGGCAGATGTGACTCTGCCGAAACATTTAGTGCCCGCGAAAACTTAAAAACAAATAAAACATATATATATATATATATATATATATATATATATATATATATATATATATATATATATATATATATATATATATATATACATATTGTTATGGATGTAATTATTATGTCATCGGACTGATGTCATATTTATGTCATATATAAAAGAAATTTTACATCTTTATGTCATTGTTATGTCATCTTGACATCAAATGAATCACAATTATGGATGTCATATTTACGTCATATATATTACGTAAGAATTGTACGTCAAGAAGTGTGAAATAATGACTCATATATGACTCAAATATGACTTCTATGTAAATCGTTACACAGCATGACGTCATTCTGATGTAACAATGTAAATGTGTTCACTGGGAAAAACTGCTATATGATATGGAAGTAAACAAACCATATACAGGATAATTGAAATATATGCTGAAGTTGAATTATATTTATACAGTGTTATTAAAAAATTATTTATTTTATAGCCCATAAGAAGTTGCATAAAGTGTGGAGAGGAATTAATATTACACAGGGCGATAATATAAAATGTTAAAAATGAAATAATTTATGGGGTAGCCCACAAGGAGTTCTATACTATGGTTGAAATATCAGACGGATTTGACTCCGTAAATATGGGATGGATTCTACTCCGTCTTGTAGTTTACAGAAGGTAGCTAACAAATTTATGCTTGTCCGTGGGCAGTCTTATGTATAAGATGGTTGGTACATAGGGTGGAGTGGAATTTTCTATAGTTATACAGAGTTGTCAAAAAAAGTTGAAAAAAGGTTACATGGCGTGGTCCATAACGCATAAATATATTTTGGGCTTATTAAGTCAACGCGTACTAGTACATTTACCTGCCAATTTAAATGAAAATGTAATGTTGAGGCTTTCGATGTTGCCTGGTCCTGTCTATTAAAGTTATACATACAAAATAAAAAGTAAAGAATGAAAACTACCTGAGTTCAAAAAAACTAAAAAGTTGAAAATAAAACAAAAAAAATATAACCGACTTTCAGCTATAACTAAAAAGCTAAAAAATAATTATAACAAAATACAACTCTAGCATATAAATAACACATTCAATGTTGTTAGGTACCTACCCAGGAAGTAAAATACATATACACATAGAATATAAAATACAGAATTAACTAGAACTATATGGCTTACAAAAGGCACTAGTTTGCAGCCATCTGGTGTACACGCCAGATACTGATATGGCCTCAATGTAAAAAGAAGAAATTTGATACTAATAATAAAACGAATAATAAAGTAAAAATAAAAATAATTCAATTATTACAATATTTCATTACAACTATTTAAGGAAAGGGATAAGGAAAGAGGAATGGAAGAGGCATAAAGGTTATTTAAAAATGCGTAGCTGCTCTCTAACAGTAGAATGGAAATATAAAATAATAATAGGTAGTTATTGCAAATTTAAAAGGTGGGTCTTGTATTTCTTTTTGAATGTTGGTCAGGGGCGACCAATTCCAGTCGATTAATTCGTTTAATGAATTGAGTAAGCTCGGTAAATTATAGGAGAATGACCGTTTAAACATTTCTTTCCTATGTTGGGGTGTCGAATGAGGTGCTTTCTACGTAGATTTATGCGGTGTACATCAGTTCGAAATGTAATTCTCCTGTAAAGATATGGCGGGGACTTAAGTTTCAAACCTCTATAATAAAAGCTTGCTCTGTTCAGCTTAAAGCGGTCGTGCATATTAAGCCACCCTGATGCTACCAAATATGGTGAAATGTGACATCCCCTTTGACCTCCATATATAAGCCGTAAACACGAATTTTGAACTTTTTGTATACGGTTGCCATCAAAACTGTGATTAAATTGGGATAAAACTAGAGCTTCACAAAGCATCTTACGTGAAGTTTGGCAAAGGGAATGCCGCTGAACATATATCATTTTGAGGATACTATAAGCTGCTCTTAATTTGGTTGTGACATGATGTTTAAATCTTAATTTAGAATCGAATGTTAACCCTGAACTTTTACACTCATTGGTAAATGGCAGTATTGTATTATTTAATTTAATACACATATTTACCTTAACATCTGATACTTGAGTATCATTTCCAAATACCATGACTGAGGACTTGTTTGGATTTAGCATAAGTAAATGCTTTGAGGCTGTAGCGTAGAATCGATCCAAATCTATGTTAATTTTATCCTGCCATTCATTAATCTCATGATCACAGAACGAAAAATACAACTGGGTATCGTCCGCATAAAAATGATGTTCGCAGTGTTGAAGTGTGGTAGCAAAATTAGAAGTACATATGGTATACAGCACGGGACCAAAATGCTACCCTGTGGTACTCCCAGTTGTATTTTTTTGAGGTCTGAGCAATTATAATTTAATACTACTGGCATTACGATATTCAACCGGACTCGCTGGTGGATGTCGTCCTTTTTTTTGACGTAACTGGCTGGCATAGTCTTCACCTGCGGTCTCTTCTCCTGGGGGACATCCAAACCTCAAATGGCATGGCAGTCGTAACTCTCGTCCCATAATGATACTGGTCGGGGTCTGACCCGTGGACTCGTGCAGAGAAGAACGGTATGCCATTAGAAACAAGTGCAGATACTGGCCCCAGTCTCTTTGGTGGTCAGAGACTACCTTCGACAGATGGCGGTTAATGGTTCTATTCATCCGTTCTACCATTCCATCAAATTGCGGGTGTAATGCTGTCGTCGGTGTTTTACTGATCTTCAAGAGCTTGCAGACTTCTTGGAAAAGAGTAGACTCGAAATTTCTACCTTGGTCTGAGTGCAACTCCAAGAGAACACCAAAACGACTGACCCATTTCTTGACAAGGGCATCAGCAACGGTCAAGGCTTCTTGATTCGGCAAGGCATACGCTTTGGCCCATTTACTAAAATAGTCCATCACCACCACAATGTATTTATTTCCAGAGTCGGATTCAGGAAATGGACCGGCAACATCAATGGCTATTCTTTCGAATCGATTGCTTCATGGGAGCTTTTGGTCGCTTCTGAGGCCCATTACTTGCTGCACAAACAGTACATTTCCGGCACCAGTCCTTGACATCCACTTGGCAGTTTACCCAATAGAAGCGTTCTCTCAACTTCCCCAGGGTTTTCGTTACTCCCAGATGTCCTCCAGTTGTACCATTATGTAGTTCTCGTAAAACCTCTGGTCTCCTATTTCTGGGAACTACAATCCGTTTTCTGTCGTTTCCCTCCTTTGGAGTTTCCAGGACGCGCTTCTGAAGTCCATTTTCCAGGATGAGGGAGTTCCATTGAGCCCAGTACGACTTTATAGTTGGAGAGTATCGGGAAATCTTCTGCCACGTAGGTTTGCGGTCTTCTTCCTTCCACCGGATAACTTCTTTTAACTCCGGATCCAATTTCTGGTCGTTCTGGTTCTCCTCAGATTGCCAACGGTCATCGATGGCGGTAGTTCTACAGAGGACAGCCCCTTTTTCTTCTGCTCGTTGACAATGTTTGCAATCATCAGGGCATGGTCTCCTCGATAGGGCATCAGCATTCTTATGGCTTGATCCAGCTCGATGTTCAGTCTCGAAGTCGAATTCTTGCAACCGCTCAATCCACCTGGCCACTTGTCCTTCGGGTTTTTTAACTGCAGGAGCCACTTCAGTGCTGCATGATCAGCCGTCAGGAGGAATCTTTTACCATAGAGGTACTTGTAGAAATCTTCTACCCCCTTTACCACAGCCAAGAGTTCCCTGCGAGTAACGCAGTAATTCCGTTCAGGCTTGCTCAAGGTCTTGCTGAAATAGCCAATGACTTTCTCCTGACTGTTTTGGATCTGCAAAAGCACCGCACCAGTTCCGACATTGCTTGCGCCGGTATCCAAAACGAAGTTCTCATCTGGCAAAGGATAACTTAAGACGGGGACACCTGTTAATGCTCTTTTCAGTGTCTCGAATGATCGTTGGCATTTCTCGTCCCACTGGTACTACACTTTCCCCTCTGTGAGTCTAGTAAGTGGCTTGGCGATGTTGGCAAATCCGGCTACGTACCGACGATAGTACGTGCATAACCCCAGGAAACTTCTTAACTGATGGATATCTTTAGGTATCGGCTATTCCTATACAGCTTTGACTTTCTGTTTATCAACAGCTACTCCCTCTGCGGAAACCACATGTCCAATATATTGCACCTCTTCTTGGAACAGCTGACACTTCTTCGGGCTTAACTTTAGTCCGGAACAAGATACACCAAGCATGTTTTCCATGAAAGCCGTTTTAACACTGTTTTCATCAATCTTTCAAACGTCGCTGGAGCATTACACAACCCAAACGGCATCACCGTGAATTGGTAAAGTTCTGATCTAGGGTATCGTCTATTCTTGGAAGGGGATAGCTATCTTTCTTCGTTGCGTGATTTTGCCGATAGTTCACGCAAAATCGAGTCGAACCGTATTTCTTTTTAACCAAGACTTCCTCCATTTCGTGGACTATCCTATCGGTTTCTTCTCTTTTGGCTAGTCGTAGTCTTCTCGCCGACTGTCGAATAGGTTGAACGGCCCCGGTATTAATTTTATGTTTCACTAGATCAGTTCACCCTCTTTTTCCTTTCCCTACGTCGAAGATATCCTGGTAGTTTCTAACGATGTCCTTCAATTTTGCTTTTTGGATTGGTTTTAACTTCTTCGAGGAATCTGTTATGAGTTTTTCCAGCTGTTCAGATAGTTTACCTGGTGGTATTTCTGCATGCTGTGTGCCTCTGACTACAGAGGAAACTGTTGAACAATGGCCCAAAGTTATTCCATTCTTTAACGCAACCGAATAATTGTTCAAGTTCATTACTCTTACAGGCACAATTTCCTTGGCACGAAACAGGGTCTTTCCCAGTGCGATTCCTCTGCCTAAATTTCCGTCGATAAGTTCGGGATCAAACATCATCACTGTTCCAGCGTTAGCTTTCCCCTCGAGGCAAGCTTCTACAATAATTTCAGCTCTCCGGAACATTGACGTCCTCTACCAAGACTGCTCAAAGCACTATGTCGTCTTTCCTATGAAGCACCACTTCACTCGCAGAATTCCATCTTTGAAGTTTAACTGGAATCCCTTCGAGCTCATCAATCCCAATGATGACTTCGTCTTCGATGTCTGCCACTAATGCCCGATGTTGGAATGCTGTATTTCCCAAGACCATTTCAACCTCTATTTCTCCATGGACTTTAGCTGCTTTTCCTGTCGCTGTTCGCAGTTGCCATTTTGTTGGTTTTATCACCATCTCTAAAACGATATTGGGCCTTATAACAGTTTTTGTCGCACCTGTATCCAGCAGCATTGCACATTGCTTCTTATTAATAACGCCATCTACAAAGACACTGTTAACGTGGTTGCGTAGCGAAGCGACATATGCGTTGATAATTGGGGCTTGTTGGCTACAGGTCGACGATGGCCTCTTCACATCGACCCTCTTTAGATTTCCGACGAGGAAGTCGGGCCTCCGTTGCTCTCCTTGCAACGACTCCTTATGTGCCCTACCTTACCACACTTCCAACATCTTCTGACTCTCCTTCAATGAGTCGGACTCTGCCCTGACCTCTACAGGTATTCTTCGCAGCCTCGAATTCCAGAGCTCGAGCCAGTGCATCCACTAATTGAGTCGGTCGAGCTAGAGTAAATGCTTGCCTGGCTTCGTTATCCCGCAGTACATCCAAAAACGCTTGCACTGCTAACCTTTCTATCACATTTTCCGGCGAACAAGGCGAACCAGACGGGCAATATCAGCTTCAAACTCTTTTAGGGATTCATTTGATTTATGGTGGCGATTTTTCATTTGGGAGTGGTAGACGTGCTCCAAATGTGTCTGGCCATACCTCAGTTCTAAATGTTTGACCAGTTGAGCGTAGTCTTCTTGCTCCGAGGTATTCAACGTTTGTAAGATATCTGTAGCATCCCCTCATAAGGCTAGGGTTAATGCTATTGCCTTCTCCTCTGCCGACCATCCGTTTAACTTTGCTGCGGCCTCGAATTGGCGCCTATAATTAGTCCATGACGATTTTCCATCAAATTGTTGAGGTTTCATTTTGTGTCTTGCTCCTTCGAGGCCAATTTTTGAATCCACTACTTTTGGACTGTTTTTGCTTAGGGTTTTTGATTGAGTTTCTCCCCTTTGTATAGTGACTACCTGTTCTTTTATTTTGCTGATCTCACCCTCCGTTATATGCTTTAGCTCTTCTATCCGCGTTTCATTTTTGTCTGACTCTTCGAACAGTGTCTGCTTTAGCTCTTCTATCCGCGTTTCACTTTTGACTGACTCTTCGACCATTGTTTGCCTTAGCTCTTCCATCCGAGCCTCATTCTCGAATATTTTCTCTTCCAGCATTTCTGAGTTTTTCTGTACCATGCTTTTCAAATTTTCTTCTAGGGATTTAGAATTTTCTAGCAATTTCTCTTCTATCGTTTTAGAGTTTTTTTGTAACATTTGTAGCTTATCTTCTAAAGTCTTAGCATTTTCAAGAAATTCATCTTGCAATTTTTCCTCTAGCGTTTTAGAGTTTTCTTGTAATGTTTCTTTTAAATTTTCTTCCATTTTTTTCAATAGCATACTCATGTCTATGTGTTTATTGGAAAATAACACCACACTTTAAAGGAAATTGCTGTATATTCCAAACGTTTCGGGGTCTAGATCAGACCCCGTTGTCAATGGCTAAGAAACTACGGATTAAAAAGGTACAATTCCAAGATGTAAATTTAAATATTTGACAATGTTTATTTTTTGATTTTTGACGTAACTAAGAGAATTTTATTTGTAATATACAGGGTAGCATAGAAATTTCTAAAGATCATATAATCATAAAGTTCCTTTCAAATTGGAAGAATTTGAAAGGGAGATCTGCAGAACTTTATGTGGCGCTCCTAGGTGCGACTTTCTTATAAGATAGTGCATTCGCCAAAAATGCGACCAAAGAACTTTGTTGATTCAGTGATCCCATTAAAATCATAAGGGAAAACCTAGGAAAAACCTTATGAACTATCCCGATATTGGGTTGTTCACAAGAACATGATCATTAGCAATTTCTTCCTTAATCATCGGCAACCAGGAACGACTGAATTCTACGGAGGTAGTAGCGATACAATCGTTTTCATTTAACAAAATTAAAGCAGACTCTTTTAGTTTTCTTTTGGTGTTGTGTTCTTCTTTGTGTAATATAACTGAATTTTGAAACTGTATTTTATGACCAAGGTCCCAAGCATGTTCACAAATTTTGGATTTTTCAAATTGTCGTTTTTTATGTAATTTTTGTGTTCGTTTATTCGAACATTCAGAGGTCTAGAGGTTTCTCCAATATAGAATTTATTACATTCACACGGGATTTTATAAATGCAATTTTTTGTATTTTGAGTTGTGTTATTTGGTTTGGTTTTTGATATAATTGATTTTAGTGTATTTCTTGTTTTAAATGATGTTTTGATATTATATCTGTTTCCCACTCTTTTTAGTCTTTCTGATAGACCCTGTATGTATGGTATAGTTATCTATATATAAATAGGCAAAGACAAAACGATTAGGTACCATTTTCTCCTCTGTTTCTCAACCGATTTTCTTCATTTTTGTTTTGTTTAGTAGCTACTGACGACCTTCAGTGCAGAATGCTAATCTTAATTTACAATAATGGTTCATTCATTAAATAAAATATAATAAAAATTCATTATTTATGTCAATAATGTCAATGCCAAACAAATGAATGTGCCGCGTGCCACCGCCGCCAGACTCAAACCACTGAGTAATTATATATAGACAGACCAATGCTGTTATATACTTAGAGCATGTACTTCTGGAAGTGGCATGCAAGCGTTGTTATTGTTTAGTGGGTAAAGTAATCGTTGAATATCATAATTATACAGGGCGATTCCAGATATGTTAGAAATCATTTTTTTAATGGGTGGCACATAAGCAGTTGCATATTTAGGGTGTTTAAAATATCGAGTAGAGTGCAATTATAACTAATAAAATAATTATATAGGGAAGCCCATTAGCGGTTGAATTTACAGGGTTCTTGGAATAGAAGGTGCAGTAAAATTACAGTTATACAGGGTGGTGCAAAAAATGTTATACATAGATGCATATACAGGGTGGAGGAAATGGAAATGCAACATTTCGTAACCCATAAGCAGTTGTATATATAGTTAAGATGAAATATAGGGTAAGAGGAATTATATATATACAGGATGGTGATAAAAAAAGTTAGAAAAGGAAATGATTTATAGAGTAGACCACGAAGAGTTCCATATATATAATGATTGAAATATAGGTCGGAGTAGAATTATAGTTACAGAAGATAATTAAAAATTTCATAAACAAAAAGAGTAAATATGGTGGGTCATAGGCAGTGGCATATACAGAATGATTTACCCGGTGGTTGAAAAATGTTAAAAAATATTATGCGTGGTCCATAAGCAGTTGCATATACAGGGTGGTGGAAATATATATTGAGATGGAATTATTATAATGAGGATTTTAATAAATGTTAGAGAATTGAGTGCAATTATAGCTATACAGGGGGGTTAGAAAAAATAAATATGTAGGGTAGCCCATTAGCAGTTGAATTGTTGTCATATTAAATTAAGAATTACGAATTTGAACACAAATAAAGTTGTATGAATTATATCTGAAAAAAAACCTGAATTTCGTTACTTATTTGTAGAAGCGAGATGTAAGACCGACATCTAGGATTTTCGAGGAAACTATCACACAGAGGTTCCGAATCTGGATCCGTTCTCTGTAATTGCTGTTCTCCCTAAAGTCCTAGGATAGAATGTCACGATAGAATTTTCATGTTACTTAACCTGCCAGAGATATTGACACAATTGGTCGAATTTCGACCACTGGGCGACAGCTAGTTGTATTAATGTGATTATCTTGGGAGTCAGTGTTGCTTGGTGAAGTTTGATGTTGGTTGTTAGGGATTGTTTGGTACTCCATTTTGTTTAACTCGTTATTCATAAATTTATTTGGGTAATGGTTGGCAGAAAGTATATTTTTTATAAACGTTTTTTCTTCATTGAATTTATTGATATTAGAACAGTTGGTTTTTGCTCTGTCATATAGAGATTTAATGATACCTCTTTTTACTGAACTTGGATGATTAGACTTAAAGTTGAGATACCTGTTAGTATGAGTTGGTTTTCTGTAAACTTCTGTTTCAAACGTCCCCATTACCAGAAACTTCAAACAAATAAGTATCGGGATCGTTACCTTCATTTATTAGTGGATCTCGTAGCCGTTGTATTAACTCACTTTTCTTTCCATTAATTTCTAAATCTTTTTCTTCCAGTTTTTTTTTTAAATCAGTCACTTTCAGTTGGTCCAAATTCACGTTTTTAAACATTGTCAGTCTATTTATTTTCCACTTATAAAGTTCCACAAATACACCTGACACCACTGTAATGTTTTTATTTTCACACTCGGGTTCAGTTCAGTTCCTGGATTTATTTAAAAACACAGTCCAACTCACTCTAATTTATTTCCACTACTTTAACACAATTTATATTCACAAGAACTATTTACATTTATCTTAACTATACAATACGGTCCGTATTTATATATTTCTCTTGGAATTCTTCTGGCAAGTCAACGAACTATCAGGAAATTACTTTCGTGTTCTGGAAGCTTTAAGGAAATTCCCAGTAACGGCAGCGGTCGGCCTGTTGAGAGACGAAACATTTCGGATTCCTAGAAGTATTGGAATAATGTCCCTTCCACGAATTGGTTGATGGCCGATTGCACCAGCTGTCGGATGAATTCTCGTAACAATAATTAAATTGAACCCACGGAGTTTATAACAAATTTGGTGATCTTAAGTAAAGGATTAAGTGAAGTTAAAATCGCAATTTGATTTATGGAAACCCGAAGTATGGTAAAAGAAAAAATGGACGAGACTACCAAAAAATATTCAAACAGGTTACGGATGGAATAGACGAAAAAATAGCTCAGATCCTGGAAAAACGTGACAAAAAAGAGAAACAACAGCAAGAGGAAATTCAACAAAGGTTAGTGAAATCTATACCTAGATGAAAAACAACATAATTTAATTGAAGGATTATTTTCGAAATTTGAAGAAAAGCAAGAACAAATTGAATTAAAAAGACAAAATGAATTTAAAATACTAGAAGAAAAACGACAAAATGGTTTTAAAATATTTGAACAAAAACGAGATCAAATTGAATTAAAAAGACAAAATGAATTTAAATACTAGAAGAAAAACGACAAAATGATTTTAAAGTAACTGAAGAGAAAAGACAACTGCAATTTGAACAATTAATGCAAATAGTATCGCAAGTTAATGACACAGTTAATGAACGAATGCAAGTAGTGGAATCAGACATAAGAGAAATTAACGATAACTGTTGAAACCAAAGTAGATGACATCGATGAAATTTGAAATAAGTGCTATCTAAAGCCAGGTAAAAGTTGAAATCAATTCAATTAAAGACGCAGTATGCAGTGAAGTTCAAGATAAAGTGGAAACAGCAATTAAAAAATTGCAACAAGATTTGCAGAGAGGGAAATACCAGCACACTGTGAGTACCAAAGGTTCCTTTAGTAAACCACCCACATTTAATGGCAGTTTATCTTGGCTCATGTATAAAAAAAATCTACTTCTCTGGTAATTTCGTTAAGAGGTCCGGCCCTAGAACTCCTCCAAAGCATTCCATTCGATGAACAAGGCAATTTCGACAAGATCATAGCCATCCTAGATAAAATCTGGTGAAAGCCTCCAACAATTCGAAGCAGAGATTAGACGGTTAGTACACTTGTCCTACACAGACCTGCCAGAGGAAACGCAAGACCAGTTGGGTCACATAGAGTTTCTTAAACGGCATCAGAGATGTGGAAGTACAAAGAAATTTAAGAATGAGTGGCGTCAAGAAGAGTAATGAAGTTCTACTTCGGGCTTTGGAAGTAGAGGCCATCTTGAACATGTCCAACCCGAGGGTCCGAGCAGTTTCCGTTAATCAGGCAGAGCCAGTCACCAATTTCAAGCACTGTTGGCTGGTATGAACAAACTATCAGAACAGTCACAGGGAACTGATAACTGAAAAGCGTTTTACGGTTGTGGACGGACAGGGCACTTTCAGCGCGACTGCAAAGTCAGGCTACCTGAACGATCATCGACTAGGGGTAACCAACAGAACAGCCACATGTCCAGGGACCGTCAGCCAGCCAGCATAAGGGGGCGAATGCTGAGTAACCCTCCACCAGCCCCCAAAACTTTATCCATCCGGGGATTTTGCCGAGATAGCAGCAGCCTAGTCATCAGGGTCACCATCAATGGCCGAGCAGTTACCGTCACCATCGACACCGGCGCCGCTGTGTCCATTGCCAAGTTCAGGGTTTTGAGAACATCAGAAATCCGGCCAGTTACCAGCAACATCCAGCTCCGAACAGTCACCGGCGAGTCCGTGTCAATACAGGGTGAAGCAGATATAGTACTGCAGATAGGGGAGAACCGAATCCGGCATAGGGTCCTGGTAGAGAATATTGGGAACGATTTTATACTGGGTATCGACCTAATTAGTCAACACGGATTTATGTTCGACCCGAGATATGATGTTCTTCGGTTCCTAAATGAGGAATTTGTATTGACACGGCCCGTTAACAGCTCATCGACCTCCATAAAATTGTACAAAATCTTCAGCCAGAATTATTCATGGGCAGCGTGAAAGCAATCCTGGGAGCAGCTCATGACTACTTAGTTGGACGGGTTATAGTTAAAACCGGACGAGATATACCAATTAGAGTCCTGAATTTGTCTAACAACGACATCAGAATTGCCAATTGTCAAGACATAGCTTGTTTCGAGCCAGTCGAGATCATCCTCAATTGTGTAGAAGGGTACCAGACATCGGTGAAGGAGACAGGGCCTGTAAAGAATTTCTACAACAGTCAAGATGGAACCACCGGTCGCACCAACATCATCCAGCACCGAATAGATACCGGGAAGGCTCAACCCATCAGAATACCACCTAGGCGACTACCATTGGGTCAACAACAGGCAGTCGAGGAAAACATCGAGTTCATGTTACAAAATGGAGTTATTGAGCCATCCATCAGCCCATGGTCTGCTCCTGTTGTGCTAGTTAAAAAGAAGGATGGATTACAGAAAGCTGAATGACGTCACGAAGAAAGACAGCTCCACTACCCCGAATTGATGACACTTTGACCACACTAGCAGGCTCCCGTTGGTTCTCCACACTAGACCTAAAGAGTGGATATTGGCAGGTTGATATACACGAAAACGACAGAGAGAAGACAGCGTCCTCCACTAGTATAGGGCTGTTTCTATTCACGGTCATGCCCTTTGGGTTATGTAATGCTTCCGCAACATTCGAGAGGATAATGGAGTATGTCCTGAGCGTGTTAACATGGAGGACGTGGTTAGTATACCTCGACGACATTCTGGTTATGGGTCAGACATTCCACGACCATCTGAAGAACCTGGGCGAAGTATGCTCCAGTATTAATAACGCCAACCTGAGACTCAACCCGAAGAAGTGTTCCTTGAACCAAAAAGAAGTAGAGTTTTTGGGCCACGTCGTTTCCGAGTTAGGAATCCGCACCAACGAGGACAAGATAGAAGCCATCCGTGATTGGCCAGTCCCAAGAGACAAGCGTGAACTCCGAAGCTTCTTGGGCCTCTGTTCCTACTTTGCTTTGATTTGCAACCATTGCCGCGCTTCTAGATGGGCAAACCATTGAGAAAAAGACCTTCCGTTGGAATCAGGATTGCGAAACATCATTCAGACGACTGAAGGCAGCACTATGTTCCAGCCCAAGCCTAGCCTTTCCTACATAGTGCGGCAAATTCATTTTAAACACCGACGCCAGCAACACAGGTTTGGGGGCCGTCCTATCCCAGGTGCAAGATGGTGAAGAGAGGATGATCGAGTACTACAGTCGTAGATTCTCGAAACCGGAAAGAAGTTATTGCGTCACCAGAAAAGAACTTCTTGCATTATAAAGGGCTGTAGACCATTTCCACAAATACCTCTATGGTCGTCATTTCTTAATCCGAACAGATCATGCCGCCTTCAAATGGCTGCTGGACATGAATACACCGGAAGGACAACTGGCCAGGTGGATGGAGACATTACAGCAATACGATTTCAAGGTGGAACACCGTGCCGACAGTTTGCATAATAATGCCGATGCCCTATCCAGAAGACCTTGTAGAGCAGAATGCGGACATTGTCTAAAGACGGAACAACGAGAGGGTATCTTCATCAGACAGATCCGAGGGCAGGCCAATGAAGACTGGCTGATCCAGACATCGAACCAATCTTGTCACTGAAAACGAGGGGGGCAGCCAGGCCACGATGGGACAAGGTAGCTAGATGCTGAAATCGTTATGGGCCCAATGGGAGTCTCTAAGAGTAGAGAATGGAATGCTCAAGCGAGTTTGGGAAAGCACTGATGGCCGAGAAACCAAGTCCCAACTGGTAGTTCCTAAGAAAAAGGTACCAGCCATCCTGACCCAAGTACATGATGGGATTACCGGGGGCCATCTGGGCATAAACCAAACCCTAGACAAAGTTCGCCAGCGATACTACTGGGTAAATTATTTCGAAGACGTCAGAGCTTGGTACCGGAAATGTAACAACTGTGCAGCCAGTACAATGTAGGCGTCCCATTTTTGAGAATTGCTATCGATGTCGCCGGTCCGTTTCTGAGATGGGGAACAAATACATTCTGGTTGCAATGGATTACTTCAGCAAATGGCCTGAGGCATATGCGATACCCAACCAGAGGCAACCACGGTAGCGACGGTGCTAATAGAACAGCTTTTCAGCAGGTTTGGCGTCCCAATGGAACTACATTCATGTAATGTATTCCAGAAGGTCTGCAAGATGTTGGGGATCAGGAAAACGAGAACAACACCATTGCACCCACAGTCAGACGGAATGGTGGAAAGATTCAACAGGACCTTGGAATAACATCTATCCAAGGTCGTCAGCAATAACCATTGTGATTGGGATGAGCATATTCCCCTATTCCTGTTGGCATATCGCTCAGCCGTACATAATAGTATAGGCCTAACTCCAGCCAGGGTTCTATTCGGAAAAGAGCTGCGATTACCCTGCGATTTGGCTTTTGGCTCCCCCGAAGAACCTTCCCAAAACATCAACGATTATGCCGACCAGCTCCGACATAACGTGCTGGCAATACACGAATTAGCCCGAATGCAGATGTTGGCCACCAGTGACCGGATAAAGACGTGATACGACCTCTAGGCCAAGTCAGTCGGGTTCCAAGAGAGGGACAAAGTCTGGCACTACAACCCCCAAGGGTAAATCTCCAAAGCTTACACCCGCCTGGGAACGTCCATACGAGGTGGTCAAGAGGCTTCATGACGTCGTCTACCGTATCCGTCGAAACCCCAGGGTTAAGTTGAAGGTGCTTCATTTAGATCGACTCGCTCCCTACCATGGAGAGGATGTTTCTGATCGGGAAGATCAGAATTAAAGGGGGGTCAGTGTTACGAAATTTACCTAAGCCGGCCCTGGTTTCATTCCAATACATCAATCGCTGAGAGGACAAAAAAATAATCTCGAAATAACTCGACAACTGTAAAATTGATACTGGATTTTACGGGAGCATTCGATGCTGATTTTAAAAGGAGCAGCCCATCATCGCAATAGTTAGTTAGGTAGCGAAGAGCTTATGTTTTGTTATTATTGAGATATTCGAATCAGCTGTTGTGTATATTTGATGTAAATAAAAGTTCTAGAAAGTGGTAGTGAATATTAGTTTTCAAAATAATTAAATTAAACCCACGGAGTTTATAACAAGATTGTAATGTTTTTATTTTCACACTCGGGTTCAGTTATTGAATTTATTTAAAAACACAGTACAACTCACTCTAATTGAACAATTTATATTCGCAGAACTATTTACAATTTATGTAAACTATGCTACCGTCGAATACTAAATCGATGCTGTACCAAATTTTCCAAATTATAATTTTAAACCCATATTTCTTGGACTATTATATTCGAAAGGGTGATTATGTGGTTTAAATCCATAGAAGTGACCTTTTTCTAAGCTCTTGGAGTTAAGATTGCCTCGTTTTAATATAAAATTTACTAACTTTGAGACTCTCGGTGGCTTCCACGAATTGGTTGATGGCCGATTGCACTAGCTATCGGATGAATATTGGTAATAATATTATGAAGAGTTAGCGGACAACAACACTTTGACCTCTCATAGAAGAATTTTGAACTTGGTGCCCATGAGAACTTTTGATCTACCCATCATAAAAAACATCATACTATAGATTTAGCTAATTTGATTGAAAGCCATTTTTATAAGGATATGGCGGTGACCTTTATTCCACATTTACTTTGATGTTTACCATTTTCTGCACATATTATTCCGATTTACTGGAAATTAAACTTTGGCGAAACGCCAAGCAAAAATTAACCGAATTCAACAGACAAACTGACAAAGAATGGAAATTTCAGTTGAATGTATTTGAAGAATGATTATTTATTAGTGTAGGAGAGACCTGTCTCAACAAAAATGCTTAGAATATCTTTGTTCAACTTATGGAAGAAGGATTAAAAAATAATGTCTATAATTCGTTTGCGGTGGTGGAGACGTATTCTTAGACTATTGATATGTTCGATTCATCATAATTTTATCAAAACTCAAAAAAGTTTTTGTTAATTTGTAATGAAATGATTAATTCAATACACTGTTTAGGTAATGGAATGGAACCAGGAAAAATATTTGAAAACGTCGGTTCCTTTTTCATAATGCTAGTGTAAGTATCTCAAACCATCATCAATTGAAACAAAAAAATATGGAATTAATTGTGTTCCCAAGGGTCAATTAAAAAAATCGGTACCATCAATTTTCATCACATTAACTTTTCAGCAAAAAAAATTTTCAAAATTTTACTGAACTTATTGAAAATAGACATGGTATGTTGCGGTTAAAAAAATGTATGTACGATAACGGGTTTTGTTTAAAATTAGGTCAGCATTTTTCGTGACGTGAAAGTTTTTCAACATCGTTGCCTCTACTAATGAGTTCAAAAATAACTTTATTTGACATGAAATCTCATAAGACTCATTTATTAAAAGAAACATGCGGCGATATTATTTATTTTTATCCATAATATATACTTTACAGTATTGTCACAATTATATTGATGTTAAAGCAACAAACTTATTAAGTGAATTTTCTTTAGAACAACTATTATATATCAAAAAAAGTTTGCCGGTTGATGAAACTTGTTACACTATTCCACAAAATATAAATCATATAAGTAATAATAGCAATAAGCCACAAGCACTTGCATTGCAGATGGTAAGTTATGCCTTCTTAAATATATCATAAAATTTTTTAGAGATTTTAGATTTGATATTTATAACTGATCCCTCTTGGGGTAAAATTCTAAGGTTTCCGCATATCTGTGTTTTTCTGGTCACACAACAAAGCGGACGGTAACCGGTCCCCGTTAATGGTGTGGTAGAATTTTCCAGGAATTTGTTAAGTTGTGAAGCCTAATCGCCATCTCAATTGCTTCTCTGACCTATCGTTATTTGGGATGTTTAATATTTGCCGGCACACTTGGGTTTTCAGTTTATTCGGTGTAGCATAGTGGTGGAGTATTGGACATTTGATGTTGTATTTTGGTTTTCTTTATATCACTCTTGTGCTTATCTCGTCTAGCTGTAACCTTTATGCATTGTTTCTCCTACATTTGATACACTCATTATTCCTTCAACTCGATCCCTATCCGTCCGGAATATAGTACCAACTTATGCCGATGGTATTTTTTCTGAATTTTTTTTTCAGAACTGTCCTTAGCCTGCCCATTTCTTGTGTGATGTTATTCTTATCAGTTAATCTTTCTAATCCCGTTATCAAATTCTTTACATCGACTTTTTGTTGAGTCGGGTTGAGTGAGAATTGACATGTATTATTAGCTGATATTCATGGAGTGAAGATACCATATTCTCGACAAGGTCTTTGGCACAAAACATCGGCACTGTTATATAGGAGGCTCCGAAGATGCTGTCCTAAAATTTATCTGTTGGAAAGTTTCCATCCACCTGGCCAATTACATTTAGGGTGTTTTATATCCAAAAACTATTTTAGAGTTGCATATATTTTTATTCTTATTAAGATGTTTGTTAGTTTAGGAAAGTCATGGGATTTAAATGGTCGGGCTTGGGTCGATAATAGAAGCAGTCGAGACTATTATTATAATAAAAAGGATAGAAATACCCACAGCTTGCTTTGAGTAACCTGACGAATCCTACACGTCCTCGTTCGTGACTGCTTAGCAATATATGAAGTACGATGGGTGTGCCTTATGTAGCCGGTGGGAGAAGGTGAAGATTAATTTTCATTTTTACCCCCTAGAAACTGCAATACATCGACTAAGAGAAACAACCTCTACCTAGGTTGGGCACATCTAAAATTACTGGTAGAACTCATGACAATCTCGGAAACAGATCGTATGAAAGATTAACGACACAGGCAAAGAACAATTAAAAGAGATGAATAAAGAAACGAATAAAAGTCACTACCTGGAACTTCAGATGAATTGCTCAAAAAGCAAAGGATCTGGTATCGATTTTAAAATAAACAAAAATAGATTTCGCCTATACAC
Source organism: Octodonta nipae (assembly GCA_034190945.1). Classification (NCBI taxonomy): domain Eukaryota; kingdom Metazoa; phylum Arthropoda; class Insecta; order Coleoptera; family Chrysomelidae; genus Octodonta; species Octodonta nipae. The sequence goes on from CM067219.1 coordinate 56,606,529, forward strand.
AAAATAAAGAAACAAAATATGTAGAGGACTAAATATTTAGCTGTACAACCTTAGATGAGAGCAAGTAAAGTCATTGCCATATACGCACATAGAAAATGGGAATATTATGTAAAGAATTACGAATTCATAAACGAAAGGATACTTATAACAATCACAAAAACTGAAAGAGGTGGTCTAATAATAATTACCGTACATTCACCTGAAGAAGGAAATCTTAACGAGTCAGAATCATTTCGTGAGCAACTGCAAACCTAATAATTCCAAAATTCATCGGAAAGAAAATGCAATATGAACAGCAACTTGAAGAGAGACTTCGCAGGTTGTAATAGTTCGAAAATAAGAAATAGTTTTCTTCAAAAAAGACATACACAAGTTGACCAGGCACAGCGGGAATAGAGATCAAAAATAGTTTACGTAATAATAAATAACAATTTTCCAGTCCCGATAAGTTATACCAGAGTCGACGTTATGTCATCAGCTTCGACTATGTAATGATTATCTAAATAATAGATATACATCCCAATGATTTAATAAGAACCGGTATTTAAGGTGCACCTTCTCATTGAAGACTCAATACAATCTATAGTGTACCTACAGTACAGAAAATGCAAAGTAATAACATAGAAAAAAATAATAGATAACACATTACATACGATCTATAGTACGAGGACGAAGCAGATACATATTGCTATTGAAAGGGTTAGATGATATAGAAGTACAGGAACTGAGTGGCGCTTAAAGATATCAAACACAGGTTTTTTTTAGATTTAGTGAACCGCAGAGCTGCTTAATTTAGTTTGTTGCATCTATTTAATATGTGCTGGAATGTAAAACCCCTACGGCAAAAGTAACGTCGCTATGTAAAGAAGTTGACACTGCTTATAAAATTTATTCAAGAATACTGAATTATAGGCCCAATAAATAACACATTATTCTCAAAAGTGAAGAATAAATGGGATTTAGAAAAGAAAGATCAGCACTCTATTTTGGTAAAAGCCTTTGAAACGTGAGCAGAACAATACTCTGGTCAATCATGGAACGTAAGGGTTATCAATACACCTTTCCGGTTCGATTAAAACTAACAGGGGTGTTAAAATAAGCGCACACTGAAACATGACTCCCAGGGAACAGAACCGTACATGAAGGGGGTATTGCACACCGGACCGGATCAGACTGCCGAGACTTTTTCTGGAGAAAATTGATCATCCCGGCCATTACTTTATGGATTTGGGATCGGAATTCGACTTCTATTCTGAATTAGAAGTTGACATAATGACTTACATTTCTGTAGAAAAGCTATGAATGGCACCGTAGCTGAAGAACAGAATTGACCATGATGATGTTTTTATAAAATTAACCTGTATTTTAGAATGATGTGAAATACTTTTTATATACACATAATTTACGAAAATGAACTCCAGTAAGGTCATTGGTACCCTGGATAAACGACTGTATGCTTGAGTAAGTGAAGAAACCCTATTTTATTGAAATCATTTCAAACATATTTATTAAATGTTTGCATTTTTACGTTGTATTTACAACTGCCGCTACTATGAGATAGGTAGGACTGGGTCTGGTTGCGATTCAATCAAAACTGATCGCCAACGGTGTTTGGAAAGAGACTCAAGTTCGCTTAAGTCCGTTCCGGTCCCAATGACGGTTCTCTCAAGTTGAGCATGCTTCGGTGTTCCACTCAATTCCAGACATTTAGACAGGGCTGGTATAGTTCATTAACCATATTCAGTATATACATAGACGGCATTATGGACAAAGGAATACTTCTAAAGAAGATTACTCTCTTTAACTGGGTGTTATGTGTCGATGATTTAGTCTTGTGAACAATAAATAATCCGGGGGTATATTTGTCAAAAAAACAAAAACAGGGTTTAGATCCACAAACATGAAAGATTGTTTTAAATGTAAAAATTAAAAAAGGTCAATAATTTGAATTAATCAGACTGTGATTGTGATTCACACGAAAAGATACACAACTCAGATTTCACAAAGTGTTACTAGTACCAATTACTACTTATGGGGGTGAAATGGATAACAAAGAAGAAACAAGAATACATGCACAAGAACCTAAGTTTCTTAGAGGTATAAAAGGTTGCACACAATTAGAATCAACTAGAAATGAAAATGAATTAAAGACTTTTTACTTAAAAGATACGATAAAAGCATACAGAACGGTATGAAAAACTAAAGCGAATAAAAACATTAATTCTAGAAGTACAAATAGAATGAATATGAGCTGACCACGGAAGCGTTGAGTATCATAACTGTTGACGAAGAAAAGCGAGAAAAGCGGCTGTAAATTTTTATTGCCCCCTCTTCTTTAGGATGGTGCCTGGGAAACACTAGAATAAGATTCGAACATAACTAACTACTATTTTAATAATCTAATTGCCATACCGCACTCTGATTCTAGTGGGTACTACGCTTATATGTATAGTGCTGCAGCAATTAGCACCAACAAAGAGCTTCGAAGCTCTTATTTACCTTTGGGTTGTGGAAATCAGCTAGGATCAGCTGGAGCCTACAAGACTAAAAAGGATATCATCTATGCTGGCAAGTGAATTAATGTCTTCTTGGGACGTTCCATACTTCTTTACGAATGCAGCTAGATCAGGGGCTGATGGATGGCACATGTCTTTTTCTGTAACATGGCATTTATGTACTTTTGTGTATTTCTTTATCTGACAAATAATTCCAGTGCTAGAATCTACATTAGATCAAAGTTGTCAAACGCCAGTCGAGTGTACAATGTATTCAATTGCACAAATGACTATATGGGCAAAGACCAAAACAACTCCCTGAAGCAAACGTTGCTTCCGGTTCTAATTCTTCGATTACATTATAGGTGCAAGTGTATCCATATCTATTTATATTTTTTGCAACATTGCTTGTTTGTGAGACCCTTGAAGGCCTTATTCAACGTGATACGTTACCAACCTTTATTTTACCATACTCTCTTCGAGGTGTCATTCTTTTGTACGCAAGACAATATATATAATATATATTGTTTCTGGTTAGGGAACCTTCATCAGTTGCGCTTCCCACAATTAAATGTCCTCTCGAACACTTTTTTATGTATTTGATACATTTCGTTAAATTTTAAGACGCGAGATGTAAAGACTGACATCTAGGATTTTCGGAGAAACTAGCACATAGAGGTTCCGAATCTACATTTTACCATTTGTTACTGCGTAATATAGGTCTTTGGCTAATGAAGTAATTCTAACAGTAGGTGACATAAAATCATTGATGTTTTTTGGTTCATCCTTCGTTCAGTTAATCATTTAACTCTGGTAGCTGTGTTTTATAATATTGACAAGTTAGTCATTTAATTAATGCAGTGTTTTTGTAATATCATCTAAAATATTTTAAAGACCAGAAATAGTTTTCAGAAAACAATAATATATCTTTAAAATGTTAAATGTTGAATATGCTGTCTACATTTTTCAGTATTTTCAGTATTCTTTTTGGTATTTTTAGTAATGTTTACATAAATAGTTGAGGGTGAAACATTTTTTATTTTCAATAATCTTCTTTTGAACCCACAATTAGTATAGTACCGTATGGTATTAAATGTTCTGTAAATTGCGTTTTCTTCTGAGACAGAGAAATTTTTACCTTTCAATAGCTGATGTTGTCCTTTATTTTTTTGTTACATACAAAACATATTTTTTTAACGGAATCTTGAAAATACTTGCTTATTTAATCTATAACTATTATGACTTTGTGTAACAAGGATGCAATTTTCACTTACAATATAATTAAATCGTTTTTAATAAATTTGAAATGTAAATAAAATGACGGACATAAATATCACTTGATTTGTGCTTGATATCAACTATTATAAATATTTTATTAATAGCTATCTGTAAAACTAGAGTTATTATAAGAATATAATTATAAAAAGCACCCCATGCCTTAAATTTAAATCTTAATTATATTTTAGTTGAGTTCTTGAATTATAATTATTCATTTCGATAATTATTTTATAAATATGATTATATTGTTACAAGGAAAATACTTTACCGTGAAATATTGCAATAAAGTGTAAAGTGTATGTGTCTGTATCTGAAGACATAAAGTGGTATATTTGATCAATACAGTTAAGCTGATTCTAACGGGATTGGTTGAATACCACATTATAAAGAACAGGACGAAATTAAAATCTATAAATATGATTATATTCACTTAAGTATCTTTTTCTGTCTGTTCATTGAGCCTTTCTCTCCTCATGCCTTTTCTGTAACAGCAATCCTAGTCTTACAGAAAGTTTGCCTAAATGATGTCCTGAGAGAATGAACAACTAGTCTTCGAGATTAAGTACCACTACTACAATTTGTTTCCAATACAAATTTCAAATATTTCTCAGTTGCAGAATAGAAGTGGGGAAAAACCAATAAACAAGCAAATTAGCCAAGGACCTCTCTAACAATTATTTCAAAATTACTTTCGTATAATCTTAATTAATTTAGTGAATTAATCAAACAAGAATCTTTGCAGCTTTATTTTTTATAAAATTGTTTATATAAAATAATTACAAATTCTGTCAAATCATGGAAGGTTTTAAAAAAATGAAGTGTATAATAACAGAAGAGGAAAAATAACTAGAAGCAACATTATTATTATATTTAAATATAATATAATATTAACATTTTTTCTAGCAATTGACGTGATCATTATTTATATAGTCATGTAAGATGTCACTGTACTTAAAATTATGATATATTCTGGCTTTCAATATATTATGACTTTTCGATTAAGTTTTAGACGTAAAATTAACTTTTTTACTATTTTGCATATCACACAACCGGTGTTTCCGCGAGTATTAAAAAGAAATTGCTGTACATAAACTAAAAAACAGTGTAGTTGTAGATGTAAAGTTACGCATTACCCTCCTGCTCAGGCCTGAATGATAAACATTGCTACCTCGGATCATCACGCTAATGTAGTCTCTGCTATGAATTTTTGTGTGAGTGTTAAGCTTCGCTTGAGTCCCCCTTTTTATCTTTTGAAAAATAAGAGTTTTGTTTTGTGTCTCATTTATACTTACAGTCAGTGTATTGAACCTAATAGATGTCGGTGACATCTACCGTCTAGTGAGTAATTTAAGTATATGAAGGCATACTATGCTATAACATATACCATACTCTTGACAGATGGTTCGAGTGTTTTATATAAAAACACATAAGTAAATATATATACAGATATATATCCACATATTTAGAACTATATCATTCAACGTATGACAGCCGTTTCGAACCAGGAGTTCTCGTCAGATACGCTTCCTTGAATGACAAGTTCTAAAGTGAAATACTTGGATGTTATACACATCAGTAAGACAACAGTCAGTGTATTGAACCTAATAGATGTCGGTGACATCTACCGTCTAGTGAGTAATTTAAGTATATGAAGGCATACTATGCTATAACATATACCATACTCTTGACAGATGGTTCGAGTGTTTTATATAAAAACACATAAGTAAATATATATACAGATATATATCCACATATTTAGAACTATATCATTCAACGTATGACAGCCGTTTCGAACCAGGAGTTCTCGTCAGATACGCTTCCTTGAATGACAAGTTCTAAAGTGAAATACTTGGATGTTATACACATCAGTAAGACAACAGTCAGTGTATTGAACCTAATAGATGTCGGTGACATCTACCGTCTAGTGAGTAATTTAAGTATATGAAGGCATACTATGCTATAACATATACCATACTCTTGACAGATGGTTCGAGTGTTTTATATAAAAACACATAAGTAAATATATATACAGATATATATCCACATATTTAGAACTATATCATTCAACGTATGACAGCCGTTTCGAACCAGGAGTTCTCGTCAGATACGCTTCCTTGAATGACAAGTTCTAAAGTGAAATACTTGGATGTTATACACATCAGTAAGACAACAGTCAGTGTATTGAACCTAATAGATGTCGGTGACATCTACCGTCTAGTGAGTAATTTAAGTATATGAAGGCATACTATGCTATAACATATACCATACTCTTGACAGATGGTTCGAGTGTTTTATATAAAAACACATAAGTAAATATATATACAGATATATATCCACATATTTAGAACTATATCATTCAACGTATGACAGCCGTTTCGAACCAGGAGTTCTCGTCAGATACGCTTCCTTGAATGACAAGTTCTAAAGTGAAATACTTGGATGTTATACACATCAGTAAGACAACAGTCAGTGTATTGAACCTAATAGATGTCGGTGACATCTACCGTCTAGTGAGTAATTTAAGTATATGAAGGCATATTATGCTATAACATATACCATACTCTTGACAGATGGTTCGAGTGTTTTATATAAAAACACATAAGTAAATATATATACAGATATATATCCACATATTTAGAACTATATCATTCAACGTATGACAGCCGTTTCGAACCAGGAGTTCTCGTCAGATACGCTTCCTTGAATGACAAGTTCTAAAGTGAAATACTTGGATGTTATACACATCAGTAAGACAACAGTCAGTGTATTGAACCTAATAGATGTCGGTGACATCTACCGTCTAGTGAGTAATTTAAGTATATGAAGGCATACTATGCTATAACATATACCATACTCTTGACAGATGGTTCGAGTGTTTTATATAAAAACACATAAGTAAATATATATACAGATATATATCCACATATTTAGAACTATATCATTCAACGTATGACAGCCGTTTCGAACCAGGAGTTCTCGTCAGATACGCTTCCTTGAATGACAAGTTCTAAAGTGAAATACTTGGATGTTATACACATCAGTAAGACAACAGTCAGTGTATTGAACCTAATAGATGTCGGTGACATCTACCGTCTAGTGAGTAATTTAAGTATATGAAGGCATACTATGCTATAACATATACCATACTCTTGACAGATGGTTCGAGTGTTTTATATAAAAACACATAAGTAAATATATATACAGATGTATTTCACTTTAGAACTTGTCATTCAAGGAAGCGTATCTGACGAGAACTCCTGGTTCGAAACGGCTGTCATACGTTGAATGATATAGTTCTAAATATGTGGATATATATCTGTATATATATTTACTTATGTGTTTTTATATAAAACACTCGAACCATCTGTCAAGAGTATGGTATATGTTATAGCATAGTATGCCTTCATATACTTAAATTACTCACTAGACGGTAGATGTCACCGACATCTATTAGGTTCAATACACTGACTGTTGTCTTACTGATGTGTATAACATCCAAGTATTTCACTTTAGAACTTGTCATTCAAGGAAGCGTATCTGACGAGAACTCCTGGTTCGAAACGGCTGTCATACGTTGAATGATATAGTTCTAAATATGTGGATATATATCTGTATATATATTTACTTATGTGTTTTTATATAAAACACTCGAACCATCTGTCAAGAGTATGGTATATGTTATAGCATAGTATGCCTTCATATACTTAAATTACTCACTAGACGGTAGATGTCACCGACATCTATTAGGTTCAATACACTGACTGTTGTCTTACTGATGTGTATAACATCCAAGTATTTCACTATAGAACTTGTCATTCAAGGAAGCGTATCTGACGAGAACTCCTGGTTCGAAACGGCTGTCATACGTTGAATGATATAGTTCTAAATATGTGGATATATATCTGTATATATCATTTATACTTACCTGTCTTCTATATCTAAACTTCTTCTTTTGCTTTTGTGTCGCTGATTATTTCGCTGTTTATGCTTGTCAATAAATCTGAATAGTTGTCGTAGAGGAGGGTTTGGCATACTCCATTTAGGCACTCCTCTTCACAGCCGCAAACACTGGTTGGTGTCGTAAATTCTTAAAATTTCAATTTCAAACGACAACAACCTTAGACTGATTTGGTTAGCATTTGTACTCTCCAGAATAATCGGAAATTTTATTTGATATTTAAAAATCTGTATAATGAAATACAAAAATTAAAGGCCGCATATGATATTTAGAAAAACATTGGTCATATGGGGAACTTTGCCAGATTTTATTTATTAATTAAGTTTCACCTTTATATTTAACACTTTCTTCGAATTGCCTTCCAGCTCTTAGACTATTATCTGTTGCATGCGTTCAGCTCCACCTTTTTCTTTTATGTGTAGGAGACATAATTTTCTTCTTTTTTGCTTCATTTAAAACACGGGGTAGTAAAATATTTTTTATTTAAATAATTTCTTAAAATAAAATAAGAATAAAGGCCTATCTGGTATATTCGTGTCAGCTACAAGTCAAATAAGCTTATATATTTGAGCCTAAATAGTTCATTGTAATAATAAATAACATACAAATTAAATATCATGCAATAATAGCTCACATAAAATATAAATCTAAACCTCAATTATGTTATAAATTGAATAACAAATTTATGTTTGAGTAAACAGAATGTGAATGTGAAATTTTCTTAATTTGAAACTCTACACCCAAAACCTAGTTTGCAATTAATTTCATATACCTATCAAACTTTTAATTTTTAGGAGGGAAGAAAAGATTACAGTAAATTTTATTATCTGGAAGACGGACAACATGAACATAAAGACAAATCAGTAACACAGAGTATTTTTCAAATCTCCATAACGTCCCTTGCTTTTCTAGCACTTGGAAGCTATTTACTATGCCTACTTATTCATGCCAGCAGGATAAAAAATGGAGATTACAATCAACCAACTACAATGCAAAACATAATGTCCTATATCAATAACAGAATTAAAAGAAAACCAAACCAACAAAATTTAATTAAAAAGCCACCAAGAAACAAGTATACAAACAGCAACATAAAGAAACAACCTCGGTCAAAGCGAAATACTGTTTATTTTAAGTTAGAACAAGATATGTATTCTACGCTTATTACATTATCTGATCTATATACTTATACACAGCTAAATGTCGATAATTCTCAAAATTTTAATCTTGCAGCAATAAATTAGAAATTTGATTATTTATTCTTGACTAAATTGTTTATGATATTTTGATTGAATAAAATTGTTCAACATATTGCTGTATGTACTTTCCTTACGGTCTGTTGATTAGGATTATCTGTGCTCACTTCACATATAACATATAAATATTTGAATTTGTAACTGTATCAATGTGGAGCAGGGCAATTTTGATTTATTAATTGAGAGAGAGAGAGAGAGATACATTAAAATCAATCAGATTCCGAACTTCCTTTCACTAATAAGTGCATCCAGGTCTGGGTCATTGTCCGTCCATCTGCTGAAAGAAATTTTAAACATTTTTTCTTACGCCTGTTTAATAATTCTCGTCCTGTAGATATTATTTTCGGTACTGATATGTTTTCAATTCATGTTGGGTGATTCTGTTGCCTTGGAAACCTGATGGCGAAAGTGGATTTCTCTTCGGCTTTATCCAACACACTTATATCCAGTATATCTCTATTAAAACGTGTTAAAGCCTCAGGCAGCTAAGAGACCTTTTCTTCATACTGCTTTCTGTATACCCTCCGAGAGGTTCACTCTCAGATTACCCTTTAGGAATTCTGACTCATTCTAACGGAGGCTTTTAAAGGACTTTCATATAATGCGTATAACAATAAGGATTTCATGCCGGGTCCATTGAATTCTAGGCACATGCAAGTTAATCCCTAATCTTATCCAAGCTGTTATATTCCCCATCTTTTGATAGCAACTTATACTTCAGCTGCTGATACCCAAGGAGTGTCTCTAAATGACATTCTGCTATCATGACTAAAGTTGCAACAATATACAAGGGGTTGCATGACTCACTAAATACACCTTGTTAACATATTTCCGTGTTCATTTCAAGGGAAACAAATATCCAAATCTGAACAAATATCCAAATCTCCATGATTACCGAGCCGTCAAAGATCAGTAGTTAATTTATAATATCATAGGATGCAAATTTTTCTTTCTTTGTTTATCAATAATTTTTAACGTCAGTTAATTATCTGGTGCTATACTTATTTAACATGTTTTCTGTTTGCAATAATTTTAAATTTGCAATATATACTCACTGACAAAGAAATCGAAATACCCAGAAGCAGATGTTTAAATTTAATATTGGTTTGGTAAAACATAGATGATATTGTACGGAGTAAATTTGAATAAAAAATCCAAGGAGTTCAATTTTTCTTATTAAGTTTCTTAATAATGTGTTCGTCCACCGCGGTTATCCATACACTCCTCAACACGTCTTGGCATTAATTCAAAAGGTTGTCTATTTCATCTTGAGGAATAATATCCCAAGCTATCTGTATTTCATGTCTTAGAACCTCCAAAGTCCGTGGTGACGGGTAAATTTCCGACCCTTCTAACCATCATATCCCAAACATGCTATATGGGTGAAAGATCCAGGGTTCTGGGCGGCCGTGGAAATACATTAACATGGGTTTCTTCTAAAATATTTAAACTAACTCCAGCAACATGAGGCCGAATATTATCTTGTTGGAATATGGGATTCACGAACCGATTAAGGTAACGGAGTACAAACAGCTTTCACTACATCCTGGACAAAACGTTGCGCTGTCATGTTGCCTCGAACAAAGACTAGAGATGAGTCCCCGACATTGAACCTTGACGCCGATAAACATCTGGCTGCTCGGCTTGGCGACATTACTGCAACTGATGATAAAAAAAATGAACTGTGACAAATAGGTCACCACTATTCTTAATAAAAAAACATGTAATAAAAACTCACCTAACACCAATAATCCTCATAAGCAACTTCATGGACCCTACAGAAAATAATGCAATAGAGCCATACAGTATAAATTATGTCAAAATTCCTCTACAAAAGAAACAGAAATAGTCTTGCCACTAAAATTATTGATAACCTATCGCTAGACACTGACACTAAATTACCCTCTAATGATCTCACTTTTGTAAAATCATTGAGGAAGTTAAAAACATCGAACAGAGAGACTATATTCCATCTCTCAAAATCAACAACATCGGCCACAATTCATACCAATCTATAAAGATAGAAGAACTAAATAAGGCTATTCCTAGAAATCAAGTCTCTCTCCAAAGGACCAGATAACTTCAGTATCAAGGACATCAAAGCAATACCGCGTGAACGCTTATGGCTGCTTTTAAATGCAATCCTTCTATTGCAAAATATCCCCGAATCCATCAAACACTCCAGAACTGTTCTAATTCCGAAACCAAATAACGACCACAACTCTGTTTCGAACTGGAGGCCATTAACAAGCAAGAGCCCTTGCTAAACCTCTTGATGTAATATCCCTCAACCTTAAAGCGGCATTTGATTTTAACCCTAGGTGTAGAATCAAAGAATCCTAACAAGACTTAATGTTCATAATAACGTGATTAATTATATTATGGAAACACTTGAGGGCGCTAAAACTACCATTCTGGCTGAAGACAAGACAATATCTATTAATCTTAACAACTGGCTCAAACAGGGCGACCCTTTGTCGCCCTGTCTCTTTAATATCTTCTTCGACGAGATCTTTTAAGCTCCAACTTTCCATCTAGGGTTGCGTACATCCCCCGTAATTGTCTTTGTTACGCGGATGATATAATTCTTCTTGCCAGCTCCACACCCGAATCAAATGCCCTTTTGAAAATGACTACTTCGTTCTTCGACCGGTCAGGGATTACCTTAAATTCTGATAAATCCTTTGCACTTTTTTTTATAGGTGGCCAACCCATCCAACAGGTAGGTATGGACTCATTAAAATACCTTGGCCTCAGATACAATCTCAGGGGTGCTGAAGTTCCCTCCATTAATCTTCTTCAAACCCAGTTACCCCATATCCTTCATGCACCATTGAACCCCCCCAAAGTTACCTCATAACATCCTTCCTTATCCCGCGTTGGATTAGTGCATTACAAAACATACATGTCACTAGAGCCCTGCTCAAAGAGACAGATCGCCTAATTCGATGGGCGATTAAAAACATCCTTCACCTTCCTTCTTCCACTTCCAACTTTTTCATTCACACACCTAAGCTAGGTGGAGGCTTTGGATTTTCCATGCATTCTTGTTAAGAGATTGAAAAATGTCGACTGTCATCTTCCCGAACAAACAAAACTAATCACATACCAACACATCGACAGGCTTTCCTCATTTAATGTATTTCCCTCCACCAGTAATGTTAATAGCTATCTTACATCAAATCTTGACAGGTCCTGGTCCGGAAACGAACTAAAACAATGTGCCTCAACCTCCATCTGTAGCAATTGGCTATCCGACCCTCCTTCGTCCTGGACGGCCAAAACCTATATCAAAGCAGTCCTCATGTGACCTTCCTTTCAACGACCCAGCTACAAGGAAATGCCGCGGTGGATGTAACAAGAATGAATCAAACTGCCACATACGTCAAAATTGTTACATAACGCATGAAAACGACTTGACCGCCACAATAACAAAATAAATCAGAGGGAAGCAACAAAAAAAGCTTGGCAAGTTGAGGTTGAACCGCACATCAGAAGCCCGAAAGGGCTTCTTAAAGTTCCCGACCTTGTCCTTACTAAGTGACTAAAATCCATCATTGCAGACGTAGGCGTTCACTAGGAGGGTCCCCGTTCCTTAAATGACGGCTTCAAGAGGAAAAAAGAATATTATGAGGACCCCCAATTTCTAAATACACCACAAAAGTTACGGTCCTTCCTTTAATTATCGATGCTCGAGTTGTTTGGTGTTCTAATAATGACGCGCTTTTAGACTCTCTTAATATTAACACCGTCACCCTAAGAAGACAATTAATAACAGCACCATAATAGGATCCATCGCTGGTCACAATTTCTTTAGTAGGGCGGTATGGAGGGAATTAATTCTTACCCTTTCTGTTAGATTTAATTTAAGTATCCCCTTTGCTTATTTATTACGATTGTAATATATCCTCGTTTTATCACTTATTATTGCTATTTTAATTATTGTAACCTATTATTCAGTATATTCTTCTTTTAAATAATAACATTAATAAATAATGTCCAACTAACATCCAATTGGCTTATTGAACCGTTTAGCCGTCCCTTCTTTGTCTGATAGTGGTCTGATATTCCCAAAAGATATAATCGACTGAATAGCTCTCGTTCAAGGCGTCGATCTATGGCCGATCTATAATGAGGCGATGGACTTGTAATACAGGTATGTTGACATTTTTTACCTATTAATTTAATTATTTCTGTACAAATTAGGTCAAATTCAATTATCTGTGACTAATTAGTATAATTTAATGATACTTTTGAGAGTTTTATTATATTAATTATATGTTCAATGTTAAAAAAATGTTTGTTATTTACTATAATTCAATTGTCTTTTACTTTACATTGTGTTAGTGATAGTTTTAATTGTTTACTGTACTGTTTATGAACGGGTTATTAAGTGATTTTGACCATAATGAACTTGTTTGTTTTATACTAGTGTTTTGTTTGTATTTAATGTTTCTAAATTATATGACCGTAAGTTTAAATTTCATTTACAGTTGACACTTAAAATATTTAGTATATGTTAGTTAAGGTACCCCTTTTTCCAGCTTGCTGGTGAAACATTGTAATGCAATAACATGGTTGAAATGTCTTTTATTTACTTTGTCAATTGTAAACTTTTGACTGAATAAAGAATGTGAATGACCTACTTCCATGTGCAATAGCACCCCATACCATTACGCCTACAGTTTGGTGTACCTGGCGCTCAACATCTTATTGAGGTTGACGTCTTTCTCCTCGACCTCGTCTTACCCTTCTTTTGCCACTACAGTCTTTGCCGTCTAAGCTCAGCGGTAGCACAAGATACGGTCAATAATGCTGCAGCCTGCAGTCCACTAGCCCTCATATAGCGGTAAACCGCTCGGACATTTTACGATGGCCCTTTTCTTTTACCCACTCATCAGCCAAATTTCAAGTTGTCGAAAATTGGTCTCTAAAGGTCATAAGTCTTAGACGTTGATCATGAACTTCATTTGTACCCCTTCGACGTCCCGTGGCTACTCTTCTCCGATTTTAGCTATTATCAAACCACGTTTCACAACATCTCATAACAGTAGTTTTTTTTCGAAATAAAAATCCCGCCTCCCGTAAACCAATATTCGACCTCTTTCAAACTCACTTACACTTTCGACGTACACGTACTCTAGGGGTTTTAACTTTACTAAACATTAATTTTGGATCCCATCAAATAGTTTGATTTTCGATAAATAAAAAAATGCAAAAATCAACTACAATGTTAATTGATTAAAAAAGTTTACATGAAAAAACATTCACAAAACTTTACCAAATTTTAATTATTTACTCCTTACTATAGCATCTATGTTTTACCAAAACGATATTAAATTTAAACATCTCCTTCTGGGTGTTGCGATTTCTTTATCACATTAAGGACATTTGAATCAAGAGCATGCTGACATATTATGTAACTAAAATCTTGAGTCGCTGACGAGCTCCAAATCACCAATTATTCAGTGCAGTTTTAGATAATAATTTTCACTATGAAATTTGAATGAGGAAGAATACATTCTACAATTAATTGAAAGTAATCCGATTATTAAGTAGCAAAAGAGTTTCAAGACGTATCAATTCTCGATCGCGCTAATTCTGTCGCGTTTGTTTTCAAATTCATTGCTACTTTCTTTGTTGTAAGTAATAAATGTTTTCGTTTCGACTTTACTTTCTAGTCGCCTGTAGCTCGATAACTCTGGAGACTTGGATTCATATTCAAGAGTTGGACGGAAATCAATTGAGATTTAAAATGGTTGATAAACAAAGATAGAGAAATCATATGATAATATTATAAATTAACAAATTTGATGGCCCATAGCTTGGCAATCATGGAGATCTGGACATTTTTTTGGTGAAATGAGCTCAGGAATATGCTTCTCAAGTTTGTACAGTGCGTCATGCCTATATTCAGGGGTTTCATACAATAATTTATGTAGTAAGTTTTTATCCACATTTAGCAACATGTCCATCTCGTACATATGTAAAAGATAGTTATTCTGAAGCATCTGATATAGAATCGATATTTTTGTAAGTACTCAGATGCCGACATTTTGTCACATGCCCTTCAATCCCAGAGGGAGTTGATATCACTACTATAAAAGGATGAGTTTGAATAGGGTATTTGTCTAGAATAAGGAAAATATTTTTAAAATTATTGACTAATATATTAAAAGTATGCTACATTTATATTACCCGGAGATCTGCTGTATTTTTGATTAACATTATTTTTAAAGTTTAAATTACAATAAATGCTCAAAACCCTGTATTTGAAATCATGGAGCTCACGTGGTATGTGCGATCTACTACGCCAGCAAACAATAATCCAGTTAAAACTATTTATTAAATTTTTTCGAATATTAATTTCACTTTGTAATAAAATGAAAGAATAAATACATTTATAAATTATGTATCTTCTGTGCCAAAAAACCCTGAAAGACGTCAAAAGTGGTATCAATTAACAAGAAGAGATCTAAAGAAAATTATTGTACGAGTTTCTTATTTAAATGTCTATATGAGTAAGTATTTTTATATTATTATGGACAAATACCTATCCATAAAACAGACAGAATACTCAGTCTAAAATTTTAAATACAAACTGTAAATTAACTTTAATACGAATATTTATGTTTTAAATTGGGTGATGTACCTGTCTTAACAGTAAAAATGTTAAATTACAGATGGAAAAGATTCACAAAAACTGCATGTTTCGTCAGTCAGAAAATACTTCTGACTGACGAAGCTATGCCTTCAAATTGCAAAAGGCGTTGAGTAATGAACATAACATACAATTACTATTTTCAAAAATTTTCTGTGACTTTTGTTTGTCTTATATTGATTTAAAAGAAGAAGTAATTTTCGAAAGATACATTATTTTAACATTTTTGAATTCGACGTCATAAATTTCATCGCTGTTTTTGAAGAATAGGGAGCTATAAATGCGTCTATATTAGACATGTTTCTGTTAGTTATTAGCAAACTAAGTTATAATTATAGTGCTTCCCACTGTTTAAGCATTTTTGTATCTTTTTGCCATAAATTACTTGAGTGTGAACATAGAATGACGATTATATGATCTTTTATAGTTTTATCTAACCGGATGACCATTTAATTACAAATTATTTTCAATAGTGTCAAATACTCTATTGCGGAAATAGGCTAGTAATAAATTAGCTCTAATTTCTCATTTGTTTGTTTCGCAGATTCACACCCATGCATTTTCTGTGGATTTAAATTTCGAGTCTAATAAGGCTCGGCTTCAATAGAATTTATTTCAAGATAGTTTTTTGAATGCCCACGCTTTTAATGCATTGTGCATAATGCATAATGTTTCATTATCTCAGAGCGGGCTCGAATCTTTGACATTTATGACACCTAACCGCTCTTTCCATAAAATTCTACCAATAAAAATTTGCTGGCCGGTATGTTTAATCACCATAATTTTTTATTCTCAATTTTGTTTAACCACCATGTGTATAAAATTGCTCCCCCTCCCTTTACACCTACGTTGAACGTACTATCTCTGGCTAATTAGATAATCTCAACGTCTCTAGCGTCTTCGCTAAACTCGCTTACTGTGCACATTTAACATTCATTCTAGTGCAGTGCAAACCTGCACCGTCAACTTACAGCTTCTAGACTGGAAGCGGTTAAAGAATTATATATCTTAACCCTGCTGGATTTTCTAACATGTGTATAAAAGTAAGAGTTAAAATGTAACGTTATAAAACATTTTAGAATCTAGTGAATGAATGAGATAATATTGCTAGAAGCAACAACGGAGTAGAAGTAATTCTCAACAAACTCTCTCCCTCTCTCTTTGATTTGGTCTATGTATCTGGATTTGGTCTCCTGATATGCCTCTTGTTCAGTTGCCATCCACTTGCCCCTGGATTACTGTTTTCTCTACCCCATGCTTCCGCATCACCTGACCGAAATATTTAAGTAGGTGCTTCAGGATTTTTGGGAGCTGTCGTTCATGATCGTGAACATTCAGTTCGATGAATATGGAAATATTCTGTGTGCCGTCCAGTAATCTCTCAACTACTTGCGGTAGCATGCCATCTCAAACGCATAGGTTGCTATGGCTGAATGAAGAGTTCTAAAGAAGTAACCAAGGCCGTAGCCAGACAGGGGGTCTGGGGGTTGAACCCCCCCCCCCGAAATTTTGGAATATTGGGTTTCAAGATTCAATTTTAACCAAATAATGATCTTTTTCATGAGAATAAATTTTATATTTATACATTTTTATATATCCTGGATATATATGAATACAAATACAATCGTCTACCGCCAATCAAAAAAAATTATCCCACCCCCCGAAAATATTGTCCAACCCACCCAGAAAAAATTTTCTGGCTACGACCTTGGAAGTAACTTATAGTAAAAGCAGACATAGATGACTTAAATAGTAAAATTTAGCTAGAAAGACACATTTCACATTATTTCTTAATTGTCAGTTCAGAGGTTTTAGAAAGTAATTGTTTTAAGAAGATTATTTGTGGCATCTTCTAGTTTCTTTTAATTTTTATATTGGTAAATAACACCACACTTGAGAAAAAAATGCTGTTTATTGAATGAATCCAAACTTTCCAAAGTCTTATTCTGACTTCGTTGACAATTGCATTAAAATCTGTAAAAAATACTTTAAAAGTGTTATAAATTGAATCCAACTACCTACATAACAATATATATTTTTGACATAAATTAACAATAAATTAAAAAATAGAAGTACAATACTGATATCTTTTTTTACAACTATGTTTACTAATAAATTCTTTACTTGAAGAAAAATTAAAGCTTACATTTTTTGAAAACATTGTTTCTTCTATTTTGTGAACAACCTGAGCTACTTTACATAATAATAATTGGATACATCCAGATTTTTCATCTAAACTGTTTTCCCTAACATATTCTATTACTGTTTCTACAATTCCGAATTTCTGTAAAGTTGAATTGAAAGTGTGATCATACATATTCTTTAGCACTCCATAATAAAAATAATCACTTTGGGATCTTCCTTGTTGAACAGGCTGAGAATATGGGAGGTGCGGAAAGGAATTGCTGACCTAAAAATATTCTATATTCAGTACAAAACAATAAAAACATACCTACTTTTATTTAAAACAGTAGTAAAGTATCAAGTAGTAGTAAACTAAAATAACTAGGCATAGGCATGATTTTAGTACTTTCCTCTGAAATATTGCATCGAAAAGCGTTGTATTTAATAGAGAAAGATGTTGTCCGACTTATAACGGGTGCGTCTGAACCAAATGATAAGGGCTCATGAGATCAAGAACGACATCTTTGTTAGAAACCTTCTGCTCATGTCTGAGTGGTGCCTGAATTTCAGGGAGTCAGTTTAATGCTTTTTAGTCTCTTATGAACAATGTGCTGAACTCACTCAGCCATGATCTCGAAGTAACGAAGAGGAAAATCCTACTATTATGGAATAGGAAGCTATTGCCAGATATTTTACTTCTTCTTTTCATTGAAATATGGGATTCCGCCATGACAATTTGATTTGATGAACCTGTGGACCTGCCACATCCTGTATGGAATTATTAAAATTTGGGTTTCAAAATATAGTGGAGGCTTGAACTTACATGATGGCAGAGTATTTGTAAAAAGAAGCGATCTCTTGAAAGGATTCTTGAAACTAATTTGGATTGAGATTCAATTACCTAATGATGTCAAAAATAAGGGACCTGTTGTTACTGTAGTTGATTCAGCATGGGTAACAATAGTATTTCATATAAATTTACACATTCAAAGTTTTGATTCAACACCTGCAAAGTGTTAGGTTACGTATTTCGTTTTTTCTAATAGCTAGATAGGCCATATGTTGCGGGGTTCTTTTATTAGGAAATCTAGTACCAATTGAGAAGCAAATTCGAAATGTGTGAATGACTGTTCTTGTATACAGCTACAGATGTATTATTGATATTAGGACGATCGTATATTCACAGAACGATAGGACGATGTTTCTTAGCTTGGAGCAGACTTCACCGAGTACTTGTTGCTAAATATTTCACTCTAAGCACTATTTTTCCGGATTTTACTTAGCAACCTTCATAAACTTCATTGTGAATTTTTTAATTCTCGGAATGAGTGAAAACTCAGTAAAGCCTAACCATAGTTTTTGTTGGAGTATCATTGAGTAGTTGAGCGAAAATGGGTGAACAAATTCTCAACTTGTTAGTTATTTTTACAGAGAACGTACTACAAGTTGACTGCTTATGTATATGATAGTCGTTGTTGAGAAGTATATTCATTATACTTGTAATGTAAATAATTGTCGGTAGCCAACACTTAACGCTATGAAAGTACTAAACGCCTGTTACACCAGTCAATAGAGATTTTTAAGTCACATAAAATTCAACAGCGAACTGCATAAGCCATCACGTAAATAATGGTTTATAAGTCATAACTGACATAGTTTTAACAGCAACCTTGTAGAAGTAAATTATTTGAGTCTTAAAAACCCCCAAAAATATGGGGTATTTTCGTTTTTTGTTTGTCGTATAAAAGTAATTATCTTTTCATAATGCCGCCAATAGAAAAATTGTAGAGAATCAGAAAATCTTCAAAATGGGTGTCTATAAATTTGGATCGCAGCATTTTTCATAAAGAAAATCTGGAAAAACCGACGTAAAGTGAACGATTTTAAAAAATTCACAACTTGGTTGCAATAAGCTGGTGCCTTAATCTGTCTCCTAATGATTAATTAGGCCGAAGATCGATATTGTACTTTAAGTAGATCTTGCAGAATTGCAATTTAAATAATTTGTAGAAATATTTTTTGTCGTATTAATCACGATAGTTCGATAGCAATATGCAAAATATATTTTGAAAGATCATAAAATACACACGTAAAATATATAACCTAATAGTGCTTGTGAAATTTGGCTTAAACGACGGACCTTTAACTTCTCCTCCGATGTCTTGGTAGTGGCAGAACCACTCAGTGGAAAAAAGTAATTTAGTGAATTTGACATTAATGTTTGACAATTAACCTGATGTAACTAAGGGAATTTACTGCAAATTTGATATATACAGGGTAGCACTAAAAATTCTAAAGATCATGTGAAATAACTTTTGTGAGTTCTTTCACATGATCTTTAGAATTTTTAGTGCTACCCTGAATATATATTAAATTTGGAGTAAATTCCCTTATTTAATTAATATAAGTCAATTGTATACAAGTAACCATTAACTTCATAAACCAAAGGAAAAATAGACCAATATGGGCAGGGAACAGTTATGTAAATAAAATTTAATAAACTTTTGAGAAAAAACATATATTATTACAATTTTCAGTAATTTTCATCTCAATGCACCGCTGACTGGCTGCCTCATATTCCTACATTTGATGCGATATTTACTATTATTTTAAACCAATTTCACAGCATTATAGCGAAAATCTAAGACAGACAAATTGAAGTGTAATTTATGAACTTTCAAAATATCTTTAGGATATCCCGGTTGGACTAGTCTCGTTAAGACGGTGGAATGTGCAAAATATCTCTCTCCATTATTTAAATTTCAATTATTCAAAACTACTTATTCAATAGTATCCATCGTGTGCCTTTATAAACTTAACGTTATAAATATTTCCGCATTAGTTACCAGAAAGTTATAATTTAAAAAAAAATTCCACTTTTGACCAGTTTTTCTGAGTTTACTCCCTAAAAAAATTATACAATAAGGATGTATAAACGCTCATTAAGAAGGATTTTGATTCTCTACAACATTTCTGTAGAGGGCATTACGATTCCTTCATACTTTTCATTTTATAAGCAAAATACAAAAGAAATTCGTATTTTTGCGGGTTTTTATTATTTAAACAGTTTAATTCTACGAGTTTGCTGTTAAAATCTTAGGAATAATTATCTATAAACTGTTACTGATGTGATGGTTTAAGAGAAATGCTGTTGAATTTTATGTTCGAAAATGAGTTTAGTTTTGCTCTATATATTGTATGTTTGAAGCTATCTAATATGTAACTCTGCATTTTGCTACTATTCAAATTAGGATGGAGTATATGTAAAAGGCATGACCAGTTTTGATAGAGAGGGAGAGAGAGAGAGAGAGAGAGAGAGAGAGTTAAAAATCGATCCATGGTTGGTTTACAAGTCGAAGTGACAGTGACAGTAGAATTTAGTTTTGTAGCCCAGTGAATTGCTGAATTGTGTAATATTGAAGAAAATACAGAAGGTTTAAGCGGACTCAAAAATAATAAAATTATAGGATTTATCAAATAAATATTATTAATGATTCTTTTGTAGGTATTCCGCAAAAAAATACAGGATGGTCATCTAATCGGTTCCCTGTTCCCATCCATTTATTAGAAAATTCATTATTGAGGTGGAGAATTGAAGCAGTATAATAAACTGGTGTTTCATCATATAGAAGCCCAATTTTTATATAGCTTTGTTTGGTATATTTTGTGAAAGCCTATTTACATCATTTTGTAAGAATAGTAAATAATTGTTAATTAAAAAAGTGTGGAGTCACAACACATTCTGCAATAATACCATCTCATTCACTTAGAGTTTGCTTCTGAAATAATGTCAGTAATGACTATTTTGGATGTTCATTTGGATTTTCATTCCTTAAAATGGATTCCGAAAAATACAGATAAGTTAAGTAATTGAAAATCAAGTTGTAGTACCTTTGTAACAATTTGTGGAAACTGCCCCGAATACTAGTTGCCTTGTGATAGAAAACAATCTCTCGCAGTCAATAATTAATGACTAGTTATAATTACAGAAAATAGGAAAAAGTAAAAAGAGCATTTAGATAGAATGCACGATGATAGAATTCCTAAAAAAGTATGGAACTATAAATCTAGAGGCAGAAGAAGTAATTTTAGGCTAAGAAAAAGATGCCTGCTTAATACCAGAAATGTATAAATATTATTTATGAGACAATCTTTATGAACCGTTGCCTCATCTGTTAATAACACATCATATAATTTGGTCAAGTGCGAGTTTGACTGGCATACTAAGGGTTCCGTACCACCTTCAAGATTCTAATATTCCAGTTTCAGACAAGCAGGGAATGAGTGCATTTTATTATATTTACCCTAATATTTTTTAAAGGAAGCGTTTTAAATTTATAAAAAATATACACTTTCATTTTCCACACATAGACTTTTTATTTTATCTGCTTCAGGATTGGCTTGATTTTTATAAGAATACATATGTATTTAATTTTCTAATTTAGCCCCCAAAAATTAACATTAGAGTTTTATTTTACTAATAAACTTCCAGGGAAGCCTTTTATAATCTACTGTCTGAATTTTGAGGCTGTGTAGATTGGAAGATATAGGGCAAAATAGATCAAGTTTTAAATTATAAATTATTAAATCTGTTATTCAATTATTTAAAAATACAAATAAAATATATTTTTCAAAATTTAAATAGTGTAGTTTCTAAAGTGGGAATGAAGTCGATGTTTAATATTTTTGTTAATATCTTTTAAACAAATGATTTAAAAATATGATATATTTGTAATTCACATAATGAGCCTTTTATCTGATATGATGCGTTTGAAAATTGAATTTTTATTTTCATTTGATTGTATAATTTGTCCCTAAAATTACTATGGGGGTTTTCTAATAATTTTTCTTATACATTTCAAGTGAGCCCCAGTACCCTTAATTATTTTCAAAATTTTAGGTAGTATAGGTTCGGAAATAAAGCGAGAAATGTGAATTTTTTATATCTTTATGTTAATACCTTGTAAACAATTAATTTTAAAAATATGAAAAATATATATTTGTATACCTCATAATAAACCCTTTCATTTGATGTATTGCATGATGCGTTAAAAAATATTTTTTTATTTTCCGTTTAATTCTATAATTTGGCCCCCAATATTAATATTAGGGATTTCTTCGTAGTGTTACGAAATTTACCAAAGCCGACCCTGTTTCATTTCATTACAACATCAATGGCTTTGAGAAAAAAATGGTTCTCGAAATGACTCGGCAGCTGTAGGATTGATGATTGATTTTAGGAGAATTTTCTATGCTGGTTTTAAAAAGGAAGCAGCCCACGATCGCGAGTTAGTTAGACACGACGACGAGCGTATATTGTAATGTTATTGTGAATCAGCTGTTCTGTAAAATTTTGATGTAAATAAAAGTTCTAGAAAAGTGAAAGTGAATATTAGTTTTATAATTTTAAATTGAACCCATGGACTATATAACAAAATTTGGTGTCAGACGTAAAGGATTAAGTGCAGTTAAAATCATAATTTGATTTATGGAAACCTGTATCATGGAAAAAATGGACGAAACTACCAAAAAAATAGTCAAGCAGGTTACGGAGGGGCTAGACGAAAAAATAGCCTAGATTCTAGAAAAAAGTGACAAGAAGGAGAAACAAAATCAACAAGAAATTCAGCAAAGGTTAGTAAAATCTTTTGATGAAAAACGTAAAATAGAATTAGAAAATTTTGTCACTACGATGAAAAGCGAACAACAAAATCTTGTCACTGCCATGGAAAAAATACAAATAAATCTTGTCACTGCCATCGAAGAAAAACAACTAAATCTTGTCATTGCCATTGAAGAAAAACAACAAAATTTAATGGAAGGATTATTCTCGAAATTTGTAGAAAAACAAGATCAAACTGAATAGTATAGCAAGTTAATGAAACATTTAATGAAAGAATGCAAATCGTTGAGTCAGACAAAAAAGAGCTAAATGATGACATTAAGACCATAAAAAATACCGTGGATACTCTTGAAATAAAAGTAGAGGACCTCGATTCCATCCAATGCAAGGTAAAATTTGAAATCAGTTCCATTAAAAACAAAGTGAAGTACAAGATAAAATCAGTGTCATCCAAAACAAAGTGGAAACCGAAATTAAACAATTACAATAAGATTTGCAGAGAGTGAAATACCAGTACACCGTGAGTACCAAAGGTTCCTTTAGTAAACCACCCACATTTGATGGCAGTTCATCTTGGCCCATGTATAAACGGCAATTTGAGGCCGTGTCTACAGCTAATGGATGGGATAATCAAGAAAAATCTACCTCTCTGGTAATTTCGTTAAGAGGTCCGGCCCTAGAACTCCTCCAAAGCATTC
Organism: Octodonta nipae; assembly: GCA_034190945.1. Taxonomy (NCBI): domain Eukaryota; kingdom Metazoa; phylum Arthropoda; class Insecta; order Coleoptera; family Chrysomelidae; genus Octodonta; species Octodonta nipae. Next base: position 56,630,622 of record CM067219.1, read on the forward strand.
CAGTCGATGAACAAGGCAATTTCGACAAGATCATCGCCATTTTTGACAAGAGATAAGACAATCAATCCTTGAGCTAGGTATACCTAGTCCAACTCAGTGGGAAAATGCAAAAATCCGGTGAAAGCCTCCAAGAATTCGAAACAGAGATTAGACGGTTAGTACACTTGTCCTACCCAGACCTGTCAGAGGAAACCAAAGATCAGTTGGCCACACAGAGTTTCATAAACGGCATCAGAGATGTGGAAGTACAACGAAATCAACGTCAAGAAAAGTAATGAAGGGCTACTTCGGGCTTTGGAAGTAGAGGCCGTCATGAACATGTCCAAGCCGAGGCTCCGAGCAGTTTCCTTTAACCAGGAAAAGTCAAAGTCACCATTTCAAGCGCTGCTGGCTGGTCTGAACAATATATTAGAACGGTCACAAAGAACTTGCACCAGAGGGGCATGTTATCGCTGCGGACGGACAGGACACTTCCACCTGAACGATCACCGACCAGGGGTAACCAACAGAACAGCCACATGTCCAGGGACCGTCAGCAAGTCAGCATAAGGGAGCGAATGCTGACTAAACCTCCACCAGCCCCCCAAACGTTATCCATCTGGGGATTTTGCAGAGATAGCAGCAGCCTAGTCATCAGGGGCACAATCAATAGCCGAGCAATTACCATCACCATCGACACCGGCGCCGCTGTGTCCATTGCCAAGTCCAGGGTTTTGAGAGCATCAGAAATTTGGCAAGTTACCAATAACATCTAGCTCAGAACAGTAATCGGCGAGTCCATGTCAATACAGGGTGAGGCAGATGTCGTGCTACAGATAGGGGACAACATGATCCGGCATAGGGTCCTGGTAGCGAATATTGAGGACGATTTTATACTGGGAATGAACCTAATTAGCCAGCATGGATTTATGTTCGACCCGAGATATGATGTTCTTGGTTTCCTAAATGAAGAATTTGCATTGACACGGCCCGTCAACAGTCAGTCACCTCCATAAAAATTGTGGCAAAGTCTTCAGCTAGAATTCCCGGTCGAACGGAACAGATTATTCATGGGCAGCTAGACAGCAATCCTGGGAGCTGCGTTGGAATGGTGGAGCCCGTACACTCAGCTCATGACTACTTAGTTGGACGGGCTATAGTTAAAACCGGAAGAGATATACCAATCAGAGTCCTGAATTTGTCCAACAATGACATCAGAATTGCCAATGGTCAAGAAATAGCTTGTTTCGAGCCAGTGGAGACCATCATCAATTGCGAAGAAGAGTACCAGACATCGGTGAAGGAGACCCAGTAAAGAGTTCCTACAACAGTTTGCTGACCATTTGACACAGCTTACACCAGGAAAACAGAAGAAAGCCAAGCAATTTATCACAAAACACTGGCAAATTTTCAACAGTCAAGCACCGGTCGCACTAACATTATTCAGCACCGAATAGATACCGGAAAGGCTCAACCCATCAGAATATCGCCTAGAGGACTACCATTGGGACAACAACAGGCAGTAGGGGAAGACATCGAGTCCATGTTACAAAATGGAGTTATTGAGCCATCCATCAGCCCATTGTCCGCTCCCGTCGTGCTAGTTAAAAAGAAGGATGGAACCACCCGATTTTGCGTGGATTACAGAAATCTGAATGACGTTACCAAGAAAGACAGCTATCCACTACCCCGAATTGATGACACTCTGACCACACTAGCAGGCTCCCGTTGGTTCTCCACACTAGACCTAAAAAGTGGATATTGGCAGGTTGGTCTCCACGAAAACGACAGAGAGAAGACAGCGTTCTCCACCAGTAAAGGGCTGTTTAAATTCACGGTCATGCCCTTTGGGTTATGTAATGCACCCGCTACATTTGAGAGGCTAATGGAGTATGTACTGAGCGGGTTAACATGGAGGACGTGCTTAGAATACCTCGACGACATTATAGTCATGGGTCAGACATTCGACGACCACCTGAAGAACTTGGACGAACTCCAGAATTAATAATGCCAACCTGAGACTCAACCCGAAGAAGTGTTCCATGTTCCAAAAAGAAGTAGAGTTTTTGGGCCACGTAGTTTCCGAGTCAGGAATACGCAGCAACGAGGAAAAGATAAAAGCCATCCGTGATTGCCCCAGTCCCAAGTGACAAGCATGAACTCATGCGATTTGTTGGGGGATTTGCCATCATTGCCGCGCCTCTACATCGGCAGACCATTGAGAAAGAGACCTTCCGTTGGAATCAGGATTGCGAAACATCATTCAGACGACTGAAGGCAGCACTACGTTTCAGCCCAATTCTAGTCTTTCCTACACAGTCCGGCAAGTTCATCTTAGATACCGACGGCAGCAACACAGGTTTGGGGGCCGTCCTATCCCAGGTGCAAGATAGTGAAGAGAGGGTGATAGAGTACTACAGCCGTGGATTCTCGAAACCGGAAAGAAATTATTGCGTCACCAGAAAAAGAACTTCTGGCAATAATAAGGGCTGTAGACCATTTCCACAAATACCTTTATGGTCGTCATTTCTTAATCCTGACAGATCATGCCGCCCTCAAATGGCTGCTGGACATGAAGACACCGGAAGGACAGCTGACCAGGTGGATGGAGAAACTACAGCAATACGATTTCAAGGTGGAACACCGTGCCGGCCGTTTGCACAATAGTGCCGATGCCCTATCAAGAAGACCCTGTAGAGCAGAATGCGGACATTATCTGAAGACGGAACAGCGAGAGGGTATCTCCATCAGGCAGATCTGAGTGCAGGCCAATGAAGACTGGACAACGGAACAGTGCATCCAGGACCAAATGGCTGGTCCAGACATCGAACCAATCTTGTCACTCAAAACGAGAGGGGCACCCATGCCACGATGGAACGAGGTAGCTAGATACTCCGTCGTGCTGAAATCGTTATGGGCTCAATGGGACTCTCTAAGAGTAGACAATGGAATGCTCAAGCGAGTTTGGGAAAGCGCTGATGGACGAGAAACCAAGTCCCAAATAGTAGTTCCGAAGAAAAAGGTACCGGCCATCCTGACCGAAGTACATGATGGGATTACCGGAGGTCACTTGGGCATGAATAAAACTCTAGACAGAGTTCGCCAGCGGTAGAACTGGGGGAATTACTTCGAAGACGTCAGAGCTTGGTGCCGCAAATCTGCCACCTGTGCAGCCAGTAAGGGCCCGAAGAGCCGGACCAAGGGCAGAATGCAGCAGTACAATGTGGGCGTCCCATTTGAGAAAATTGCCATCGATGTCGCCGGTCCGTTTCCCGACTCTGAGAGGTCTGAGAGGGGGAACAAATACATTCTGGTCGCAATGGATTACTTCAGCAAATGGCTTGAGGCATATGCGATACCCAACCAAGAGGCAACCACGGTAGCGACGGTGCTATTAGAACAACTATTCAGCAGGTTTGGCGTCCCGATGGAATTACATTCAGACCAAGGGCGTAACTTCGAATCGAATGTATTTCAGAAGGTCTGCACGATGTTGGGGATCAGGAAAATGAGAACAACACCATTACACCCACAGTCAGACGCAATGGTGGAAAGATTCAACAGGACCTTGGAACAACACCTATCCAAGGTCGTCAGCAATAACCAGCGTGATTGGGATGAGCATATTCCCCTATTCCTGTTGGCATATCGCCCTGCCGTACATAATAGTACAGGCCTGACCCTAGCCAGGGTCCTATTCGGAAAAGAGCTGCGATTACCATGCGATTTGGCATTTGGCTCCCCCGAAGAATCTTCCCAAGACATCGACGATTATGCCGACCAGCTCCGACATAATATACTGGCAATACACGAATTAGCCCAAACGCAGATGTTGGCCAGCAGTGACCGAAGAGGCGATACGACCTCAAGGCCAATTCAGTCAGGTTCCAGGAGCAAGGGTAAATCCCCAAAGCTTACACCCGCCTGGGATGGTCCATACGAGGTGGTCAAGAGGCTTAATGACGTCGACTACCGGATCCGTCGAAACCTCAAGGCTAAGTTGAAGGTGGCCCATTTAGATCGACTCGCTCCCTACTATGGAGAGGATGTTTCTGATCGGGACGATCAGAATTAAAGGGGGGGCAGTTTTATGAAATTTACCAAAGCCGACCCTGTTTCATTTCAGTACGACACCAACCGCTTTGAGAAAAAAATGGTTCTCCTAATGACTCGGCAGCTGTAGGATTGATGATTGATTTTACGAGAATTTTCTATGCTGGTTTTAAAGAGGAAGCAGCCCACGATCGCGAGTTAGTTAGACAGGACGACGAGCGTATATTGTAATGTTATTGTGAATCAGCTGTTCTGTAAAATTTTGATGTAAATAAAAGTTCTAGAAAAGTGAAAGTGAATGTTAGTTTTATAATTTTAAATTGAACCCACGGACTATATAATAGTATTTTTCCTAAACAAAAAAATGTCGGTCTTATAGTTTGGAGAATAAAGGGGGGATGGATAATTTTTTAAATATATTTTTAAAATATTTATTTAAAAAAAAATTTAAAAAAATTATTAGTATTCGACATAATGAGCCCTTTGATTTGATATATTACTTAATCCGTTAGAAACAATTATAATTTTTATTTTCCATTTAATTCTATAATTTGCCCCCCAAGATGAATATTAAGGGTTTCTCCTTATTTTTCCAGTAAAGTTCAGGTGATACGCTATACTTCTATTTTTTTCAAAATTTTACAGCTTATGGTTTCGGAGATAAGGAGGGGGGATGTGTAAATTTTTTTATATTTTCGTTAATATCTTTTAATTAATTTATTTTAAAAATATGGAAAAAATATGTATGTTTTCGTCATAATGAGCCTTTTAATTTGATATATAACATGATGCGTTAGAAAGAATTTTAATTTTATATTTTCTATTTAATTCTGTAATTTGCCCCCAAAATTAAAAGTAGAGGTTTCTCCTTATTTTTCCAGTAAACTTCAGGTCATACCCTATACCTCTATTTTTTTTTCAAAACTATACGTTTTATAGTTTCGGAGATAAGGGGGGGAATGGGTAAATTTTTGTATATTTTCGTTAATATCTTTTTAACTATGTTTTTTAAATATGAAAAAAATATATTCGTGTTCCTCAGAATGGGACCTTTCATTTGATATATTAGGTACATGAAAAAAATTATTTTTAAATTTTCATTTAATTCTATAATTTGCCCCCAATTAATATTAATGGTTTCTCCTTATTTTTCATGTAAAGTTCGCATAACGATCTATATTTCCTATTTTTTCAAAATTTTAGGCTTAGTAGTTTCGGGGATCATGGGGGGAACGGTCGATTTTTTTATTTCCCCCCCCCCAGGAGTACCCCTAAAATCATGTCTTCATTTACGATATGTACTCGGGTCACCAAACAGTACATTGATGTACCTCTTTCGTCTAGTAGTTTAGGAGAAAATTGCTGTGATGTGATAGAGGCAGAAATCCGGAGTGATATTACAAGGGTATCCGTATATCGTATATACGGAACTCTAAACACGTGACAGTTTAATAAAACTCGAGAGTATCACAATATATTGTAAAAATAATAAATTGTTTTTTGTATGTTTTGTCACCAGACAATGATTATATCAATTTAAAAATAACAGTTACAAAGTAAAAATGCTGTATTAATTTTGTGAATAATAATATAATAACGCTATTGAGGGAAGAAAGAGCTAATGGAAACCAAAAATAGAAGAAATGGCACTAAATATTAACTGCAGATCACCCACAAAAAATTAAGACAGAAGGCTATTAAAATACTAAATAGCAACAAAGCAGCTGGTTCAGATAACCTGCCAAATGAAATCTTTAAAGCAGACCTAATATCGTGCGTAGATATTTATATCCATTTATAACTCAAGTTTGGGGAGGAAAGGAAACTTGGATACACCATAAAGCTGTCAAAGAAAGGAGACGTTATAGAATCATTCGATGCAACAAGGCACAAAAGTAATCGATTTTTTATGCAGTAAAATTGACTGAAAATACGGTTATTGCATTCAATACGCGAAAGTGTATGCAACGTTTTTGAATGTATTTTATCAATAATTTTGAAAATTATACCAGTAAAGAAGAAAATAATCTTTTTATAAGTGCACCTTGAAGTGATAATAGATACAACTTTACAACTCGGTAAATAATGACGGAATAAGCATAAGTAAGACAAGGATATATTCTGTCTCCGATGCTCTACAACATTCTGCTGGACTCACTGGCACAATGCGAGCAGAATCACGTGGCATTGGCACACACACATGCAGCTAAAGCTGGATCTACTGATGAATGAAGCAGCATAGTTAGGCTTAAAGTTTCACATTCAGAAAACCAGTTACCCGAAAATTAACACAAGGAACAACACTCCATTCTCCATAAACAGCAAACACGTAGAAAACACTGATAAATATATATATTTTGAGAGCACTATTACTAAAGATGGCGGTGCAGACTCCAAGTAACCAAAATAATTGGGGGAGCCAAATAAGCATATGACCAGTCTGGGATTAAAAGCAATTATCTAAGAATACTAAGGTTAGACTTTTTAACACAAATGTAAAATCAGTTATGGTAGATGGTTATGAAAGGTTACCAAAGAACATATGACTGCGAAAAATATTACACTTTTTTTGGCCAGATGTAGTCAGCAATGTAGAACTATCGCGAGGAACTCAGCAAGAAGCCATACGCCTAGAGATCAAACACACTCTAAGAAAGACAGCAAAGCTTTCGCCAAGATCGTCCTAGAATGGATCCCACAGGGACATAGAAGAGTAGGTTGCCCAACACATAGTTTCAGCCAAGGTGTAGGGCAAAGAATATCGTATAAAACTGGATGGAAAGCTTTTATGGAGGTCCTATGCTCTACTCTATATATATATATATATATATATATATATATATATATATATATATATATATGTTTTAGGTGGTTTCCGGGAATTCATCCGCGTAGTTGATAACTGATCCCTGCCGGGATCGATGGTAAAATGACGACGTTTCGGCAGAGTTACATCTGCCCTCTTCAGGTCGGTTCGCATAATTCTCGTAGCCTTCTGCTTTCGCTTCTAGTTACTCGAATACTAAGATTTTCTGAAGCGAGCGCGCTGTTATATAGTCGCGGCTCGGCGCCTATCGGTTGACACCGTGAACGGCTGCGTGTGATTGGCCCTTGGCGCTCAGTGGGCACGGCTCCATTCTGCTGATTTGTTATTTCCGGTTGAGTTGTTATTGGACGGGTACGGGTCGGTACGGTGTTTAATAGGATTTTCCAATAATTCGATAAGTTCTGAATTTCATTGCGTGCGTTTAGACTGTGAGGTCTCTTCGCTATTTCAATTGCCTCTCTTACGAGTCTTGATTTCGGTTGTTCTATATTTGCCAGCACTCTGGTGTTCTCAAAGTCTATTCGGTGTGACATCGTGGTGGCGTGTTCCGCAATGGATGTTGTTTTTTCCTGCTTTCTTACAGCGTTCTGGTGTTCATCACGTCTAGCTTGAATTCTTCTATTAGTTTGCCCCACATAGGTTTTATGACAGTCTGCACATGGAATCTCGTACACTCCCTGTTGTTCTAAAGGGATCCTCGTCTTCGGAGTCCTCAACACCGTGCTTATTTTTCTGTCTGTATTGAAAATAGTATCGATATTGTGTCTCCGTAGAATTCCTGCAATACCTTGTAGACTTAACAAGGCACTGTCTAATGAACACCTATTTTGTTTACGAGAACCAACGATACAAACAAGTGGAAGGAGCTCCAATGGGATCGCCACTCTCACCAGTTATAGCGAACCTTTTTACCTTTGAGGAGTTGGCACTAAGAACAACAACTCTTAAACCCAGTTTGTGGTTGCGATATGTGGATGATACATTTGTGATTTGGCCTTATGGGAGGGAACACCTCAATACTTTTTTAGATCACCTTAATGGCATCCATCACAAAATAAAATTTACCATGGAGGTTGAAGCCAACAATCAACTGCCATTCCTGGATGTTCTCATAAATAGGAAGCAAGATGGAACCCTTGGCCATGCAGTATATCGGAAAGCAACTCACACCAACAGATACCTTCATGCTAATTCTCATCACCACCCAGCCGAACTACAAGCCGTCGTCAAGACTTTAGTAACCAGATCACAAAGGCTAGCTGACCAGGATAACATCAAACAGGAAATGGACAGTTTAAAAACAGCTCTGAGACAAAACGGATTTACAGACCGAAATATACAAAGAGCCCTAAAGTCAAAACCGAGACAAACAGACGAGGAGCATGAGACACCAAGGGTCCGTATGTCAAGGGGACCACGGACAGTATTGCAAGAATTCTACGGAGACACAATATCGATACTATTTTCAATACAGACAGAAAAATAAGCACGGTGTTGAGGACTCCGAAGACGAGGATCCCTTTAGAACAACAGGGAGTGTACGAGATTCCATGTGCAGACTGTCATAAAACCTATGTGGGGCAAACTAATAGAAGAATTCAAGCTAGACGTGATGAACACCAGAACGCTGTAAGAAAGCAGGAAAAAACAACATCCATTGCGGAACACGCCACCACGATATCACACCGAATAGACTTTGAGAACACCAGAGTATTAGCAAATATAGAACACCCGAAATCAAGACTCGTAAGAGAGGCAATTGAAATAGCGATGAGACCTCACAGTCTAAACGCACGCAATGAAATTCAGAACTTATCGAATTGTTGGAAAATCCTATTAAAAACCGTACTCGTCCAATAACAACTCAACCGGAAATAACAAATCAGCAGGATGGAGCAGTGCCCACTGAGCGCCAAGGGCCAATCACACGCAGCCGTTCACGGTGTCAACCGATAGGCGCCGAGCCGCGACTATATAACAGCGCGCTCGCTTCAGAAAATCTTAGTATTCGAGTAACTAGAAGCGAAAGCAGAAGGCTACGAGAATTATGCGAACCGACCCGAAGAGGGGAGATGTGACTCTGCCGAAACGTCGTCATTTTACCATCGATCCCGGCAGGGGTCTGTTATCAACTACGCGGATGAATTCCCGGAAACCACCTAAAACATTTAGTGCCCGCGAAAACTTAAAAACAAATATATATATATATATATATATATATATATATATATATATATATATACAATGTAAGAAAGGTTTCGGGAAGCAGCCTTTTATGAGCGATTTTATAAAGAACTGAAATACACTTTTACTCTGCGAAAGCTTTCGAAATACTTTAATTTCTTCGTCAGTCTTTTGACTACAAAGAAAATATATAATTATAATATGTGAGATAATTTTTTAAATACTTACAGTAGATTGTAATTTGAAAAAGAGCACAAACATAGGAATTATGAAATTAATAAATTAGATGTAACAAATTGTTTTGAGTGACATTGATAGCAAAACTGGAAATGAAGTTATAATCAAAAATAACATTACTATGGTGAGTAGAATAATGTATTGTTACTATGTAACTTAATTGTTGAATACTGAAAATGAATTTTTCTTGTTGATGTCTAAAATATTGCATAAATGTTATTCAAATTTTGGATATCTGTTATTTTATTAATATTATTCGGATAATAGTTAATAAATACCATCTCTAATGTATATATATTTATTATTAATGTATATAGATTTATTTCTTTGCGGCCCGAAGAGGCGAATACAACTTGCATATTGACTATCATGTGGCAGACAGATAAATTTCGTTGTAGTAGCGCAATACTTTTCAAATATGTTAATTTTATTTACACTGGTTAAGTGTGTGTAAAATTATGTAAGTAACAGTATTTTATTATTTGACTAGTTTTTTGTTTATTTATACATTTCATAGGTTGTCATTAGTTTGCAAAAAAGAAAATTTTTGAAAAAGACCAAGAATTGGTCGAAACGTACGTAAAATAAAATAATCACCACGAAAAACTAAATTAAAATTATTTCAATGGTCCCAAAAACCCAAGATTTCTCAATCAAATATATATATATATATATATATATATATATATATATATAGTGAAGACGCGTGGGTTGGAACAAATTCATTTAAAATTCAGGTGTTGTTTTTTTGGAAAAACGCTCGGACACGTCGGTTTTTTTTTGGACTGCGGTTTTTGTGATGATAAACTCTTTTATACAGGGTGGGCCAGAAATAAGTTGCGACCATCAACTTCATTTTTTGAAATGAGATCATTTGTTTTTTATTTTATTTTTGAATTCTGCATTGTATTATAAGTATTTTTCATGTACAATGTCCTATACCGAAAATGAAAATTAACAGTTATTAAAAAAATTACATTTCTTTCTAAAGTTAAGAAAACAACGCTAAAAATAAGGCGTTTGTTGGTTTGAACCTATTTATTTACATCTGGTTTTTATGATTGTTGGGGGTATTTTAGTCGCATGAATGGAAACCATTTTTTTAATGCTGGAGTTTTTAACACTTGTTTATTTCCATAGAAACTGTAGTACAATTTTATTCGAACAAGTAGTTGTCAAGTTCAGTTCAAAGTATGGCACGGTTAAGTGAAAAGCAGTGAATAAAAATTTTGACGATGGTAGGATATGGCGACAGAACTCGAACACAAGCTGAAGTTTGCGAATTGTTTAATATCAAGTACCCGGAGCGGCATATTACACGATCGGTAGTTAGTAAAAAAGAAAAAAAGCTTCTAGAATTTGGCCATGTAAGAGACAATTACAAAACCAAACATCTTCCAGACGATACACAATTAATTGTTTGGCTCGATTTACAAGAAAATCATCACAAATCCACTAGACAAATAGCCGCAGAACAGTCTATAAGCAAATCTTCTGTTCTAAAATGCTTGCATAGAAATAAATGGCACCCATACAAAGTTCATTTATTTCAAGAACTTACTGAAGATGATTTGGACCTGAGAGTAGAATTTTGCGAAATAATGATGGATAGATGCAGTGCCAACCCGCACTTTTCAAGTAAGAGAGTTTTTTCCGACGAGGCAACATTTTGTTTAAATGGTTCAGTAAACAGGCAAAATTTTCGATATTGGGCATTGGATTATGGAAAGTCATACACAGTTTTCCAAGAAAGTTAACGTATTGGCCGGAATTGTTTTTAGAACATCTAACGTTTCTGACATTAGTGAAAAGAGAAAGGAGTTTACACGAAATTTCATGTCGCGATTGCCCACAAAGCTACATCGGTCGTACCAATAGGCGCGTTAACCATCGAGTATATGAACACTCTATGTCAGTTCGTAAAAAAGATCCGACTTCAGCTCTCGCGCATCACCATATCCAAACAGGGCACTCTATCAACTTCGAGGACAGTAGGACTATCATATCTTTCAATTCTCTTAGGGCATCCACTATCACGCGACATCCCCTTCTAATCGACCGATAACTATAAATAAAAGATGCAGCGCAGATTCACCTTCAGTTCAGTTACCTAGTGACTCTTGGGAAGTAGGCAGGTTGAGGCCCCGAGTTCGATCTAGAGTCTGAAACTCTTTTTCAGTTTTTGTCTCTAAAGCAGGAGTCGAAACGTCAAGTATTTAATAAATTCGACTCCTTTATATAATATAATTATAATATAATAAACTTTATTCATTTAAAGCGAACAGTTTTACATTTTGATATAAGTTTGTGAATCAGCGAAATTCGGATGTGTGTTATTGTAGACCAATAAAACACCCTGTTCTTCCACTTAACCGTATACTAATGCTAAGATATAAATATTACTATATAAAGCAGTCATATCTAATATGGCAGAAGTTGCAAGATTCTTACTCTTATTAATGTATTGTTACGAAATTTACCAAAGCCGACCCTTTTCATTTCAGTACGACAGCGATCGCTGGGATATAAAAAAAAGCTAGAAGGTTCGAACGGGAGAAAAACTTATCTCGATACTAACTCGACAACTGTAAAATTGACACTGGATTATACTAGAGAATTCGACGCTGATTTTAAAAGGAGAACAGATCCTCGCAGCAGTTAGTTAGAAAGGACGACGAGCGTATCTCGAATATTATTGTGAATCAGCTGTTCTGTATAAGTTGATGTAAATAAAGTTCTAGAAAAGTGAAAGTGAATATTAGTTTTATAATTTTAAAATTGAACCCACGGACTATATTGCAATTTGGTGACCAGAAGTGAAGGATTAAGTGCAGTTAAAATCGTAATTTGATTTATGGAAAAATTGACAAAACTACCAAAAAAAAATAGTCAAGCAGGTCACGGAGGGACTAGACGAAAAAAATTGCACAGATTCTAGAAAAACGTGACAAAAAGGAGAAACAACATCAAGAAGAAATTCAACAAAGGTTAGTAAAATCTTTTGATGAAAAACGTAAAATAGAATTAGAAAATCCTGTCACTACGATGAAAAGCGAACAACAAAATCTTGTATCCACTATGAAAAATGAACAACAAAACCTAGTTTCCACGATGAAAAGTGAACAACATAATTTAATGGAAGGATTATTCTCGAAATTTGTAGAAAAACAAGATCAACTTCAATTAAAAATTTAAAATACTAGAAGAAAAACGACAAAATCAATTTAAGTTATTTGAAGAAAAACAAGGCAAAACGGAAGAAAAAAGACAATTGCAATTTGAACAATTAATGCAAATAGTATCGCAAGTTAATGAAAGAGTTAATGAAAGAATGCAAATAGTTGAATTAGACATAAAAAAAATAAAAGACGACATAAAGATCCTAAAAAGTAATGTGGAGACTCTTGAAATAAAAAAAATGCAACAGGACTTACAGCGAGGAAAATACCAGCACACCGTGAGTACCAAAGGTTCCTTTAGTAAACCACCCACATTCGACGGCAGTTCATCTTGGCCCATGTATAAACGGCAATTTGAGGCCGTGGCTACAGCTAATGGATGGGACAACCAAGAAAAATCCATGTCTCTGGTAATTTCGTTAAGAGGTCCGGCCCTAGAACTCCTCCAAAGCATTCCAGTCGAAGAACAAGGCAATTTCGACAAGATCATCGCCATTCTGGACAAGATATACGACCATCAATCCTTGAGCCAGGTATACTAAGTCCAACTCAGTGGGAAAACGCATAAACGACATCAGAGATGTGGAAGTACAACGAAATCTAAGACTAAGTGGCGTCAAGAAAAGTCATGAAGCTCTACTTCGGGCTTTGGAAATAGAGGCCGTCATGAACATGTCCAAGCCGAGGGTCCGAGCAGGGTCCTTCAACCAGGAAGAGTCAGAGTCACCATTTCAAGCGCTGCTGGCTGGTGTGAACAAATTATTAGAACTGTCACAAAGAACTAACACCAGAGGGGCATGTTACCGCTGTGGACAGACAGGACCCTTCCAACGTGATTGTCGAATGAGGCCACCTGAACGATCTCCGACCAGGGGTAACCAACAGAACAGCCACATGTCCAGGGACTGTCAGCCAGTCAGCATAAGGGGGCGAATGCTGACTAACCCTCCACCAGCCCCCAAAACGTTATCCATCCGGGGATTTTGCCGAGATAGCAGCAGCCTAGTCATCAGAGGCACCATCAATGGCCAGGCAGTGACCATCACCATCGATACCGGCGCCGCTGTGTCCATTGCCAGTCTGGCACAGGGTTTTGAGAGCAGCAGAAATTTGGCCAGTTACCAATAACATCCAGCTCAGAACAGTCACTGGCGAGTCCATGTCAATACAGGGTCAGGCAGATGTCGTGCTACAGATAGGGGACAACATGATCCGGCATAGGGTCCTGGTAGCGAATATTGAGGACAATTTTATACTGGGAATGGACCTAATTAGCCAGCATGGATTTATGTTCGACCCGAGATATGATGTTGTTCGGTTCCTGAATGAGGAATTTGTATTGACACGGCCCGTCAACAGTTCAGTCACCTCCATAAAAATTGTGGCAAAGTCTTCAGCTAGAATTCCCGGTCGAACGGAACAGATTATTCATGGGCAGCTAGACAGTAATCCTGGGAGCTACGTTGGAATGGTGGAGCCCGTACACTCAGCTCATGACTACTTAGTTGGACGGGCTATAGTTAAAACCGGACGAGAATACCATAGTCCTGAATTTGTCCAACAACGACATCAAAATTGCCAATAGTCAAGAGATAGCTTGTTTCGAGCCAGTAGAGACCATCATCAATTGCGAAGAAGAGTACCAGACCTCGGTGAACGAGACAGGGCCCAGTAAAGAGTTCCTACAACAGTTTGCTGACCATTTGACACACCGAACACCAGCGAACCAGAAGAAAGCCAAGCAATTTATCACAAAGCACTGGCAAACTTTTAACAGTCAAGATGGAACCACCGGTCGCACCAACATCATCCAGCATCGAATAGATACCGGAAAGGCTCAACCCATCAGAATACCACCTAGACGACTACCATTGGGGCAACAACAGGCAGTCGAGGAAAAAATTGAGTCCATGTTACAAAATGGAGTTATTGAGCCATCCATCAGTCCCATGGTCTGCTCCCGTCGTGCTAGTTAAAAAAAAGCTGAATGACGTCACGAAGAAAGACAGCTATCCACTACCCCGAATCGATGACACTTTGACCACACTAGCAGGCTCCCGTTGGTTCTCCACACTAGACCTAAAAAGTGGATATTGGCAGGTTGGTCTCCACGAAAACGACAGAGAGAAGACAGCGTTCTCCACCAGTAAAGGGCTGTTTCAGTTCACGGTCATGCCCTTTGGGTTATGTAATGCGCCCGCTACATTTGAGAGGCTAATGGAGGATGTACTGAGCGAGTTAACATGGAGGACGTGCTTAGTATACCTCGACGACATTCTAGTCATGGGTCAGACATTCGACGACCACCTGAAGAACTTGGACGAAGTATTCTCCAGAATTAATAATGCCAACCTGAGACTCAACCCGAAGAAGTGTTCCATGTTCCAAAAAGAAGTAGAGTTTTTGGGCCACGTCGTTTCCGAGTCAGGAATCTGCACCAACGAGGAAAAGATAAAAGCCATCCGTGATTGGCCCAGTCCCAAGTGACAAGCATGAACTCCGAAGCTTCTTGGGCCTCTGTTCCTACTACAGGCGATTTGTTGAGGGATTTGCCACCATTGCCGCGCCTCTACATCGGCAAACCATTGAGAAAGAGACCTTCAGTTGGAATCAGGATTGCGAAACATCATTCAGACGACTGAAGGCAGCCCAATTCTAGTCTTTCCTACACAGTCCGGCAAGTTCATCTTAGACACCGACGGCAGCAACACAGGTTTGGGGGCCGTCCTATCCCAGGTGCAAGATAGTGAAGAGAGGGTGATCGAGTACTACAGCCGTGGATTCTCGAAACCGGAAAGAAATTATTGCGTCACCAGAAAAAGAACTTCTGGCAATAATAAAGACTGTAGACCATTTCCACAAATACCTTTATGGTCGTCATTTCTTAATCCGGACAGATCATGCCGCCCTCAAATGGCTGCTGGACATGAAGACACCGGAAGGACAACTGGTCAGGTGGATGGAGAAACTACAGCAATACGATTTCAAGGTGGAGCACCGTGCCGGCCGTTGGCACAATAATGCCGATGCCCTATCCAGAAGACCCTGTAGAGCAGAATGCGGACATTGTCTGAAGATGGAACAGCGAGAGGGTACCTCCATCAGGCAGATCGGAGTGCAGGCCAATGAAGACTGGACAACGGAACAGTGCATCTAGGACCAAATGGCTGATCCAGACATCGAACCAATCTTGTCACTCAAAACGAGAGGGGCCCCAGGCCACGATGGGACGAGGTAGCTAGATACTCCGGCGTGCTGAAATCGTTATGGGCTCTATGGAACTCTCTAAGAGTAGACTATGGAATGTTCAAGCGAGTTTGGAAAAGCGCTGATGGACGAAAAACCAGCCATCCTGACCGAAGTACATGATGGAATTACCCTAGACAAAGTTCGCCAGCGGTACTACTGGGTGAATTACTTCGAAGACGTCAGAGCTTGGTGCCGCAAATGTGCCACCTGTGCAGCCAGTAAGGGCCCGAAGACCCGGACCACGGGCAGAATGCAGCAGTACAATGTGGGCGTCCCATTTGATAGAATTGCCATCGATGTCGCCGGTCCGTTTTCCGAGTCTGAGAGGGGGAACAAATACATTCTGGTCGCAATGGATTACTTCAGCAAATGGCCTGAGGCATATGCGATACCCAACCAAGAGGCGACCACGTTAGTGACGGGGCTAGTAGAACAACTATTCAGCAGGTTTGGCGTCCCGATGGAATTACATTCAGACCAGGGGCGTAACTTCGAATCGAATGTATTCCAGAAGGTCTGCACGATGTTGGGGATCAGGAAAACGAGAACAACACCATTATACCCAGAGTCAGACGGAATGGTGGAAAGATTTAACAGGACCTTGGAACAACACCTATCCAAGGTCGTCAGCAATAACCAGCGTGATTGGGATGAGCATAGTCTCCTATTCATGTTGGCATATCGCCCTGCCGTACATAATAGTACAGGCCTGACCCCAGCCAGAGTCCTATTCGGAAAGGAGTTGCGATTACCCTGCGATTTGGCATTTGGCTCCTCCGAAGAACATTCCCAAGACATCGACGATAATGCCGACCAGCTCCGACATAACATGCTGGCAATACATGAATTAGCCCGAACGCAGATGTTGGCCACCAGTGATCGGATGAAGACGCGATACGACCTCAAGGCCAATTCAGGCGGGTTCCAGGAGAGGGACAAAGTCTGGCTGTACAATCCCCAACGGAGCAAGGGTAAATCCCCAAAGCTTACACCCGCCTGGGATGGTCCATATGAGGTGGTCAAGAGGTTTACTGACGTCGTCTACCGGATCCGTCGAAACCCCAAGGCTAAGTTGAAGGTGGTCCATTTAGATCGACTCGCTCCCTACCATCGAGAGGATGTTTCTGATCGGGACGATCAGAATTAAAGGAGGGGCAGTGTTACGAAATTTACCAAAGCCGATCCTGTTTCATTTCAGTACGACAACGATTGCTGGGATATAAAAAAAAGCTAGAAGGTTCGGACAGGAGAAAAACTTATCTCGGTCATAATTCGACAACTGTAAAATTGACACTGGATTATACTAGAGAATTCGACGCTGATTTTAAAAGGAGAACCCATCCTCGCAGCAGTTAGTTAGAAAGGACGACGAGCGTATCTCGAATGTTATTGTGAATCAGCTGTTCTGTATAATTTGATGTAAATAAAGTTCTAGAAAAGTGAAAGTGAAATGTTATTCAAATGCTTGTAATATTTCACAATTGAATATTTTGGTGCCTTATGTAAGTGTGATGGTAGACTATTGATTAATTTAGCAATATTGTAACTAAAAGCTCTTTTAAAAAATTCACTATGATGTTTAGGAAGAGACAAATTATTTTTAGTTCTAGCATTGACATCATGTAATTCTGATCTGTAGGAGACTTTTTTGTATAAAATTTCAGGAGAATAGGTTTTTAAAATTAGTAGAAAAAAACATCCCGAATGAAATTCACCTCTAGCATTCATATTCATCCACTTTGCTTCCACAAGTTTATGTGAGATATGTTCCTGCTTCGTCAGACCAAATATAAAGCGTATACAAGCATTTTGTACTTTTTGTATCCTATTTTTGTTTTGAAAGTCAATGCAAGGTCCGTAAATAGTATCACAGTAATTAAATTGGGACAGAACCAATAAATCGCAAAATAAAATTTTTTGTTTCCGAACAAAAATATGCTTATATCTATACAATTCTTTGAGTTTTAAATAAGCAGTTCTCAAACAGTTGGTTATATGAGTCCTAAACCTCAGTTCACTATCTATAACGAGGCCAAGATTTCTCACACTATCTTTTCTTTTTAAGGGGATAGCATAGAATGCCCACTAATTCATTTAGACAATTGTTAGGACCAAAGACAATATAACAGGATTCAGAAGGATTGAGATGTAACGAATATTTAAGAGAATATTCGTACAGTGAACTTAAATCTTTATTAATACCCAAGATGGACTCATCAATTTTGGATTTTGGGTATAACTGGGTGTTATCTGCATAGCACTGATGTTTGCAATGTTGTATACACTGGGAGGTGTATATATTATACAGTAGAGGTCCCAATATGGATCCTTGGGGTACACCTCTTGATATTTCTAGAGCATTCGATACTACGTCCCCTAATATCACTTTCTGAGTCCTGTGCCTCAAATAATTTTTAAAGAATTTAATTGTCTCTTCAGATATACCTAAATATTTTAGTATGCATAAGAGTAACTCATGGCTTATAGTATCGAATGCCTTGGAGTAGTCAAGTAGAACAAGAATTGTTACATTTCCCTCATCCTTAGCTCTTATTATGTCATCCGTAACATTTGCAATTGCAGTAGAACAACTATAACCTTTCCGGAAACCTCCTTGTGTAAGTGGAATTAATTTCTCAGAGTTCAAGAAACTTCTTCGTTGAAAATGAACTTCCCATTCTAGAACTTCAGAAAGACATGGTAGAATGCTGATTGGGCGAAGGTCTTTGTAATCATTAATGTTTGTGGATTTAGGCAGTGGGATAATAAGAGCATTTTTCCAAGCTAATGGAAATTCGTTATTTGATAAGCAAGAATTTACAATATGTGTTAAGTAACGCAAAAGGAATGGACAACATAAAAGGATAAACTGCAGTTGTACACCATCAGCTCCACAAGCATTTGATTTAATGCTCATCAAATGTTGTAAGACTTGAATCTCGTTAGTTTCTGAAAACACAAACTTTCTAGAGAATATACAATTTTTTTTATAATTTGATATTATATCGGCATTATTAAAGTCTTGTAGTGGAACTGAATTAATGAAGAATTCATTTATACTATTTACATTTTTTAAATTATTTGGTATATCAGTGTGTTTTCTGCCACAAAAATTGAATTTTTAAATATTTTTCCGAAATGAGGAATTTTGTTTAGTTTTTTTCAGAAACATATGATTTTTGTTCTAATTTTATAATCAAGTTAGTATGATGTTTATAATAATCATAGTCCTTTACACGTTTGGTTTTTTTATAACGTTCTAGCGCTTTATCCCTCAATTTTTGCAACTTTTTTACATTTTCAGTTATCCATGGCTTACAAGATTTTTTAAAAGTTTTAACAACAACTGGTATATGTCTATTTTGAAGTAGTAATAAGGCATTGTTTAATAAATTACCTTTTCGTCCACTGTATATGTATATATTACATTCCAAGGAATGGACCCAAATTCACCATTGAGTTTATTCATATCTATCTTTGTGTAGTCTCTAAACATCTTTTTACTGTAAATGTTCTTACATTTATACTTTTCAATCAAACAATAAATCATATCATGGTCATAAAGAGAATGATCGGGTAGTACTCCCGATTCAGTTATGTGTTCCTGGTTAGAAATTAAAATTAAATCCAGCAATGAAGTAGTATTTATAGTGATTCTTGTTAGTTGATCAATAATTTGATGTAATCCAGCCGACTGAAAAAAATTAGTGAAATCTTGTGTCACACTTCGTTCATGTTTCAATAAATCAATATTAAAATCTCCCTGGCATATCATTTCATCCATTTTTGAGACTAGATCTTTAATTGTTGTAGGTTGCCTGGCCATTACAAAAAATTAAGTACATATACAGTAATATGCAAGAAACACTTTTTGAAAATTCACACTTGTAAAATATTAGTTTTTACTACTTCGTTTAACGGATCACATCAACCACACGTTTAACTTATGCCCATGGGTTTCGAACTCGAGGCATCAATCTGCCTACTCCCCAAGCCTCACTAGAATACTATTAAATGAGTTTTAGGGTTTGGATCGAACTGGGGGTCTCAATTTACCTACTGCATGATTTAAAAGATAAAACCAGTCAATATCAAAATTTTAAATCCGTGTAACGAAGGTTGTCAAAAAATATGAATTTTGTTCAAGACTTAAGTGCCTTTACTTCTGACAAAATCAAAATTGTTGTTAGAGTTAAAAATTACGTCCAAACATGTAATTCCATGGAAATTTCGGTTTTGCATTTCTTGTTATTCTGTTAGTACACAAAATTGATGTTGGTGGAGTGACCTTAATAAAAAAAAATTGCTCTTACACGTGATCAGTATTCATTTAACACAAAAGTTTGGTGTATAATAAAATTCTTAGTGGTTTACTTAACCTACTTTTTTTAAATAACTGTTCGTTTAATTTTATTGGTGAACTGCTTACGGATATGGTCAGGGCCAGATTTAACTTAATGCCGCTCCTGGGCACTGAAAAAAATTCCGGCAATACAGAAATTTTATTTAAACTATTTTGGGAAGTACATTGATAGTTGTACTTTGCAACTTCGCTGTTTAAATTGGCACCGACTTCAGAAGAAGTATTTAATTGTTGTAGCAAAAATTATTTCATGCATTTTAGTTAATTTTCTTTTGAAGTCAGTTTTTGTTTTTTTTTAATGTAATTAGTTTACAATTTTTAGTGATGCAGTGGCTTAATTGGATGCAGTCTTCAAATCTAATTAATTTTTTGGATGTTGCCTAACATAAGGTATTTTACTTTAATTTATTAGCTTGACCAACCTCGTTTACTGTTGAATAGAATAACTTGTTTTGTAGATATATGTATATTCATTCTAACTATGGTGGATCCACTATATATATATATATATATATATATATATATATATATATATATATATATACATATTATCATTCTTTACGTCTGTTAATTATAGTGACATTCTTCCCTCCGCGGAATCTTATAATAACAAAATTTATATTCTTTATCAAACTTAGTACACAATTTGGACAAGTGACATGAAAATCTATTATACAATTTTTAGTGATGTGGCATAATGAGATGAATTTTATAATTCTTGTTACCCCTGTTTGATAAGATTTTTATATATTATGAAAAATAAAAACATTTTACTTTTAAGCAAAATTCATATTTGCTGACAAACTTCGTATACACTTGAAAAAGTGACATGTAATGATTACAGTATATGTTTCCGACCATGCAAATATTTTTATGAAGAATATTTTTTTTACGCTCTTCGAGGTGTCATTCCTTTGTACACAAGACACTATACATTATATATTATATATAACATATATTGTTTCTGGGCACAGAACCTTCATTAGTTGTGTTGTGGAAAGCGCACAATTGAATGTCTCCTCGAACTCTTCTTTATGTATTTGATACATTTCGTTAAATTTGAAGACGTGAGATGTAAGACCGACATCTAGGATTTTCGAGAGAATTAACACACAGAGGTTCGGAATCTGGAGCCGTTCCGTGTAATTGCTGTTCTCCCTTAACTCCTAGGACAGAATGTCACGATAAAATTTTCAGGTTACTTCACCTGTCAGAGATATTGAATACTCTCTTCGAAAATCCTAGATGTCGGTCTTACATCTCGCGTCTTCAAATATTTTTTTTCTCTAAATAATATTCATAAGAACGTTTTCCGTTTGAACTCAACTTATGAAGACACACTGTATATAGAAATCAACTGAGAACCTCCACCTTGAAGTTGATTAACTGACATTTATTCGATCTAATCTAAATCTACTTACTTCTATTTGATAACAATGAAGATACTTTAATTTGTAATCAAAACTCCTATTTGATGACAAACCTCGTCTAGAGTTAAAAAAATGACATGAAATGATTACTGTTTACGTTTTAGACCATGCAAATCTGTTTATGAAGCATAACTTTTCCGATTAAAATTATTAGTAAAAAGAAATCGTTTGATTTATGAATACACACTGTATATACATATTAACAGACATTTATTTTGATTAATTCATCTTATTTACAATTTACCCCAAGTCCCAAAGAGTTAATACCAGCAACTCCATCAAAGTTTACTGTATAAAAATGTCGTTAAAAGTTTGCCCCGATTTTCAAAAAACGGTACAAGCTATGTTATTGAAAAACAATATGGGATCACTTCGGGATCCCCCGGAACAGGATCTAGTATAAACGGTCTAAATTCTTTGAGCCGGTTGCGAGTAATGGGTGAACAAATATAAAAAAAATAGACGAATTGAGAACCTCTTTCTTTTTGAAGTCGGTTAAAAAGAGCACCACATTTACCAACTGAACAGAAAAATAGAAACTTCCTCACCATTCTTGTAAAATAAATTTGCTATAATTTACTTTAAAAATCTAAATCACTCTGTATAATATTGCAATGTGCTAACTTTGGTTTACCTTTACAAATTAAACTGTACCTATACTTTAAAACAATTAAACAGTTGGAGTCAGTTAACAATTTATTTGGTCCTTAGAAATTTATTATATCAGAAGTATCCTGTTGTTGGCAACTTATAAGCAGTTGGATATGTTTTTTTTACTATTTTTCACTACTTATATTTTACGTATTTATGCCTTACCAGATGAATCACCAGAATGGCAGCATTTAAAACTATGGCTTCCATTTTCTTTGAGTTAAGGCTAAACAATCGTAGATATCCGTTTAATGTCGATGGAGGTTTTTCTGCCTTCATATTAGGAAATTTTATTAAAGCTTTGCTTACCAGATTGGCTATGTTGCTAATTTCCTCAAGCGAGTGGGGTTTACCTGTAACATTATAATGGATCATGCTGATGCATAATGAACCAACGGTTTTTGAAGCGAAAGTTTCTTAACGGAGGCCCACACTTACACATATGAAAACAGATGAGTATGGGAATGAAATGCATAGCTTGAAATTGAATTTGTTTCGAGATGTTCCGACCGACACCACACTACATTGTTCTTGAAATACACATACAACTTTTTCTGTGTAAAAAACTG
Source organism: Octodonta nipae (assembly GCA_034190945.1). Lineage (NCBI taxonomy): Eukaryota > Metazoa > Arthropoda > Insecta > Coleoptera > Chrysomelidae > Octodonta > Octodonta nipae. Next base: position 56,653,343 of record CM067219.1, read on the forward strand.
AGAAAAGCATATATGTTAAGAGTCTCTTCTTTTATACAAAATCAATAAATTATAGTAAATAAACAAATATAACATCCAATTAATCTACAACACCTGCACAAAATTTGCTTTTCATTGTAATAAATAAAATGTAAAAATAATGTTTCTTATATTTGGGACTCTCTGTACATATTAAAATTATATTTAAATATATCGACATATAATAGATATCTATTGTTGATAAATTTAGCCATGCTATTCCCTTTCGGATAACGTATACATATATATATATATATATATATATATATATATATATATATATATATATATATATATATATATATATATATATATATATATATATGTTATATACGTCGTAAACAATAGAATATTAATATGACAACACCGTGTAACCGGTCAAATGAGTCGTTCACATGGTGTCATATTACACGATATAGCAATTCCCAGGAAATACGCAAATGCCCATCGCACGTGTAAAACCGCTGACTGCTGACAACGCAACACATAGCTTATAAATGCACATGCGATGGCTGTGAGCGTCATTAAGTGTATCGCTTTCATTTATTTCATTTATATTGTTTAACGTAACTTTCCAGTAAAAATATTTAATTTGTGTCTTAAAAGAAAATATTTAAAAAAAAAAGCATTTGTGTTTGTGAAGATATAAAATTGGCGCAGTCAGTAGGATTGTTCCAAAACGACTAGAACACGAGAATTCTAACTAGTTGTGGTGGTTTCCAAACCTTCGTGGGACAATCAACCACTTGCTGGAGACACAACTGGAAACAAGCTAGCACCAGGAACACGCAACGGCTAACCAGTGCAGTCAACTTACAGAACAGTCCATGCCAGGAATTATATTGTAAGGATTACGTTATTATTTTATTTTATTGATACACTTAATCACCATTTCTATCATCAAAGATATATCCATTCATATTCCTTAAATATTTTAAACATATTACATCACTACTTTTAATATTGTTCATTTATTTTGAATACAAGTGCAAGGCAATTTAGGTACCTATTGATAATTACATATTAAATTTATACCATCATTTTGTACGACAACTTATAATAACCTGACCTAATTATTTTAATATATATCTATTTTCACATTTATTTATATGTTACCATTGTCAATTTGACAATATAATCTGATTTAGACTCTTAATATTGTGCAAATACTTAATTTTAAATTTCCGAGATTTTTGCGATAGTGCCAGAGTACGACGGTAACCCTATCTATTTAAATACTTTTATCACATCTTGTAACACCGCCCACAGTATGGCGACCGATAACCAACAGGTCCTACTTATCCTCCACATAAAAAAATAAACTCCGTGGCAGGGCAGCGGAACTAGTAAATTCGCGAAACCCTACACAATTGACTGACATTGTAACTCTTTTAGAAAACCATTTCGGAGACACTCGAGACCTATCGGCGCTTATTCAGGATCTTCAACGTATGAAACAATTACCATCCGAATCACCCTTAACTTTTTCAACTAGAATTCAGACCCACCAGGCAAAAATGCTGGCAGCGGTCACAAAACAAAATTTGACTAGTAAGGAAAAACAAGCCCAAATAGATTTAATTGAACCTATGACACTAAACAGCCTACTTACAGGCCTAGAGTCAAAAATGGGAAAATTAATTCGACCAAGTGACCCGAGAGATATTTTAACCGCGATCTGTAGAATCAAAAGAGAAATCCTTAAGAAAACCGAATCCATTGCCACCTTCAAAACAATGTAAATTCTGTAAGAGAATGGGCCATTCAGTTAATGAATGCATCACTAGATCGAGTCAATTCCAACAAAACCAAAGCTTTGGACAAAATGAAAGTTTTGGGCAAAATTTCCAAAGACCTCGCCCTCCATTCGCCCAACATTCCAACCAACAAAATTACCAGCAACCTCGTCAAACAAACTTTCCACCCAATAGAAATTTTCAGCCACAACGCCCATCAACAAGTAATCAAACCCCAAATACAGACCAATTTAAACCGAACCCTAATTTTTACCACCAACAACGTACTCATCACCTAAATAATAATGAATTCGAAAATCATAGATTTGAACAAACCTATTCGAACCCAACAAACAACCAGTACCAATACACAGATTACGACAATACCGACTATTGTTCCTACGACAGTTCTCACAATGACTTTTACGATTACTGTAAAACAGACTTCGAAAGAGAAAATTACTCTGAAAACTGCGAAGAAATTTCTCCTACAAATTTTCAGGACACTACCCCTCAAACAGAGCCCCCAGATATGTCAGACCTTCAAACCCACATTCGAACCTTGAATTTAGACAGCTTCAACCCCAATCTGAATATCCCCGAACAGAGATTTCTGTAAGACCCCTCTTGTCCGTAAACTCTAAGAACTTATATTACATTACCGATTCATCCAACACCTACAAAGTTCTTGTAGACACCGGTGCAGGACTCTCTATTTTTAAGCCAGAAACTTGCAGACGCTTCAAGGAAAGGTTCCAAGAAAATGTCGTCATCCAGGGAATAACTAACGAGAAAATTCATATCAACGAATCGACTCTTGTCCCGTTTAATATCAATAATCCTCATAAGCTCTACATTTGCAATATCGATATCGAGTTCGTCGGATTGGTAGGTTCCGATTTCCTCGAACATTATAATTGCATCGTCGATTTCCAAAAAAAGCAATTAGTAACCAACTTCAAAATACTTCCGTTATATAAAGTAACAGATGATTTAATCAGTAAAGATACCCCTAAAAACTTTTCATGTAACCCCGTCAACACAATTTCCATTCAACCACGTACAGAGCAAATCTGTAGACTTACTTGCAACCTTAGAGATACAGATGCCTTATTAACAGGCATAGAAGTTGAAAAAGTCCATCTTCCGAATGCTATAGTAAAAGTCGATAGTAATGGCCAATTTCTGACATCCGTATTAAATGCAAATGCCATCCCTGAAACTATAAATTTCACTGACATTAAACTTGAGCCTTTACAACATTTCAGTGTGAATTCTATTTCACAAACCCAACTAACAGACAACAACATACTAGAACGACAAGAACAAATTTTCAATCAACTTAATATCGCAACTATGTCTTGACTACTCTGACATATTTTATCTCGAAGGAGACCATCTGTCATTCACCAACGAAATTAAACATACCATCGAGACTAACAACTCTAGACCAGTTTTCACGAAATCTTATCGCTACCCTCAGATTCATAAAGAGGAAGTTAAATCCCAAGTAACGAAAATGCTAGACAGATGAATTATACGCCATTCAAACTCACCCTGGTCCTCCCCTGTGTGGGTAGTACCGAAAAAACTGGACGCTTCAGGAAAGCAAAAATGGCGCGTTGTAGTTGACTATCGAAAACTCAACGAACTAATGGTTGATGACAAATATCCTCTCCCTAACATTTCGGACTTATTAGATCAACTTGGCAAATGCCAATATTTCACAACACTCGACCTCGCCTCAGGATTCCAACAGATTGAGATTGACCCAAAAGACATTTCCAAAACAGCGTTTACCGTTGAGAATGGGCACTACGAATTCGTAAGGATGCCCTTTGGTCTAAAGAATGCCCCTTCAACATTCCAGAGGGTTATGGACAACACTCTTTTAGGTATTCAAAACGAACGTTATCTCGTCTATATGGACGACATAATCGTATACTCTCCCACCATCAACGAACATTTGTCTCGTCTTACCGATGTTTTTAAACGCCTACGAAAGGAAAACCTCAAAATCCAACCCGACAAGTGCGAATTTCTTCGCAAAGAAGTTGCCTATCTCGGACATCTGATTACCAAAGATGGAGTTAAACCCAATCCATCAAAGGTAGAATGTATATTGAAATTTCCTCAGCCCCAAAATCAAAAAGATATCAAATCCTTTCTGGGATTAGTCGGGTATTATCGTCGATTCATACCCAATTTTCCTAAAATTTCAAAACCACTCACAAAATTACTCCAAAAAGATATTTCATTCTATTTCAGTTCTGAATGCGTTAATTCTTTTAATGAATTAAAGCAAGCCCTCACTTCGACACCAATTTTAATTTATCCCGATTTCAATGAGTCCTTTATTTTGACAATCGACGCTAACGCATTTGCAATCGGCGCTGTGCTTTCACAGGGACCAATGGGCAAAGATCTGCCAATTAGATACGCATCTAGGACCCTCTGCAAAACTGAGATCCGATACTCCATTATAGAGCGTGAACTTCTGGCTATTGTTTGGGCCGTTAAACACTTCAGGCCAATAATTTTTGGACGAAAGTTAAACGTTCTGACCGATCACCGCCCGTTAACGTGGCTCTTTTCTATTAAAGATCCAGGTAGTCGACTTGCCAGATGGCGCCTCAAACTCGAGGAGTACGATTATGAAATTATATACAAACCGGGAAAAGTAAATAAGAACGCAGACGCCCTTTCACGCATTCGAATCAACCATTTTGATGAATGTATGACTTTCCAATCAAACACCAAACTCCAACACTTCACGATAACTCCCTTAAACGAAAACGAAGACAGTGATACAGAACAATTTGAAACCAACGACGAGGATAACTCAATTTTTTCAGAATTTTGGACATTCGTAGAACGGTATAAGACCGTTTCGCTTATCGACTATAGTAAAATTCAGTACTCCAAATGTCAACTGCTTGATAGAGGAAACAAAAATATCTTAGTTTTTTTTCAATCCGGCAATTTAAAAGATTTTCATAACCAAATTTTCAATAGTAAAAGCGTTCGAAAAAGACGATATTACATTATTCCCTTACCAACTGATTTCGACACTGTGAACGAGGTATTATTTGCCTCAATTTACAAGAGCAAAGACCTTCCAACTATACTGCGTTGAAAATAACTTAGACCTACCTATACCCAAAATGCTTTCGTTTATATTCGCAGAAACAGACATAAAGTGGAAAGTCTGTCAGAACATAACAAAAACAGTAGGAAGGGATCAAGTGCCAATAATACTAGATCAATTCCATAACGGTAAAAACAACATACACAGAGGGATCAACGAAACTATTAGACGAATTAAAGAAAAGTATAACTGCCAAGGTATTACAAATAACGTAGAAAACTTCATTCGAAACTGTCAAATCTGTCAGACAACTAAAGCTTTCCGTAAAAACCTTGAAAATCCATTAGTAGTAACAGAAACCCCAAGAACCCCTTTCGACAGAATAAATATCGACATTCTCGAAGTTCCTAGCAAAAATTATGCCCTTACTATCCAAGACGAATTAACTAAATATTCCCAGGCCTACCCGATTAGCGACAAGTCCGCTAAAACTGTCGTTAGTACACTCTTGGTGTTTTTCCAACACTTCGGAACGCCTCTGAGAATACACTGCGACTACGGTCATGAATTCGACAATGCACTCCTCAAAGACCTTTGCAAATTGTTCGATATTAAACTTTCCTACTCTAGTGTAGGACACCCCCAATCTAACGGCTCATTAGAGCTTTTTCATTCAACCTTGTTAGATATGATCCGTATTCATAAAGCCAAGCACCCTGACGAACACCCCTTCAATATTTTGCCAGACGCAATTATTACTTACAATAACTCCGCTAACAAAACTCATGGGTTCATACCCTATGAACTCGTTTTCGGGCACACGTCAAGCCGACCCCCTGAAACCCTCTATAACGAAAAGGACTTAATTACTAAATGCATCAGAGACTTAAATAACCGTATTTCCAAGTACTACAAAATAGCACGCGAAAGAACCGATACTCAAAAACAGAAAGTCAAAATTCGATAAACATGTTTCGGACAAAACCCCAAATTATGAAGTAGGTGACAAGGTTTACGTACGCGAATCTCAGTTCAACGATAAACTACAAAACAAATTTAACGGACCCTTTCAAATAGTAGATCTACATACAAACTCAGCAACTTTACTAAATTCTCGTACTAACCAAAAAACCAAAGTAAACTTTGACCGTATGAAACCTTTCACAGAAGACCGATTTTTTTACAGGGTCATCCTGCTGTTCGGATCGGCAGCATCCCAATTCGAAATAAAGCCAATCAATAACACCATAGGAATGTATTATCATGAAGAATCACGTATAGCCGTGTCAAATCACAAATGGACTCTTCTAGTTCATAGAAATCTCTCCGCCCTAGAACAAGCTTTTACTACCAACGACAGAATTCTCGATGCACTAACTTTATCACTAAAAACTAACGTCCACCCAACCAATGTATTGAGTGCTGACGTTCAATCACACATCAACTTACTTAACCAAATCTCAAACTCTGTCAAAAACAAATTCACTGAAATCCACATGGACACCCGAAGGTATAAACGTGGACTAATCGATGGCGCCGGATGAATTTTCAAAACCATAACTGGTAATTAGACGCCGCCGACGGCGAGTACTTCACCAACAGTATAAATAGTTTAAACAAAGGACAACTGCAGATCGAAAACCGTTTGAAAAACCAAATCAGTGTAACCACCTCAGTTATAAAGAACTTTAACGAGACTATTCAACACATTCAGGTCGACGAGAAAATATTTAACGAAAATATTCGAAAAATGGAAAATATGATTCGTAAAGTAAACGATAAAATGGCGTACGTGGAAACAAAACTTTCATTTCTAGAAATGACGGAAAAACTTATGGAAAATTATCTCTTTCTAGAAGACAACTTAAAGGATGTTCTTAATTCCATAACTTTTGCCCGTCTAAAAATTATCCACACTTCAATTTTAACTCCCGAACATTTCATTGCCGCCTTACAGGAAATATCACAGAATCTCGTGAAAAATATTTTACCTTTGCCCGTCAAATATTCAAGTATTGCACGATACTTAGAAATTACAGAATTAGAAGCTTTTCAAACAGATTCCGACTTTGTATTTATACTCAGAATTCCACTTATTGAACAGCAATCATTTACTGCTCTCCGCTTATACCCAATCCCCTTCTATAATGATAGAACTGGGTCATACCATGTACTTTCGTTCACTTATAAATATGTAGCAAAAAACGACGATTCCTTACTGTATATTCCGATAAAATACCTTAGTGCGTGCAAACCGTTGAACAATCAAAATAAATTGTGTTCCGAACTCTATGCCTATCCGATAGACTCAAATGCTTTGTGCGAGGCCCAACTTTTAAGAAATTTAAAAAAAATGCCGAACAATTGTCACAGTGCCGTGATTTCTGCTCAAGGGTACCACGTTCAAAAACTGGAAACCAACGTGTGGTTAATTATGGTTACCGAATCTCTCAGTATTACCATCACCTGTACCGACATCAATACAAAAGCCTTACCACTCAATGTTAACTCTTTATTAAAACTTCAGAAAGATTGCAGTGCCTTCATTGGAATAACCAAAATCGAAGCAGAAGCCACAAAAAGCAGCAACACCCTTGACAACTATCAACCAGTTCTTATCCCTTTCAAGTGCTGCGATACCATACCAGAAAAGATTGTCGTTCCCAAACTCAACCTTTGAAGCTCCATGAATTGAATTTCGAGGAGTTAAACGTCGCAAACCACAAACTCAACTACTATTCAAAGGACCTAGACGAATTAATAAATCAGCCATTCGTCAAAAAGAACATTTCTTGGTTCACCTACGTGACAATATTTTCCATTATAATAATTGTCGCTGTATTTGTCCTAAAAACGCTTTGGAGTAAACACAATACAACCAGTGAAAGTCCATCACCCACAACCAGAATTTCAAAATTGTTGCCAAGATTGAGACCGAACCTCCGACAGAACGAAACTGAAGACATCGAGCTAAGTACGCCAAAATAATTTAAAAAATTGTTTTGTAAAACTTATTTATCACTAAAAAGTATTATTTTAGGTTCTATTATTAAGGACCTTATTTAATGCTAATTATATTTTTATTTTATACATTTATATAATTTACGCTATTTTATTCACTTTTGCTTTCTACAAATTTCATATGTATACAACCTTTATATTTTATTATTTTACAAATTCTATTTTCAGAAAAGTTCCTGTAAAACAGCAACTTTTTCTTTGTGAGGGGAGTTGTTATATACGTCGTACACAATACTTAGAATAATAATATGACAACGCCGTGTAACCGGTCAAATGAGTCGTTCACATGGTGTCATATTACACGATATAGCAATTCCCAGGAAATACGCAAATGCCCATCGCACGTGTAAAACCGCTGACTGCTGACAAAGCAACACATAGCTTATAAATGCACATGCGATAGCTGTGAGCGTCATTAAGTGTATCGCTTTCATTTATTTCATTTATATTGTTTAACGTAACTCTCAAGTAAAAATATTTAATTTGTGTCTTAAATAAAAATAATTTTTTTTAAAAAAGCATTTGTGTTTGTGAAGATATAATATATATATATATATATATATATATATATATATATATATATATATATATATATATACAGGGCTTAAATTTCTAAAGTAGCCATCCAAAATAATTTTTTACATTAATAATTGTATTAACGTTAGATTTACCTTGTACTTAATTAGATGCTCAAAATGTCCCCCATTGTTGGTAAGACAATGGTAAAGTCGCAGCTCGAATTCCTCCCGGACTTTTTGAAGCGTCTTTGGTGTAATCCGCTCACACTCCTCCACTATTCTACGTCTAAGTTCAGGAATATCGCGCAGTTGAGTTTTATACATCAAAGATTTAGATGTCCCTATAAAAAAAGTTAAGGGGCGTTAGGTCGGGTGATCTTTCTGGCCATTCTATAGCGCCCCTTCTTCCAATCCATTTATCTGGAAATGTCTCATTAGGCCAATTTCGTTTAGGCAAGGCATAATGTGGACGTGCCCCGTCCTATAGAAAAAATAAATTTTCTTCGTCTAGCAACAATGTTCCCTTTTGATCTATTTGGTTTTATAAAGATTCTGTTATAAGGGGATTTATCACATTTTATAATAACTTCAATTCAGTTAAATTTTATAAAGGATCAATAATTTTATTTCCGAGAATTCCGGCCCATACGTTCATTTTCTGAGGTTGTTGGTTGTGCTTCCCGAGAAACTTGTGGATTGGAAAAAACCTATTTCGTCAGAAAAACAAATATTTATTAAGGCTCTGCATTTGCCCTTTGAGTCATTAATTCGGAGAATTCTAAACTTCTGTCATAATCATCCTCAGCAATCTGTTGTAAAAGCTATATTTTGTAAGGAAATAATTTATTTAGGAGTAACGTTTTATGCACAGAGCCGACGGAAATATTTGTTAACCTGGAGACTTTTAGTCTTGATGTTTGAGGATCCATGGCAAAATTACCTAAAATCTCATAAAATCTCAACCTGTGCAGCTTCAGTTGAAACTCTACGATTCTTGAGAATTTTACTGCACACACTTCCAGTTTCTTGGAATTTATGAACTAAATCCAACACATACTGATGCCCAATATTTTTATCGGGAATCCCTGATGGAAAACATGAGCAGTTATTGGTTGTTCTTCCCCATAAATAAATATTGTTGAAATTCTTTCTTGTAAAGCAAGGCCGTAGCCAGTAATTTTTTTCGGGGAGGGATTTCGGGGGGGGGTTGGATATTTTATTTTATTGGTGATGGCTGATTAGGAGTGCAAAATGTATATTTTTGTTCATGTATTCCCAGGATATATAAAATAGTATAAATATAAAATTTATTCTTGTGAAAAACATGATTAATTGATTAAAATTGAATCTTGAAACGAAAATTTCCAAAATTTCGGGGGGGGTTTGAACCCCCAGACCCCCCCCTGGTTACGGGCTTGTAAAGAATAAACCATTGTCGAAATTTGATAGTCAGTATACAACGAAACCACTACTAATAATACATTGTTTACATTTACAGTCGCAAATATCTTACGCAAAAACATTTAAGGGTTTTTTCTCACTTGTTTATCTTGGTATTTATACACATGCCTTTTTTTCGATTACAGTTCAAAATTTTTAATTTTTTACGGTTTCTAGGTCATTACTCTGTAAAAAATAATCTGATTTAAAAAAATGATGTGTCAAAAGATTGTCAAAAAGAAACCTTCAAAAAAGAGGTATTACATGATACCCCTTTGTATTAAAAGTTGCAGAAGGGTTATTATTCACCCCCGCTTGGGGGTTGAAACGTGTAAAATGTCCCCCCTCCCGTAAATATAAATTAACGTTATTTTAAAAGCTAGTGTTGAAATGACAATTCTGTATGTATATATATATATATATATATATATATATATATATATATATATGTTTTAGGTGGTTTCCGGGAATTCATCCGCGTAGTTGATAATTGATCCCTGCCGGGATCGGTGGTAAAATGACGACGTTTCGGCACATCTGCCCTTTTCAGGTCGGTTCGCATAATTCTCGTAGCATTCTGCTTTCGCTTCTAGGCCAAAATCCAAGCAAGTAGAATCGACAAAAATCTCCAACTGCAACTCATTCCGCGTGAAAAGTCATCGAGATGTCCGAAATTCTATGAGTTGCCAAAAGAACATAAAGAAGGTGCACCCGTCAGGCCAATAGTAAGCTTAATTGGATCCCCAACACAACAGCTAGCCAAATACCTAGCCCAACAACTTCAACCGTTTGCAGAGGGGGCAGACTCATATGTAAAAAATTCGACACGGTCTTACAACCAGAGTGTCTTCTTGTAAGTTTTGACGTAGTGTTCCTTTTCACCAACATCCCTATCGAAGAAGCCTTGGAGATCAAAATAGAAAAATACAAACCACCTCAACACATTGTAGACTTAAAAGGCACTGTCTGATGAACACCTAATTTGTTTACGAGAACCAACGATACAAACAAGTGGAAGGAGCTCCAATGAAATCATCCCTCTCACCAGTAATAGCGAACCTTTATATGAAGAACTTAGAGGAACTGGCATTAAGAATAGCAACTATTAAACATAGTTTATGGTTGCGATATGTGGATGATACATTTGTGATTTGGCCTCATGGGAGAGAACACCTCAACACATATTTAGACCACCTTAATGGCATCCACCACAAAATAAAATTTACCATGGAGGTTGAAGCCAACAATTTACTGCCATTCCTTGATGTTCTGATAAATAGGAAGGAAGATGGACCCCTTGGCCATACAGTATATAGGAAAGCAACTCACACCAACAGATACCTTCATGCTAATTCTCATCACCACCCAGCCCATCTACAAGCCGTCGTCAAGACTTTAGTAACCAGATCACAAAGACTAGCTGACCAGGATAACATCAAACAGGAAATGGACAGTTTAAAAACAGCTATGAGACAAAACGGATTTACAGACCGAAATATTCAAAGAGCCCTAAAGTTAAAACCGAGACAAACAGACGAGGAGCATGAGAGACCAATAACCAAGGGTACCACAGCCAGTATTACAAGAATTCTAGGGAGACACAATATCGATACTATTTTTCAATACAGACAGAAAAATAAGCACGGTGTTGAGGACTCCGAAGACGAGGATCCCAGCGAGTGTACGAGATTCCATGTGCAGACTGTCATAAAACCTATGTGGGGCGAACTAACATAAGAATTCAAGCTAGACGTGATGAACACCAGAACGCCATAAGAAAGCAGGAAAAAACAACATCCATTGCGGAACACGCCACCACGACCTCAAACCAAATAGACTTTGAGAACACCAGAGTACTGACAAATATAGAACACCCGAAATCAAGACTCGTAAGAGAGGCAATTGAAATAGCGAAGAGGCCTCACAGTCTAAACGCACGCAATGAAATTCAGAACTTATCGAATTGTTGGAAAATTCTATTAAACACTGTACCGGCTCGGACCCATCCAATAACAACTCAACCGGAAATAACAAATCAGCAGGCGGGAGGCGTGCCCACTGAGCGCCAAGGGCCAATCACACGCAGCCGTTCACGGTGCCAACCAATATGCGCCGTACCGCGACTATATAACAGCGCGAGCGCTTCTGAAAATCTTAGTATTCGAGTGACCAGAAGCGAAAGCAGAAGGCTACGAGATTTATGCGAACCGACCTGAAAAGGGCAGATGTGACTCTGCCAAAACGTCGTCATTTTACCATCGAACCCGGCAGGGAATTGTTATCAAGTACGCGGATGAATTCCCGGAAACCACCTAGCACATTTAGTTCCCGCGAAAACTTAAAAACAAATATATATATATATATATGTATATATAAATTAATAATTAAATTAGGTACACATTAGTACTGGAGTCGTAATTTCGCTTTCGCTTCTATCGTTCAGTCTCAAATGACTACCACTCTTTTTAAATAATTTTGGTTTCAAATAATTTGCACAGACAAATTACAATTGTAACGTATTTACCACGCATAGGGCAATGTAAATAAATTGATATTTAATTGTTAAGCTAGGGTACTTATAAATGATAAATATTGTTTTACATAGCAGATTTTAATAAGAAGTATTGATAATATAATCAATTAAAAGTTCATTATTATATGTAGAATAAATGAATTAGTAAATTAGAAAATATGTGTAACTCTAATGAAGAAAATAACGAAATTGGACATATAAATATTAATTAATCTTTTATTTGTTCTCCTTAGCTTCAGATATTACCCCACCCATCGTTTCCCGGGCTTTCTAACTTTTCTACTTCTCTTAAAATTAAAATTGTATAATTTACTAGACGGTATTCCTTGATTTGTTCCTTCATTCTGTTGTTTAGATAAAATTTTCCGTTCCTATTCTTTTGTAATTCATTCAACTCTAGAACTACTCTAAAAACCTTTAAAATATTAATTTCTAGTTCTTCGTCGTTGCCATATTCGCAGGATATGTTACATCCCAGATTTCTGTTCTAAAGTTGTTGTCTAAGAGTATCTTCTTTGTTCAGATGGGTTGTTTGCCTGATAACACATTAGCTTTCGTTTTTCTCATGTTAAATTTCTTACTTTATCCGTTGCAGTAAGTGTATTTTTGCCGCAATCAGCACCAGGTCGTCTGTGTATAGCAGTCAGTTTAAGTATTATGTTTTTTGTCAATTCGTATTTCATCATTGTATTGAATCTTCCATATCTCCACTATTGTATACATACGACATTCTAATATTTTTAAATGAGGAATTTGTTCGAGTTCTATAAAAATTGTAGCGAAAGCCTGACTCAAAACTCCAGGTGAAGCAGAACAAATTATTCATGGACAGCTAAGAAAAAACCTGCGAGCTGCATTGAATGGTGGAATTCTTACAATTAGCTCGTGGTTACTTGGTTGGACAGGCAAAGGTTAAAACCGGATGAGACATACCAATTAGAGTATTGAATATGTCAAACAACGATGTTTATTTGTTTTTTCACTCCTCATAATGGTTTCTGAAAAATACAGATAAGTTAAGTAATTGAAAATCAAGGTGTACTATCAAAGAACAGTTTGTGGGAACTGCCCCAAACGGTAGTAGCTTGTTTCGAACCAACTTCCAAGGTTTATAAAACAGTTTGCCAACCATTTGACACACCTTACATCAGAGGAGCAGCAGAAGGCCAGTCAGTTTTTCTTAAATCACTGGCAAATTTTCAGTAGTCATATGGTATACCATCGGTGGTACAAACATCACCCAGCACAGAATAGATACTGGAATGGCTCAACTTATAAGAATACCACATAAGCAACTACCATTGGGGCAGCAAGAGGCAGTTGGCAGCAAGAGGCAGTTGAGAAAAATATCCAGTCCATGTTACAAAACGGAGTTATTGAGCCACCCATCAGCCTGTGTGACGAAGAAAGGCAGCTATCCACTCCCTTCAATTGATGACACTCTTGCCACCCCAGCAGTCTCCTGTTGGTTCTCGACACTAGACCTAAAGAGTGTATATTAGCAGGTTGGAGTTTTTGACAGTGACAGAGAAAAGACAGCGTTTTCCATCTGTAAAGGACTGTGTCGTCAATTCCTGATTATGCTCTTTGGGTTATGTAATGTTGTCGCTCCATTTAAGAGGTTAATGGAGTAAGTATTGAGCAGTTTGACATGGAGGACATGCCTAGTAAACCTCGACGACGTTCTGGTCATGGTTCACACATTCGATGGCCATCTGAAAACCTCTTGAATTAATAATGGCAACCTGAAATTCAATCCTAAGCAGTGTTCAATGCTCTAAAAAGAGGTAGAGTTATTGGGTTACGTCGCACTATGGGTCAAATGACATTATTTTTAACGGAAACCTAATAGGTATAAAGGTATTGAAAGATTTTTTTTTAATTGAACCTTAGGTTATGTAGATTATTATTATTATAGGGGTGGAAATGAGGGTTGAAATGGTGCACATTTCTTAATTCGACCCATTTTATGGTATATCTCAAAGACAAATAGAAATATTTATACGGCTGTTTTTTTAAATTGTAGAGTTATTAATATAGATTAGGACATTATTTCTTACAAAGCTATTCTCCTCAAAGTATATGTGAAAATAGGGGTGAGAGGGTGAAAACGTGAAATATCCCCAAAAAATACTGTTTAGTGATTCATTGGACGCTGACCACTGTTCTAAAAACCATTTCGTTATCATTTTCCACTGTGGATATCATTTATCGTTATTATTTTTCACTATACGAATGAAAACGGGGGTATGGGAGTGAAAAAACAACACAAAAATCGTCGATGAATTTCGTAAATGAGTTTTCTGTAAATTATTTTGAATATTTTTGGACAATGTTTAGTTAGATTATTATTTTTTTATTTTTGCCATTTTAAGGGATAATTGTTTTTTAAGTATGTACTAAATGATCAGAGGCAATGTGTCACATTCGTACTTTTTATCTTTCATCTTTTTTTATGAATCGACATTTTTTGGGTACCTATTAACAAAAACGTACATAACTATTGTTCATGTCAAAGAAAATTTTTGTATTGCATTTTGGGAGATTAGAATGAATTAGAAAACCATGATGCCTTTAGAGAAAATTGATAACGATAAACGATCTCCACAGTGGCGTGGTCAGCGTCCAATGAGTCACTAAACAGTAATTTTTGGGGATTTTTCACATTCTCACGCTATCACTCCTAATTTCACCTATACTTTTGGGAAGATAGTTATGCAATAAATATTTTTCTAATCTATATTAATAACTCTACAATTTAAAAAAAAGAACCGTATAAATATCTTTATTTGTCTTTGAGATATACCATAAACAAAGGAAAAAAAAGATCGAAATTTGAAATGTGCACCATTTCAACCCCCATTTCCACCCCTATAATAGTGGATGATGGCATTCTAAATAATTTTCCCTTAATCTACATAACCTAAGGTTCAATTTAAAATAATTTGGTCAAGTGCGAGTTGGACTGGCACACTAAGGGTTCCGTAGGTCCTTCTAGATTCTAATATTACAGTTTCAGACAAGTAGGGAATGAATGCACTTTCTAATATTTACCCTAATATATTTTTAAGGAAGCGTTTTAAATTTATAAAAAATATACACTTTTATTTTCCACACATAGACTTTTTATTTTATCTGCTTCATGATTCGCTTAATTTTTATAAAAATACATATGTATTTAATTTTCTAATTTGGCCCCCAAAATTAACATTAGAGTTTTATTTTACTCCTAAACTTTCAGGGAAGCATTTTATAATCTACTGTCTGAATTTTAGGCTGTGTAGATTGGAAGATAAACGGGAAAATAGGTTAAATTTTAAATAATGATTAATTAAATTTGTTAGACAAATTATTTAAAGATATCAAAATTTTAGATAGCATAGTTTGTAAAGTGGGAATTAAGTCGATGATTAATATTTTTGTTAATATCTTTTAAACAAATTGTGTAAAAATATGATATATTTGTAATTCACATAATGAGCCTTTTATTTGATATATTACATGATGCGTTTGAAAATTGAAATTTTATTTACCATTTAATTCTATAATTTGTCCCTAAAATTACTATGGGGGTTTTCTACTAATTTTTCTTATAAATTTCAACTGAGCCCCAGTACCCCTAATTATTTTCAAAATTTTAAGTATTATGGTTTCGGAAATAAAGCGGGAAATGAGATTTTTTTATGTCTTTTGGTTAACATCTTGTAAACAATTAATTTTAAAAATATGAAAAACATATATTTGTATTCCTCATAATCAGCCCTTTCATTTTTCTTCGTATTTTTCCTGTAAACAAAAAAATTACGTCTTAGAGTTTAGGGATAAAAGGGGGGGAATGGGTAATTTTTTTAAATATTTTTGTTAATATATTTTAAAATATTCATTTTAAAAATATAAAAAATATAT
Source organism: Octodonta nipae (assembly GCA_034190945.1). Taxonomy (NCBI): domain Eukaryota; kingdom Metazoa; phylum Arthropoda; class Insecta; order Coleoptera; family Chrysomelidae; genus Octodonta; species Octodonta nipae. Next base: position 56,669,603 of record CM067219.1, read on the forward strand.
TTGTATTCGTCATAATGAGCCCTTTGATTTGATGTATTACATGATGCGTTAGAAATAATTTTAATTCTATGTTTTCCATTAATTGCTGTAATTTGCCCCTTAAAATTAATATTACGGGTTTCTCCTTATTTTTCCAGCAAAGTTTAGATGAGGTCCTATATCCCTATTTTTTTAAAATTCTACGTCTTATAGTTTCGGAGATAAGGTAGGGGGAATGGGAACATTTTTTTATATTTTTTTATTATTTTTAAAATAATTTATTTAATAAATATGAAAAAAATATATTTGTTTTCGCCATAATGAGCCCTTTCATTTGATATATTACATGATGTGTTAAAAGCAATTTTAATTTTATATTTTTCATTTAATACTTTAATTCCCCCCCCCCCCAATTAATATTAGAGGTTTCTCCTTAATTTTCCGGTAAAATTCAGGTGAGGCTATACATCTCTAATTTTTTTCAAAATTTTACGGCTTATAGTTTCGGAGATAAGGTAGGGTAATTCGTAAAATTTTTTATATTTTTGTAAATATCTTTAAAATAATTTAATTTAAAAATATGAAAAAAACCCACCTTCCTGATTGAAGTAGAGAATGTGATTACCGGAGGTCATCTGGGTATGAGTAAGACTCTAGATAAAATTTATCAACGATACTACTGGGTAAATTACTTCGAGGACGGTATAGTCTGGTGTAGGACATCAGTGCAGCCTGTATAGGCCCGAAGACTCGGGCCAATGGCAAAATGCAGCAGTACAATGTGGGGGACCCGCTTGAAAAAAATTGCTATTGATACCTTGAAATACATTTTGATTGCGATAGATTACTTATGCCCAATCAAGAGGCAACCACGGTGACGACGGTACTAGTGGAATAGGTATTCAGCAGGTTTGGTGTACCGTTGGAGTTACATTCGGACTAAGGGTGGAACTTTGAGTCCAACCTATTCCAAAAGGTATATGCATCCCCTTGCATCCACAATCTTATGGAATAATGGAAAGATTTAACAAGGACTTGGTAGAACATCTATCCAATTTCGTTATCAACGAATTTGATGGGTTGAGCATATTCCCCTATTCCTGTTGGTATATCGCTCAGCCGTCCACAACAACAGAGCACTATTAAGAATACCATGTGACTTGGAAATTAACTCACCAGAAGAACTGGCCAAAGAAGTTAATGTTTACAATAACATTTTTTCCAGTTTGGGCTTTTGCATCTATTAATATTGATGTTGGTGTTTTTATAAATACTTTGTTTTTATTAAATGTTTCAAGCATCATTTTTCGATTATAGATTTCTATAGTAGATTTCTGTGCCGGTTTATATATAATGTGTTCTCAAAATCTTGTGGCATGGAAAGCCTTTTGAATAAACAAAAAAAAGAGTCTATTTAAAGACCTTTACGTCATTTAAATATATTATGAGAAGCTTACATTCTTTGTGAGATCTATCAAATAAATATGCCGTTGGCAAAATATTTATCAGGTAGGATTATATATTTCAACAACCTTTTGTATGCAACTACTTATTTGCCACGTTTTTATCCTTAGAATCCCACCCCACCCTATACTTCAACCATATGGTGAATGGAACAGTTTGTAGACCATTACATTACTTATTTTTTAAACCCACCTGTATAGCTGTAATTATACTCCGCGACATATTTCACCCATCCTACATATGCAACTGCTTGTGGATATAAAACAAGTCTTTAACCACAACATAAACTATAATTCCACTTCATATTTTATTTCAAACACCCTGTATAAACAGCTCCTTCTAACTAACAGCTTATTATGAGCATAATTCAAAGAACTGCTTACATAACACATTTTTTTCTAAGATTTTTTATCCAAACTGTATAAATATTCTACCGTTTTACACCCCCTTGGTATAAGGAACTGTTTATGGCCCAATCAATATAACTTTTTTAGACCACCCCGTATAACTAATTCCACTCTCCCTTATTTCAACCACATTGTATATATGCAGCTGCTTATAGGACACCAAATATAACTTTTTTTTATTTTGAAATCCATTTAATTCTACTCCGCTCTAAGTTTCCTATAATACAGAACACCCTGTAAAATTACGCTTGTTATATCAATTGATTTGTGTTAAATCGAATCATGTTGCATTGGCACATTCTGAATTTTGAATAAAAGCTAAGCTGATGCCAGTACCTAATATTTTGTGCGTGCCGTGGAACCAATTGAGTAATTGTATTACCCAACATGGTAGAAGTTTTTTCGCTATATCTACCGTTTCTGTCAATTTAGGGAGATAAAATGTGTACCAGGTTTTAAGTCAAACTATAAGCTTTACAACAAAAAAAGATTCAGCAAAATCAGTTCAGTAGTTCTTACGTGATGCTCGAACAAACAAACAAACAAACAAATAAACAAACAAACAAACAGACAAACTTACAATTTCATAATAGTATAGATTAATCATGTAATCTTGAATTTTATGCTTTTAAATAGAAGACCTCCCAAAAATAAGGGCTCATTTCAAATATCTTGCCTTATTTTATGTGGTTTTAAATATGAGATCCCCAAAAAGTTCATGTCAAATTACGTTGGATTTAAGTTATTAAAAATATATACTGTTTTAAATAAAATGTGAGATTTAACCATTTACAAATGCATCTTTTGAGGATTCTACGTTCTACGTTAGAGTTCGACGTAAAGTTAATATTCCTACTCTTTCTCTCTAGGTTTTACAGATGCGGGTTTTCCGCATAGTTTTTTATATAGTTTTTCTGGACAATTTTATGCAAAATATTTCCCGATAATTTTTCCGTTTAGTTTATGGATATGGTCTCAGATGTGTTTTAGTCATGGTTTAAAAGGTCCAAGTAAGAGACCTTACGATTTTGAGAGATAGTAAAAATGGTTCGATCGTGGTTTTAGTTCCTTATAGGAAACGTCATTTTGAATAAAAATATCAATATATAATATTTAAATATAATATATACAATGAGGAAACACAGTGAGTAATTTGTCGACAAATGTTCCTACCTAGACCCATAAAGTCATGCAGTATAAAAGCGGAAAAGTCGGAATAAACTTACTGACAGAAAATTGATAAATAGCTGCTAGTAGTTAGTTCTTGTAAAATTGCTTTCGATGGAAGTTCTTCCTATATAATACATAGTTTAAAACAGACTCTGTCTTAGAATTAAAAAGCATTTTAATAGAAGGTTTACCAGGTTCAATCAAATTGCGAACATACAAATCTGGAGACAATTAGCAGAAATTGCTGACTGAAAAACATTTTGGTATATCTAGCCTACCACCCTGAACAATTAAACACCAGTTTTTGATCTCAAGTTATAAGGGAGCAATCGTCTCCACCGAGAACCTCAAAGTTAGTAAATTTAATATTAAAACGAGGTAATCTTAACTCCAAGAGACTAGAAGAAGATCACTTTTATAGGTTTAATCCACATAACGACTGTGTTTAATGTAATAGTCCAAGAAATATGGGTTTAAAATTATATTTTGGTAAATGTAGTACAGGATAACCCCCCCCCTCGAATCTAGAAACCTTTGCGATCAGTAGTATAAAGAGGTGCAAAGAAGGAGCGTTTAGCAGAATCTTCTCCGAAATGAGAAATCTATTTGAACAGATGACAGGGAGAAATGACACCAGACTAGAATGTTTGCATTAATGACGCACAAATCAAAAAAGATTGCAGGTGGGGCTACAACCACGGTCGCCATTTCGAGACATCCAATTTCCTGCCAATTATCCATTGACTCTAATCAAATGTGTATTTTGTCAAGATAGAGGCACAACAGTAAACCAAGGGACCTTCGATGGGAAAGTAATAGTCGACACTGGCGCTGCTATATCTATTATCAAATCCAAATTTTCCAGGCCATCCGAGTTCCAGGCAATTTCAAACACTTCCAGCTGTTAAGCATCGCAGGCTAGTCAATGTTAATGCACGGTGAGGCAGAAGTAAAATTGCGATTATGTGAAGTTTTGAATCCAAAGTTGTTTAAAAAATATTGTACATTGTAAATAGAGAAATTTTCGAAATATGGAATAACTTTATAAAGACAGCAAGAAGTGTTCGTGTTTTTATTATTTGTCAAAAATATTCAAACAGTTTTTAAAAATCTTACTACAGATTTATTACATTCAATTTGTTATGTATTGGTTGTATTATTTTTTAAAGTAAAGATACAATCTAATTTATACTCTATTAAATCCATTTAGAAAAATAATTAATTATCTTACCGTATTTATAAAATTCGTTATTCCCAAATTGATTATTATGCATATAAACACAATGAATACTAACTAAAATTAATAGACAAAATAATATATTAGGCCACATCGTGTTGACAACAAGTATGCCACTAGAATATTAAAACACATCTCTTCCACTAGATCGCTCACTTGGAAAAGAATCCGATTTAATTACTTCATAATGATTTAATTTTGGTACACGACATAATTGCAAAAAGTATGTGCAATAGTTTTGATAAAAAAAACAAATTCCTACTTTTATAAAAGTAAACATTTATGGATTGATAAGCATTTTATGATTGAAACAAATAGAAGAAAAAATGGTGTTTTCAAGAAAAATAAACGTAAAAAAGTTAAGATAAAAGAAACAAAAAAAGAAAGCTATAAAACAAATGGTATCAGGATGTAAAATAATGTGTTATAAAAATATATTGTTTTCGTACATGAGATAAAAAATATATTTTATAAACAGTTATCTTAGGCCAAATTAAAAGTCATGGGAAATTCTCATTATGGGAGTAGGTTATTTAATTAGGGGAAAAAGTTTGTGAAAGGGATGAAATACAGAATACGATAAGTACAAATAAAACATACAGTGTGTCCAAAAGAAAAATAAAATAGCATTGGAATCTGGAAACTCGTAGAAGTTATAATTTTAACTAACATTAACAATTTAAAAACAATTATTGGCAGTTGATGGAGAAAACTATTTTACTAGATTGTGATTGAAAAATTATTTGTGATCTTAATTTTCATTTATTTCTGACGTTATTTTAACAGATAGAATAAAGAGAAAAATATTTTTTCATTGTCAATGATAAACAAGATTCCATTACGATATTTCAATATCGAAAGATCATCATTAATTTTTAAAATTTTATTTTTAAAATAAAATTCGTTTTGAGATCTATAGTAGATGATATATTTACTTGTAATGGTTTGCATGTATTTTTAGCTTTTTTAGCTGGCCTATAAAATTGTTGAAGAAAAGTCGCCATACTTCGCCACTGACAGCCTATAAAACATTTCTTAACGTAATTATACAGTGCGAATTAATTAATAATTAGTTGATTAGTTAAAAAAAATTTCAAATAATTGACTTGGTTTTTAAGCGTGGGTTACTGTGAAACCCAAAAAAGTGTTATACACGGTGTTATAGTTTTAACTGCTTTTAAAACCAGTTGATATAATTCTTCCTTCGTTTGGAAATTAAGTTGAAGCAGATAATTTTTGAGGTATCCGCTATAGATAAAAATTCCTGAACAATTCTCGAATTATGAGCGAGGGCCTCATTTAGATGAAACCAAATGCTATTTAATTCTGCTAGAGGCAATTTGTTGACGGACATTATGAACTTAGCGCCGAACAAGGATAGACAATGATAAAATGGGGAAACAAGATGAACTGTTGAATAGTGGACAAGAAAAAACAAGTAGTCAGAAATCTTTACAAAAACCCAAATATCACACCAGTTATTGAAGAAGAATAATTGGAGAGACCTTACCAGAGTCAGTAATAATAAGTAACTTATGATGAAAAATTAGAAGTTTGATAAGGTCAAAGCATATTTTGGAATGATTATATTAAATGGATTCATACAGTGCAAAAGCATTGTCACTATTTGACCATCCGAATTTTAGAGTAACGTTTTCTAATGATTAATGTGCAAATTGACAACCAATAGAAATAAAACTTTAAATTTTAAAGCTTCTTGCCATTCTTTTAAACAGAACTTTACTGTTTAAAATTTGTGTTTTAATTCAATATCTGTTATGTATGAGTTCTTGAAAATTCAATACAATTTGTTTATAAGTGCTTTGCCTTGATATTGTTTATTGAAAGCACAGTTCTATCCATATTAACAGAAAAACTACACACTACTGTGTGTTACACATTAATTTTTGTTTCTTTATTCTACATGATTATGTAGAAGATTACCTTATTACTATACTCATTAGAATATTTATGTTAATGATTTCATTGTCTACACCTGTTGAAGTTTCTGCTTGATCAGTCATTGCTGACATACTTGTTACAACGATTTAATCTAATTTATCCTATATACTTTACTCACAAACCCAGTGGCGTAGCGCGTCTTTGAGGTCCCAAATGAAGGGTAAAGATTTCTCACAAAAGAAACAAAAATGTTTCCATTAAATTAAAATAAATTTAAAATACATATTTATTTATTAAAAGTTATTACTTCCCCCCAGAAATTGAGCTAGCCAAACAATTCAAATTAAATATACACTTTTCTTGGCTTTTTTCTGCAAATTGATTTACATTAAATCAACTTATTTCAAGAGTCAAGAATATTAAGATTAGTAAGCATGCTTTTATTACCTCGGGAAAACTGGATGCAAGGCTATTGAATTTTATCAGCTATAATTCAATGAGTTCCTTAATGGAAGGAATTTTTTGAATTTCAGGTTTTAGGAAAGTTTTCAGAGCAATTAATTGTTCATAAATATTAACGGAGATGTCTTTACTGTATTTAGCAGACAGTTTTCCGGAAAAGTTTTTTATTACTTCGTTTGAAGAAGATAGGAGTTTCTCCGGTTGTAATACAATACAAAGGCTCTGAAATCTTTGTTTAGTTTGAGAAATTAATATATCGAAATAGCAACAGTATGCATTGATCTTGAAATATGATTCCGGGTCTGAAATTCCCTCATCTTGTGATAACACATCAAGAAAACGCTTCCTTTTATTTCGCCTTTAATTAAAAAAAACAGCTGTTACCTCCACTCTTTTCCTAAATCTATGGACTCACTTAGCAAACCATTGAATTAATTTTGATTTATTATTTCGCACAGTCTAATCATAAAATGACTTAACAAAATACTAGCTTTCTGCATGTCATTATTTTCATACTGTAGAGCTTTACAAACAGGATTACCTAATGATTTCAAATCGAGAAGAAAAAAAAGCACTTAGAAATCATAACTCTCTAAAATGTTAATTCTATTTTTACATTCTTTACGTTCTTTTTTATTGGAAATTAAATTTAGATCCTACAAAGTTTTCATGATTAATAAATAATTTTTCTTTATAGCTAATAAAGCGTCGTTCTTTGAAGACCTTCTAGTAGGACATACCTTTTTAAGGGTAATTTTATATTTATCAGATGTTTTTCAGGATCGCTTAAAATTATATTTAATGCCTATACCTATATATATATATATATATATATATATATATATATATATATATATATATATATATTTACACCTGACAAGATTTGCTCCATCGTAACCCTAGAGGGCCCTCTACATTTACACAAATCAATTCCATATTCTTTAATCGTATTTAAAATTTCAGTTTTAAATCCTTTTATACTGTCCTAATCGGATACCGCTATAAACCCATTTTCTTTTATAGGTTTAATCCACATAACGACTGTGTTTAATGTAATAGTCCAAGAAATATGGGTTTAAAATTATATTTTGGTAAATGTAGTACAGGATAACCCCCCCCTCGAATCTAGAAACCTTTGCGATCAGTAGTATAAAGAGGTGCAAAGAAGGAGCGTTAGCAGAATCTTCTCCGAAATGAGAAATCTATTTGAACAGATGACAGGGAGAAATGACACCAGACTAGAATGTTTGCATTAATGACGCACAAATCAAAAAAGATTGCAGGTGGGGCTACAACCACGGTCGCCATTTCGAGACATCCAATTTCCTGCCAATTATCCATTGACTCTAATCAAATGTGTATTTTGTCAAGATAGAGGCACAACAGTAAACCAAGGGACCTTCGATGGGAAAGTAATAGTCGACACTGGCGCTGCTATATCTATTATCAAATCCAAATTTTCCAGGCTATCCGAGTTCCAGGCAATTTCAAACACTTCCAGCTGTTAAGCATCGCAGGCTAGTCAATGTTAATGCACGGTGAGGCAGAAGTAAAATTGCGATTATGTGAAGTTTTGAATCCAAAGTTGTTTAAAAAATATTGTACATTGTAAATAGACTACATTTACACAAATCAATTCCATATTCTTTAATCGTATTTAAAATTTCAGTTTTAAATCCTTTTATACTGTCCTAATCGGATACCGCTATAAACCCATTTTCTGTTATCGAGATGTATGTATATTGACGCTTTTTACTGTCTCGGCTTTATTTGTTGGTAAATGATTTGAACAAATTTCCACACCACCTTTCAATAATGTCTGTATGGTTCCTTAGATCTAATTGACAGATTCTAAACAACTGTCATGATCAAATTCGACGTCGTAATGTACTTTGTTTTAGTAGTTAGATTGATGCTTTTTACAGTCTCGGCTTTATTTGTTGGTAAATGATTTGAAGAAATTTCCTCACCGCCTTTCAATAATGTCTGTATGGTTCCTTAGATCTAATAGCAAGATTCTAAACAACTGTCACGATCAAATTCGACGTCCTAGTGTCAATTTCTGATAAGTTTTGTGTTGTACCAAAATAATTGCCAGAAATGGAGCTTTTTTAATTTCTAAGCAAATATTATTCCTCCGTTTAAGTCATTATCTTAAACGGGTGAATAATATTTCCCGCAATAACCGATGTTCCCAACGTTAAGCATTTAACCCGGAAAAAAAGAGATTGCTCTTTTTAACTTTTGTCATTTCTGAAGTGAAAACTCTATACGCATGTATGACATTTTTTCTGTTTTTTTTTTCGGGAAGCCAGAGATTAAGTAACATGTGAACAACATTGTACTAATTTTTGCTTACACGCATTAGGGGTCCCTGTAGCCCGTGGGCCCCGTATCATTGATACGGCTGTTACAGCGGTAGCTACGCCCCTGCACAAACCTATAAAAATCTCTTTACATCAACTGTACCAAGTTTTCATTTATATTCAATTAAGGGTCTGTAAATCCTTAAATTAGAAACATTTTCTGAAATAAGAAGTTCTGAAAAAGATTGTTTGGCCATTTGTAATAAAGCATCTAATAATAAAGCCTTTATTACTCAACAGTAAGAACCATTTACAGACTAATTAATATAATGAATACGTTAAAGAATTCGTGCACCTCGATGAAATATTCAATTTTTAGCAAGACATCATTTTAAGAGTCTTTTGTGATTAATTTTATTAAACGCTTTGGAAAATGTTTAATCACTTTCTGGGAAATAGCACCACAAGTCACGAAATTTCTGTATATTTTTAAACGTTTCGGTGTCTAAGTCAGACTCCGTTGTCAATGGCAAAGAAACTATGAATTAAGGCACAATTCTAAAATGTTAAATTAAAATATTTGACAACATCTACTATTGGACTTACGACGTAACTAAAAGAATTTAACTTGATAATATTCAGGGTAGCACAGAAACTTCTGGATATCATATAATAATAAAGATTTTGTTATAAGATGCATTCGCCAAAAGTTCGATCAAAGAATCTCGTTGATTCAGTGATCCCGTTAAAATCATAAGGAAAAACCTAGGGAAAGCCTAGGTTGGGTTGTTCATAAGAACATGGCCATTAGCCATTTCTTCCTTAATCATCGGCAACCAGGAACGATTGAACTCCACGGAGGTAGTAGGTTTCTCCAATATAGAATTTATTTCATTCACAAGGGATTTTATAAATGCAATTTTTTGTATTTTGAGTTGTGTTTTTTTGGTTTTGTTTTTGATATAATTGATTTTAGTGTACTTCTTGTTTTAAATGATGTTTTAATATATATCTGTTTCCCACTCTTTTCAGTCTTTCTGAGAGACCCTGTATGTATGGTAAAGTTATTGTAGAGATGTGATTATCTTGGGAGTCACTGTTGCTTGGTGAAGTTTGGTGTTGGTTGTTAGCGATCGTTTGGTATTCGATTTTGTTTAACTCTTTATTAATAAATTTTTCTGGGTAATTATTGGCAGAAAGCACATTTTTTATAAACGCTTTTTCTTCATTGCATTTATTGGTGTTAGTTTTTGCTTTATCGTATAGAGATTTGATCCTACCTCTTTTTACTGAATGTGGATGATTAGAGTTAAAGTTGAGATACCTGTTAGTGTGAGTCGGTTTTCTGTAAACTTCTGTTTCAAATGTCGATTCCCTTTTAGTTATTAAAGCGTCTACGAAAGATAATGTGTTATTCTGTTTAAGTTTTAATGTAAACTGAATAGTTTGTTCTTTGTTGTTTATGTCGTTAAGTAATTAAAAATGTTTGCTTAAAGCAGGAGACAGATAGGAACTCAATGCCATGACAAAATCTTGTTGGTAGAATTCATCATTAAGCTAAAAATACTAGTAAGTGTTAGTAGATTCATTATTGCATCAATGGACAATTGTGTACGTTGATTTAGTAAAGAAGCATGTTCTAATCGTTCTTTTACTATGGGAAGGCCACATAAAATTCTGAAGATCACCGTTTTCAAAATCTTCAAATTTGAAATGAACTGTATTATTATATGATCTCTAGAAGTTACTGTGCTACCCTGTATATTATCAAGTTAAATTCTCTTAGTTACGTCATAAGTCAAATAATAGATATTATCAAACAGTTTAATTTTACATTTTAGAATTGTGCCTTAATTCATAATTTCTTTGCCACTGACAACGGAGGCTGACCTAGATTCCGAAACATTTGAAAATAAACAGAAATTTCGTGACTTGTGGTGTTATTTCCCAGAAAGTGCTTAAACATTGAAAAAATATGCCACAAATATCTTTCAGAAAACCGCTTTGGAAAAGTTGGTGTAAATAAAATCTGTTTGATTTTGGAAAAATTACTTAAGATAGACATTGGTCTATAGTTATTGATAAGAGTACAGTCACCTGACCTGTAAATGGAGTTTGAGGATAAGCTGATCTTGAATGTTGAATGTGCGGGCTAGATCTTCTAGCTGCCTGTATAATTTCTTTTTCTGTAATGGGTTCGAAACTGACATTTAAAAAGGTTTGAAGACGCGAGATGTAAGACCGACATCTAGGATTTTCGAGAGAATAAGCACACAGAGGTTCCGAATCTGGGGCCGTTCCGTGTAATTGCTTTCCTCCCCTTAACTCCTAGGACAGAATGTCAAGATAAAATTTTCAGGTTACTTCATCTGTCAGAGATATTGAATACTCTCTTCGAGGTGTCATTCCTTTGGGAAATTTATCAAATACATAAAGAAGTGTTCCAGAGGACATTCAATTGTCCAGAACAATATATATTATATATATTGTCTTGCGTAAAAAGGCATGACACCTCGAACAGAGTATCTAAAAAGGTGTTATAATTGAACTTAAAAACAATATTGTCCTCCTCCTTAACTGGTAACTCATAAACACTAAATGCGTTCACTATGTGAGTGGGGTTATTATATTCGTTACCATAGTAAAACATTTTTCATGGAATTTTGGAATCTGTATTTTTTTGTAAATATATGACCATAAAAGCCTCGGCTCTTCTTTTAGTTTGCTCTGGACATTCTACAGATAGCAGTCGTACGCTTCTTTTATCTTCAATTTTATTAACGACCTCTATTTACTAAATTCTCTATAATAAGTATCACTCTTTGACGTTTTGTATATATTATGCTTTTTTCATTAATTTTATGATCTCGCTAGAATACCAAGCATATTGTCATTGTTGTAGGATTCTAGCTGCATCATGATTATTGCAGTGCTTGTTATATTCCAGATTATGAAGAAAATGGTAGAGGAAATACAGACCAGCAACAAATTATCCAAGTTTTATTTGTAAATAAGGTTATTACTAAAACAAAAGCAAGTTATTACTATTTAATATAATTCAAATATCAATAAATTAAAATAGTTATTTGATAATATTATTTTATTACACTGTAAATGAATGTGCTTATTTTCTTAGCTTGGTTATTTTTAAAATATACAAAGTCCATCAAGACATGTTCATGGACTTCTGAAGCATGTCAGATTAGCCTTTTCGTTACAAGCATTTAACTTTTCAAAGAAGCTCGAGATCTCGATCTCATTAGAATCGCTAACACGTTACAAGTAGATTTATATTGTTATACAAGTAATTATAATGTTATTATTTGATCATAGAACAATCTAGGTTGAATTTATAAGCATCCTCAAGTGCATATAGGACCACAACATGAATAATGTTTTCTTCGATCACAGATGGCTGCTGCCATGTTTAATATTGAATCTTCATATTTCTAAAATCGATATTATTTATTTGCCTTTGTTTTAGTTTGCCATTTATCTTTTTCTGACACCTTTCTTTATCCCCTCTCTTTTTTAATTTAATTTATTTTGCTAAAATGTCGTGCTTTATGGTTTTATCATTTTTAAGAATGAATTTTACTACTAATAGTTTATGTGACGATTCTATTTCTGTTTCCTTTATTATTTTAATTTGCTGAATCTTGTCGGGTACATTTTGACTCATTACGATCGTGATTATTTTAAGTTTTCTTGGGAAATAACACCACAATCGAAACATAAGTCTGTATATTCAATGAAAAACCAAACATTTCCAGGTTTATTCTGACTCCGTTTTCAATGGCTTTAAACATGTATTGAAAATATCAAATGCAAAATGAAAGTTTGGTATATGACATTTAAGTTGACATAAGAGAAATTTGTTGTTTCTATATATACAGGTAGCACAATAAATTGTAAAGATCATTTATTACAGTCAAACAGCTTTCAAGTTTCTTCCTTAATTGTCGATTGAATTCTATAGAAGTAGAATCGATTCACTCGCCTTCATTCAAAAGAATTAAGGCAGACTCTTTTATTTTTCGTTTTGTGTGATGTTGTTCTTTGTGAAGTATAATTGAATTGTCAAATTGTATTCTATTGCCTAGGTTCCAAGCATGTTCCTAAATTTTGGATATTTCAAATTGTCTTTTTAGGGTTCCGTATATACAATAATCCGTATATTGTAAACCCTTATAATATCACTCCGGATTTCTGCCTCTGCAACATCACAGTAATTTTCTCCTAAACTACTGGACGGAAGAGGTTGAAATTTGGTATGAATGTATAGTTTGGTGACCCGATCAGGAGTACATATCGTAAAAGAAAAAAATTTGATTTTAGGGGTACTTCTGGTGGGGAGGGGGAACTAAAAAAATTGACCGTTCCCCCCCTGATCTCCGAAACTACTGAGCCTACAATTTTGAAAAAATGAGAAATATAGAACGTTGCCCGAACTTTACAGGAAAATTAAGGAGAAACCATTAATATTAATTTTGGGGGGCAAATTATAGAATTAAATAAAAATTTAAAAATAAAAAAATTTCAAACACATCATGTAATATATCAAATGAAAGGTCTCATTCTGAGGAACACAAATATATTTTTTTCATATCTATATATTTAAAAAGATATTAACGAAAATATACCAAAATTTACCCATTCCTCCCCTTATCTCCGAAACTATAAAACGTAAAGTTTTGAAAAAAATTAGAGGTTCTGACCTGAAGTTTACTGGAAAAATAAGGAGAAACCTCTATTTTTAATTTTGTTGGGCAAATTACAGAATTAAATGAAAAATATAAAATTAAAATTGTTTCTAACCCATCATGTTATATATCAAATGAAAGGGCCCATTCCGACGAAAACAAATATTTTTTTTTCATATTTTTAAAATAAATTAATTAAAAGATATTAAGAAAAATATTTAAAAAATTACCCATTGCGCCCCCCCCTTATCTCCGAAACCATAAGTAGGAAAATTTTGAAAAAAATGGAGGTATAGCCCCTCACCTGAACTTTACTGGAAAAATAAGGAGAAACCCCTAAAATTTATTTTGGGGGGAAAATTATAAAATTTAATGGAAAATATAAAATTAAAATTGTTTCTAACGCATCATGTTTATCAAATGAAAGGGCTCATTATGACGAAAACAAATATATATTTTTTTCATATTTTTAAAATAAATTAATTAAAAGATATTATCAAAAATATAAAAAATTTTACCCATCTCCCCCTATCTCCGAATCCATAAGCTGGAAAATTTTAAACAAAAAATTGTGGTATAGCCCCTAACCTGAACTTTACTGGAAAAATAAGGAAAAAACCCTAATATTCATTATAGAATTAAATGGAAAATATAAAATTAAAATTGTTTCTAACCCATCATGTTATATATCAAATGAAAGGGCTCATGATGAAGAAAACAATTATATTTTTTCATATTTTTAAAATAAATTAATTAAAAGATATTAACAAAAATATAAAAATTTTTACCCATTCCCCCCTCCCTTATCTCCGAAACAATAATCTTAAAAATTTTGAAAAAAATGGAAGTATAGCCCCTCACCTGAACTTTACTGGAAAAATAAGGAGAAACCCTTAATATTCATCTTGGGGGGCAAATTATAGAATTAAATGGAAAATAAAAATTATAATTGTTTCTAACGGATTAAGTAATATATCAAATCAAAGGGCTCATTATGACGAATACAAATATATTTTTTTAATTTTTTTTAAATTAATATTTTAAAATATATTAAAAAAATATTTAAAAAAAATTACCCATTCCCCCCGTTATTCCCCAAACTATAAGACCTAAATTTTTTTGTTTATTGGAAAAATATGAAAAAATTCCTAATTCTATTATTTGGCCCCCAAATAATAGAATTAAACGGAAAATAGGTTATTAAGAAACCCCCATAATAATTTTAGGGACAAATTATACGGAACCCTAAGTATGCGAGTCCAGCTCGCACTTAACCAAATTATTTTTATGTAATTCTTGTGTTCAATAATTAGTACGTTTAATAGTCTCAATGTTATGTATTGCATTCCCAAGGAATCATGTATATGCAGTTTTTTTGAGTTCGGAGTTTTGTTGATTGGTTTTGTTTTCGATATTAGGGATTTCAATGTATTTCTTGTTTAGAATGCAGGTTTGACATTAAATCTGTTGCAACTCTTTTCAATCTCTCTGAGAGACCCTGTATATATGGTATAGTTGCAACTACAATGTGGTGGTCCTGTGTAGTAGTGTTACTAAGAGAAGCTCTGGGTTGATTCCGATGGTTTGTTTTCGGTTCAAGTCTGTTTAATTCTTTGTTGATAAATTTTGAAGGGTAATAGTTTCCAGTTAGAACATTTTTTTATAATTGTTTTTTCTTTGTTGAATTTGTTATCATTAGAGCAGATGGTCTTTGCTGTATCATATAATGACTTAATAACACCATTCTTTACTGTATTCGGACGATTTCAGTTGATGTTTAGGTGTCTGTTTTGAGTTGGTTTCCTATAAACGTCTATTTCGAAGGAAGATTCTGTTTTTGTTATTAATAAGTCTAGGAGAGGTAGCTTGTTATTTTGTTCAACTTCTAGGGTAAATTTGATAGTTCTTTGTTATTTATGTCATTTAACAATTTATCTAATTCTTCAAGGTTGTTAAAATTTTTCGATAAATATGTTAGTTAATGCCAGTGAGAGACAAGGCCCATGGCTATGCTAAAATGTTGGTAAAAGTCATCGTTTAATTGAAAGTATGTAGTTTTAGTGCAATATGTTAGTAGTTCCATTATTGTTTCAATTGATAACTGAGTTCGTTGACATAATGAAGAGTCCCGTAGTTGTTTTACTACTGTAAGTATTTTGGAAACAGGAACATTATTGTAAAGATTTACTATATCAGAATTTGCGATTTAACTGTTATACATGATCTTTAGATTAAGTTGTTTTTCTAAAGAGTTTATCTACTAAAACTATGTAACTGTATATGGTCTGAAAACGCGAGATATAAAGACCGACATCTAGGATTTTTGGGGAATGACACCTCAAAGAGAGTATTGTATATGGTCTATTGTGAACAACCGTTCGATCGGTCAGTATCGTGTGGTCCCAGTAGAAATTGTAGTTATTATTTTATAAAACAGATTCGGGTTTGTTTATACAGTAGGGTGTTATTAACGATGTGATAGTTCAAATTTCAGTACTAGTTTCTGGTTTCATTAGTTGTATTTAGTTGCAGCGAATGTTCTGGTTAGCTTCAGATGTTTGGCAACCATATTTGCATCTGTCGTTGTTGGCAGAAGTGTGTTTAATGATGTACTTTAGATAGTTCTTAGTTGGAATTACTTGATCTTGAATTGCAAATATAAAGCCTTCCGTTTCAGGAAACATATGACCAGAGATCAACCAGTAGTTCGACACTGAACTGTCGACATAATCTTGGTTGAGGTCATTTATATTTATATGCTCTATTTGAGCAGTTTCTAATCGTTTGACTGGTGGTGCAATTGGACCTGTTGTTCGGTCAGTCGCAGTGGTGTTGAATCATCGACCTGACATATGAATATGTGTAGATTACAAAATTCTCCTCCTCCTTCATACCGTGGCAAAGGGGCACGTTCGACAGAACTCTTTTGGTTGGTGATTTGAGTTTTTGTTAGTAGAACTCGAACTTTCCGTTGTAATTCTTCAATGTCAGTCTTGAACCAATTAACTATACCGAAAGGGTAACTGAGCACTGAACACGTGTAGGTGTTAATAGCCTGAAACAGATTTTTACTGATAAGTTTGGTTTTCATCAATCGTCTTACCCTTCTATAAAACTCTGTTGTTGAGTCCTTTTTCATGGTGGAGTGAACAGTAGGTTGAGCCTGCTTAATTCCAAGGTATTTATAAGTATGTCTTTCCTCCATGAATTCAAGTGAGGTGTCATCTCCCATTTCATAGTACCCCTGTATAGCTACCGTATACTAATGGCTTGTCAGAGAAACTTAAACGAATTTCACACAGCTATGGAATCAGAATGATCTTAAAACGCAACAACACCTTGAAGAGCATGATACAAGAACAAGGCCCGACGAACCAGCAATACTTCATAACTGTATATACAGTATACCTTGTGAATGTGGCAATCTTTACATTGGAGAGACAAAGCGACCGCTGGACACCAGGGTTAAGGAACACCGCGTAGCTACTCAAAGGGCGGAGGTAAGTGTGGGCTAGCTAATCACGCATGGACCGAACACTATAATATCAACTGGAACCAGGCCACGGTAATTCACAAGGAAGAGCACTGGTACAAAAGAAAATTCATAGAGACATCATATATAATCTCGAGCGAAAATATAATTAGTGAGCCCAGCCTCCTAATTAAAAACATTTGGGGAGCTCTTTTTCAGCTTCTGCCGCTACGCATCACCGACAACCAACCGCCAGATACGAGGACGCTGATTTGACCCGATAAGACCCAATGACCATGACCGGCGACACATGACCGATTAAGTCTACAAATACGACGGATAATCTGAATTTCCTACCTGATGACGATCAACCACTTCAAGACGATGGAAGCCCAACGAAACTTCGAGAAATAACAAAGGGTTTATCTTTAATGCTTGACCGTTGTTGTGTTTGAGACTGAACGCAAAGTTAGTCGAGTTCAGTTTGTGTGAGAGAGGGTTCATGGCAAGGAAAAACCACAGCGGACTAAGAGAGTCTTTTTATAGAGTTTCCATACCAACAGTACCTGAATGAGCTAATTATTAGTTGTTCTTAGCACTCCATCGAATTTTTAGCGCATGCTTTTTGTTGTTCCGTAATTATGTTGTTCAGGTTGGAGTTATTGGACCATCTATAAATGGCCCACTATTAGGTTGTTCATAGGATTGACAGCAGCGTTGTATGGCATCATCATTATTATTCGCTTTATGCTAATCATTGTTCTATGCTCTGGTAATGGCTTTGTAGTAGAGCACATGTATATAAAATCAGAATAATAGCTATTGTACTATAAAGAGAATTTACAGTGTGTTCAATTATTTATCAAACCTAAAAGTTATGTTATGTAGTGATCAATTCCACTAACTCTGCATCAAATACAGCTGACAATGTCTGAACAGGGGATGATTAATGCACGATGTTATAAGTTTGCATAAGGTTGGGAGGCAAGTGATTGGGCGGTACTTAGCTGGGTCCTACGTACATAGGTTGTGCTTTTGTAAGAGGTATGTAGCACCATGCTTAAGGAAACTAGGCATCTTGTGTGGATGGATAATTATGTCATTTATAAGACCTGTTAATGTCTCGTGGGTGGCGTACAGTTTCTTTATCCAGTTAATTTTGCATATCATCTGGGGCTGGTGCTTTCCAGTTATGGAGGTGCTTCATTGTGTTGGATGTATCTTCCGTTGAAAATAATTGGTGTTGCATCTTATCACAATTTTGAAATGCAGCCTCCTCCTCATTAATCCAGCTGGCTCTGGAGTTATGGGAAATTGTTGTGGATAGCTTTGTTTTCCAGAATTGCTCGATGGTAGTTTTACATAGCTAGGAACTTCATATTATTTTCTGATTAGTTACTAGTTTTGTACCTTCTCAATTCACTTGTGTAGAGAGAGAGCTTTGGTAGTCCAGTGTCCAGACCCGGCTGAGATGTGATGTTTTCTCCATCCCACTGAGAGTGCATTTAGTTATTGTCCTTGATAGTCTTGACAAAACTTTCTACTCTGTTGTTCCTTACTGCTCGTTGGTACTCGGTCAGTCTTACAATGGCTTTCCGAAGAACATTGATTTTTCCGTCAAGCCTTCTTTGCCAGGCGGTATTCGAGGTGTTTGTCTAAATTGGTGAGGGTCTTGTTTTGGTCTTATAACGACTCCAATTGTTCTGTAGATGGCTGTTGCAGCACAGTAAATAATTGTGTGTAGCGATTCTTTAAACGTATTAGCATCCATAACATAGTTTGGCAAGATAAATGTGTTCGTTGCCTGCAGTACGATGCCCAATTTCTTTGAAGTTTTAATTTAGGGAAGAGTTGGTCTAGTCAATGGATCTATTCCACTTTACTCTATGAGAACCCCATCCACTTCTGCTTGGATGTTTTTAAGCAGGTGAGCGTGTGTTGACTGGTGTTGTTGAAGTTCTTGAGTCTCGTACGCTCTTTGTGCCAAACTTGTTTTAGGCTCTGGATCTATTGTATTTCGACCAAATATTTCGCCCTCAACTTCACTTTATTGTGTCCAGTTGGTCAATGGAAATAAGGCCATTTTTCAAGATGACACTATATTGACCCGCGACTCTATTCGGTAACTTGAAGCTCTGGGTATTCACAACAGAACTCTTGATGAAGTATTCGGAGATATCCAGTCTTGTCCTGACCAAGGTTCGTAAATCTGTAAAACGTGCGCATTGTAAATTAATTTAGTGCACTACACCATTTCATGCGCTGTCTTTTCAGTCCAGCTTGACTGAATGCTGGCTTTTAATCCTGCGCAACACTTTCTGCGGCCGGAGTTCTCGTTCTCGTATGACTCCGTTGATGGTCACGTTGTTGCTTTGACTGTATTTGTGAGTGTTGTTGTGGTTCCTTTGCTGTAGCTCTTTGAACTATAGGGACCAGCCTCCCCAGCACTGATGTCCTGCATGCCGGTTCCTTGATTTCATCTACTATAAGTCTAATTCTAAGAACTCTTCTGCGGTGTTCCTTCTACCAGGTCGTTTTAGTTTTATTGTTTGTTTTTCTCCACCTTCATTTTACTTCTCAGACAATCTCTCACTTTATGTTGAGTTATTGTTGTTCCGGTAACTTGAATTTTTAATGATACTAATGTTGGTCAGACTTTCGATTGTATATGTCATTTTTTCTTGCATATCTTTTGGATAGGAAAAAACTGATTTGTCTCCATTTATTTCGTTGTTTTAACATCTCTGTCTTTTTGTTTCCACTATATTGTTCTAGAATTAATAATCATTTCTTTTTTATGTATTTCGAATTCTTTTGTTTTCTTTTATATTATTGCTCTTATATAAATTTATTTCTAGTTTATTAGCAATTTATTTATGTGTTAAATCTGCTTCATCCCCTTTTTATACTTCCTGGACCAAACAATTTGTCTTTCTACTATCTCGATTTTTTCTACATGGGCTTTTAACTAGTTTTTAATTTCCTGGTTCTGCCACCTAATTTGAATTTTTTTTTTGTTTTAGGTATTTGATTTCATCTTGTATGATTTTCACGTGATGATTTATTTTTCTGTACCTTATTTTCGTTTGTTTCAATTATTCTGGAATATTTTTAAATATATCTTCGGACTTATTTATTAAAAAAATATGTATATATTTGATATAGATTCAGTCTGTTTTTCTTTTGATCAATAATCAACGTTTACGTTTATTGCTTTTAATATAAAGTACGTTTAATATTTAAATCAGCTTTCTAGATGTTTTTGCACAAAATAATTAATTCTTTTGAATTTATCCGATGTAGACGGAAACGCAATGGTTGCTGAACCTCATAACTTTCTTAATCTGGATAATACCTCAATAGATTATTTATGCTTGGGTGTTCGTTTAAATGAAATATCAAACGTGTAAAAGAGTAAGTGGGAGTGTTTACAGATGGATAACTATATCTATCAAGCAGCCACATAACCATATCATATATACAGGGTCTTTCACAGTACTAAAAAGAGTAAGCAACTGCAATAAAGAGATTACATTGGTACTAATTTCCTGAAAATAGAGTCTTTCCTTTTTG
Organism: Octodonta nipae; assembly: GCA_034190945.1. Lineage (NCBI taxonomy): Eukaryota > Metazoa > Arthropoda > Insecta > Coleoptera > Chrysomelidae > Octodonta > Octodonta nipae. Next base: position 56,690,278 of record CM067219.1, read on the forward strand.
CCAATAATGAGCAACCCTATATCGGGATAGTTCACAAGGTTTTTCCTAGATTTTCCCTGGTGACTTTAATGCGATCATTGAAACATCATACCTAATTCTTGAATCTCAACTTATGGGAGTATAGGCTTTCTTTAAAAAATTCTTATCTAGGACCGGCACATAAAATAACTTTTGCAAATTATTTCGATTTGAAAGGCGCTTAATTATTTCTATATTATCTTTAGAATGTATGCTACCCTGTATATATATATATATATATATATATATATATATATATACAGAGTGAGTTTTTTTTTTGATGATCAGTATGGGGATCTCGAAAACTAGCGGAGATAGAGCAATGGTTAAATTGGGAAAGATTTGCAGTTTTACTGGCCCAATTTAATGACACTTTGGGATTTTTGTAAAAAGTCATGGGTTACTAGATATTTTGAAAAAACGAATTTCTGTCGATTTAGTCAAATACCTCTAGCTCTTTTGTTTTTGATTTTATAAAAAAAGTTTAAATATCAAAATTGAAGAGAATTGTATCCCGAATATTATTGTCATGTCCTCGTTTGCGTGACAGCTCTCGTTTTTGAGATATGAAACAAACTTATATTTTTTGAATTTAAACCATAGTTGGTTATGACCTCAAAAAATCGGACATTTTTAGAGCTTTTCAACGATATAATACTCGATATAGTTATTCATAAAAATAACGGAGTTATGGATGCTTTTCTCTCTTATTATCACTTTTAACGTAGTTAGCCATGAAATAGATTGATTTATTAATAACTATTCCAAAAAACATTTAACGATTTTTTATTAGATATATCAGATATAGCGAAAAAACTAAATAAATACTTACTAAAAACTTAAGAAATTAAAGTACATAATAATGGTTACAATTTATGTTCGAAAAGTCCACCACTGTTATTTAAACAAAAATTGCATCTTTTTAAGATTGACATTACCGCTTTCCTCACAGATCGCCTATCAATTTCTTCAATTGCTTGTAATACCGCCTCCCTTAGGTCACCAACTGTCTCATACTTTCTTTTGTATATTTTGTTTTTTAGCGCACCCCATAAATAGAAGTCTATAACTGCCGAATCGAGGTGGGCATTCGCGTGGGCCATTTCTTCCTATCCAAGAGTTTGGATAGATATTATCTAAGTGTTGTCTTACTAATAACGAGTTATGAGCAGGTGCTCCATCATGTTGGAACCACTCAATTTCTAAACGAGCTCTCAGATTCAAATTATGCAATATGTCTTGAGAAGTGTATTGCAAGAAATGCAAGTAGCGCTCGTGATTCGTCATAGATAAAAGGCCCCAGAATAGTAGACCCTATGCTACCACACCAAACATCAAAACCAAATTTTATCTGGGGTCGTCTTTGTTCTACATAGAAAGGGTTTTCTTTAGCCCAGATATGCTCATTGTGTCTATTGAACATACCGCAGTTAGTAAATCTAGTTTCATCTGACCATAACACCTTTAATGGAAACTGTGGATTGTCAAGGTCCATGTACAAAACAAAATACGTCGATGTTCGTCATCAGCATGCAAAGTTTGAGAAACTGAAAGTTTGTACGGGTGGAACTTGTGCGCTTTCAGTACCTTAACTACAGTTCTTTGAGATGTGCCAGCTTCTGCCGCAATCTCACGAGTTAATGTAGATGGATTTTGATTTACCATTGCCAAAACATTTATTTGTGCTGTTTCGTTAATTTAATTACGTTCCTTTGGTGGTTTAGTAAAAGATCCATATCTGCGTAAACTATCGTACAGCCTCTTAAATGTACATAGAGCAGGTTGACGACGATTAAAATATCTATGAAAGTATTCCTCAGCTGCACGAACTGAATTTTTATGGCATATGATATAACATTCCACCATATTCAGTTTTTCTTCGTTAGAATATTCTTATTTTAACACGAAAACTTGTCAATATCGACTGTCAGTTCAGCCCTACTAATGGAATTACTCTCAAATGAGGAAACGTCAAAGTGAAAACAATCTTTTTCATGGCTACCTACGTTAAAAGTGAAAATAAGAGAGAAAAGTATCCATAACTCCGTTATTTTTATGAATAACTATATCGAGTATTATATCGTTGAAAAGCTCTAAAAATGTCCGATTTTTTGAGGTCGTAGCCAACTATGGTTTCCATTCAAAAAAAGATAAGTTTGTGTCATATCTCAAGAACGAGAGCACTCACGCAAACGAGAACATGACAATCATATTCGGGATACAATTCCCTTCAACTTTGATATTTACACTTTTTTTATAAAATCAAACACAAAGGAGCTAGAGGGATTTGACTAAATCGACAGAATTTTTTCAAAATATCTTGCAAGCCATTACTTTTTACAAAAATCCGAAAGTGTCATTAAATTGGGTCAGTAAAACTGCAAATGTTTCCCAATTTAACCATTGCTCTATCTCCGCTAGTTTCCGAGATCCCCATACTGATCGTCAAAAAAACTCACCCTGTATATACATATTGTTACGAAATTTAGCAAAGCCGACCCTGTTTCATTTCAGTACGACAACGATCGCTTTGAAATAAAAAATGTTCTCGAAATGGCTCGGCAGCTGTAGGATTGATGACTGAATTTTGCGCGAATTTTCGATGCTGGTTTTAAAAAGAAAGCAGGCCACGATCGCAAGGTAGTTAGCAGCGAGGACGAGCGTATATCGTAATGTTATTGTGAATCTGCTGTTCTGTTAAATTGATGTAAATAAAGTTCTAGAAAAGTGAAAGTGAATATTAGTTTTATAATTTTAAATTGCACCCGGGGACTATGACAAAATTTGGTGACCAGAAGTGAAGGATTAGGTGCAGTTAAAATCGTAATTTGATTTATGGAAACCCGTAGCATGGAAAAAATAGACGAAAAAATACCACTGATTCTAGAAAAAGGTGACAAGAAGGAGAAACAACATCAAGAAGAAATTCAACAAAGGTTAGTGAAATCTTTTGATGATAAACTTAAAGTTAAGTTAGGAAATCTTGTCACTAATATCGATGAAAAACGTAAAATAGAATTAGAAAATCTTGTCACTACGACAAAAAGCGAACAACAAAATCTTGTTTCTACAATGAAAAGCGAACAACAAAATCTTGTCACTGCCATGAAAGAAAAACAAAAAAATTAATGGAAGGATTATTCTCGAAATTTGCAGAAAAACAAGGCCAAACTGAAGAAAAAAGGCAACTACAATTTGAGCAATTAATGCAAATAGTATCACAAGTTAATGAAACAGTTAATGAAAGAATGCAAATAGTAGAATCAGATATAAAAGAGATAAACGACGACATAAAGATCCTAAAAAATAATGTGGAGGCCCTTAAAACCAACGTAGATGACATTGATTCCATACAGAGCCACGTGAAATTTGAAATCAGTGCTATTCAAAATAAAGTAGAAACAGAAATTTAAAAAATGCAACAGGACATACAGCGAGGAAAATACCAAAACACCATGAGTACCAAAGGTTCCGTTAGCAAACCACCCACATTTGTTGGCAGCTCATCTTGGCCCATGTATAAACGACAATTTGAAGCCGTGGCTACAGCTAATGGATGGGATAACCAAGAAAAATCCACGTCTCTGGTAATTTCGTTAAGAGTTCCGGCCCTAGAACTCCTCCAAAGCATTCCAGTCGATGAACAAGGTAATTTCGACAAGATCATCGCCATCCTAGACAAACGATACGACAATCAATCCTTGAGCCAGGTATACCAAGTCCAACTGAGTGGAAAAATGCAAAAATCCGGTGAAAGCCTCCAAGAATTCGAAGCAGAGATTAGACGGTTAGTTCACTTGTCCTACCCAGACCTGCCAGAGGAAACGAAAGACCAGTTGGCCACACATAGTTTCATAAACGGCATCAGAGATGTGGAAGTACAACGAAATCTAAGACTAAGTGGCGTCAAGAAAAGTAATGAAGCTCTAGTTCGGGCTTTGAAAGTAGAGGCAGTCATGAACATGTCCAAGCCGAGGGTCCGAGCAGTTTCCTTTAACCAGGAAGAGTCAAAATCACCATTTCAAGCGCTGCTGGCTGGTCTGAACAAAATATTAGAACGGTCAAAAAGAACTGGCACAAGAGTGGCATGTTACCGCTGCGGACGGACAGGACACTTCCAACGTGACTGCCGAGTAAGGCTACCGGAACGATCACCAACCAGGGGTAGCCAACAAACCGACCTTACCAACCAGGGAAACTCCAATCAGTCAGCATGAGAGGGCGAATGCTGACTCACCCTCCACCAGCCCCCAGGACAGTACCAATGCGGGGATTTTGCCGAGATAGCGGCAGCCTAGTCATCAGAGGCACCATCAATGGGCGAGCAGTTACCATCACCGTCGATACCGGCGCCGCTGTGTCCATTGCGAAGTCCAGGGTTTTGAGAGCATCAGAAATTCGGCCAGTTACCAATAACATCCAGCTCAGAACAGTCACCGGCGAGTCCATGTCAATATAGGGTGAGGCAGATGTCGTGCTACAGATAGGAGACAACATGATCCGGCATAGGGTCCTGGTAGCGAATATTGAGGACGATTTTATACTGGGAATGCACCTCATTAGCCAGCATGGATTTATGTTCGACCCGAGATATGATATTATTCGGTTCCTGAATGAGAAATTTGTATTGACACGGCCCGTCAAGAGTTCAGTCACCTCCATAAAAATTGTGGCAAAGTCTTCAGCTAGAATTCCCGGTCGAACGGAACAGATTATTCATGGGCAGCTAGACAGCAATCCTGGGAGCTGCGTTGGAATGGTGGAGTGCGTACACTCAGCTCATGACTACTTAGTTAGTTAAAACCGGACGAGATATATCAATCAGAGTCCTGAATTGGTCCAAGAACGACATCAGAATTGCGAAGAAGAGTACCAGACGTCGGTGAAGGAGACAGGGCCCAGTAAAGAGTTCCTACAACAGTTTGCTGACCATTTGACACACCTGACACCAGAGAACCAGAAGAAAGCCAAGCATTTATCACAAAGCACTGGCAAATTTTTAACAGTCAAGATGGAACCACCGGCCGCACCAACATCATCCAGCATCGAATAGATACCAGAAAGGCTCAACGCATCAGAATACCACCTAGACGACTACCATTGGGGCAACAACAGGCAGTCGAGGAAAACATCGAGTCCATGTTACAAAATGGAGTTATTGAGCCATCCATCAGCCCATGGTAGCTCCCGTCGTGCTTTTTAAAAAGAAGCATGGAACCACCCGATTTTGCGTGGATTACAGAAAGCTGAAAGACGTCACGAAGAAAGACAGCTATCCACTACCCCGAATCGATGACACTTTGACCACACTACCAGGCTCCCGTTGGTTCTCCACACTAGACCTAAAAAGTGGATATTGGCAGGTTGGGCTACACGCAAACGACAGAGAGAAGACAGCGTTCTCCACCAGTAAAGGGCTGTTTCAGTTCACGGTCATGCCCTTTGGGTTATGTAATGCACCCGCTACATTTGAGAGGCTAATGGAGTATGTACTGAGCGGGTTAACATGGAGGACGTGCTTAGTATACCTCGACAACATTCTAGTCATGGGTCAGACATTCGACGACCATCTGAAGAACCTGGGCGAAGTATTCTATAGAATTAATAACGCCAACCTGAGACTAAACGCGAAGAAGTGTTCCTTGTTCCAAAAAGAAGTAGAGTTTTTGGGCCGCGTCGTTTCGGAGTCAGGAAAATCCGCACCAATGAGGACAAAATAGAAGCGATTTGTGATTGGCCAGTCCCGATAGACAAGCATGAACTACGAAGCTTCTTGGGCCTCTGTTCCTACTACAGACTATTTGTTGAGGGATTTGCCACCATTGCCGCGCCTCTACATCGGCAGACCACTGAGAAAGACACTTTCCGTTGGAATCGGGAATGCGAAACATCATTCAGGCGACTGAAGGCAGCACTATTTTCCAGAATGCCCTAATCAGAAGACCCTGTAGAGCGTAATGCTGACATTGTCTGAAGACGGAACAGCGAGAGGGTATCTCCATCAGGCAGATCCGAGTGCAGGCCAATGAAGACTGGACAACGGAACAGTGCATCCAGGACCAAATGGCTGATCCAGACATCGAACCAATCTTGTCACTCAAAATGAGAGGGCCACCAAGGCCACGATGGGACGAGGTAGCTAGATACTCAGGCGTGCTGAAAGCGTTATGGGCACAATGGGACTCTCTAAGAGTAGACAATGGAATGCTCAAGCGAGTCTGGGAAAGCGCTGATGGACGAGAAACCAAGTCCCAACTGGTAGTTCCGAAGAAAAAGGTACCAGCCATCCTGATCGAAGTACATGATGGGATTACCGGAGGCCACCTGGGCATGAATAAAAACCTAGGCAAAGTTGACCAGCGGTACTACTGGGTGAATTACTTCGAAGACGTCGGAGCTTGGTGCCGCAAATGTGCCACCAGTGCCGCCAGTAAGGCCCCGAAGACCCGGACGATCGCTTTGTAGTAAAAAATGTTTTCGATATGGCTCGGCAGCTGTAGGATTGATGACTGATTTTTGCGAGAATTTTCGATGCTGGTTTTAAAATGAAGCAGGCCACGATCGTAGGTTAGTTAGCAGTGAGGACGAGCGTATATTGTAATGTTATTGTGAATCAGCTGTTCTGTATAATTTGATGTAAATAAAGTTCTAGAAAAGTGAAAGTGAATATTAGTTTTATAATTTTAAATTGAACCCACGGACTATATAACTAGGTTCAGGGTGAGAACCAGGTCTGAATTTATTAAATGCTCAACATTTCGACTCCTGCGTTGGAGCTATTATCAAGAGACAAAAGTGAAAAAGAGTCACTAGGTAACTAAACAGTTCAGGTCGAGATTAGATGCTACCCCAGAAATGTGCATACAACTGTCAGATATATCTCGAATTTCATCCTTTATAATCTAATCAGTTGATGAGGAATTCCATTACCATTCCATCGCCCTACCTGTGCCCGATTGGCCAATTTTGAGCCTTGTACTCAAATAATTATTGTAACTAGATTTTGCGTCCCGAAAACGTTTTCAGGGACACTAGAAAAAAGGGATGGTCCTGTTCAAAACGGAACGTATGGGCATGTAACGTATGACCTTTACGTATGTGTGTTTGATAGACCATCTATTGGAAAACTTTTTCTGGAAAGCAAAATCAATCATCGCATTAAATTATTATTTGAAACAACTTTGGCTAATTTTTTATTTATTTTGTTGTTATTACTTGCAAAGATGTATTTTCTAAGGCTTCTGTCCCACACATCCGTTCACGTTCGTCGTCCCCGAAGATCAACTTTGAAAATTATTAGGATTCAATCTACTAATGAAACGAGCAAATTTACGGGGATTTAGACACACACACATTTTAACGATTGTTAGGGGTTATGTCACTTAAAAACCCCCAATGACTGAACTATTGGGTAGGCTTTCTTTCTTTCGGCATTTGCAGATTTTATTTTATTACTTTTTATTCCACCATTAATCATTTTGGCCTGGCAGTTACTGAAATTTCCTACTAGAAAACCACATGAAACCATCGATCCCTTGTTCGAGTCGTGCTTTTCAAGTTACCGATTGAATAAGAAGGGTACAAATTGGTCGATAATATCTTTTATCCTCCCAAACTGTTTCAGTAGTTGAAGGAATAGAATGAATATTCTCATGCATAAAAAACATTTTAAAGAAGGGTATGAACCCAGCGTAGGTGGTCATCTTTTGCGGACGACGGACATGTGAGATACCAGCACACTTGATTTTAAATAAAATGATATTTCGTATAAAGGTGTTATTTATTGAATACATGGTGACCTCCTATAATACTGAATACTATCCACATTGGGGGTTAAATTATGCTATATACGAAAGATCATGAAACTGGTACAACTATTTAATTATAATACAACTTCCAACCCTATTTCAAATTGTACACAAAATATGTAATTTACGCGTGTTCCTATTTTGTTTGAATTAACTGTTACGTGTGCTTCATGTCTACTTCGCACATGATGTTTATGGCATATTTGGAAGAACTCCCAGTTGAAACGACAGTTTATGAATATAAAAAATTTAACTTTATTCAGAACTTAACAAAGAACACAATTCACATGACATATATATATATGTATATATATATATATATATATATATATATATATATATATATATATATGTCATTTTAAGAACAAAATCTAAACATATTAGAATATAATTTTAATTTCAAATAACTTGATTTACATCATTTAAAAAGTCAATATGGGTCCCTCGCGATGGTCTAGAATATCTGAAAAATAAAAGTGAAATTAAAAATTGTGGAACCTTTATTTTTAACCTATACATTGTTTCGACGAGTATCTTGTCATCTTCTAGGAGTAAACCAAAATTACTTTTCACCTGTTTCGAGTTTGACTCTAGACTCATTTTATTTATTAAACTAATATATTCTTCATTTGCGGTTTAGGTTTCCGTACTCCAAGAAGTCAACAGATGTCGGCGTTAACTGGGTAAATATTGTGATTATGCCTTATATATATATATATATATATATATATATATATATATATATATATAACTGGTGTAAAATGTTTATTAGGTGACCCAGATTTTGATGCTACTTTTTTTAACACCATCTACATTTTACTATTTGCTATTTTTGAGTAATGTTTGTTTTTTTCTAAATTTGATATTTGGTATTCGGCCGAATAGTACACAACATTTGGCCAATAGTACACAACATTTTGTCGAATACCGAAAATTAAAAAAGTAGCCGAACAAGCAGAATACTTAATAGTAACCGAATTTTCCTGGCGTTTCTACAATCGATACCAGCAGCTCAGAGTACTTTAGATGCCATTGTTATCAAATTAGACTAAAATCTATAGAAGGAGCATCTGTCTGTCGAATGAGCTCAGTTCCGCAATTTAAACTCACTCTACTGGAGTAATGATATGAAATTTGAAAGTTGAAAGTTGATGCATGATATATATATATATATATATATATATATATATATATATATATATATATATCCTACTTATAGTTAATGCGTTGGTAGTGGACCAACCCTAGTTTATCATCTTAACTACTAGTGTCTGCAAAAAAATGAATCAACTGCGTATTGAACATACAAGATTTGATTCTGGGAGAGAGATATGTTAGTACTTTCTTCAAGAGTGACGTGAACAACAGTCTACACGTAGAGTGTCATATTTCAGACAGCGCATGGGTCAGGTGATAACCATTGCAATGACTCAATTAAAACAAGGTTCTCCAAACAATTATTGTATTATCAAAAATCCCATATCACAATTTCATCAAGTTCAATTTAGAAACAAAATATTGTCTTGCGTTCAATGGATTGAAAAATCCCGAAAACTTTGACAGGTTTTAGTAAACCTACGAATTTTTTCGTGTGATTTCTATCCTAGGAATCACAGAGAAACGGCGTTACATAGAATACGATTCCCGATTTGGATTATCTGTGAGCTAGATTTTCCTGAAACTCCTGGATATCGAAACTCATTTCGCGATAAAATATTAAGTTCAATTTTGGTCAAAATAAATCTTTGTTCTGAGATGGAAATTTTCACCAGGTCGAGAGTTACATTTATTATAGTACTAGTTGGCCTCAATGATCGTTTTCTTAGCACATTGGTAACCTTTTTCAAAACATAACGTGATATTTCTATAGAGAGTTCTCCCGGGATCATTTCCGAATAATCGATGAAAGTGATACAATATTGTTGTTATCCTTATTGGTGAAAGTTTCAGTGCCCACTTGTCAACAAATGGACCCTTATTTTCTATTGTTTTATATAGTATAGTAGATCTCGGGGAAATCTATATTCATACAGAGTAAATATCGGTTAATATAGACCACTCTGTTTAAATCCCTCATGTGAAGAATACTACAAAAGTATTATTTTTGGTCTTTCTATATCTATCAAAATAATTACTTTTATCTCAGCAACGTTTTAAATAGTTTTTTTGTATATAGGTCAGTGTTTGTTTAATGATCATTTTTATACAAATATCACAAGATTTATGTATACATAGTTGTTGAAAAACTGTTATAAATCAAAAACTTTTTCTAGTATAAATATTTGAAATCAATTACAAACATACAAAAAACATTTGTTTAAAAATAACTACAAATACAAGTTATGGCAATTTTTACCTTTCGCAATACTCCACCATGGCAAAGTTATATATGTTAGGAAAGCATTCAAGGGAACTGATTGTGCTCTTTTATTTTCTTTCCAAAAATGAAAAGTTTGGGTAAATCCTTTCATAGTCCATAATGGATTGTAGGCTCCATCGTCAAGTTCTGTAAAAAATAAATAATGTTACTTTTTTTAACAAACTGATCTCAAGTAGGATAGGTTATTGCAAAGAATATCTTTTATATTAATACCTGTTTATTAACTGGTCAGTATAAACTGCAGTGTTTAATTCGGCCAGAAACGGAGCAACCCATTTGACAGGCGTAAAATTTTATTATTTATATCAAAGAATCTCCCTTGAAACAAATGTAAAATCAGAAACAAACCGGTTAGTAGAGACAACGGTACACAATCTATCCACCACAGAAATTGTAAGAGAAAAAGTTCGACAAAGCTCTCGTTGCAACGTATATAAGTTAATTTCATTGATTGATCATTTAAATGAGAAATAAACAAGGACATCTTGGATTTCGGGCAAAAGAACCACTAGAGACTCCTAAATCGGGTGTCTTACTGGTGTAATGTAATAGGTCATAAATTACGCGATACAAATTCTTTAATTTCGGCACTCCCGCAAACTAATTCATATAGCGGCTTTTCAAATTAATCTTGTTGATAATCTGTGCACTTTGTCATGTTTCACCTGCTTCAAAAATATTGACCACGCATTTGATTTTCGGGTTTAGTGATATGCTAAATTTATCTCAGCGCTGTAAGGTCAATAATTCCACCTTTTGCGTGGTTAAATATAATCATTTGTATACTCAAAATATTTCAATTAAATAAAGGTCTGAGACAAAGATGTTGCTATCCCCAACATTCTTCAAAATTTACACAAAACAGTTCTGAAACAATGATTTAAAAAATGTATTAGAGTGGGAATACAAATTAGTGAAAGTAATATTGCTACTTTATTTTTTGAGGGGGGACAAGTGGTCCTAGCAGAAAATGTTGAAGATATGACATATATGGTTCGAAAACTCGTGAAAGAATATAATAAGTGAGGTCTGGAACTAAACACAGACAAAACAAAATATATGAAAATAGGGGGGCCAAGAGAAGACTTAAACATACAGGGAAAAATTCTAAGAAATACCAAAGGATATAAATATCTGGGAGTTACATTGACGGAAGACGGAAATGATGAAAAAAGACATCACAAGTCAGTTAAACTCAATATTATGGAGTAAAGACATATGAGAAAAAAAGAAAAACTATTATTTACAACATTGGTGAAAAGCACAATTACCTATGGTTCAGAAGTCTGGGCAATAAATAAGAAAATGCAAAACCGAGTTAACGCTGTAGAACATAATTTTTGGCGAAGATGCTGTAGACTGACTACACGACTATGTTAAATGATGATGATAAAGATGGAAACAACATTAACAGATACTTTTAAGAAAAAACAACTTTTTTGGTACGGACACATGAGACCAATGACCAGTGAGAGATAACCGAGTAAAACTTGGGAATGAGAATCAAAGAGAAGAAAAAAAAGACCAAAAAAGTCTTGAGAAAAAGGAATCAATAAAGCCATAAGTAGAAGAGATATTGAAATAAACTCCTGGCAGAATAAAGAACAATGGTGTTCTAATTGCGGCAAACGGCCAAGGTTTTTTAGAGCGTACACTTAAAAACCAAAATGCCGAACCAAAATACTGGCAGCCCGGACAAATATCCGTTTGGTCCGCCTCTGTACCGGGTCCTGCTGTTGGTACAGCCACCATCCCATAAAACTTTATTACTGTTTCTTTCTTAATTTTAGGTTGGAAGTGCTCTAGATTTTGTTCCACTCAGTCTTTATCTTGATCATGTGATATAACTCAACGTAGATATGTTAATGGTCAGACTTGTTCTATTATTTTATTACTAACAACTAGCTTAGATCTGACAAGGTTTTCACCTGAAAATGCCATTACTTTGGCTTTAGAGAATTATATTTTCATTTTACACTCTGGACATATTTATTGCAATTTTTGTATTCCCATTTGCATTTCGTCTTCTGATTCTGTCATTGTATGAGGCTATGTGTATAAAGAAACCTCGAGTATTTATTAAATTTAGACTCAGTTTTCAGCCGGAACCTAGCTTAGTTCATATATATATATATATATATATATATATATATATATATAAGATAGAGGGAGACCTATGTTCAGAAATCAACCAACGAAGAGAGTACAAAAAGACACAGGACAGTTGCTTAACTATTTTCCGATTTCAGAATTTTCAGAGAAACCAAGCTCATTAAAAGCCTATCTCGGGAGTGATGAGCTACTAGGATGGAAATCACACGTTAAAAAAACCTATAAAATCAATTATGATCAAGTCCTCTGAGTCCTAGGATGAAAGTCATACGAAAAAAATTCATAGGTTAAGAAAATCTATAAAAGCACTTATCATATCACATGGCGATATTCATTTTAAAATAAATAAACAATTACTTTGTCTAGCGTTCAGTGTACTGTAACATATGGACAAAAACTTTTTTAAAATTGTCGCATGAATTTATGATACAACAGTCACTTACCACTATTTTGATTTTTTAGTATGTCACACCAGTAATATATGTGTGTACCATCAGAAGTTATACGTTTTGGTGGAATGATATGCCTAAAAACATTTTTCGAATTGCTAGACTTTTTTCTATTTTTCGGTAGCGTACAGTAGCCATAAACATTTTTCATTGCAATTCTGTTATAATTTCCGTTCAGGTTTCTATTAATTTTCTCTTTATCCACGCAAAGCTTATCGGTCTTTATTAAAGGAGTGTCAGCAGTAACTTTTTGTTTCTTTTCGGCAGATTTCTTTTGTGTTGCATTTTTCAGGTAATATTTATGGATGCAAGGTAACTCTTCTTTACCGTTAACAGTTATATATGGATTACTTTCATCTTTGCTCAAGGGCTTGTTATTTAAATTTGTGTAATATCTTACTGTATCTTTTACATCCAAACCTATTGCATCAGCTGCATACTCACACTCAAGAAAATTTGCATTTCCCTGTGAATCTTTTATTCTCTTGCGTTCTTTACTATACAATTTTTTTTTCGTCAAACAATCACTTTCTGGAGGACCAAGACGAGCTCTAACTGAACATTTTTTATGATCACTACATCTCACGCTTACGCTGTACATTTCAAGAAGTGTTTCTCGATTTCTTCTTTCAAAACAGCCACAGCATGCAGAATTGGATGTGGAAGCAGAACCAACCTTATCTATAACAACGAAAAATTTATTAGACATATTATACTAACTACTGTCTAACTATAGTATAATACTTTGGTCAGATTCCTAATTTTTTTTGTATTTTTCTAAAGTCAACTCTCATCTAAATTTGCTTTGCACTATGCTACAAAAATAGTACATATTACATAGGAAAATGACAGTAATTTACAATGTGAAAGTTAATTCTGCTTCTACATCCAATTGGTTAGTTCACTTTTGTATCAACACATATTTCATTTTTTTCTGGTTGAAATTAATTAGGTAATAAATAATTTTGAAAAGTACCTAATACCAATGTCCGACATTTGCCTACTAATGTCGCCTAATACATATTTGGCATATCATCCAATTATTGTTAACAATGGCGACAAGACTGGTATAAACCCCAACTCAATTTGTAATAATGGTGTTCCGCGCGTTTGGTAGTCCAAAAATAAAATGTGACATTTCTGATTCCATTTGTAGATATCATCACATAAAATTTAGTATTAATCCGTAGTTTTGCTACATACTGGTATATATATATATATATATATATATATATATATATATATATATATATATATAAATAGGCAAAGACAAAACGATTAGGTACCATTTTCTCCTCTGTTTCTCAACCGATTTTCTTCATTTTTGTTTTGTTTAGTAGCTACTGACGACCTTCAGTGCAGAATGCTAATCTTAGTTTATAATATTTGTTCATTCATTAAATAAAATATAATAAAAATTCATTATTTACGTCAATAATGTCAATGCCAAACAACTGAATGTGCCGCCGCCGCCAGACTCAAAACATTGAATAATTATATATAGACAGACCAATGCTGTTATATGCTTAGAGCATGTACTTCTGGAAGTGGCATGCAAGCGTTGTTATTGTTTAGTGGTAAAGTAATCGTTGTATATTATAATTATACAGGGCGATTCCAGATATGTTAGAAATCATTTTTTCGTGGGTGGCACATAAGCAGTTGCATATATAGGGTGTGTAGCGGTTGAATTTACAGGGTTCTTGGAATAGAAGGTGCAGTAGAATTACATTTATACAGGGTAGTGCAAAAAATGTTATACATAGATGCATATACAGGGTGGCAGAAATGGAAATGCAACATTTCGTAACCCATAAGCAGTTGTATATATAGTTAAGATGAAATATAGGGTGAGAGGAATTATAGATATACAGGATGGTGATAAAAAATCTTAGAAAAGGAAATGATTTATAGAGTAGACCACGAAGAGTTCCATATATATAATGATTGGAATATAGGTCGGAGTAGAATTATAGTTACAGAAGATAATTAAAAATGTCATAAACAAAAAGATTCAATATGGTGAGTCATAGGCAATGGTTTACCCGGTGGTTCAAAAATGTTGAAAAATATTATGCGTGGTCCATGAGCAGTTGCATATACAGGGTGGTGGAAATATACAATGAGATGGAATTATTATAATGAGGATTTTAATAAATGTTAGAGAATTGAGTGCAATTATAGCTATACAGCGGGGGTTAGAAAAAATAAATATGTAGGGTAGCCCATTAGCGGTTGAATTGTTGTCATATTAAATTAAGAATTACGAGTTTGAATACAAATAAAGATCTATGAATTATATCTGAAAAAAACATGAATTTCGTTACTTATTTGTAGAACCGAGATGTAAGGCCGACATCTAGGATTTTCGAGGAAACTATCACACAGAGGTTCCGAATCTGGATCCGTTCTGTGTAATTGCTGTTCTCCCTAAAGTCCTAGGATAGAATGTCATGATAAAATTTTCATTTTACTTAACCTGCCAGAGATATTGACACAATTGGTCGACAGCTAGTATATATGTATATATATATATATATATATATATATATATATATATATATATATATATATATATATATTTACTTTAATAACAAACAAACAATATGTAATAATATTAAACAGTCTGCAGTAACCTTGAATATGATGCAAGTTATCTTTTGAATTACACAGCAGACGTCAGCAGATGACGTTTCAAGAAGATTCATGTCTGTCTAAAATAAGGGTTTTACAAGTTGATTTCTTGTTTGCTTTAGTTGTTCCTTTTGTGATGGATCGGTTGATGTTGATTAACTGGTCAGTCTCATCCAGTTTACTTTGTTTTATTTTTTTAACTTTCGATATGGCCTAGGCCGCACTACGGCTAAACCGCCGAGGATTTTAACTCCGTAATTTTATAATTCAAGAAAACTAATTGACGCGACCGCACTTGCGGTTTTTTCCCGCGACTGATTTTAAAAACGTGAAATGTTATAAAATGTCTCGGGGGTAAAAACCGCGCCAAAATTTGTAACACATAAAACTTTGTTGGTTGGCACGCAGTACGGTTTAACCGCGGTCGGTTTTTCTGTTACTTGGATACGGCCTGTATTCGGCTGAATGTCAAGAAGACTGAATGTATATCGGCATTGTATAATTGCAACATACATACAGGTATGGAAAACGTTTGACTGGGGTCGGAGAATGCTAACGTTAAACAAGGACGGAACTGCTACTATATGCATAAGACGAGGATTGTCGTTTTAAGTACGTCTGTTTCACGAGCATCGATCGTGCATCGATCGTCACAGTCACAGTGCGACCGTCCGCTATTACGCCAGAACGAAAACTTAACATTTTTTCTGTTTTAAAAATGAAATAAATAGATACTCTTAAAAATAAAGAAATTAGTAACTGTTAAAAAAATTGTCAATAAGAAATTAATCATTAACCTTATAATTATTTACAACATATCGTATGTTTTATTTTTAAGCGATTGGAATCGTCGGAATGTGGTGATAAGAAAAAAAGTATTTACCACCCGAATACGTCCGAACTCGCGTCACACCGACTTCATTCTCCTGGTGCGTATTGCGTTGATTGATTCAAAATCGCATGGGATTCTACCCGACCCCAGAGAACGAATTTCCACACCTGTATATAAATCTCTTATCTATGATTGCAACTATGTGCTCGATCGAGTCAGAGTATGTTTGAAACTTATCTCAAAGTAACAGACAGGTGCTCCTATGGTGAAATACATTTGCGAAATTTTGTATACATGAAGATGATTTTATCGAGGCTGGCTACTGAGACCCGACAGTATTGAACAATTTCTCAGGATGTTTTCTTAAAACTGGATATATTTGCGAAATTTGAGTTGACGTCTTCTTTTTCTATTTAGTAGTATTAGAGCCACAACACATACTACTCTTTTGAAATCCATTTTCAAACTTAGGATCGAGTCCAGTTTCGCACAGTGTGTGCATCTCGAGCGGTTAAGTGGTTAACCGCTCGCGGAGAAAAACCATAGTGCGGCATTAGCCTCTATGTCGGGCAAATGTTGATGAGTAATTTTTTTGGTGTTCGCTACATTTAACTTTTTCCTTAGATCGCCAGATTTTTGACAGAATATAATAAATTGTCCTTCAGTTTTGTCTATTATTATTATTTAGATGTTTTTTGTAATCGTTTGATACTAGCAAGGGTTATCACAACCGAGAATAGTTAGTTGGGGTTTGCTTGTAGATATCTGTTTGTATGTTGGTTTACGATAAAGAGTTTCGTTTATTTTTGCATTTACTGTTGTGTTTATGAGCATTCCCGGAATGGAAAAAATATGGTTAGCGTTGTTTTTCAGGTGTTCCAATTACAATTATGTATTTGTTGCACCTTAGCTATAATTTAGAATTGAAGGTGGCTGTTTGAATGTTTTGCGTTTCTATAGTTTTTAAGCAGAGGCTAGCTAGAGTGATGATGTTTTCTGGATGTTGATGTTTCCCTTTGATACGATTTAGGACACTTTAGCGATAGGACGTTAACAACAAGGTGACTTTTGAGTTAATATCTCTGATAACCTCTTATTAAGCCTCAGGTTTCACTTTTATATCTTGGCGATATATTTTGTAAACAGTGAGACAAAATGGTCTCACTCTTAGGCTTCATAGCAAAAAAAAATTTAGTAGATTACTTCCAAATCGAGACGGGTTTTTATCAGCTGTGAAATGTTGTAAAGCACGTTGAAAGCCCCTTTATGTTTTATACATTATGCATATTCAAAAGGAACAATTTATCCAAATACTAAATAATGATCAGGCTATAGAATTTCACATTCCCCTAAATACACGAACGTTATATTTTTTTGCATGCACTGACCCGACGCTTCTTTTCTGAAAATTTAAACACGTAATACGAGCCCCAATCGATTTAACGAAACGAACCATTTTCTAAAACATTCTCAGCTTATAAAATGCTTTCTGTATATACTAATTATATTGTATTTAACCGACTTTCAAAAAGGAGGAGGTTATCAATTCGTCGCGTATTTTTTCGCTTTTTTTTGTATGTATGTTACCTGATTTCTTCTCCTGTGGTGCACCGTTTTGAACGAATATGGTCTTGTTTAATAGAGTATATATCCGGATTGGTGAAACTTCACATTTTGGAACAGAATTCTATTGGTAAAGTGATAAAATTTCTGAATGAACACATACGTGCATGGAAATCGACCAATATCCCTAATATTTTAGTCGATTTTTCGATAACTCCTTATGGATGTGTATAGTTTTTTAACGTTTAATCTATTAAGGAAGATCCTTAGGTGATCTCATATACTTTTCTGCGACGTGCAACTTGCAGTTTTGCAGAAAATCGCCGAAAATTCCAAAATTCTTATCAAAAATTTCATCGAAATGACATAACGGACATTTCCTCATAAATATTTTAATTCCAACGTAATAGTGCGGTAATTTTAGGCACGGGAAGTTTTAATTACGAATTTGAAAATTTTTTATGTACATCTCAAGCATATATGTAATATATGTATATGTAATAAAGCATAGTATTTTTGGCTCCTTAAATCAATGAGTACCAAGCTCGTTTTGTTTGTATACCAGGTAAATACCTATTTAAATGCAAATTTTTCCATTTTGCGAAAACGATACTTTTGGTTGTCACATTCTCCCGGCCTAATAGAAAATTCAGTGACAACACATGTCAAACTTTAAACTGGTACTTGGTGGCTTATAGACAGAGTGTTTAGTTATAGCAAACAAAATCACAAAGTAAAGTGGTAGAAGGAGTTGCATTTATATGAAGATTGAAATATAGGACGGAGTAGAATGATAGTTGTCCGTAGGCAGCCGTATATACAGGATAGTTGAAATATAGGGTGGACTGGACGTAAAAAACGTATAAAAATGTTGAAAACAATGTGAAATTAAAATTATATAGGGTGATTAAAAAACTGTTATATGATGTGGACATAAGCAAATCATATACAGGATGGTTGAAATATATTCTGGAGTTGAATTATATTTATAAAATGTGATTAAAAAATTATTTCTTTCATAGCCCATTAGAAGTTGCATAAAGTGTGAAGAGGAATTAATGTTACACAGGGCGATAACATAAAATGTTAAAATGGAAATAATTTATGGGGTAGCCCACAAGCAGTTATATACCATGGTTGAAATATAGGACGGATTTGACTCCGTAAATATAGGATGGATTCTACTCCGTCCTATAGTTTACAGAAAGCAGCTAACAAATTTATGCTTGTCCGTGGACAGTCGTATGTACAGGCTGGTTGGTACATAGGTTGGAGTGGAATTATCTAGTTATACAGGGTTGTCAAAAAAAGTTGAAAAAAGGTTACATGGCGTAGTCGATAAGGCATAAATATATTTTGGGCTTATTAAGTCAACGCGTACTAGTACATTTTGTTTGTAAAGATTTACCTGTCAATTTAAATGATAAAGTATCAATGTGTAATGTTGAGGCTTTCGATGTTACCTGGTTCTGTCTATTAAGGTTATACATACAAAATAACAAATAAAGAATGAAAACTACCTGAGTACAAAAAAAACTAAAAAGTTGAAAATAAAACATTTAAAAAAATATATAACCGAATTCTCCCTATAACTAAAAAGCTAAAAATAATTATAACAATATACAACTCTAGCAAATAAATAAGACATTCAATGTTGTAAGGTATCTACCCAGGAAGTAAAAAATGTAAACATTAAAAGGTGCTCATTCTGTACAAATTAATTACCTACCAATCTAGTATATTTTTTAAGTCGGTGCCAAGCAACAATCAAGTTTGATGAATTAGTAGATAAGTAGGCAATGAAGGATTGTAGATTTGCTTGGCACCGAATTCAAAAATATACTAGATTGTTAGGTAATTAATTTGTACAGAATGAGCACATTTTAATGTTTACATTTTTTACTTCCTGGGTAGGTACCTTACAACATTGAATGTGTTATTTATTTGCTAGAGTTGTATTTTGTTATAATTATTTTTAGCTTTTTAGTTATAGGTAGAAGTAGGTTATATATTTTTTAAAAATGTTTTATTTAATAGTTACCGTCTCTTAAATCTCCAGCTTCAATTTCACTAACATCGTTGTCTATTGAATCTAAACCTTCACTTTCTGATCTTGCCTTGACATCAAGTTTTGATTTCCAACTTCCACGTACAAATTTATTTAAATTAGCACTAGGATCACTAAGATGTCTTTGGGTCCTGTACACATAAAAATCTTCTGGATCCTCCTCCCAGTCAGAATCCCAGATGTCTGTAGCACAATATCCCGGTTCGGAAGTTGGTGTTTCTACTCCAGAACCTTTAGGTTTTGTCACAGCCATTTCCGCATGACCTTTGCCTTGGGGTCCTTTCATGCGAACAAATTCACACCTTTGGGTGGCTGATGTTGAAAACAATCCAAAACTCATTCTTTGTGCCATTTTTGTACTTAAACTTGATTGCTAGAAGAAGAAAGACATTAGTTAATTCATTAAATATATCGATTTGTATATAATTTACTGTAGAAATACAAAATCCTGTTACTTTTCATTCATTCAAAAAAACTTTAAGCTATTTTTGTTAGAATTTTTTTTACATTTAATACCGTCACGTCGACACCAGGTAGACCCTACTACATAAAATGAAGAAGGTAGTCAATTTTTTAATCAATTACAACCAATTTTATAATTAAATTCTTAGAATACAATATTAAGTACATACTTATTCGACTTGGTTTATATGAAACTGTAGAAATCTTAATAAACTGAACAAAAATTACTTCCAAAAAGGAGGAATTTGTCAATTCGTCGACACTTTTTTATGTATATTCAGTGATTACTCAAAAACGGCTTGGGCAATTTTGATGATTTAAATGACATTGTATTAAGAAATATTACAGAAAGATACCATATAATTTTCAATAACATAAGATATACAGTTTTCCAGAAAATCAGAAAAAACTGTCATTAAGGGACTACACTTCAGTGAATTTCAATGAATCTACACAGTTTTCTCCAAAACGACTCAATCAAATTGAATATTTTAAATTGTATTCTACAAAGTGATGTTTCAGCTTGATTCCCTATAACGTAAAACATACCATTTTTCTAAAAATCAGAAAAATATGTGCAAAAAAACGGTAAGCATCAGTGTCAATGTCACATTTTCATCATAAATATCTAGCTTAAATGTCAAAATATGCCATGAAACTGTATGGTACAGGGTGTTTGTAACGGTTTTCATTTACGGGGCTTGCAGTTGTGTGAAATGACACAAAATATTCCATTAGTATATCGAAAAGGAAATTGTTATTATTCTATAAGATATACTGTGGTAGGTGTTTGTGTGAGTGCGTGTAATGAAATTCAAGCAACAAGCAACGGGCGCAGTTGAAATATAGGACGAAGTAAAATTGCAGTTGGGTGGGTTCAACAATCTTACAAATAAATGTGATATTGAGTGGTACATAAGCATATATAGGATGATTGAAGATATAAGGTGGAATAGAATTAGTTATACAGAGTGGTGCAAAAAATGTTGTATTGGGTGGGATATAAGTAGTTGCGTATACAAGGTGGTTGAAATAAGGATGAAGTAAAAGTATAGTTATACAGAGTGGATAAAAAAACGTAAAAAAGTGAATTAAGCATATACAGTGAGGATATTTGAGTTATAGGATGGAGGGTTCAAAAAAATGTTAGAATCCGTTGCATATACAGGGTGGTTAAAAAATGTTATACAGTGTGGAACATAAGTAATTGCTTATACTTGATATAAGGTAAAATAATAGGTAAACAGGGTGATTTAAACAATAGAAAAATAGAAACAGTTAGTAGGGTGGAGAGGATTAATACTTATACAGGACGGTTGTAACATCATGTAGGGTTGAATTATAGATGTACAGGGAGGTAATGACAGAGAAATAATTTATATTGACTGACCAATACACAGAAACATATACAGGGTGTGTGTGTGTGTGAGAGGGAGAGAGAGATAGAGAGAGATAGAGAGATACTGAGATAGATACTGAGATAGAGAGATAGAGAGAGAGAGAGAGAGAGAGAGAAAGAGAGACTGTTTTAATAATATTTTATTACAAAACAGATCGATTTGAACCATCGAAAATGGCTTGAGAATAAATAAAAGGTTTGTGTTTGGAAGCATCAGGCGTGCATATCTACTGCATGCGAGTGTGAGCATAATATGTTCTTACATGATATTTCCATGAAATTAAAGCTGTGAATTTTTTAAATATCTATTTAAATATTTGCTTTTATTCAGTAATAATTTTCAGAGCTAAATTTAATAATCAATTTTAATTTCATAACTGCAATTCTTAAAAGTTTGGATGTTTAAATTATTAAATGTAAATTACCGAATATATACTATGACGATTATAAATTACTTTGGTTCACCAGTTTTTTTGATTTACAAATTTAATTTTGCTTTGGTCGAATGTCATTCTTTTATGCAAACTGAATTAAGTTATTTTGTTTAAAATGTAACTGTTAAATATTTAAATATAAAATGTACACCAATTATCTGATTTTCTGGGTATAATGGAGCTTCCAAACTTTCGAACTCATTTTGAAAAATTTTACACATGTCTCCATCACGAATATTTTCAGTGGTGGGGGGATATCAAATTAATTGTGGCTCGTTTGTTAGAGATCCCAAATATGAAAGTACGAGATCCGGCTGTAGAATTAGTGCACCCATCGCGTGTTTGCTAAAAACCAAATTTTTACGCATATTTATGATTTAATTAAATTATTATTAATTGACTTTTGGTGAAAAATTTCACCGACTTGTTTTTTCAATAAAATATCGTCCACTTCACGGCAATATATATATATATATATAAAAACAAGGTTGCCATTGCGCACTTGGTCACACCTCTTCGCAGCCAGGTTAACATAGGTATGATTTTGTTACATTTATACACTCATAACGTACATTTATTATTTATGTATCAAATTAAAGCTAATTTTTTTCTGTTTATTATGATATACGGTTGCCTAATTACATCTGGCCGCAAATAAGGGTTGCCGGCTGTTAAAGATGGTAAATATTATAGGTAGAGTGAAAGAGAGCGCTTAACATTACCACGTTGAAGCTGTGGGTGAAATTATACCAATTGCGCGATGTGACAACATAAAATCGTGACTATCGCACTAACTTAATACCCAGTAAGGACACCATGAATGTTTTTTATGTGTTTCATAGTTTGTGGTTGTCACTTTGACGCAGCGTCCCGCACGCATCGCGCAAATCGCGTTTACATGGGCCTAAATTAAAAACCACGCTGTTTTGGACTGAAATAAAATTGATAAAGATGACTTGTTTTCTGTGTGACAAAAAATGCAATGTACGGGACTTTGATAACGCATCATCAAAAAGTATTCGCTAATGTTTTTGTTCCGTCGAAAGAAACAATATTAATATCATGACAGCTTATTAACAGTTGATTCTACCCATGATTTTTAATTAAAGGTTTCAACTCAACGTACATTCCACTGTGCAGTAAATCTGTGAAACAAAAATTGTTGCCGACAATCTTTTTTAATTTGATCTACTTAAATGCTACTGAGCCGGATTGCATCAAGTTCAGGGTGGAAAATAATGACTGGCTGCTGTTAGATGGTTTTCTAAAACCAATACAGTTAAAAAAATTTAATTAACTTAAATATTTAATTAATTTGTAGAAAACGATCTAATACTTGAATAAAATCAAATATTTTTTCAAACAGTACTTGCACAATAAAATTTTCTGTAACCTTGACTTTATTTTTTATCAATATCATTTTTTCTGTAATTTTTAAATTTGTCATTTTTGTAATTTTTAAATTTGTATTACTGTTTGTATTTTTTAAATTTGGATTTTTTGGAATTTTTAAATTTGTCTTGTTGAAACGAAAGACATTTATTTTGAAGTATTCATTATATTAAGTCGTACCTACTATTGTTTGAACCGCGGGTTGAGAACACTAGCATCCGACGCATGGGCAATGGCTTTAAATCGTCGTACATCAATCACTAACCTCTTCTGACTGGCGATGTTACGGGCTACCATTTTTTTACTCTACTTTTAATATTTACCATCTTTAACAGCCGGCAACCCTTATTTGCGGCCAGATTAAATTGGGCAACCGTATATCATAACAAACAGAAAAAAATAGCTTTTAATTCATATATAAATCATAAATGTACGTTATGAGAGTATAAATATAACAAAATCATACCTATGTTAACCTGGCTGCGAAGGGGTGCGCAACGGCAACCGTGATTTTTCAGAATCTTTCTATATAATGCCGTGAAGTGGACAATATTTTATTGAAAAAACAAGTCGGTGAAATTTTTTATCAAAAATCAATTAATAATAATTTAATTAAAAATATTAGCGGCCACATTTTCATAGGCAACCTGGTAGATATGTATTCTCCTAATCATAAATATGCGTAAAAATTTGGTTTTTAGCAAATACGCGAAGGGTGCACTAATCCTGCAGCCGGATCTTAGACTATGATGACTGCAATAGACAATTGTTATAACAATTTGTTATAGCAGTTAAATAACTTTCAAGAGGGTCTATGAAGTCCTCATAAAATAAAATTAAAGAAACATTTGTTACAAAAATGTAAATACAACATGGGCGTAAACACTTACCCTTGCATCATAAACTTTCTTTAGGGCATCATATCTAATAGAACCAAGAAAAATAACCCCTTGTATTCCTCCTGACCTATCTGCTGCTAGCAACTCAACACATACCATTTCACCATCTCTTACAAGAATATCTTGAAAAATTTCGTCAAAGTTGTCTACCATAAAACAAATATGGGGATAAGTTATTTCTTCAACTTCTCCTTTAGTGTCCATACGTCGACGACTTGGAGAAGCATACACTTTTTGCGAATGTCGCCTTAAAACTTGAAGTTCTTTAGGACTTGTTCTTGTACATATTGCTAATGTAAGGGTATATTCAAATTGATGTATTATGAGGTTGAGGTAAACGGTTTCTTCCCAGTCAATGTCTGGGTCCCCAATGGGAAGTTTACGGCTATCTTTTCTGAAAACATCCACTTCACTCTGTAAAAAGATATACCGATTTTATTCCTTTTAAATAAATATTTGATTTCATAAGCTATGAAATTGTATACAGCAATTTTTTATACAATTTCATTTTTCAGTAAGTAAATAGTGCCAGTGAAAAGTCTCCTCCCTTCTTGCATCTGTTGAAGCGTATACTTACACTAATGAAAATAGGAGGGAGAAAATGAGCGGTTGTAAACTTCTTTACTAGATGACGTAATTCATGACGTCAAAGGGTCACTGGGGCAACTAATTTTAAATAGGACGTGATAGATGGAAGTAGGGGCGCATCCAGGATTGCCATTTGGTGAGTCTTGATCTGGTTTGTGGGGGGAGGAGGGCTTGATGTCACTGAAGGTTGATTTTAGCACAATAACACTAAAAAAGCATACCACTCAGATGATTTGGGGGGGGGGGCTTCAGCCCCTTAGCCCACCCCTGGATCCGCCATTGGATGGAAGGTATTGACAATGTCTACTCGGACATATTTTTCTTTAGGTTTAAGGATAAATTAAATACTAAAATTTTTAGTATTTAGCAGAAATTGCCCTGCATTCTTTAATAATTCGTAGTTTAAAAACGTTAATATTGTCGGGTTCCGTAGCGTAAACATTAGATTTTCAGAACCCCCGCAGAAAAAATATAATGGTGCAACAATATTCTTCATCCGGGTAACGCCATATTACTGCTCAGGGGCACAATCTTGTTGAAATATTATTTTCAAGTTGCCGAATTAATCTGGATTATCTTCCAGAATTTTAATAATTAGCGGTTCAATTGCATTTTATAATATCTTCTCACACACCTCACCAGTCTTTAATATCAAGTTAATTTTGAAAATGTCTTTTTTGCAATATGAGGCCTAGGCCTGTTTTTTTTTGTAGAAATAGCTTGTACATAACGTGTATAATAAATGTCTGTATGTGCGCTATTTGAAATAGTTATGGAAAAGTTTTCAACAAACAAATGTTGACAACTCAGCTTTTTTCTGTTAGTTTTTATGTAGGTATAAGATTTGTTTCGTAAGTAAATTCAGTTTTTGTTCATTTTTACGTAATCCCTTTTTCGTCATCCTCATTTATCATGGAAACTTATATACAACTATCTACACTAATACATAAAGAGGTACAACTTGTTTGATTATTGCTCTATATTTTTTTTGTTATGATTGCAGAGAAAAAGTTTATTAACGAAAGTTCTAAAGAATCAAATGTTCTGCAAAAATGATATAAACCGATCTCTTAAAGTTCTTGTTTCATAAAAAAATACTTGTTTTAAATATATCTAGATCATGCCAGTCTACTTCACGAGCAATAATTTGTCGGTTAAAGAAAAACTGAAAATTGGAATTGCTGCCAGATTCGAAATAATGGATGAAACGTTTGAATTTTTGTGCATATAGGTACAGTAACTATTACGTACAATGGACAATTAGAAACTTTTTTATTTTCGCATTTTTACAACATTTTTTTGCTTTCACAAATATTTAAACTTAAACTACTTTAAATATGTCAGTCATGTTTTAATATTTTTTCAGGAAACATTCTACTATGCAAATCAAAAATCTATCCCTACAAGTTGTGAAACTGAATTGGGCAAAGTTCTTAAAGTGTGGCTGTCTACACAAATGAAGTTTCAAAATACAGCAAAATATGTTGTTGGGCATAGGGAATTATGCAACAATATGCTGGTTATTGTTCAGTTTAAAGCTGTCGAAGGGAGCTATGCATTGGACATTGAGGTCAATGAATGAAATAAGTATATCAATCATAGTTGTCACCATAAAAAAATATATTTATTTTTAAAACATAAATTTATTAATTTATTTATGACAACAATTTCTTTAAATGACAACTAGCAATCCAGGCAATCCAGAAAATGTGTGAGGTAAGAAAATCCCAATGAACAGCAGACTAAATAATTTTTTATTATTTTTTAAATTTATATATCATTACAAAATTTTATTACAACTTATTTAACCTAATCCAAAGAATAAACAAATATGTTTAACCTATCAAATTCTTAATTTATTTTCTTAATTTTTATTCCGGAATCAGAAAGAGCGGAAAATTATACATTCAGGTATGTATTTGTATTTGACTTTGGAGTCTAAGTGACCTCTCAAGGTCATGTCAAGAGCAATTGTTATTTGCAGCGAATATTGTCACTTAGCTTTGAGAGAAGGTGGGGTCCCATCGGCTGTCAGCGACTACTTACTGGTATATTCATAGTTCCCCTTTATCTTCAGAACCTCAGAAACCTGAGGACGCGCTGTGTAGTTTTGTTTTGTTGATGGAGCCCCACTGAACTTTTTTGTTTTTTTTTTGTTTTTCTCTTAAATTTTTTATTTTTTTTTTTGTTCTTTTTATTTTATTTTTTTAAGTTTTACATGGATCAATTGCCCTTTAAAGTATTTGAAGCCAGTTCGTGGAGATTTTTCATAATTTTAGATCTCTAAAGCATACTTTCAAAGTTATTACCCTTAGCTAAAAGTGAAAAAAATATAGAAGTAAAAAATGAAAAATTTTCGTTGTAAATAATGATTGCTCTTGAAATGACCTCGAGATGTCACTTAAATCCCAAGGCCAAATACATATCTGAATTTAAAGTTATCCGTTCTTTCTGATTCCGAAATAAAAAATAGGGGTTTCCATTAAAAAAAAGAAAGTTGACCATAACCATTGTACTTAACCCCAAGGTCAGTTTTAAAGGTCACCACTGAATTTTTAAATCATAACTGAACAACTTTTGTACCCATACTTTTACTTTTGTTACACCCGATATATGTTTGTTCGTATTGTTTCACGGATGCAGCTATGTGGTCGAAGTTTTCTTCCGGTGTACATCCGTTCGTCTGTTGAATTCGGCTGAATTCTTGCTTGACGTTTCGCCAGAATCTTATCTGGCATTTTCAAATTAGATAAGATAGATATGAATTAAATAGCTTTTGTCCTCCTTTTGCGTGAAATTATGCTAGTTACTTCGAATTAAAAGACCTCACGGTTTTCTTGAGGAAATACAAAAATACAAATGATATTACAGATTGTCCATGCGCATTTCTGTATGTCCTCTGTATATTGCGATCAGTAGCGGATCCACGATTGTCATTAGGGAGGGGGTGATCTCGTTTGGGGGTACTTGACCCCGCTGAAGCTTGGTTTTAGTAAAATAAACAGTAAAAAGCTTGCCATTCAGATGTTTGGGGTCGGACCCTTTCTTTTCATATTTTATTTGTCTAATGGGAAAGATTAGTCCATGATTTATAATCAGTCTTAGCCCAAAGTCTGCATGTATCTCCTAGCGAAAAGGCAAAATGAGAAAAAAATATATCAGTTAAAATCAAACATTAAATTGATCAAATCAAGCAAATTTTATAATTGATTTTGAAGAAGTTAATTTTTAAATGTCTTAAATATTAAAGACTATTTTACACACCGATTCGTTTAGCATTAATTGTTCATATCTTCTTTAACTGCAATATAATTTTTAAAGGAATCCATATATGTCAGCGTAATTTAAGTAAGAACTTCTCGAAATGTCTGAATGGGTAAGCTGTGTAATTTTTTAAAAGCATAATTGGCAGTTAGTTGAATGAGGAAAGATATGCCAATTTGTTGTTCTCAAACTGTATTCTGAGTTTTTACTTGCGTTTTATAAACTGTTTCTATAGAAATGCTAAATCTATATAAAACTATATTTTTGTACCGATTAAAGTATTAAACCGATTAAGCCGATTAACATAATGTTACGAAATTTAACAAAGCCGACCCTGTTTCATTTCGGTACGACAACGATCGCTGGGATATAAAAAAAGCTAGAAGGTTCGGACGGGAGAAAAACTTAGGTATCTCGATCATAACTCGACAACTGTAAAATTGACACTGGATTATACTAGAGAATTCGACGCTGATTTTAAAAGGAGGACCCATCCTCGCAGCAGTTAGTTAGAAAGGACGAAGAGCGTATTCGTAATGTTATTGTGAATCAGCTGTTCTGTATAATTTGATGTAAATAAAGTTATAGAAAAGTGAAAGTGAAAATTAGTTTTATAATTCTAAATTAAACCCACGGACTATATCGCAATTTGGTGTCAGAAGTAAAGGATTAAGTGCAGTTAAAATCGAAAAGATGGACGAAACTACCAAAAAAATAGTCAAACAGGTTACGGAGGGGCTAGACGAAAAAATAGCCCAGATTCTAGAAAAACGTGACAAGAAGGAGAAACAACATCAAGAAGAAATTCAGCAAAGATTAGTAAAATCTTTTGATGAAAAACATAAAGTAGACTTAGAAAACCTTGTCACAACGATGAAAGGCGAGCAACAAAATTTAATTGAGGGATTATTCTCTAAATTTGAATTGAGGAGACAAAATGAATTTAAAATACTAGAAGAAAACGACAAAATGATTTTAAAGTATTTGAAGAGAAACAAGACCAAACTGAATTAAAACGACAAAATGAATTTAAGATATTTGAAGAAAAACAAGGCAAAACGAAAGAAAAAAGACAACTGCAATTTGAACAATTAATGCAAATAGTATCGCAAGTTAATGAAACAGTTAATGAAAGAATGCAACTAGTTGAATCAGACATAAAAGAAATAAACGACGACATTAAGATCCTAAAAAGTAATGTGAAGACTCTTGAAATACAAGTAGATGACATCGATTCCATCTAGAGCCAGGTGAAATTTGAAATCAGTTCCATTAAAAACACAGTACAAAGTGAAGTAAGTGAAGTACAAGATAAAGTCAGTGCCATCCAAAACAAGGTAGAAACAGAAATAAAAAAAATGCAACAGGACTTACAGCGAAGAAAATACCAACACACCGTGAGTACCAAAGGTTCCTTAAGTAAACCACCCACATTCGACGGCAACTCATCTTAGCCCATGTATAAACGGCAATTTGAAGCCGTGGCTACAGCTAATGGATGGGATAGCCAAGAAAAATCGTTAAGAGGTCCGGCCCTAGAACTCCTCCAAAGCATTCCAGTCGATGATCAAGGCAATTTCGAGAAGATCATCGCCATCCTAGACAAACGATACGGCAATCAATCCTTGAGCCAGGTATACCAAGTCCAACTGAGTGGAAAAACGCAAAAATCCGGTGAAAGCCTCTAAGAATTCGAAGCAGAGATTAGACGGTTAGTTCACTTGTCCTACCCAGACCTGCCAGAGGAAACAAAAGACCAGTTGGCCACACAGAGTTTCATAAACGGCATCAAAGATGTGAAAGTACAACGAAATCTTCTTAGATTTCGTTTGTCTTCAAAGTGGCGTCAAGAAAAGTAATGAAGCTCTACTTCGGGCTTTGGAAGTAGAGGCCGTCATGAACATGTCCAAGCCGAGGGTCCGAGCAGTTTCCTTTAACCAGGAAGAGTCAGAGTCACCATTTCAAGTGCTGCTAGCTGGTCTGAACAAAATATAAGAACGGTCACAAAGAACTGGCACTAGAGGGGCATGTTACCGCTGTGGAAGGACAGGACACTTCCAACGTGACTGCCGAGTAAGGCTACCGGAATGATCACCAACCAGGGGTAGCCAACAAACCGACCTTACCAACCAGGGAAAACTCCAACCAGTCAGCATAAGGGGGCGAATGCTGACTCACCCTCCACCAGCCCTCAGGACAGCATCCATCCGAGGATTTTGCCGAGATAGCGGCAGCCTAGTCATCAGAGGCACCATTAATGGGCGAGCAGTTACCATCACCATCGATACCGGCGCCGCTGTGTCCATTGCCAAGTCCAGGGTTTTGAGAGCATCAGAAATTCGGCCAGTTACCAATAACATCCAGCTCAGAACAGTCACAGGCGAGTCCATGTCAATACAGGGTGAGGCAGATGTCGTGCTACAGATAGGAGACAACATGATCAGGCATAGGGTCCTGGTAGCGAATATTGAGGACGATTTTATACTGGGAATGCACCTCATTAGCCAGCATGGATTTATGTTCGACCCGAGCTATGATGTTCTTCGGTTCCTAAATGAGGAATTTGTATTGACACGGCCCGTCAACAGTTCAGTCACTTCCATAAAAATTGTGGCAAAGTCGTCAGCTAGAATTACCGGTAGAACGGAACATATTATTCATGGGCAGCTAGACAGCAATCCTGGGAGCTGCGTTGGAATGGTGGAGCCCGTACACTCAGCTCATGACTACTTAGTTGGACAGTTATTGAGCCATCCATCAGCCCATGGTCTGCTCCCGTCGTGCTAGTTACAAAGAAGGATGGAACCACCCGATTTTGTGTGGATTACAGAAAGCTGAATGACGTCACGAAGAAAGACCCGGAATCGATGACACTTTGACCACACTAGCAGGCTCCCGTTGGTTCTCCACACTAGACCTAAAAAGTGGATATTGGCAGGTTGGGATACCCGCAAACGACAGAGAGAAGACAGCGTTCTCCACCAGTAAAGAGCTGTTTCAGTTCACGGTCATGCCCTTTAGGTTATGTAATGCACCCGCGACATTTGAGAGGCTAATGGAGTATGTATTGAGCGGGTTAACATGGAGGACGTGCTTAGTATACCTCGACGACATTCTAGTCATGGGTCAGACATTCGACGACCATCTGAAGAACCTGGGCGAAGTATTCTCCAGAATTAATTACGCTAATCTGAGACTCAACCCGAAGAAGTGTTCCTTGTTCCAAAAAGAAGTAGAGTTTTTGGGCCACCTCGTTTCCGAGTTAGGAATCCGCATCAACGAGGACAAGATAGAAGCGATCCGTGATTGGCCAGTCCCGAGAGATAAGCATGAACTGCGAAACTTTCTTGGGCCTCTGTTAGTACTACAAGCGATTTGTAGAGGGATTTGCCACCATTGCCGCGCCTCTACATCGGCAGACCACTGAGAAAGAGACCTTCCTTTGGAATTAGGATTGCGAAACATCATTCAGGCGACTGAAGGCAACATTATGTTCCAGTCCAATCGCAGCCTTTCCTACACAGTCCGGCAAGTTCATCTTAGACACTGACGCCAGCAACACCCGTTTGGGGGCCGTCCTATCCCAGGTGCAAGATGGTCAAGAGAGGGTGATCGAGTACTACAGCCGTGGATTCTCGAAACCAGAAAGAAATTTTTGCGTCACCAGAAAAGAACTTCTTGCAATAATAAGGGCTGTAGACCATTTCCACAAATACCTCTATGGTCGTCATTTCTTAATCCGAACAGATCATGCCGCACTCAAATGGCTGCTGGACATGAAGACACCGGAAGGACAACTGGCCAGATGGATGGAGAAACTACAGCAATACGACTTCAAGGTGGGACGCGCTGATGGACGAGAAACCAAGTCCCAACTGGTAGTTCCGAAGAGAAAGGTACCAACCATCCTGACCGAAGTACATGATGGGATTACCGGAGGCCACCTGGGCATGAATAAAACCCTAGACAAAGTTCGCCAGCGGTACTACTGGGTGAATTACTTCGAAGAGGTCAGAGCTTGGTGCCGCAAATGTGCCACCTGTGCGGCCAGTAAGGGCCCGAAGACCCGGACCAAGGGCAGAATGCAGCAGTACAATGTGGGAGTCCCATTTGTGAGAATCGCCATCGATGTCGCCGGTCCGTTTCCCGAGCCTGAGAGGGAGAACAAATACATTCTGGTCGCAATGGATTACTTCAGCAAATGGCTTGAGGCATATGCGATACCCAACCAAGAGTCAACCACGGTAGCGACGGGGCTAGTAGAACAACTATTTAGCAGGTTTGGCGTCCCGATGGAACTACATTCAGACCAGGGGCGTAACTTCGAAACGAATGTATTCCAGAAGGTTTGCACGATGTTGGGGATCAGGAACACGAGAACAACACCATTGCACCCACAGTCAGACGAAATGGTGGAAAGGTTCAACAGGACCTTGGAACAACACCTATCCAATAACAGCAATAACCAGCGTGATTGGGATGAGCATATTCCACTATTCCTGTTGGCATATCGCTCTGCCGTACATAACAGTACAGGCCTGACCCCAGCCAGGGTCTTATTCGGAAAGGAGCTGCGATTACCCTGCAATTTGGCATTTGACTCCCCCGAAGAACCTTCCCAAGACATCGACGATTATGCCGACCAGCTCCGACATAACATGCTGGCAATACATGAATTAGCCCGAACGCAGATGTTATCCACCAGTGACCGGATGAAGACGCGATACGACCTCAAGGTCAATTCAGTCGGGTTCCAGGAGAGGGACAAAGTCTGGCTGTACAAATCCCAACGGAGCAAGGGTAAATCCCCAAAGCTTACACCCGCCTGGGATGGTCCATACGAGGTCGTCAAGAGGCTTAATGACGTGGTCTACCGGATCCATCGAAACCCCAAGGCTAAGTTGAAGGTGGTCCATTTAGATCGACTAGAGAGCAAGCCATGGAGTGGATGTTTCTGATCGGGACGATCAGAATTAAAGGGGGGGTAGTGTTACGAAATTTACCAAAGCCGACCCTGTTTCATTTCAGTTCAACGATCGCTGGGATATAAAAATAAGCTAGAAGGTTCGGGCGGGAGAAAAACTTATCTCGATCATAACTCGACAACTTCAAAATTGACACTGGATTATACTAGAGAATTCGACACTGATTTTAAAAGGAGGACCCATCCTCGCAGCAGTTAGTTAGAAAGGACGACGAGCGTATTCGTAATGTTATTGTGAATCAGCTGTTCTGTATACTCGTAATTTGATGTAAATAAAGTTCTAGAAAAGTGAAAGTGAAAATTAGTTTTATAATTTTAAATTGAACCCAGGGACTATATTCCAATATAAACTCCGTGGGTTCAAAAGTAATTTTAAAAAGTGACCTACATTTTCACTTTCTAGAAACTTTATGTACATATAAAAATTCAATCTAACAGCTGATTTCGATAAACAATTTACATCGGAATATCAACACAACTATATAAGCTATATTAACTAAATCAATACCAATGTATTGATATATATTTTTTATCTTCACATACACAAATGCTTTTTTAAAAAAAAATATTTTTATTTAAAACACATTATATATTTAACTTGAAAGTAACGTTATAAAATATAAATGAAATAAATGAAAGCGATACACTTAATGACGCTCACAGCCATACCATGTGCTTTTATAAGCTACGTGTTGCATTGTCAGCATCAGCAGTTTTACACGTGCGATGGGCATTTGCGTATTTCCTGGGAATTGCTATATCATGTAATATGACACCATGTGAACGACTCATTTGACCGGTTACACGGTGATGTCATATTATTATTCTAAGTATTGTTTAGGACGTATATAACATATATATATATATATATATATATATATATATATATATATATATATATATTGTTATATACTTCGTGGGTTCAATTTAAAAATTATAACAACTAATATTTACTTTCACTTTTCTAGAACTTTATTTACATTTAAAACAGCTGATTCACAATACATTTTCATATAAGCTAGTCGTCGCGCTATATCTGCCCGGCGATCGTGGTGTGCTTCTTTTATATCACCAGCGTAGAATTCTCCAGTAGAAATCATCATCGTTCCTTCCGCTGCCGAGTCTTTTCGAGAATCGTATTTTTTATCGTAAAGCGTTTGTTGTCGTGCTGAAATGACACAGGGTCGGCTTTGGGTAAATTTCGTAACAATATGTTATATAAGTTATTCAACCGACTTATATGAAACAACCTAGCAACAGTTCCCAAGCTGAGTCAGCATAACACGTGTCGTCTCCAGTTACCTGCAGACGAACATCCGTGAGAACTGCAAGCGCGGCGGCAGCTTTATCAGCATTCTTAGCTTATAAATTATACATTTGCCTTGTTTCATTATTCATTGTTACTTACAGATTTGTCTAGTTTAGTTCAACACTCATTTTTGTCTTTTTTTATTGTTATAAAGTTTTATTATTATTTTCATTATATTCAAGTTTCTATTAAAAGTTTTATTAATTGTGCAAGTATAAATAAAGTCTTTTTTAAAAAGAGAAATAACGTTACTAGAACACGAGTACTCTAACTGGTAGCGGCCGATTCCTATCCCTCAACGGAACAACGAACCTGGAAGAAGTCCTCACTGCAATCAAACGTAGAACACGGCGCTTTCAATGTTCCTGTTGATTTAAGTAATGGTGAATTTTCATTCGTTTTAAGTAAATATTATTTGATTGAGCATTGATTTTTAATTTGATTTATTACATTCGATTTGATTGATTTTTATTGATTTTATTATTTGATTTTTATATATTTGATTTGAATGAAATATTGATCTATTTCATTACTTGATTTATTTGATATATTTATTTTATCTCTTTTATTGACGTTTGATATATTTGATTTACATATTTTATTGATTTATTTATCCATTTGATTAACTGATTTATTTGAACTATTGATTTCATTGCTTTACATTTTATACTGTTCTATCGTTCAAACAATCGTTAATTCCCACTAACGTATTCTACAGTTCATTAATTTTTTACACCTTTTAACATTTCATTTTTACACCCTCGTTCCAATTCTTTTATATCGATTAATATAAACATGGCACAAGCTTCACCAAATGCAGGTACCCCTGAAACAGAAAGATACCGGTTAACGGAAATATTTTCCGTTATATCCGAATTTGAAGGCGACCAAATTTCCTTGGGAACCTTTATAGATGCGTATAATATGTCCACCGCGGATCAAAAATATTTGTTAGTGATCCATATCAAAAATAAACTCAAAGGGAAAGCGGCGCAGTTGATAAATTCAAGGAACCCCGGATCGTACCTTGAAATCAAACAACTACTGACATTGCATTTCGGAGATTCTCGTGATCTCTCTTCCCTTATTCACGACTTACAACGTCTAAAGCAAATTTCCAACGAGTCTCCACTAACGTTTTACAATAGACTCCAGGTGTTGAGTGCGAAAATGCACTCCTGCATCCACAAAACGGCTGGGCTTAGTCCAGAACAAAAAGACGCCCAGACCACTCTAGTGGATACAATAGTGATGAATACCCTTCTTACGGGATTAGAACCCCGTTTAGGTCAGGTAATTCGTGCCAGTAACCCAAAAGACCTTCTAGAGGCACACTCCCGGATTAGGAGAGAGCTTCAACTTTCTTATTTCGAGGACCAAAAAACGAACAAATCTGTTCCTCTCAAACCCAACTTTCAAACACGAAAGCCGACACAACCTCCTAAGTGTCTTCATTGTGGTCGATTAGGCCACATAGCCGTAAATTGCCAATTTAAAAATCAAAACAATTCTCAACAATTCAATCAAAACCATAGGCCAAATCCTGTTGGGCCTAACCAGCAAACACGGCCAAATTTCCCCTCAAATACACCCCCTGCTCAGCAAGGACAACAGTTTCGTCCACAAAACTTTCAGAGACCCCCTTTTAGGTCTCAAATGAACCCTAACTATTATCGCCCATCCGTAATACAAAACAATCCTAATAACCGTCCTGAAAGGACACACCATTTCAATCAACACCAAAATGTTGATTACTCGAATTGTTCAGACTACAATTATTATACGGATGATAACACATACGATTATGAGGATGATCTTCAAAATTATCCTATCGTTGAACAAACTTTTGAAGAAACCCCTATCGAGCCTTTTAATAGCCATCAATACCAGGATTTTCTAGCGCTTCCGAGCCTAGACCAACCTCCCGATTCGACAGCAACTTTGTGCGAAGTCGAAACCCAAATTCAAAGTCTGAATCTGGACGATTTGAATCCCGACTTGAACTTTCCGGAGCAACTGTTTCTCTAAGTCCCCTTCTTACCGTTAATTCTAAAAACCTTTATTACATTCTCGACGCTTCTTCTAAATTCAAATTACTTATTGATACCGGAGCTGGTATCTCTATCTTCAAGGAAAATATCGTAAAGAATTTCACCCAAAGATCTCCTGAAAGGATAACGATTCAAGGTATTACCCATGAAAAAATCCCTATTTCACAATCTACCCTAATTCCATTCGCTCCACGTAACCCACATAAAGTTTTCATATACGATTTGGACATTGAGTTTGACGGCATACTAGGTTTAGATTTTCTCGAACACTATGAATGCATAGTTGACTTAAAATCTAAACAGCTGATAACAAATTTTAAAACCATCCCTTTACACAAAGTTCCCGATAACGATCAACCCTTGACTGATGTACCCGACACACCCAATGTTAAGCCAAATATTACTTCACAAACACCCACACAAAACAAAATAACTATTGAGGCACGAACAGAAAAGATCTTTAAACTTAAATGCGATCTTACTAACATCGACGCCATCTTAACAACTCAAGAAATTGACAGAGTACGACTTCCAAACGCACTCGTACACATTAACGCAAATGGTGAATTTCTAACTTCCATCATAAATGCTAACGCGATGCCCAAAACAGTAACTTTTTCTGATTTAAAACTGGAACCACTTGACAAAACTCACCCTCTTCTGAATTTCAATATAGACGATTATCATGAATCCCAATACATAGACAGAAACTCGACTATTAGACAACAAATTAGAACTGAGCATCTAAATGACGAAGAACGCGAACAAATCACTGATCTTTGTTTGGAATTTCAAGACATTTTCTACCTTGGATGTGACGTCTTGACTTTCACTAACGAGGTTAAACATTCGATTGATACGAATAACGCAAAGCCCGTTTTCACTAAATCATACAGATATCCTCAAGTTCATAAAGAGGAAGTGAAAACCCAAATTGGAAAAATGCTCGAACAAGGTATCATTAGGCACTCCTCATCTCCTTGGTCTTCCCCTGTATGGGTCGTCCCCAAGAAGCTCGATGCTTCTGGTAAACAAAAGTGGCGAGTAGTTATCGATTACAGGAAATTAAATGAATTGACTGTAGATGATAAATATCCTCTGCCAAATATCTCTGATCTTCTCGACCAACTTGGAAAGTGTCAATATTTTTCGACACTGGATCTCGCTTCCGGGTTCCACCAGTTGGAAATCCAAGAGGAAGATATTCCTAAGACTGGCTTTTCTGTCGAAAATGGTCATTACGAATTCGTTCGTATGCCATTTGGTTTAAAAAATGCACCTTCTACTTTTCAGAGGGTAATGGACAATATTCTTCTGGGTATACAGAATGAACGTTGTCTCGTCTACATGGATGATATCATCGTCTACTCTCCGACCATCCATGAACATATTTCCCGGTTGACAGAAGTTTTTAAACGACTTCGGAAGTCTAACCTAAAAATTCAACCTGATAAGTTCGAATTTCTTCGTAAAGAAGTGGCTTATCTTGGCCATCTTATCACACAAGAAGGTGTAAAACCAAACCCTTCAAAGGTTGAATGTATTCAGAACTTTCTTCAACCCCAAACTCCGAAAGACCTCAAATCTTTTCTTGGTCTCGCTGGGTATTACAGACGCTTCATACCAAATTTTGCGAAGATCTCTAAACCTCTGACAAAACTACTCCAAAAAGACGTCAAGTTCATCTTTGACGCAGATTGCAAGTCTTCCTTCAATGAACTGAAGCAAGCCCTTGTATCTGACCCAATCCTGATATATCCAAACTTTGAAGAACCCTTCCTGCTCACCACCGATGCTAGTGCTTTTGCTATTGGAGCGGTTCTTTCTCAAGGCCCTGTGGGAAAAGATCTCCCTGTTGCATACGCTTCTCGCACCCTCTGTGCTGCAGAGACACGATATTCCACCATCGAACGAGAATTGTTGGCCATAGTTTGGGCTGTTAAGCACTACAGACCGTATCTTTTTGGGAGAAGGTTTACACTCCTGTGTGACCACCGTCCGCTTACTTGGCTCTTTTCCATCAAAGATCCTGGCAGTCGTCTAGCCAGATGGCGCCTTAAGCTAGAGGAATACAATTATAAGATTGAGTACAAGCCCGGCAAGGTAAACCAAAACGCAGATGCTCTTTCTCGCATCAAAATCAACCATTTCAAGCAATGTGCTGATTTCCTTTCCAAAATCAAAATTTTCGCTAACAACGAAACTGACTCCGAACAACCTGAAAACTCTGACAATGACGACGAATATGACGAAAGAATTATCGCTGAGTTTAATCGATTTGTTCAACTCTACAAAACTGAGTCAATAATCGATTACTCTAAAATTGAAATATCCAATTCTCAACTTCTAGACAAGTCCCACAAACGCACAGTTACATTCTTTTGGCAAAACAAAACTAACGACTTACACGACAAAATTATTGATGACTTTTTCGAAGAAGAACCTAATTTCAGTAATGACACTCTTAACATCATGGCCAGTAAAACAGTCAGGCATAGAAAGTACTTAGTTGTACCTTTGCCCTATGACCCTGAAACTGTCGTCTCGCATCTTTTCAAAATTATTTATAACAACCAAGATCAATTCAACGACTCTGAAACATACTGCATAGAAAATAACATAGAAATTCCCATTCTTGAAATTCTATCTTTCATTCTCTCCGACAAAGAAATCAAACTAAAAATCTGCCAAAACATTGTTACAACTCCTACCGAAGACGAAATTCCTATAATAATACAACAATACCACTCTGGTAAAAACAACCTCAATCGTGGCATTATTGAAACCATCAGACGTATTAGGGAAAAATACAATTGGACCGGCTTAATTAAAACTGTAGAACAATTCATCAAATCCTGCGAAACTTGCCAAAAGGTAAAGTTCTGTAGGAAAAACCTAAGTGCACCTTTTGTTATTACGGAAACACCCAAGACTCCTTTCGAACGTATTAACATTGACATCTTTGAATATCCATCTAGAAATCATGCACTCACTATTAGGGACGAACTCACGAAATTTACGCAAGCCTACCCCATTAACGACAAAACAGCTTCAACTGTCGTAAACACCCTTCTGATTTTCTTTCAACATTACGGAACTCCACTTCGCATCCATTGTGACTATGGACGTGAATTTGACAATACTTTAATGCGGGATCTATGCCAACTATACGACATAAAACTGACATTCTCCAGCGTTCAACATCCCGAGTCAAACGGTTCTATTGAAAGATTTCACGCGACCTTAGCAGAAATGATAAGGGCAAATACAGCGGAACATCCAAACGAACATCCATTTAACGTCCTCTCTTATGCCATCATCTGTTATAATAACACGAAAAATAAAACCACCGGTTTCACGCCCTACGAACTCATATTTGGGCACACTTCAAGTAGGCCTCCAGAAACCCTTTACAACCAGGAAAAACTGATTTCGAAATACGTAAGAGACCTAAATAACAGAATGGACTATTACTACAGACTCGCCCGTGCTAAAACCGAAAGACAGAAAGAAAAATCTAAAGTGCGATTTGACCAACACGTTTCTACTAAACAACCCGATTACAAAGTAGGCGACAAAGTCTACGTAAAAGAGTCCCAAATCAAAAACAAAGCCGAAAACAAATTCAACGGCCCCTTCGAAATTACCGCAATACGAAAAAACTCTGCAACCGTCATAAATTTACAAACAAACCAAATAACTAAAGTTAACTTTGACAGACTAAAACCCTATTTTGAATAAATCCCTTTTTTCAGATTCTGTGGACTGTTTTCAGTCGTGAACCTTCAACAGTACTCCATTACGCCTGTTAACAATACGATAGGAGTTTTCTTCCAAATGGACACTCCTTGTTTACAAAGATCCCTGTCGAGACGCTATTTCTAACAACGGCAATATACTGAACAGACTTTTAGAAACTATTAACGACAACAAAACCAACATTAAAATCTTCAAATCAAAAGTACAGACTCACGTAAGCCTCCTGAAACAAATATCTAAATCAATTAACATCAAA
This sequence comes from Octodonta nipae, assembly GCA_034190945.1. Taxonomy (NCBI): domain Eukaryota; kingdom Metazoa; phylum Arthropoda; class Insecta; order Coleoptera; family Chrysomelidae; genus Octodonta; species Octodonta nipae. The sequence goes on from CM067219.1 coordinate 56,730,939, forward strand.
TATACAGAAATTTTCGCTGACACTGAGACTTACAGTACCAACAGAAAGAAACGCGGACTCATTAGCGGACTGGGATCAATTTGGAAATCTATTTCCGGTAACTTAGATGCAACAGACGGACAATACTTTAGTGACTCTATAAATAAAATAACTAAAGACCACCATCAAATTGAAAACTTAATGAAACGACAATTATCCGTAACAACTTCGGTCATTAAGAACCTTAACACCACAATACAAAAATTTCAGTCCGAAGAGAAAATATTTTCGGAAAATATTGAAGCAATTAGGAAGTCAATTGAGTTCATTACAGACGATCTTGCTTTTTATGAACTTCAAGCCAATGTCTTGGATTTGTGTGAAAGCTTAATGGAAAGTTACGTATACATTGAAGATACCCTCAACGATGTACTAACTGCAGTCTCTTTCGCCCGTCTAAAAATCTTACATAGCTCAATTATAAACCCAGTAGATTTGGTCGACTCCCTTCAGAAAATATCACAGTCACTTCATGAAAATAACTTACCTCTTCCAACCTATAGTTCAAATGTTGCTAGATACATCGATCTAATAGAATTGGAAGCTTTTCAGATCAATACTAAAATTGTTTTTGTACTAAAAATTCCCTTAGTCAATCCTGAAACTTATACACTGTACCGCTTGTATCCTATCCCAGTTTTGTATTATCAAACACGATTTCACCACATTCTTCCAACAAAATTAAAATATATCGCGAGAGATGACGATTCGCTATTGTACGCATCTTTCGAAGACCTGAGTGACTGTAAGCCATTATCTAAAGAACATAAGATCTGTTCCAAAGTTATTCCACACACCATAGACAAAGAAGCCCTCTGCGAAGCACAGCTTCTTAGACAGCCAGCAGCCCTTCCTTCAACTTGCAAGCCTTTAATATTATATGCCGAAGAGTATAATATTCAAGAGATTGATCTGAACCTTTGGTTAATCTCGATTTCCGGACAGTTGCCCATCAACATCAAGTGCAAGGGAGAAGATGTCGTTACCCAATCCATATCGACAAATTCTCTATTGACCATCCAACCCAGTTGCAATGCCTTCAACGGTAACACCAGGGTCCATGCCAGAAAGACCACCAACAACGTTGACAACATCACACTTAAGAGTCACCCAGTCAACATCCCCTACAACTGTTGCGACAACCTGCCAACTATCAGTCAACTTCCAAAGTTGAAACCCATGAGACTACAGGAATTGGATGCCAGAGACCTGAATATCGCTAACCATAAGCTTAGCCAATACTCCAGGGAATTGGAAAAGCTCCTAGACCAACCATTCTTGGAGAAACACACCTCTTGGTTTACGATCATCACAATAGCAACAACCGCAATTGTGGTTGCCCTCCTTTCCATCAGCATCATCAGGAAGAAATTCCAGAAGCCTCCAACGATCAGCCCTTCTGCCGAGCTAGCACCATCACCAGGTCCATCAACCATCAAGCCCAGGGTAAAACTCCATAGCCTCCTTAGTCCTGTCGAGGATATGGAATTGCAGAACCTCCCTTAAAAGTCGATGTTGTAGCATCAACTTTTTTATATGGATGGGAGTTGTTATATAAGTTATTCAACCGACTTATATGAAACAACATAGCAACAGTTCCCAAGCTGAGTCAGCATAACACATGTCGTCTCCAGTTACCTGCAGACGAACATCCGTGAGAACTGCAAGCGCGGCGGCAGCTTTATCAGCATTCTTAGCTTATAAATTATACATTTGCCTTGTTTCATTATTCATTGTTACTTACAGATTTGTCTAGTTTAGTTCAACACTCATTTTTGTCTTTTTTTATTGTTATAAAGTTTTATTATTATTTTCATTATATTCAAGTTTCTATTAAAAGTTTTATTAATTGTGCAAGTATAAATAAAGTCTTTTTTAAAAAGAGAAATTTTGGAAGTGTGATATAACATATATATATACACTTTTTTTAGGCAAGGCATACATTGCGGACATCTGCATGCTTTGAGGACTGGTCCCAAACTATGTTTGTGTAAAAGGCATGCTTTGGGGACATTTTGAAATTTATATCTACAGCATATTTTGAGCCCAAAGTGAATTTCTATAGAATCCAATAGATGGTGTTATGGTACACATTTTGGGTATATTGCGATATATAAACTGTCCCCAAATTATGGTGAAAGGTTTATATATAAATGAGTTTATATATAGGATTTGTGTCTAAAGCATAGTTTAGGACAGTAATTTTTTACATTGCATGAGTTTGAAACCGTGAAATAAGCCATCCATCAGACATTTGTTATAAATAGAAACAACGTAATAGTAGTCGCTTATGCTTTGAAGATTTTATATTGTTTTTGTATAGTTCTTGTTGGTGACATATTTATTTAGGATATTATCGTTAAATGATCCAAGGGTATATATAGTATAATTTCATTTGTGTTTTTGATTAAATAAATAAGTAACACTAAAGTGGAGAAATTATTTAGTGGCGATATATGAAGTTTGGAGTTTTAAGACATGACTTAACGGTCTGAGTTGCACATTTAATAATAATTATTATTCTTAGGGAGTTTGATATTCGGCTAATGGTGAAGATGTTGATTGGCTATTATTGACACATTTTATGGGTGGTATACTGTAAATTTACAGATTTTCGGAACTGTTAAAAAATTTATTAAACTTAAATTAATTCAATATATAAGGATTCAGTGGTTGATATTGGAAACCATACGTATAATTTGTCGGTAGTCGGATGAAAAATTCAATTCTTGGAATACATTTATTTCGGCTGAGTGTAAGAATTACCGATGGCCCTTTTTAAGTGTTGGTATATTAATTCATAGAAATATTTCACTTTTGAAGCTGATTAATACTTTAAACGGTAAAATCGTTTGCTAGCAATATAAGGATATTCCTTTCACGTTATTCAATATCATACGCTGAGTAAAGGAATTACTTGAACCTTCCGGTTTTGCAGTATTTTTTATGTGAAACATATATCAAAATTGAAAAAAGATATTTGTTGCATTTTTGCATCAAATGATTGTTATGCAACAGGGTGCTACATGAAATATTTGTTTGACAAAATTCTTCAAATAAAAAATATAGTGGTGTTCTTAATTGAAATTATTGAAAAAATCGGTAAATAGGTCTTGACTGAGTTTTTATCGGTAGACTTGGAAATGTTGAAGTAATGCAGTTTTGAAAATGTGTTAGTTTATGTAGGTAGAATAAAATTAAACTTATGTTTCATCGGTTGATTAAAATTCAGGATTTTCTATAAAACATTGGCTTGTAATTTGAATTAATTGATTAATTAAACCTTACCTAATATTAAGTGTGGTGCAGTTTAGTAGGGATATATGAAGTTTGAAGCTGTAACAACTGACTATTATCTATATCTATTATCATTGCACATGTATCTATAAAGATTGAAAACATTATTAAGGGTTGAGATTTGAATTTGGTAATATATTCACAAATAGTGTACAGTAAATAAATGGTTTTACGGGATTCTTAAAAATGTCGTTTAAAGAATCTAAATTCTTTGAATACAAGGGAAATAAAGTACTTTTGTGGATACCTATGTGGAATTATTTTTATTTTTTGCGGATGATTGTGGAAATCATATAAGATATGTTTAATTTCACAAGAAGAATTACATTTTTAAAATTCATTTCTTTAAACTGATAATAAGTATAATCTCGCGCTGATGTTGCTCTAGGCTTATATTGATTAATAATTTAAACTGCAAAATCTTAGACGTGTAATTTGAGCATGTATCACTCACGTTTTTTTATATTCTATGCAGGCTAGAGAAATTCTTCAAATAAAAAATCTGGCGGTATTCTTTGTGGAGCTTGGTAAAGTTTAACAAACATATGAAATATTCCAGATTATTTTTGTGTGGGGTCGGAACAGTTTCTTCTTGGGAAAATTCTGTAAATAAGTCTTAATTGAACAATTTATCAGCAGATTTGACTATGTTAAAGTGTTTTTATTATAGTTTTGAAATTTTATTACTCCATTGAAGAATAATTAAACTTGCCTTAACAAGTTGATTAAAATTGGCTCGATTGTTGGGTGTCAAAATTTGGAACTTTCTTAATAACACTAGCCTGGTAATTTGAACCAATTGATCAATTAAACGTTACCTAGGGTGTAAATAGTTTAGGGGGATATATGAAGTTTGATGCTGTAACATGTTATATTTATAAAGTTTGAAAATTTTACTAAGAGTTGAGATCTGAATTCGGTACTATTGTCATATGTTTAAGGTGGTGTTCCGTAAAATTGTATTATGTTTTTTTTTTAATATTCTTAAACATTTCGTTTGTAGGACCTAAACTCTTTCAATATTAATCGACTGGAATGAGTAGTTTTGTGGGTACCCATGACGAAAAGTATATTTCAATTTTGGTGAATGATTATGTAAATCATATATGATATACTACTCATATACTCATATACATATATGATTAAAAATTCTAACGGTAAAATCGTTAAGTAACGATATTATGATGTATCATTCACGTTAGTGGGTATTCTATGTTGGGTAGACGAATTGCATGAACCACTACCAAAACTCGGTAATTTTATTTTCAAATATATGGCAGAATAGCTAAAGAAATTTTCAAAGCTATTATTGTTCTTAAATAGGAAGCTTTTCAGTGACATAATTTGAAATGCTTGTATAATGAACTTCTTCAACTAAAAAATTTAGTAATACTATTAGTTTAATGTAATAAATTATTATTTTGGGGATGTGTGGTGCTCCATAATATTAATATATATGTATATAACATTTTCAGTAAACTTGTATGTATAAATCGGAAGAATGCCGTAAAATTTCTGTTAATTTGAACATTTATCGGCTGACTTGGAAATGTTGAACTGTTGTGTTTTTAGTGTAATTTCGAAATTTTGTTGGTCTATTTATTGAAGGATTAACATTTGGTTTCACACGTTGATTTAAATATGTTTATATTTGAAGACGAGATATGTAAAGACCGACATCTAGGATTTTCGGGGAAACTAGCACATAGAGGTTCCGAATCTGGAGCCGTTCCATGTAATTGCTGTTACCCGTAATTCCTAGGTTAGAATGTCACGATGAAATTTTCAGGTTAACTTCACATGTCAGAGATATTGAATATTCTCTTCGAGGTGTCATTCTTTTTGTTTCTGGTTAGGGAACCTTCATCAGTTGCGCTTCCCACAATTGAAAGTCGTCTCGAACACTTCTTTATGTATTTGATACATTTCGTTAAATGTGAAGACGCGAGATGTAAAGACCGACATCTAGGATTTGTGTGTCTCTATACAAGGATCTTGACTCCTATTATACCTACAGCAAAGGTTAAATAGGGAAAGTTTTAGAGAAAACCTAGTGCATTCGATACCTGGCTTCAGATTTACAATCGGGCTATTGGTTTTGGAAATAACCGGCAAAAACCGCAAATAGCGGAGTTCGTTTCTCGCCGGTAAATCTGAAACGGTTAATTTGACCGCTGTCAAGATGTGACATTATTTGAATACATTTTCTTAATCGAATAAGATGGCATTTGTCACATGTCTCAATAGTCTTTTGTCATTCCGCAAACTTTCCATTTTTCTTATGGCCTCTATATTAGATTTTTTAATTTTTAAAATAGGCGTAAAATTTCCAGTCTAGTAATACACCACAAGTGCATAAACGATTTGAGTGTCAACAAAATATCACACTCCGTAAAGTTAGGCCTTAATTTTTCTAAGTAGGCCATGCTTTATTTGTCGCAAAGTAACATTAATAAGAAAATAAAGACAAAAAGATTAATTTGTCTCAAACAAGATTAACAAGTAACATGTCTTATTTTCATTAGAATATGAATCTAAACAACGTCTTCTCAACAAATGAGGATTAATAAAAAATAGCCCCATAATGCAATAGTTTAAAATCTAATTAAGTTTTTAACTGCTTCGTAACTAGGTATTACTTTAGAGAATTGCAAATTGGCGTCCATTTACATAGGGACAATTTTGACAATTGGTGACTGTTTTTCGTACAACTTCGCAAGTGTATTTCCGGCAATACTATTTATAAATGTATCTGAAATTCTATATCTCAGGTAAGTTAGATTAAATTACCAACGATCCCACACTAAAAGTTACTTCCAAATCTAGTCTGTACACATCTCTTTGCCAATTCGTGAAGGTTTTCCATATCACATTGATAAGTACATATTGTGCTTATTACAACCTTCACAATTCGTAAATCAACTCTCATAGAACCACAAGATATAATTTACATAAATGAGATATTCATTTCCCTTTCTAATATACCACTCATAGAAACGCATTCGTCTTGGAAAATCAGTTTCCTTAAATCTTTGAACTATTTTGGGTTTGTATGGATGGTACTTATTCTTTTTTATCACTCTCTTTACTGTTGATTTTGGCACACGAAATTGCCGTTTAACAGTTCTTACCTAGGCATTAGGCTTTCGTTGACAGGTCGTAAAATACTTCTGTTTCGATTATCTTTTTCAATATTGTTTCGACTTCTAGATTGTTCATAAGATTAATTAAATTAACTAGGATTTTTTTGAATTGGGCTTTATGAGGCTGTCGTCGTTCAGGATACATCTCTAAATACCCTGCTGAGGTAATGTCGGTGTTTGTATTTAATGTAAGTACAGCGCTAACATGTCAAACTTTTCTTTATTTGAATAGAGAATACGGGCTATTTTTAAGAGGTTTCGATAATTTGTGTTTCATATTTATGATTTTAATCAGAGAAAAATGTATTACTTACTAAAAAACAACTTTCACACTTTGAATTTTTTAACATCAGTCAGATGTATTTTAGAAGGCGATACAATATTGAAAATAAAAATGGCGTTAGAAACATTTTACAAGTTGTCAACGAAAACTCTAGTACATTAGTAAGATCTGTTGAAAGGGAATTTCCTGTGTCACAATAAACAATACAGAGAGTGTTAAGAAAGAATAAGTACCAAAAACCCATAATAGATCAACAACGTAAGGAAACTAATTTTCAAGACAAATACATTTCTTTTGTCTTGAAAGTTAGTTTTCTTAAGTAATAAAAATTCGGATTTTGTAAATAATATCTTGTAATACGATGAGAGTAGGTTTACGAATTATAGAATATTAATAAGCACAATACTCATAATTGGGATGTTGAAAACCCCCACGAAGTGGCAGAGAGATGTTTATGGACCAAAGTTGGAAGTAAGGTTTGGTGTTGCCTCATTGGTAATTTCATCTTACTTAGGTTTTTTTTAATTTATAAAATTATGAATATTTTCAGGAAATCGACTTATAAGACCATATTTGTTTGACTACAATTTTTTAATGTTATTTCGATACAAACAATTCATGGCCTTCTTAAAAAAATAAGAAATAACTTTATGAAGTGTGATATTTCGATGAAACTATAATTTTGTAGTCGTATGCACTTGTGAGACATATAAAAAAGTTGAGGCGGTTTTGCGGGATAACAAAAGACCTTTGAGATATGTGATATATGTCATTTTATTCGTCTTAAAAAAGTGTCACATCTTGACAGTTGTCAAATTAACCGGTTCGGATTTACTGAAGAAAAACATTTTCGGGTTTTGCCGATTATTTTCAAAACCACATTATTGCTCGTAAATCCGAAGCCAGATTTCCTCTAAAATGTTCACCATTTGACCTTTGCTGTATAGAGAAGGAAATTTAAATATACCTGTCCTCAGAAAAATATAATCAAAAATAAAATATGATTTTGTTAACCGTTATTTTAGATAAAATAACACTATAAATTTTATAATATTGGGATAAATTGGTTAAAATAATGTAAACCTCACATATTTGTATGCACCATTTGAAATAGTTATAAGAAATTACTTTATTATCTAGAAAATGTGACTTTTTAGATGATCTTCTAAAGCTTTATTGTTTCTTATTTGTCTTTTAGTGTTATACCTGATTTTTTAATTTTTTTTTTAATAGAATTGGTACTTCCATGCAGATATATGACGGTAGCTTTCTCATATATGTTTTCAAGAAATATTTTATGTCGGTATTCTGTTGTAGCGTTTCTCAAATATGTTAAGATCACATATTTATGTTAAAATTCAACTTGTTTTTTGCTAATCATTTCTATAACAAATGCGTTTACTGTTCTACTATTTTTCTTTCCTTCATTGAGTTTTGTTGACTTATTTTGTTAAGAATTTTAAATTTTATTTTACTACCCAATAATAAGTTTACCATTCATTTTATTTGTATTTTTGCAATTCCTCTCTTCCTTCTTCAGTTGTTTAATTAGTTTTTTATCTTTACTTGTGAGCCATGACTGTTTTTCTTGTTGATTTTCGAAAACTAAGATTTCATTTCGTATGGAAGATGTCCTGTAAGAACATTTAAGCGTTTTTCACTTACATTTCTTTCGTTATAGCAAATGTTCTTTACATATTCTAAACAGTATATATTTTTTATTAATAACGTGATGTTGACTTTTGTACTGTGTTACTTTGCTGTATAGCAAGTGCTCATATTACACCTTATTACCTGAAGTCCAGTGGTGGTCCTTTTTAGCGTATTCAGTGTTTCTTCATCTACATAGAGATGGACGTTTCTTATCTGGGTTCGTATATTTACAGTTCTGACAATCATTGATTATTATTTTTCCGTGGATGTTTTCTCCCGTCTGTGATTGTTAGCACTACTTTCCTGCTTAATTTTATGTCTCTCAATTTTCGTGGTATTTGTTTTCATGGAGGTGATTTAGAAACCACGCACAACACGCGGCTTGTAGAATTTTCATGTGGGATGAGAAAGATTAGGAAACAGTCAACAACAAATTTTGACATCGGAATCTTTGAAGCTGGCAATAAAAAAAATACCTCAAAACAAAAAAGACAACTTAGTATGTATATTACTTCCTGAACTAAACTTAAAAATCCTAAATGATTCTGGATTCTCGAGATCGATTACGAGAAGTTTGTTTAAAGATATAACAGTTTCGCCCAATACATGAACATGTTTTGTTTTTCAATATCCTAAATCAAAACTTAACCCTTTAAGTTTCATAACGTTCTGAATTGTCTTATTGGCTTAGAGATTTTGTCTATCGTTGACTAAGGCACCGGATATCTTATTACAATATTTAAAAAAAAATCACAAAATTCTTTTATTTTACAACTTGATAAAAATATGTCTAATTTTGTATGCTTTGATATCCAAATTTTTATATAAGCAGGAAGTTATTTTTAATAATAAACAGACAAATCCACTGACCACAATAAAATTGTATATAGAACATGTACCTAAAAGGACCCTTGAGGAGAAAAGAGTAAGTAAAGAAAACGTCTGATATATCGCCATTTTCGAATATATTGCAAGTTATAGACAGTTTAAAATAATATTTCATTCTGTTTTTTACTTTTCAACTCAGCCATAGACTAAGTTTCCAAAAATTATTTTAAATAAGAAATGATTAATTTCGGACAAACTTTGTAAACCCTTACATACAATATTATACTTTTATCCAATGTCCTAAAATTTCTAATATTTCTCATTAGTTTATGAGTTAAATAAAATGAAATTCGTCACGTAACAAATTCATGCGAAATATTATTGAACCTTAATCACAAAGGTTACTCAAACTTTACAAATTACTAAAATGCTATAGGGCATATCTCAAAAACCCCATTCGAAATTATGTTCAAGACATTTGAATATATCAGCAGTCCCAATACGGCACTCTATGAATATGAATGTTCACAACAGAAAATATTTTTTGAAGGATAGATCTAGATACATCCCCTATCAAAAAACTAGCAAGTACACAATTTCTAACTATTATTTTAAGGTTTTGTGCTAATAGGCATTGTAACTTCCCTTACAATTACAGAGATAGCAAATAATTTTGTTTATTATATTTTTTATCGTGGAATACCCAACTCAATTGTGGTACACAGTGGTACAGAATTAAACTAAAAAGTTGTTTCAAAATTCGCTCTCTTCACATTTACACATCAAACTACCATCATTAATACAAGACGAAATTTTCGAGATTTTGCAATTCATTGAACGCAAGACAATATATTGTTTCTAATCGAGAACTTTCATCAGTTGCGCTCCCCTCAACTGATTGAATTTTCAAATACTTATTTATGTATACAGTACATATAACTTAATTTATTTATTTTATCGCTAAATGTATTCTTACACCCAGGAGTTTTAGGAAAACTGATATCACAGAGTCTCCAAATCGGGAGTCATACTGTGTATAACGCCGATTCCCTGTGATCCCTAGTATATAAATCACACGAGAAAATTTGTTGAGGTTTACTAAAACCTGTCAAAGAAATAAAGATACTAAATATTCGACATTTTTCATTCCACTGAACGCAAGATATTATTGATACAGTATACTGATCGGTGCCATTTTTGCATATAATTACTCAATCCAGTTAGTAAACTGTTAGTGAAAATGGAAATGCTATGGAACTTTTACTGTGTCACAAATGTAAAAACACGGTTTTACACCCTAACACCAAACAAACATTTATTTAAACACTCAACGGTTGGTTCACTCCTTGATGATGACAGGCAAGCGATCAGTGTTTAAACAAAGGTTTGATGTTAGGGTGCAAATCTGTGTTTTTACATTTGTTAGTGACAATGTTAGGTAATGATTTTAAAGCATCAATATTCTCTACAAGTAAATAATTTTGACTTAATTACTAACAGTGGACAAACTATGCAAAAATTGAATCAATACTGTATTGAACAGAAAATTTTGATAAACTCCATATGGACAACACAAAGCGCTCTTTAAAAAAGAGTTTTGATGTGGTTCTGATGCTTACTTCTAAATTTAAAGTATATCTGAACTGTAAAATATCTAATATATATCACTTTTCCAAGCACAAAAAAAAGATTCAACATAAACATTAACATAAAAAGTCGTAATATAATAAATGATGACTTTGAAAAACAACAACTGTTTTTATTTACTTTAGTCACAATACAAAATTTAATTAGGTACACAATCTTTCAATTCAATTTCATTGTCAATAGCCAATATGGCGGAATTAAATAAAGAAATCTTTGCTCATAATCCCCAAGAAGAAAAGAAGATGTCCCATTCAACTGCTTTTAATTAATAATGTAAAATTACAAATATCCTTCAATTTCATTAACACTATGAATAATATATCAACGTTTTGATATTCCCATTTTTAGTTTATTTTCATACAATATTGAAATGTTCTGTAATTATTTGTATTTTAATTGTAAGACTAAAATAAAAATTAAAAAACACAAAGAAATTCATAAATTGCCATGAATTGTCTAACACAATTCTATTAGAAAGGGACGTATCATATTAATCTAATATTTATTAAATTTCAAACATTCAAATTCAAACATTTACAATACAACTTCATAATATCGAATGTTAAAATTTCGTATTTATTATGGGCTGGAATGCCGAATGCTTTTTTATCACAGTGGCCCGTAGACGATTTTCGAATAATCGCCTTTCACGGAAATGTCGGTATAACGAAGCAGAGATCAAATACACGACCGAAATATTGGCACATTTTTTATATACCAACAGTTTAAAGAACTAACAAACTAAAACAATTGTTAGAATACACCAGAATAATAAAAATTATTACGAAGGCGATATGTGTTGTCTTTAATAATGAATTACTGCAATAAAGTTGTGTAAAAAAATATACCTAAACTTATATCTATACGACAATGAAATTTGTCACTTTGAAGGATAATTGCTAACTGTGTATGCAGAAGATCAGATGGGTATTGAGGATTAATACATTTCAGAGATTCGAAGCAAACATTTTTTTTCTACATAAGAAATAACCAAAGAAATGTAATTATTAATTGTATGAATTTATGAAGCGGACACCCATTTAGTTTTGTTCACATATATTTCACAATATAACATAAAATGTTGTGTATTACAAGAAAACAATAATTTATTTAGTTTTGTAAAACAGAGAAAATTAAAAATCTGATTTATGCTAGAGAGCATTTTAATTTAAAAAAAAAAACAGAATGCCTTTTTTTAGATTTTATTAAGGAAAAATGAATATGTTCATCTAGAAGTTGAGAAATTATGATACTATCTCTTCGAGAGTTTCTAATCCATTGAAGGCAAGACAATATATTGTTTCTAGTCAAGAATTTTCATGTGATTGATAGATCGCATAATTATTTATGTATTTCGCACAACTACCCGAACTTTACACGTTAACGTAAAATAAAAATCGACATCTTGGAGTTTCAGGAAAAACTAGCCAACAGATTAACAGTTAATCTATTTGTTATTTGTTTCTTGTGCTCACTATCCTAGGAAAGGGTAATGGAGTTTTAAATACAGCACGGCTCTCAATTTAGAATCACTGTGGACTAGTTTTCCCTTAAACGACTAGATTTTCAATTTGAGTTATATTATTAAATTCAGCCTTAAATGCAATACAAAAATAATTATTCAAGATTTTAATCGCCGAGGGGAGACTATCGACTAGAAATAACAAATTGTCAGATAATCGCTTTGTGGGTTTTAGTTAACATATAATTTTCTTTCGTGTGACTTATATCATATGAATCAAAGGGTAAAAGCATTACACATGGCACGACTTTTTTTTTCTTTTTAGTTTTCTCTAAAACTCCTAATAATTGTGCGTTAAATAGTTAAGCTTGGTTATATGTATGAACAAAGATTAATAATTATTCGAGATTTTAATATGTTGAGGGAAGCGCAACTGATGAAGTTTCTCGACCTGAAACAATATATTGTCTTGCGTTCGATAGATTCTATAATGTTCAGAAGATAGTATAAAAAAATAATTACCTAATAAAAAAAGTTGCAAACATATAATGTAATTTAGCATTTGTTGCATTGTTAATTGAATTTGTTACTTAAATCATATATTTAATCTATTTATTAATATGTAAAAGGAAATGTTGTATCCCTATTTTAAGAAATTTGGGTGAATGGTGGAGTGCAAGATTTGTCACGGTTAAAATACATAATGTTAAAATTTACTTAAAACATATTTATTTTATAAACTACGCCATAGCTTAGTTTAAGAGATTTAACAAAAAAAGTTTTCAACACTATGTCTTTTTTTAATAAAATATTTCACAGTTTTAGGTGAAAAAAGTCAAAAAATAAATTAATCAGTTTTGCTTGATTGTATGTAAAAATTGTCTCTGCCATGTATAATGAGATGATTTAGTTCAGCATTTAAATAATATTTTCATAGTACCCAAAGCAGAAAAAAATATAGCTCAAAGATGTCCTAAAATATTGAACTTTCTGTCTGATGAGATTAAAGGGTTAAAGTCACTTTCATTATTTAAAAAGAAATCCAAATAGTGGATAAAAATATGTACAATTTTTAACATGTTAATAAAATCGTCTTTATAGTAATTAGAGTTAACTACTCAATTTTTTCTGTTACTTTCTTTTTTTAAGTTGTTGTGTTTCATTGTTATCCTAAAGTCTGTAAATTAGTTTGTTATTTTAAACTTAGTTGATTTGTAAGCTGAAAGTCGCAAGGTCATTTACCTACGTAAAAGGATTATCCTTCTATGGGATTTTCATTATATTTATTTCAACTTATGTTTTAATTAGGAGTACAAACATGATATTTTATTAAGACTAATTTTTGTATTATAAAAAAGAACGATATGATGATTTTTTTTCTTGTTGTTTGTATCAAAAATGGAAAAAAATATAATATGAGAAACAGCCAATTGAGTAACTGCATAAAATGGTAATATAAAGCCAATAATTAGTTCTTAACATCAGTGAAATAAATAGTCATGGTGAAGGAATTTTTTTTAGTTTTGTTACAGCAAATGTGTCCCTTATTATGTGTCGTGTTTTCAGTAATTAAATTTAGGATTTTTGGAGTTTCCAATCCCAAATCGCAAAACATTTAAAAAAAAGAGGACCTTTCATCTAATGATTAAAAATTTTATATTTAAAATTTTATCAAATTAATTAATGTTATTAGCGTTTTGAAATGTATTTGCAATATTTGGGCCACTAGTTTTTAGTATTCTAATTACGCATGCCATCTGATGGGAAATATTACTACGAACACATCTGATATCTTTGAATTGATTGTGAAATTCCACTTTAGTTAACATGCGAATTTAAACTCTACGGCTTTCATGACCAAAAGTATTTCATGAATAATAAGAAAACACACAATAATCAAAAATTATCATGATTTCTCGAACTCTTAAGAACCTGTTAGAAATATATAAAAATATCGGATGAAAGGAAATTAAACGAATTATTGGGTTCCACTGAAAAATCAGATTATCCGTGGTTAGTTAACTTTTTCAAAATTGGACTGACGATAACTGGCACGATAAACAGAGTTCATCATAGTCATTTTGGCTCTTGGTAGTATAAAGGGTGGCCAAGAGTTATCCTCCAACTAAATCCTGCAATGGCATCAGACACCTCTGATATTTAACAGTGTCTAGAAGTCACACAAATTTTCGAATAACACCCCAATAATGAGTATAAGGTATTATTTAGTATACATAAGTCATATTGAAATTGACTGAGTAATCCACTTTTTTCAATCTCTCACTAAACCTCATCCTCTCCTAGGGGCAGAGTTTATAAATATATACCAGGGTAGCCACAATCTTAGCGAACGCCTCGTATAAAAGTGGAACAATACCGAATTACTGCAGTTCATATGTACAATTTAACTAATTATACTTATTTACTTCACTATATTTATAGGGGTACATAATGAGGTTAATAGGCACATTAATACATATTTCTTTATTTTTTAGGGGTTCTTGCGTAGGGGGTTATTTCAATATTACTTCTATTTTACTGTGTAATCTCGTAATCAATCTTATTTTAAAATAGCTATCTAGATTGAGGGTTACACATGTAATCTAGTAGGGCCTTTCCTCTTTAGACATACTATGAATACCCAATGTGGCTTCAAATTTCTAAAGACCCAAATGTTTCATTTTCTTAGTGTGCTATCCAGATATGAGGATGGCAAATATGGTAGCAACCCAAGGAATCACCATGTTATAGTAAAATAAATGTTGAATGGTTTGTCTGCAAACTTTTAAAGGAAAAATAACTCCAAGATTGTTGTAGTTTGCATGATCATGTCTCTAGGCCTAACCACCCGAGAATATTTCTTATGAGGATATTGAAAGCAAGAAGAAAATGAAACTGTATGTTTTTGATAGCTGTGGTATTTGATTAAATAAATACGTGACAACCTTCGGTTCTGTCTGAAGTTAAAATTGGAAACGGCTTAAGCATAAAATTGTTGATGACGCTATAAGCACCAAAATTATATTTAGTGAGGTCTTGAGGCTGTAAAATACAACTGAATTGGTATTGACAATTCTATGATATTTTTGTTAAGTGTGAGAAATCGAGTACCTAGTATCATTATCATTATCCCCTTGAAAATAAACAGTAAATTTTTATTATTATACTATTAATTTAAACCCTTTAGGCATATAGATACTATAAGACTCAAATTCCTATTTAGTAGTATCATTGCAGACCTTTTCACCTCGATAAGGCTTAACAATTAGTCTATACAACGACAATTTAAACAAAATAGTAATGTAATACGAAATAATAAATGTTTATATACTTGCTTCATGTTAAGTAAGTACATTTTTATCGGATTGAAAGTACCTAATGCAATAGCAATTGTACACGAAATCGTCATTATTTTGATGAGTCCTCAAACTATATTAAGAGAATGCATATTTTAGGGACAGTCCCCAAATTATCATTTCGTCTACCGCCGGTTAGCAAAATGCATGTTTTGGGGACTGTCCTCAAACTCTACGTTAATTCCATGAGGGCTCAAACAATGCCTTCATTAACCGAAAGTTATTTTTGAATAGAGAAAATTGTTTATATAACAATTTAACTAAATAGGTATATATAAAATGTGATTTAGAAGCTTTTCCTGATACAATTTTGGTGTCCCAAACCATGCGTTTTACACACACACACACACACACACACACATATATATATATATATATATATATATATATATATATATATATATATATATATAGACCAAACTTATAAGTTTTATTTTGGGAAAGCAGCAGTGAAAAACGTATTCTTCTTTATCTTTATTTACTCGAGCTTTCGATACTAATTTATATCTTCATCGGGAGCACTACAAAATATGGCCTGTTATACATTAATGTCCGACAAAAAATACACTACTTACAAAGATGTGAGATATTCCTGTCAGATGTTCTAATATGGTGCATGGTGAATAATAATTGTATAATGGCAAAATCCCGGGGAGATGTTAAGAATTGTAAAGCAGAAACACATTCAATATTATCATAAACTTATTAAAACTAGTACAAAATTATGCTATTGTTCAAAACTTTTTATAAAAATTACTAGAAAGGAAATGTATCCTATCAGTCTACAAACTATGGTGAGCGATTAAGACAAAAATTTTAGGTTATACCGCCAAACAGAAAAACGTCACTGTCAATCAGCTTGACAATGTCAAGTTCTATGAAACACGTCAGTGTCTCGTGTGACAGGTATCACGGTACAACGAAAATTACAAAACTGCAACAAATTTAAAACCACAACCCTTTAGCTGTTGTGTGGAAATTAAAATGAATTTAAATCACTATTAGACATTTTCACTTCTACTGTTCTGTAAACTCATTTTTTGGGTCTTTTTTGTTATTTATTATTATTTACCTTTTTTCTAATAGGTAGGCATAAATGGCACTGAGCTTGTCAATGTCTTTTTTGGAGTTCAATGTGCTACCCTCTTGAAAAATGTGAACCATTTCCAAAAACTTCCTTTTCCTATTTGAATTCTCCACTTCCAGAACCTCCACTCGTTCATAATCCATCTGGTGTCCTGTATTATTTTCATGTGTTGCCAAAGCACAAGATTGGATGTTCCGTCTTGAATCACTTTTGTGTGAGGTTAATCTCTTGCTAAGGGTACGGCTGGTCTCCCCGATGTATACTGATTGGCAGTTTGTGCATGGGATACTGTACACCACATTGCTAAGTTTGAGTTTGGGTGTCTTGTCTTTGGTCTTTGTGTAAACTTCCCTGGCCACTTTTATGTTTTTGGTGGCAACTCTGACTTCAGTTGGATCAATCAGTGACTTAAGTCTGTTAGTGAGGGTTTCTTGATAAGGTAGAACTATCGTCTTTTTGGGGTTGATATTGTCCTGTTGTATGTCTGGATCATTAATCTGCTTGGTAGGGTTTTCCTCTTGTGAATCTCTCCTTATGGGTGTGTTGAAGATAAGTTTCTTGAGTAACCTCCTCGGGTAACCATTCTCCATCATCAGTTCAAACAAAATTTGTAGGTTCTTATGTATGAGCGTGTGATGTGTAACTCTTGTGATTCTCGTTTTCATGTTTGTGACAACATTCAACTTCATTTTCAATGGGTGGTACGATTTGAAGTTAATGTATCTACCTGCACATGTTGGTTTTCTATACCATTCTGTTTTGATAGAGTTATCTTCTCTTATGACTTTCATGTCCAAAAAGGGGACAGCACTGTCTGTTTCTTCCTCCACTGTAAATTGTAGCCGTGGATGAAAGCTATTAAAAATATCCAATACAATATTACTGGAGCCTATTGGTATTGCAAGGATTAGGTCATCTACATATTTTTTGCAGAGTGGAACTGGAAAGGGTAGCTTTGGGATACTAATATGTAATA
The DNA here is from genome assembly GCA_034190945.1 of Octodonta nipae. Lineage (NCBI taxonomy): Eukaryota > Metazoa > Arthropoda > Insecta > Coleoptera > Chrysomelidae > Octodonta > Octodonta nipae. The sequence continues at coordinate 56,748,710 of CM067219.1, forward strand.
GCTTATCCATCACCAACTGAGCTAATATGGGAGATAAAATTGAACCCATTGGGGTACCTCTGAGTTGTTTGTAGAAAACTCCATTGGCACTGAAATAAGTGGATGAAAATGTTAACTCAATCAGTTTCTTCATTTCACTTTTAGGCATTGTACAATGTTCTTGGATTCTTGTCCATTGGTCCTCTATCACATCCAGCACCATCTCTACCTCTATATTGGTGAACAAAGACACAACATCCAGGCTGATTAATTTATAGTTAGATGGCAGTTGGAGGTCCTGTATGAATTGCGCAAACTCAAAGGAATCTCTGATGTAAAAATCGTTGTTGGAATTGTATGCTTGTTTCAATATTCCATCTAGATGTTTGCACAATCGTGTAGTGGGACTACTGGTGGAAGCAACTATTGGGCGTAAGGCCAAGTTTGGTTTGTGGACTTTTGGTAACCCATAGTATTTAGGGCACACACTATCATAAGTCATCAGGGATTTGGTTGTAGTTGATGTGAGGTACCTTTTTTTCCCATTTCACTGATTGTTTTGTTCACTTTTTGTTCTATTGTACTGGTGGGGTCTCTTGGGATGATTTTGTAGACTTCATCATCTTGTAACAATTGGTTAGTTAACATATTATAATCCTGTTTTTCCATCAACACTGATGTTCCACCTTTGTCAGTGTTGATGGAAAAACAGGATTATAATATGTTAACTAACCAATTGTTACAAGATGATGAAGTCTACAAAATCATCCCAAGAGACCCCACCAGTACAATAGAACAAAAAGTGAACAAAACAATCAGTGAAATGGGAAAAAAGGTTACCTCACATCAACTACAACCAAATCCCTGATGACTTATGATAGTGTGTGCCCTAAATACTATGGGTTACCAAAAGTCCACAAACCAAACTTGGCCTTACGCCCAATAGTTGCTTCCACCAGTAGTCCCACTACACGATTGTGCAAACATCTAGATGGAATATTGAAACAAGCATACAATTCCAACAACGATTTTTACATCAGAGATTCCTTTGAGTTTGCGCAATTCATACAGGACCTCCAACTGCCATCTAACTATAAATTAATCAGCCTGGATGTTGTGTCTTTGTTCACCAATATAGAGGTAGAGATGGTGCTGGATGTGATAGAGGACCAATGGACAAGAATCCAAGAACATTGTACAATGCCTAAAAGTGAAATGAAGAAACTGATTGAGTTAACATTTTCTCCACTTATTTCAGTGCCAATGGAGTTTTCTACAAACAACTCAGAGGTACCCCAATGGGTTCAATTTTATCTCCCATATTAGCTCAGTTGGTGATGGATAAGCTATTACATATTAGTATCCCAAAGCTACCCTTTCCAGTTCCACTCTGCAAAAAATATGTAGATGACCTAATCCTTGCAATACCAATAGGCTCCAGTAATATTGTATTGGATATTTTTAATAGCTTTCATCCACGGCTACAATTTACAGTGGAGGAAGAAACAGACAGTGCTGTCCCCTTTTTGGACATGAAAGTCATAAGAGAAGATAACTCTATCAAAACAGAATGGTATAGAAAACCAACATGTGCAGGTAGATACATTAACTTCAAATCGTACCACCCATTGAAAATGAAGTTGAATGTTGTCACAAACATGAAAACGAGAATCACAAGAGTTACACATCACACGCTCATACATAAGAACCTACAAATTTTGTTTGAACTGATGATGGAGAATGGTTACCCGAGGAGGTTACTCAAGAAACTTATCTTCAACACACCCATAAGGAGAGATTCACAAGAGGAAAACCCTACCAGGCAGATTAATGATCCAGACATACAACAGGACAATATCAACCCAAAAAGACGATAGTTCTACCTTATCAAGAAACCCTCACTAACAGACTTAAGTCACTGATTGATCCAACTGAAGTCAGAGTTGCCACCAAAAACATAAAAGTGGCCAGGGAAGTTTACACAAAGACCAAAGACAAGACACCCAAACTCAAACTTAGCAATGTGGTGTACAGTATCCCATGCACAAACTGCCAATCAGTATACATCGGGGAGACCAGCCGTACCCTTAGCAAGAGATTAACCTCACACAAAAGTGATTCAAGACGGAACATCCAATCTTGTGCTTTGGCAACACATGAAAATAATACAGGACACCAGATGGATTATGAACGAGTGGAGGTTCTGGAAGTGGAGAATTCAAATAGGAAAAGGAAGTTTTTGGAAATGGTTCACATTTTTCAAGAGGGTAGCACATTGAACTCCAAAAAAGACATTGACAAGCTCAGTGCCATTTATGCCTACCTATTAGAAAAAAGGTAAATAATAATAAATAACAAAAAAGACCCAAAAAATGAGTTTACAGAACAGTAGAAGTGAAAATGTCTAATAGTGATTTAAATTCATTTTAATTTCCACACAACAGCTAAAGGGTTGTGGTTTTAAATTTGTTGCAGTTTTGTAATTTTCGTTGTACCGTGATACCTGTCACACGAGACACTGACGTGTTTCATAGAACTTGACATTGTCAAGCTGATTGACAGTGACGTTTTTCTGTTTGGCGGTATAACCTAAAATTTTTGTCTTAATCGCTCACCATAGTTTGTAGACTGATAGGATACATTTCCTTTCTAGTAATTTTTATAAAAAGTTTTGAACAATAGCATAATTTTGTACTAGTTTTAATAAGTTTATGATAATATTGAATGTGTTTCTGCTTTACAATTCTTAACATCTCCCGGGATTTTGCCATTATACAATTATTATTCACCATGCACCATATTAGAACATCTGACAGGAATATCTCACATCTTTGTAAGTAGTGTATTTTTTGTCGGACATTAATGTATAACAGGCCATATTTTGTAGTGCTACCGATGAAGATATAAATTAGTATCGAAAGCTCGAGTAAATAAAGATAAAGAAGAATACGTTTTTCACTGCTGCTTTCCCAAAATAAAACTTATAAGTTTGGTCTATATTAGTCAGCAAGAACAAGCCGTTTGGTTTATTATATATATATATATATATATATATATATATATATATATATATATATATGTTCTGAGAGGCTTCCGCGGTCATTATTATGAACTAAGCTAGGTTCCGGGTGAGAACCGGGTCTGAATTTATTGAATACTCGACGTTTCGACTCCTGCTTCGGAGCCATTATCAAGAGACAAAAGTGAAAAAGAGTTTCAGAGTCTAGATCGAACTCGGGGCCTCAATCTGCCTACTCCCCAAGAGTCACTAGGTAACTGAACTGAATTTGAGTCTGCTCTGCTTCTTTTATTTATAGGTAGCGCTGGGTTAGAAGAAGATGTCACGTGATGAGGCTGTGTTGTGATTGGTTGGGTATTGGTGGGCGTGTCTGCTTTGTTTAATCTGGCAATTACGGAGGTCCAAGCTGTGGGAAGGCGAGTACTGTCATCGCGTCTATTTAGACAGAGAGGTCTTTTTTCTATTTCGATAGCTTCGCGAATAGTGGATGCCCTAAGAGAATTGAGAGATATGATGGTCCTACTGTCCTCGAAGTTGATAGAGTGCCCTGTTTGGATATGGTGATGCGCGAGAGCTGAAGTCGGATCTTTTTACGAACTGACAGAGAGTGTTCATATACTCGATGGTTAACGCGCCTGTTGGTACGACCGATGTAGCTTTGTGGGCAATCGCGACATGAGATTTCGTAAACTCCTCGATCCTCGTTAGGTACTTTGTCTTTGGGGTTACCGGTACTATAGGCAACTTAACCGGTAACCCCAAAGACAAAGTACCTAACGAGGATCGAGGAGTTTTCGAAATCTCATGTCGCGATTGCCCACAAAGCTACATCGGTCGTACCAACAGGCGCGTTAACCATCGAGTATATGAACACTCTCTGTCAGTTCGTAAAAAAGATCCGACTTCAGCTCTCGCGCATCACCATATCCAAACAGGGCACTCTATCAACTTCGAGGACAGTAGGACTATCATATCTCTCAATTCTCTTAGGGCATCCACTATTCGCGAAGCTATCGAAATAGAAAAAAGACCTCTCTGTCTAAATAGACGCGATGACAGTACTCGCCTTCCCACAGCTTGGACCTCCGTAATTGCCAGATTAAACAAAGCAGACACGCCCACCAATACCCAACCAATCACAACACAGCCTCATCACGTGACATCTTCTTCTAACCCAGCGCTACCTATAAATAAAAGAAGCAGAGCAGACTCAAATTCAGTTCAGTTACCTAGTGACTCTTGGGGAGTAGGCAGATTGAGGCCCCGAGTTCGATCTAGACTCTGAAACTCTTTTTCACTTTTGTCTCTTGATAATGGCTCCGAAGCAGGAGTCGAAACGTCGAGTATTCAATAAATTCAGACGCGGTTCTCACCCGGAACCTAGCTTAGTTCATATATATATATATATATATATATATATATATATATATATATATACTATATATACTACATTGAATTTTCCAATCGTTCTGGATAGGTGTTACATTTGTTCGCCCAGTGTCTAGATAAATAGTTTTTGCCCAATTCGAAGATTCCAGTTCTTTTTTTTATTATCGCACTGATGTTGTGTTTTAGTCGGAGTGAATAATGCTTTACGTTCCTTTAGTCAGGAAAGACGTAGATAAATTTTATATCAGTATAAAAAACAACATATAGAGCCTCTAGATTATAATTATATTGTTGCTAACTCAGCAGTTTATCGTTACATATATGTGCAATTTTTCTAAAAGACAATTATTATTACTTGAACATTTTTAGTCTTTGAGGCACTTTCTTCAGTTTGTGCATACATTTGTAAATTCATTTTTTATGTATTATTGATTTTTTTGGTGAAAATATCTTAAATATCTTCTCACGCATTCGATATGGAACATTTTAAAAATTGGGTCACAATGTCTTGTTTTGATGCACCTATACTAATTTTCTCGACGGTAACACTTTCTTGTCTGAGATATTGTATTTCCCTAAAACTACTGTTTTTGCCGAAACTGTCCGTAGCTATTTATTTAACAAAGTAAGACTACTACTAATCTGATATCCCACTATCGCGTTCAGTTTTCAAGGTGTAGAAAGTTGTAGACCCTTGAGAAACAGGAGAGAATATTTCAAATGTTGCTCTCTTTAGTGGTTTGGGCTGTGGGTCAGCCAGTCACACACGAAACTGTTTTAAATATATAGAACACGCTTGAAGCAGTTTCATACCGTAACTTTACGACTACTCAAAAAATTACCATAAAAAACTGTCAAATATGATACAGATTCGTATTATATCACAAGGTTATCAGCTAATTCTCTTTTCAAACTAAGGAGAAAAATAATATTCAATAAAGTAGTTACCTCAAATTTTGGCAGATATCTAGGTGAACCTTTAACATGTTTTTTCCTCACAAAAAACAAAAGGTCATCGCAGTCCATCGTAGATTCATTTTGAAATAAAAAATGTCTAACAAATAAATCTGTCCAATAAGTAGTTCCTTGAAGTATGACAAAACCGGAATCTGAAAAAAAATTATGGATATATAAAAACATTTTGAGAATTCGGCGTATTTTATTACCATCTTTAAGTAATTGCCGCATTTCTTTTGTTCTTTGAAAATTTATCTCATCTAGTAATTGTTCGAGTGCTGTTGGGGTTCTAAAGCTCATTGGATTAGAATATGCCATTTTATTTTATTACATTAAAATATTTATATAATAAGTAATTATGTAGAGTATATAGACATCATTATGACATATAAAGTCAGTATCTGAAGGCACTCATAAATGAATTACACAGACACAACATTGATGTTACTAAGTTTAAAAGGGTGTAGATTTGTAATCAATAATATGTAATAGACCATGCGCGAAACATTTCTCCAACTGGGGAAATTTATGAACGCTTTAATATAGTGCTGGTGTCAGTTTCATAAAGTGTTTGAATATTTGAACTAATGTAAGAAAATAAAGTTTTAGAGCTAGAGCATATTTCGAAAAAAGCCTAGTTTACGGTTTTTGAATTTACTTAAGAACTAAGGACATGCGCTTTAAATTATGTTTAATCAATAAGGAATGCAATTATTAAACAATATACACTTTCCATAATTATAAACAATATTCGACGAAAATATACACTTACCATAATTATAAACAATATTCGACGAAAATATCTTTTGTATGGCTACTTTGAATTTGTGAATATTGGGGTTTGTTTACAAATAGTTACACCGAGGTGGGGGGAGGGCTTTCTTATTTTAAATGTAACATCTTGTATATTTTTAGGAATTCCGTTCAAGTCTTTAGAAATTCAGTTATATAGGGGTTGCAATCCTTCCATTGAATTTACACAGATATATTTAGAATGGGATTCACAAAAAATTTTAAAGGAAAAAAATCAAATTATTAGAATATATTGTAGACATAAACAAGTGGGAGATGCTCATGACTACCGTTCACTTTCAAACACTCTGCAAATCTTTTTCATGAATTGTTCCTATTTCATCACTTATTCTCTGCTGTAATCTGTCCAGATTGTTGGATATAAATAACCAATTTTAAATCACCCCACTGGAAAAATTTGAATGGGTTAAGATCAGATGATTGAGAGACTCAATAAACTCTATGCTTCCAATCTACCTAGTTAGAAATATTTAGTATAGAAAATTGCGAATCGCTTATAGTGAGGGGATGCCTCGTCTTGCTGAACCAGGGGTCTCCGTTTTCTTCAAGAGCAGGTACCATTTGTCTGCGAAGTGAAATATTACTGTAGCTTTTATGAAAACGGTCCAATAATATGGTTTTTCGAACGCTTTTTAGGATGTTGCGTATGCGCTTCTTGGTAAGACTGAGCATTAATTATTGACCATTATTGATTTCGAAACAGGATGCGTCATCGGAAAAGTCAATATTGTTCAGGAACTTTAAATCGTTTTTCGAAGTCTCTGTCAAATTTTGTGCAAATTTAACTCTGTGATCGTAATCATCATATTTTTAAGTATTTCCACTGTGGGTTCAAATCAACTAAATTTACCCCAGAAAATAATCCTCATTATTTTTATCGAATTTCGATATTAGCTGATTCGCTACGTTGGTATCTATCTACTGAAATGCATTCTTGCTGTACGTCGTCGTTTAAGTACTATCGCAGTCGCTCTCCAAGTTTCCAGTAGTGACCCTTTTTGCGGACGTATATAATTTCTTTCTCTCGAACAAGATGGAATTATCGGTGCTTTTTTAGGGTTCCGTCTGTCACATCACACCCAATTTTCTCCGAAACCACGGGACAGAAGAAGCTGAAATTTTGTATCAGTGCATTGTGTGGTGACCCGATCACAATTAAAGAAATTATGATTTTAAGGTTACTTCTGGGATAAAATTGTACAAGATTCGACCATTTCCTCCCTTTATCTCCGAAACTATTGAGCCTAAAACTTTGAAAAATAGGTAATATAGGACGTTGCGCAAAGTTTACACGAAAAATAAGGAGAAACACCTAATATTAATTTTGGGAGCAAACTATAGAACTAAATGGAAAATAGAAAATTAATTTTCTTTCAAAAGCCTCATGTAATATATCAAATAAATGGGCTTATTCTGAGGAATACAAATATAATTTTTTTTATTTAAAAAAATAATTTGTTTAAAAGATTTTAACAAATATGTACACAATTTTACCCATTCCCCCTTTTTCTCGCAAACTATTAGATCTAAAATTTTGGAAAAAACATTTCAGATATAGGGCATCACTTGAACTTAACAGAAAAAAATAAGAGAAAACCTTAAAATTAATTTTTGGGGAACAAAGTATAGATTTAAATTGAAAGAAAGTTTTTTCAAACAGATCATGTAATATATCAAATGAAAGGGTTATTCTGAGGAATACAAGTTGTAAGTTTTTCATATTTTTATAATAATTATTTTAAAATAAATTAACAAAAATATACAAAAATTTACCCAATTTCACATTCATTTATGAAAACATAAGGCTTTACAAGCTTGAAAAAATTTAGAAGTAAACGGAAAATAAAAAAATTAATTTTTTCAAACGCATCACATAATATATTAAGTGAAAGGGCTCATCATAAGGAATACAAATGTATTTTTTCATAGTTTTAAATTAACTTGTTTATAAGTTATTAAAAAATATATAAAAAAATACTTATTCCCCCCTTAATCCCTGGACGAAAAATTTGAAATAAAACTGAATATTAGGGCCTCATTTGAACTTCACACTAAAATAAAAAGAAAATCATAGAATTAAATTTGGGGTAGGGATGTCGGAATTGTCAAAAAGTATCGATATATATTGTATCGATATTTTTTAAAAGTATCAATATCGATATCGATATATCGAGAAAAAATATCGATATATCGGTACTATTTTAGAACAGTAGTCTATATATATATATATATATATATATATATATATATATATATTAGGGTGATTCAAATAAAAAATATATTTATTTTTGTCTTGCAAACAGGCTCAAAAGTTTCAATTTGAGGTAAAAAGATACCAGTTAAAATTTGAGCCCCTAATATTAATATTTAAACAGTCCGCATCGCGTTTTTCTATTTTCCATAAGAATAACATGAAAAAAAAGTTTTCTACACTTTATGAATTTTATTGCTAGCCTGTCGTGTATCATATAAAAGATCATTTTGCTTATTTTAGTAGAGAATTGAACGCTCTACAAAAAAGGTCTGTTATGATTTTTCGAGAAACCTAATAGTTTAAGAGTTAATTGAGACCAAAGTTCAATGTATCGCAAATTTTAAATTTTTTTTATGGATTACAGCAAATTTGATGGTTTTATTGGAACTAATCCCCCAAAAAATTCTGGTTTATCTTAAATTTAGTTAATTAGACAATAATTGTTAATAATTTCCGGTAGTCATCGTCCAAAGAAAAATCGAATAGTTTGACGATTTACTATAATTTTTTTTATGAAAATAAAAATTACGTTAAATTGTTTTTCTGTTCATCCAATAGTTTGTAAATGTTTTAAAACTCATTGTAACTGATTTGAATTCCCAAAATTATAGGTGCGAAATTATTTTATTATTAATAGACAGACAAAAAGAAAATCTTTTTAATATTTTGTTGGTAACATAGTTTTTTCTCTACTATAAGAAAAGTTGTAGATAAAGTAGTTTAGTTTATTGATACTTGTAAACATTGATGTTTGTATTCCTCAGTGTATTGTTTTGTTGAAGTATTAGTTCCATCAAATATTAATAGTTATTTAATAAATTTGATGAAAATCAACTACAGTATTTGTTACAAGTAGTTCGAGAACATCGGCAATGTTATCCAGACTGTACCTATATAAAAAAACTTCACTGATAATATTTATTTAGATTCAATTTTCAAAACTATTTATAGAAAAAGTAGATAATTTTTTTATTTAAACAAAACCAATCGTCAGTTAATGTATTCTTTATGGAAGTATTTCAAATGACTGCAGAAAATTTTTGGCTTTAAATTAAACAAAAACGAGATGACCTATGATTTCGAAGCCAATTGATGGTAAAAATGATCTCAAAGAGATTCTCATTATTGCAAAAATTTATTAACAATTCTAGTTTAATTAAGTAACTTTCAGTTAAACATAAATTTTTTGGGGGAATTGTTCCACCAAAACCATCAAATTTGCGATAAATTGAACTTTGGTCTCAATTTACTCTAAAACTATTAGGTTTCTCGAAAAATCATAACAGACCTTTTTTGTAGGGCGTTCAATTCTCTACTAACATAGGCAAAATTATCTTTTATATGATACACGACAGGCTAGCAATAAAATTCATATAGTGTGCATATATATATACACTTAGTTTAACTAGTGTATATGATAAAGTTATATGCAAACAATTTATAGATAGATGGTAAAACATTTTATTTTGAGACTTTTTTACAGCTTAAGGTAGTAATATATTGTTAAATTAACTATATACTACTACTTCTCATATTTTCTGAAAATTTAGATGTCGTTCTAGTGATAATTTATACACTCTCATATATACCTCCCCTCTAAATCATGCATTATCAGGAACATATTTAAAATTTATTTTAACTTCAAGCACTTAGGCAACATATAGCATAAATATAATAAATTAATTATACTTGAAAGAATTCTGCTAATCTTTGTGTACAAAGATCATAATGTATCTCAACTTGTTTGACAATATATTGGCTGTTTTCCAATTACCGCACAATAGCGCACAGTGCGGTACAGTGCTCAGCACTCTAAGTGTTCCAATTACAGCACTGGCTCGCACAAATAGGCACAAGAAATAACTGTGCATTTGGGATGTTTTATTTAATTCCAATTAACGCCCGAAAATTGCGGCACAGAGCGACACAAAAACACTTTGTGCTCTAGTAATTGGAAAACAGCTAGTATTTATTTTATATAGCACGGAACAAACATACGGAAAAATATCGTTTTTGATACGTTTTCGATACTTGGTTTTTATATCGATATATCGATATATCGAATAAAATTATATCGTGTAAAAGTATCGATATATAAAACAAAAAATGTCGATATATCGATATATCGATATTTTTCCGACATCCCTAATTTGGGGGGTAAATTAGGGAATTAAATGAAAAATAACAAAAAAAATTAAACGCATCATTTAACATATCAACTGAAAGGCTCATAGTGACCAATATAAGAATATTTTTTTTCAAATTTTACAAATTATTTATTAAATAGCTGTTAAAAGAATCTATAAAATTCGATCCATTTTCTCCTATATTTGCGAACGAATGAGCCTAAACTTTGGAAAAAAATTGAGAACTTAGGGCCCCACTCAAAATATAAATGAAAAGATAAAGACAAATTCTAAGATTCATTTATAAAGTTAAATGGAAAACAAGACATTTTTTAAAGTACATAAGGTATGAAATAAAAGGGATCCTCATAAAATACAAATATATTTTGTTTGTATTTTTAAAATAACTTGCTTTAAAGGTTTAATAGTTTATTATTTAAAATTTGACCCATTGTCATCTTTATCTCCCAAACTACTGAGCCTAAAATTGAGATAAAATGTTATTCTTCATTGAAAGTTCATTGGTGAAATAAAGTGAAAACCCTAATCTTACTGTTGGGGCCTAAATAGGAAAATTAAATAAATATTTTTATAAAAATCAAGCCTATTGTGTCGAATAAAAGGGCTCGTTGTGAGACATAAAAGTGTACATTTTTTTAATGTAAAACTCTTAATGTAAATGGTATTAAGGAAAATATAACAAAATCCACTCATTCCCAGCTTATCTGAAGCTGGAAAATTAGAACAATATATTGTAACGAAATTTCCTTAAGCCGGCCCTGGTTTCATTCCAGTACGACACCGATCGCTTTTAAGACAAAAAAATTGTTCTCGAAATGGCTCGGCAGCTGGAGAATTGATGATTGATTGTACGAGAGTTTTCAATGCAGGAGCGATCCATAATCGCGGCAGTTAGTTAGTGCTGTAGATGTAGAATTGTTTTGATATTTGAATCAGCTGTTGTCTATTTGATGTAAATAAAAGTTCTAGAAAGTGGTAGTAAATAATTAGTTTTTAAATTTTATACTCTCTTCGAGGTGTCATTCCTTTGTTCGCTAGACAATATATATTATATATAATCTCCATTGTTTCTGGCCAGGGAACCTTCATCAGTTGCGCTTCCCACAATTGAATGTATTCTCGAACACTTCTTTATGTATTATTTTGTCTATTCATGGGTTTTCTCTCCTCCAAATTTTTTTCCTGTAACAGATAAGTATTTAAAAAATTGTATATGTAGAACAAAGTGTAGTAAGGCAATTTCGTAAAATTGCCCGGATTACTGGTTGTCTGTACAGAGATTCTTCCTCACAGTTTTTCTGAGAGAAAGAGATGTCTATAAAATGATCAACCAGTATTCCTGTATATAAGTAATGTATTGTATATTGTGTAATACTTATCTGTGTATGGAGACGTTTCAACTCCGAGTCTGGAGTCGTTGTCAATCGTTTAGTGTTGTTTTCGAGGCTTTTTTCTAAAAAATTTTCGCTTTGATTTTGAATTTATTGTTTGTCAAAAAATTTTGTTCTACATATACAATTTTTTAAATACTTATCTGTTACAGGAAAAAAATTTGGAGGAGAGAAAACCCATGAATAGACAAAATAATTCAAGACCTCCTCAACAATCTTTTCGAAATTACTTACTTCTTTATGTATTTGAAACATTTCGTTAAATTTGAAGACGCGAGATGTAAGACCGACATCTAGGATTTTAAGAGAATCAGCACACAGAGGTTCCAAATCTGGAGCCGTTCCGTGTAATTGCTGTTCTCCCTTAACTCCCAGGACAGAACGTCACGATAAAATTTTCAGGTTACTTCACCTGTCAGAGATATTGAATACTCTCTTCGAGGTGTCATTCCTTTGTACGCAAGACAATATATATTATATATAATATACATTGTTTCTTGTCAGGGAACCTTCATCAGTTGCGCTTCTCACAATTGAATGTCCTCTCGAACAATTCTTTATGTATTTGAAACATTTCGTTAAATTTGAAGACGCGAGATGTAAGACCGACATCTAGAACATTCTGTCCTAGGAGTTAAAGAAGAACAGCAATTACACGGAACGGCTCCAGATTCGGAACCTCTGTGTGCTGATTCTCTCGAAAATCCTAGATGTTGGTCTTACATCTCGCGTCTTCAAATTTAACGAAATGTTTCAAATACATAAAGAAGTATTCGAGAGGACATTCAATTGTGGGAAGCGCAACTGATGAAGGTTCCCTGACCAGAAACAATGTATATTATATATAATATAAATTGTCTTGCGTACAAAGGAATGACACCTCGAAGAGTATTCAATATCTCTGACAGGTGAAGTAACCTGAAAATTTTATCGTGACATTCTGTCTTAGGAGTTCAGGGAGAACAGCAATTACACGGAACGGCTCCAGATTCGGAACCTCTGTGTGCTTATTCTCTCGAAAACCCTAGATGTCGGTCTTACATCTCGCGTCTTCAAATTTTAAATTTTAATTGAACCCACGAAATTGATAACAATTTGGTGATCAGAAGTGCAGGATTAAGTGGAGTTAAAATCGTAATTTGATTTATTGAAACCCGTAGCATGGAAAAAATGGACGAAACTACCAAAAAAATAGTCAAGCAGGTTACGGGGGGACTAGACGAAAAAATAGCCCAGATTGTAGAAAAACGTGACAAGAAGGAGAAACAACATCAGGAAGAAATTCAGCAAACGTTAGTAAAATTTTTTGATGAAAAACGTAAAATAGAATTAGAAAATCTTGTCACTACGATGAAAGAAAAACAACATAATTTAATTGAAGGATTATTCTCGAAATTTGAAGAAAAACGACAAAATGAATTTAAATTGTTAAATGAACAGAGACAAAATAAATTTAAAATATTTGAAAAAAAAAACAACGCAAAACGGAAGAAAAAAGACAACTGTAATTTGAACAATTAATGCAAATAGTATCACAAGTAAATGAAACAGTTAATGAAAGAATGCAAATAGTGGAATCAGACATAAACGAGATAAATGACGACATTAAGATCCTAAAAATTAATGTGAAAACTCTTGAAATCAAAGTAGATGACATCGATTCTATCCAGAGGCAGGTGAAATGTGAAATCAGTTCCATTAAAAACACAGTACAACGTGAAGTAACTGAAGTAAATCAGTGCCATCCAAAACAAGGTGGAAACCGAAATTAAACAATTACAAGAAGATTTGCATAGAAGGAACTACCAGCACACCGGTTCCTTTAGTAAACTACCCGCGTTCATCTTGGCCCATGTATAAACGGCAATTTGAAGCCGTGGCTACAACTAATGGATGGGATAACCAAGAAAAAGCTACGTCTCTTGTAATTTCTTTAAGAGTTTCGACCTTCAGACGGCTGAAGGCAGCACTATGTTTGAATCCAATCCTAGCCTTTCCTACACAGTCCGGCAAGTTCATTCTAGACACCGACGCCAACAACACAAGTTTGGGGGCCGTCCTATCCCAGGTGCAAGATGGTGAAGAGAGGGTGATCGAGTATTACAGCCGTGGATTCTCGAAACCGGAAAGAAATTATTGCGTCACCAGAAAAGAACTTCTTGGAATAATAAGAGCTGTAGAGTATTTCTACAAATACCTCTGTGGTCGTCATTTCTTAATCCGAACAGATCATGCCGCCTTCAAATGGCTGCTGGGTATGAAGACACCGGAAGAACAACTGGCCAAGTAGATGGAGAAATTACAGCAATACGATTTTAAGGTCGTGCCGGCCGTTTGCACACTAATGCAGATGCTTTATCCAGAAGACCCTGTAGAGTCGAATGCGGACATTGTCTGAAGACGGAACAGCGAGAGGGTATTTCCATCAGACAGATCCGAGTGCAGGCCAATGAAGACTGGACAACGGAACAGTGTATCCAGGACCAAATGGCTGATCCAGACATCGAACCAATCTTGTCACTCAAAACGAGAGGGGCACCCAGGCCACGATGGGACGAGGTAGCTACATACTCGGGCGTGCTGAAATCGTTATGGGTCCAATGGGACTCTCTAAGAGTAGAGAATGGAATGCTTAAGCGAGTTTGGGAAAGCACCGATGGCCGAGAAACCAAGTCCCAACTGGTAGTTCCTAAAAAAAAGGTACCAGCCTCCTGACCGAAGTACATGATGGGATTACCGGGAGCTATCTGGGCATGAACAAAACCATAGACAAAGTTCGCCAGCGATACTACTGGGTAAATTACTTTGAAGATTTCAGAGCTAGGTGCCGGAAATGTGGCACCTGTGCAGCCAGTAAGGGCCCGAAGACCCGGACCAAGGGCAGAATGCAGCAGTACAATGTGGGCGTCCCATTTGAGAGAATTGCCATCGATGTCGCCGGTCCGTTTCCCGAGTCTGAGAGGGGAAACAAATACATTCTGGTCGCAATGGATTACTTCAGCAAATGACCTGAGGCATATGCGATACCCAACCAAGAGGCAACCACGGTAGCGACGGTGCTAGTAGAACAACTATTCAGCAGGTTTGGCGTCCCGATGGAACTACATTCAGACCAGGGGCGTAACTTCGAATCGAATGTTGGGGATCAGGAAAACGAGAACAACACCATTACACCCACAGTAAGACGGAATGGTGGAAAGATTCAATAGGACCTTGGAACAACACCTATTCAAGTTCTTCAGCAATAACCAGCGTAATTGGGATGAGCATATTCTCCTATTCCTGTTGGCATATCGCTCTGCCGTACATAATAGTACAGACCTGACTCCAGCCAGGGTCCTATTCGGAAAGGAGCTGCGATTAACCTGCGATTTAGCTTTTGGCTCCCCCGAAGAACTTTACCAAGACATCGACGATTATGCCGACCAGCTCCGACATAACATGCTTGCAATACACGAATTAGCCCGAACGCAGATGTTGGCCACCAGTGACCGGATGAAGACGCGATACGACCTCAAGGCCAATTCAGTCGGGTTCCAAGAGAGGGACAAAGTCTGGCTGCACAACCCCCAACGGAGCAAGGGTAAATCCCCAAAGCTTACACCCTCCTGGGTTGGTCCATACGAGGTGGTTAAGAGGCTTAATGACGTCGTCTACCGGATCCGTCGAAACCCCAGGGCGAAGTTGAAGGTGGTCATTTAGATCGACTCGCTTCCTACCATGGAGAGGATGTTTCTGACCGGGACGAACAGAATTAAAGGGGGGGCGGTGTAACGAAATTTCCTTAAGCCGGCCCTGGTTTCATTCCAGTACGACACCAATCTCTTTTAGGACAAAAAATTGTTCTCGAAATGGCTCGGCAGCTGGAGAATTGATGATTGATTGTACGAGAGTTTTCAATGCAGGTTTTAAAAGGAGCGATCCATAATCGCGGCAGTTAGTGCAGCGAAGAACTTATATTTAGAATTGTTGTTGTGAGATTTGAATCAGCTGTTGTATATTTGATGTAAATAAAAGTTCTAGAAAGTGGTAGTGAATAATTAGTTTTTAAATTGTAATTGAACCCACGAAATGTATAACAATATATTATGATTTTTTTTACATTATAGCAAATCTCAAAGGTGATACGGATCACTTAGTACGTAAGTTCTACTCGCACTTGACCAAATTATTATCGTTAGCAGTGTGTTTATTTGGAGAATTAATTTTTATGGCTGATTAATTGTTGCAGCAGTTGGACTTCATACGGATAATATTTTTCTTTGTGTATTATTTGTATTGAACAGCAACGTATTTCTTATTTTAACGCGAGCGATTTTGATGAAATTTCAGGAAATTTTTCCAATTATAATGAAATATTTGGGGCAATATTTAGGCAAATAGCGCATACTACAAGTGTAAGTAAAGTTTTACCAACAATAAACCGAGATATCGGAAGATGATCTGGATCTAAATTGTCAACACAAATCTGTTCAAACGAAATTTTAGCTACTATCCTCGTCTCCAGCGAGAGGCTATTGAAATATATAAACATCCAAACAATTTCACCTGCACTACGACGCGGGATATCATCTCCATCGACCAATCTGAGCCCGATATAACCGAGCTACATATAAATACCAATGCTTTACCGCTCGAGAGTCCTATTCCTCTCGAGCAGTCAACGAGATGTCATCTTCGTCCGCGCTGCTGACAATATCTGACGCAGTTCCAGATGAAAATTTTGGAATCCCATAGTTTATCCATCACAGGCCGTAAAAGCCTACATACTTTTGAAAAACTAATCATCTTTAAATTCCAGTTATTGAAGCGCTACCTTTTTGGCGGAGGCCACGCTTATCCAGATATGTATGATAATGAACTGCAAAACTTAAATTACATTTGGATCAACATATCGTTC
Organism: Octodonta nipae; assembly: GCA_034190945.1. Taxonomy (NCBI): domain Eukaryota; kingdom Metazoa; phylum Arthropoda; class Insecta; order Coleoptera; family Chrysomelidae; genus Octodonta; species Octodonta nipae. The sequence goes on from CM067219.1 coordinate 56,765,559, forward strand.
CGACACCACACTACTTTGATCTTTAAATAGGAATGGGTAAGACTTAATTTTTTCTGTGTAAGAAAGAGGAACCAGGTAATATAATAAGAGTCTCTTTGATTATAGAAAATTAACAACTTGTTTGCGATATTTTAAATTACAGATTTGACATACTTCAGAACAGCACAAAAGGCAAGTTGATTGATGGTAGCAACACGACAAGGATGACAAACTATAACTTCGCAAAAAAGTCAAGTTTATAGATGGTAGTAAGGTTTGTATATATATTCACTGATAAAGAAATCGCAACTCCCAGAAGGAGATGTTTTTATTTATTATTGTTTTGGTAAAACATAGATAGGTACAGACATAGACATAGAGAGTAAATGATTAAAATTTGGTGAATGTTTTTTCATGTGAAATTTGTTTGTTCAGTTAATATTGTAGTCGTTGTTTGAAATTTTTATAATTTACTAAAAAAACAAACTATTTGATGGGAGCCAAAATCAATGTTTAGTAATTTTAAAATGCCCAGAGTACGTGTACGCCGAATGTATCGCTAGCTAAGTGAGTTTGAAAGAAGTCGAATTATTGGTTTACGGGTTTTTTCATTTCGAGAAACCGCTAACCGCACGAACAGAAATCCAATTACTGTTATGAGATGTTGTCAAGCGTGGCTTGTTAATACCAAAAATCGGAGAAGGGTACGCACCGGACGTCGAAGGGGCACAAATGAAGTTCAAGATCCACATCTAAGACAACTCGAAGTTTGGCTGATGACTGGTTAGGAGAACAAGCCCGTCTTGTAAGTGTCCGAACGATTTACCGCCGTATAAAGTCCTTTGGACTGCATCATTATCGACCCCATCTTGTGCTACCTCTGACCATCGACGGCAACAACTACAGTGGTGCAGAGGGCGACAACAGTGGAACGTGAAATGGCATCAGATCGTCTTCTCTGATAAATAGCGATTCTGCCTGGTGGACATTATGGCCGCAGAAGGGTTAAACGACGACTAGGAGAAAGACTTCAAGTTCAATTTGTTGTTGAACGACATGTAGTCGTTATGGTATGGGGTGCTATTGCACACGGAAGTGGATCACCTTTAGTCTTTATTCGAGACAACATGACAGCGCAATGTTACCATCAGGAAGTAGTGAAGCCGTATGTACTTCCTTCATCGGCTCATGGATCCCATATTTCAATAAGATAATGCTTTAGCCTCATGTTGCTCAACGCCTCTAAATGGAAACACCATTTAGTTAACTACTACTTGTGGTACAAGGAGAGGCAACCTTACATTATATGAATTTAGTTCTTGTTCATGGCGTTACCTATAACCATTTATGTATGTATGAAAAAGGGAATGTGTCGAATAAGTCAAACAGAACAGAAGTCTGTTTTTATTGATTCTGAAGCCGTTGATCTTAATAAAATCGAGGGAGATAATGTTCATTCCAATATGAATCATCAAAAAAAAACCTGCAAGTCATATATTCTATAGGAAATAGAAATTGAGATTAATATCAATTACATTTAAGATTTTTGATGTAAAGATTATTAGATTTGGTAAAGCTATACCAAAATTAAATAATAAATATTAAAATTGCCAGAACTCAGACAATGAGAAGCTGAGCCTGGTAAAATCCTATACTATTAGGAAAGGTTGAACTGAACACTAAAAACACTGTTGTACAGATGTGGAACCTTTGCTGTGTCACAAATGTATAAACACAAAGGGTTTTACCCTAACACTAAGCCTTTGTGTTTTACAATGAAATCCGCTTCTACAGCTCAGCTGACACGTTCCAGGAGTAAACCATGTTATTTGACTTTATTAATAATATCTATCAAAACTTACACTCGAGTAAAAATAACACCCTTTCCCGTTTAAATAACTCTTGTACAATATTCAACACCATTTGTACATTCAATAAGCCTATATAGAACATATTCGAATATGGCCGGGCAGGAAAACAAGAACAGGTGGCACAGACACTATCGAACGTCCACATATAAGTAAGAAACGCAATATGATGGTTTTGGAAGAATGTAATACATTAGATGAAAGTACTACTACGGCTATGGTAACAGAAAAATACAATTTTGAGGAAATTGCATCAGGAAATACAGGTACACACTTATACTACTTACTTTCAGTTTTATGTAATTTCATGTTTTATTAGTCTGTACATATCATTAAATATGATTTGATGATCATGTTTTACAAAACAAACCATTCTGCAAATTCTTCAAGAAGCTGATCAAATAAAATCAAAAATGAAAAATCAGTCCAAATAAATTTTACAAAAAAAATCAGAAGTAAAGCTGTCCAAACAGAATTAAAAGTGTTGAACCAGATGATATCGCCGTTGAAATCAAACTTGATATCTGTTTGCACATCTCCGTTTAAAATTAATTAGAGTGTTAATAGCAACCCGTCAAGATCGCCACTATTGAGAAGACTATCTACAAAAGAAGAACAATCGGACTGTGATACATCATATACTCTGTCTATAGCTCAAACATCATCATCAACAAAATTCTTTGACATGGGATATGCATCCGACTGCAATGACTTTATAGAATATGACAAAAAAAATTGAGAATTTTGGAATGTACAATTAAGAAAATTCAAAAAAGTACTGGCTCATACATTGGTGTTCCTATAAAATATTACTATTTAATAGATTTAATTCATAACCAGATAAATATTCCATCTAACCGCATATTAGTATGGTTGAAAAAGAAAAAGTTAAAAAACTCATTCCTTGAACTTTCTGATGACTTTTCAATAGGTAAAACCTATTCTAGCAAGATATTTTTCAAAATTATACCTGTATTAGCAAGTGCTATGCGCCCCAATGAATTAAATGAAAGAATATTGCCCATGGCTTTAAGATATAAATTTCACAAAGTCAGTTGCATCACTGATTGTTTAGAGATAGAAGTAGAAAAGTTATCAAAGGAATTGAATCAAGCTCTTTCTTGGTCAGATTATAAAAAATGCAAAACTATAAGATATCTTGTTTCTTGCACTGCAAATGGACTAGTACATTATATTTCACCCGGCTATGGGTGTTGCACAGTTGGGTTGAAACATCCGACTTTGAAGAATGTTTGCAACCTGGTATGTGAGTAATGGCTGGCAAAGGGTGTGTATTTACGGCAGAAGGGGAGCTATTGGTGCGGCCTCCAATTGTCGCATTTGGAACTAAATTGTCTAAAATTGATGCTAAGGAAACACAACAATTAGCTAGCTTGAGGATTCACATTAAGCGAGTAATCAGAAGGTTACGTGAATTTAATATGTTAAAACTACACGCTTGTCATAATTTAAGTTTGGTCAAAATAGCATGTGGTTTAATCAACTTACAAGATTCTTTAATTAAATAAAGAGAAACAAGAAACGTATGCATTTTTATTTCATCTATGCTTTTATATAACAGAGGATAGACATTTATATGATACACAAATAAGTTTTACTTTTTTATTCGATTGGAAATTAGGATCGGTCACACAAAATAAACATTTCTTCAGTGCACTTAAATACATTTGGACTTGAATATGGACATTTATTGGTAGGTTGCCCAATTATACATAATTAAATAGGTTTTGACCTTCATGGGGCACTTAATTTAAATAATTTTATCCTTAGCAATACCATCAGGTGAACCAGCTATTATAGAGTAAGTTTTAGAAGCCATAAGTCCACATCTCCTGATTTTTTTCCCAGTTTCACACTAACGTACTTCATTTCCTAAAGTTCTACCACGCTTCATGGCTGGTGTGCGTCACATCAGCTTTTTGGCAACTACTGGCTTCATAAACTCTAGATGCTGTAATGCGCCCATATCTTAACTCATGTCTGAGAGTATTTTTGTGCTGGTCTCTTATTTCAATTTCTATTTGATGCAGAATTTCATCACTCAGATTTATTTTACTCACAAAATTATCACAGTATCCTTCTTTAAAATTCAGCCAAAGGTGGTGCATTGATTCTCTTCGTACATCTTTACAAATAAAGTTTGTCTGATGCATCAATAACTCACAGTTAGCAAGTTTCCTCTTTTGGCCTTCAGTAAAAAAATAATACTGTGGTATCAGATTGTAAAATTTGTGTACCATTTGACAAATACTTTTCAGTAATATATTTTCGAATAGTGTCAACTCTAGACAGTTTGGACTCTTTGAACTCTTTGCTCCTGCGGTGAACCCACATAAAGAAGGGCAATGACATGCTTGCAGCCTCCTTGAGCTGCAACACAATGATGACATTCCACAGATATTACCTGTCCTTCGCCTTTATCAATTTTCAATGTTACTGTATATAACTTAGCATGAACCTTATGCTCTGGGCAAATCCTACATTTCAGAGTGCAAAAATTGCTCTCCCGTCTTAGTTGCACGTAACTTGTAGCATCATCTTCATATGATGGTAGTGAGGACGTGCAATAAATAAAATATAAGTAAATTAAAGAAGTTGATAGATTATGTTTAATTTACCTTCTGTAAGAATCTGAAGCTTATAGGTAGGTTCATTGTTAAGTTAGGGCAATAAAAATAATGTTTAGCAATATAGATTAATAACTTAATGCGAGAAACTCTCCCAACACGAACAAATCAATCCGGGGCAAATTATAGTTATTTGCTTTAATAAAACCGTGTTCCATTTTATTGATTTCTTGGCAACAACAAAAACTAGATAAATGTAGGAATTACTCGAAACCTCAAACAACACAGTGAGAGAGTGAACGAGTGACGTCATTCTTTGTGATTGGTGTTCCAACTAAAATGGCTAATCTTAATGCTTACTTTAAGTTTAAGACATTTAATATCACTCATTTCTATTTTGTTTGAATACTGTCATCTAGCCTATTCAGTTGAATAAACAAATAGTTTAATTTAAATGAATTGTATAATATTTAGTGACATTTAGAACAGGGAAGGCTACATATATAAACGAAAGAAAGTCCACAATTTTTTTTATATATATATATATATACTCAATAGGTACAGTTGCTTATGTGGGGTTCGAGGCCTGTCCAGTGTCTACTGCAGGGAGTGTTTTTTTTTTCTTGTTTTATCCACTTTAATCAGGTGCGAGTAGATAGAACTCAGATTATTTATGTCAGTTTTCGCATTTAAGGCATTATCTTCTTGAGCTATCCTCCACATTTCCAGGAATGTTCTTTTTTTTGGTATTTTTTTTTCAGTGTCCAACACAGTAGTATTATCAAAATCTGGCTTGAGGCCTGTTAAATTGGAGTGAGCGGCCAGAGCACAGGTGTTATGACATTTCTTGATGTTGCTTTTGTGTAAGCAGATTCGTTGGCTTACTTTGGTTTTGGTGGTTCCAATATAGCTAGTATCACACTCCAAGCACGGAATTCTATATACCACATTTGACCTTTTCATTACTGGGTCTTTGTCTTTAGTTTTAGTAATGAAGAGTTCTAATGTGATATAACTAGGTATTTAGGTCCTTTGGTATCAATTCCTTTAGTTTTTTGGTAAGGGATCCTACATATGGTAATGTGATGAAGCTATGAACCTGTTCTTCTGTTGATACCCCACTTAAATGGTTTGTATTGCTGTTATCAAGGCTAGTTTGTGTATTTGGGTTATTATATAGGATTTTTCGTATTAATGATATTGGGTATCCATTCTATATTAACAACTTCTCTAAGATTTTCAAGTTTTTTTGCTTAAAAGATTCATGAGAGATCTTCACTACGCTGGTCTTTAAGTTAGGGATAATGTTCATTTTTACCCTGAAGGGGTGATACGACAGATAGTGTATGTATCTTCCTGACGCATAGTTTTTTTGGTGCCAGTCCGTCATAAGTTTCCCCTCCTTTCGTATGACTAAAGTGTCTAAGAACGCAAAACTGTTTTTATGTTATTTTTCAATTGCGATTTGTAATTTAGGATTAGAACTAGATTAATATGTCAAGGCATTGGTCGGCTTCTTTTTCTACTAAGGGAAGAAGCAAATCATCTACAAATTTTTTACAAAAAGGAACTTTACATGGAAATCTAGGTAATGAACTGTCAAGAGCAAGATCTATACAGAATTGAGCTAATATTGGAGACAGGGTGCTGCCCATTGGAATATATATTGTAAATAGAAGAAAAGACTGTTGATTCATAGACGAATTTCAATAACCTTAAGAACTCATCTTTAGAAATAGGGCTATGTGGAGCAATATCAGTCAAAATGTGTTTACACACAGAGATGCTAATTCTACAGTGATGTTGGTGAATAAAGAAGCTGCATCAAAGTTGACCAAAAAGTAGTTATTGAGAATGGCTGTGTTTTAATGAAGGCTGTTAATTCAAATGAGTTTTTTACATAATATTGATTGTTGAAATTGTAAGCTTTCGTTAGTACATCCTTAAGAAAGTTTGTTATTTTGCCATTGGGGACATTAATGCTAGAGACAATTGGTCTGAGACTCAAAGGTTCTTTATGAATTTTGGGAATTGCATACCTGCTGTTCCTTGATACTGCATAAGTTGAGTTGCTAGTTCAGGTGTAATGATGTTCCTTTGCTTCAGGTTAGTGATGATCTTATTAGCTTTTTGTTCTAGGGAGGCTGATGGATCTCTTCTCAGTACTCTATATGTTTCTTCATCGTGTAGTAAGTTGGTGGTTAACTCGTTGTATTGATCTTTGTACATTAACACTGTTGTGGAACCTTTGTCAGAGTTTATAACCACTAGATCTTGGTTAACACAAAGAAACCTCTTCGTTGTGTGTAGACATTTGTTAAGGTAGTCCATATTTCGTTTGTCATTCATTATGTAATTTGTTATGATATTAGTAGCTCTTGCATTAAATATGTCTATATATATATATATATATATATATATATATATATATATATATATATATATATATATTGATGTTTTGCAGTTCTGCGACAAGGGAAGGAATGTTAATATCTTGACTTGAGGGTGGTACACAGAATTTAGGACCTAACTGGAGAACAGTTTTGACTTCATAAGGCAAAACGACATTTGTCAAATTTCTCAACCAACAGTCCTGGGTTACTATGGATCATTTAGTGCTCTCCATTAATTTATCAAATTTCTTTATGTTGGTTCTACATGTTATGTTAAACGTTTTTTGGGCTCTGACCCTGATTTTGCGTTTAAATGTTGTCCAAACTTTAAGGGGTAATGACAAAATAATATTATTTATAATAATAGGTTGTCTACAGGTCAAAAACTTTACTTGTGTATATATATTTCTTTATTTATGTATATATTACAACTAACAGTAACTTACTGATAAATACATTGTATAAAAATTGTACCTAACACACATAAGTCTTTTAATTACAAATACCTAATAAGGATTAGTTTTGGATAAAAAGTCTCTTTAAACAGTTAAGGAATTAATAAATTAGTTATACTTCATATATTTATTTAAGTTATTCCAATTGCAGGAATAATCAATTTTTAGGTGACCCTGTTGACTCAGTCCAAAATTACCAGGCTTGCAAAGATTCCATTCGTAATTTTCCGAGAATAGTAGCCTTGGCCTTTTATCGCTAGAAGTTTTCATTTTTCTTTGACACGTATCCGGACTTTCATAACTGTCATATCTGAAAATTTTAAATTGTAAACATTGCTAACACAAATATATATGTCTGATTTTCAAATATTCGTGTAACATTTTTTAAACTGTGCATACCGAGCCGTTTCATTAGGAATGCTACCCCGTTTACCGTTTTCCAATTGCGACGCACAAAGAGACACTGTGCATAGTGCATAGCATAGCACACTATGCTTGTGTAAAAGGAGATAAATGGAACGTGCTTTAGTTCTTCAAATACAATACAGATGTCATTATTAAAAAAAGTAATCACAAAATAAAAATTTAAATAAAACTATTGCACATTCAAATTTGTTTGCCCCTTCGTTATAAATAACTGAAATAGACAATGGGGTATATTTTTCTCTCATATTATTTGAAATTACATTTCAGTAGTTAAAAACTCATTTTCTTAATTGGTAATTCTGCTTAACATATACACAATATATTACTGTATTCTGAACCTTCTGGTCGAGCAGGCAAACAATTTGTAGTTGTGACAAGATGATTGGCGTTGTTAGTTTTATCTCTCTGTAACTTAATCGAATATTACTTTGTAAGATAGAGATAGAACGAAAGAAGTTGTTGTCACTTGACTGTATGTCACCTCAATATATGGTAATATAGACTATGACTGCTTACAGACAATACACAGAAATTTTCCTTGTTCATTTCTGTGCGCACACGGTGTCATGCGGGAGTACTAATGGAACGGAAAAGACTTGCACACTGTGTCACACAGTGCCTCTCTGTGTGTAATGGAAAACAACCTTAGTCACTTGACGCACTCATTATAGGAATAACAGCTGTCAATTATTCAGTAATATAAACTGAAAGTTGAAGAAAAAAAATTATGAAAAAAAGTGGCACTTAGTTGACGTTTATGGATTAAATTTTTTTTCGGATTTCTGAAAAAAGTTACGTTCCATGTCAATAAAACTATATGGGGCCACTTCATGAATTACCTTAGTATATACCGTTTAAACTACCCCAATCGATAAAGCTGCTTTCAAAAAATGGGAAAGTAACTATAGATCAACATAAATAAACATACCTGCCGGATATAGTTCCCTCTTTTTTTAGAAATTGGTAAACAGAAGACATGCATCACGGGTCGACGATAATTCAATCTGAATCAAATCTGAAGCTACTGACACAAAGTTGTAGACAGAAAATATCAGAATATCAGACTTCTGTAAAAGAATTTGGAACAACTTGAATTTGCCATTTCTTATTTTTGTCCGATTCCTTGTGAAAAAATGGCCTAACTTGTATTATATATATATATATATATATATATATATATATATATATATATATATATATATATACGTTATATCACACTTCAATTAATTTAAAAAAATATTTAGATAAACACAATATTAACTTTTAAAATAGAAATGAAAAAAATAACAATATAACTGACAAAAGTTCTGAGTAATAATGAATACAGTAGAAGAGAAATTTTACAATATATAAGTTAGTTTAAAGAGGCTGAATAGGCATAGTTGACATGGCGATTCTCACGGATGTCGGCGGCGCCCTAATATGACACCGCACGTGTCGCTGTGTCAGCTGGAATGTTGAATTGTCGTTACGATATAAGTTCGTGCTAAGTTAATAGTATAAACTTATATAACAACTCCCATCCATATAAAAAATTGATGGTACAGCATCAACTTTTACATCAAGTTCTGGAGTTCTGTATCGTCGGTTGGATTCAGGAGGCTGTGTAGCTTTTCTTTGGGCTTAGGGTTTGATGGTGCTGTGTGGTGTGTGCTGGACAGCGGAGCTTGGTGTAGTGGTATTCTTGAACCTCTTCTGGATTGACTTCATTGTGAGGAGTATAATCACAATTACTACTAAGGTGGTCATTGTGATTGTGAGCCAGGACGTATGCTTTTCTAAGGGTGGTTGTTCCATCAGCTTTTCCAGTTCCTTAGAATATTGGGTGAGCTTATGGTTGGCAACATCTAGGTCTTGTACATCTAATTCTTGTAGCTGTAGGGGTGTCAGGTTTGACATCTCATTGGCGGCTGGCATGCCGTTGCAGCAGTTGAAAGGAATGTCCTCTGGGTGGTTTCTGTATGTGATGTTTTGGACATTTTTAGAAGTTCTTGTAGCATGGACCCTTGTGTTGTCGATAAAGGCATTGCAGTCGGGTTGGATTTGCAACACTGAATTTGTCGATATGGTTTGTGTCTTGCCTTTTGCATTTGATGGTGATGGCCAGTGGTCTTGAAACTGAGATCAACCAAAAGTTTACGTCAATCTCTTGGATATTATAGTTTGCTGCATATAATATCAAACTTTTGCAGGTTGCTGGAGGTGTGGCTGGCTGTCTGAGAAGCTGACCTTCGCAGATGGCATCTTTGTCTATTGGATGTGATATGGCTTTGGAACAAATCCTATGATGTTTGGTTAAAGGCTTGCAGTCGCCCAGGTCTTCGAAGGAGGTGTATAGTAACGAATCGTCATCTCTCGCGATAAATTTTGTCTTTATTGAAAGTATATGATGGAAACCTGTTCGATCATCCAAAATAGGGATCGGCTAAAGGTGGTAAAGGGTGTAAATCTCAGGATCAACTAAAGGGATTTTGAGTACAAAAATGATTTTGCTGTTGATTTGAAAAGCTTCCAATTCTATCAGATCAATGTACTGAGCAACATTTGAACTGTAAATAGGAAGTGGTAAATTATTTTCATGTAGTGACTGAGAAATCTTTTGAAGGGAATCGACCAAATCTACTGGGGTTATGATCGAACTATGTAAAATTTTAAAGCGGGCGAAAGAGACTGCAGTTAGAACATCATCTAGAGTGTTTTCAATAAATATGTAACTCTCCATTAGGCTTTCACACAGATCTAAGATATTGATTTGAAATTCATGAAAATCAAGATCATTTGAAATATATAAAATTGAATCGGAGATATTTGTTTCTTTACTAAGTCTTGAATTTGGTGTAGTAGTAATTTTAGTTATACAGTCATTTATGTATTCACCATCTGTTGCGTCTAAGTTTCCTGAAATAGCTTTCCAAACTGATCCCAGTCCGTTAATAAGTCCGCGTTTTCTTCTGTTAGTAGGGTAAGATGTCTGTATATTTAGAGTTAACGGATTTAGAAATTTGTTTCAAGAGGCTAATATGTGTTTGTATTTTTGGTTTAAATGATTTGGTATTATTTGTGTTTTCGGTAATTGTCTCTAAAATTCGGTTTAGTATGGCGTCGTTATTTGAAATAGCACCTCTGAAAGGGCTGAGGTCTTTGAAGACAAGAAGTGTCCATTTGTCGTTTGAAATTTTAAGTGTGCCATCTTCATGGAAGAAAACTTCTATTGTATTGTTAACGGGTGTAAGAGAGTATTGTCGGAGGTTCACGACTGAAAACAGTTCACAGAATCTGAAAAGAAGGGATTCATTCAAAATATGGTTTTAGTCTGTCAATGTTAATTTTACTGATTTGGTTAGTCTGTAAGTTTATAACGATGGCAGAGTTTTTTCTTATCGCGGTGATTTCAAAAGGTCCATTGAATTTGTTTTCGGATTTGCTTTTAATCTGAGACTCATTCACGTAAACTTTGTCGCGTACTTTGTATTCTGGTTGGTTAGTCGAAACATGTTTGTCAAATCTAACTTTAGATTTTTGTTTTTGTTGGTCGGTTTTTGCGCGGGCAAGTCTATAATAGTAGTTCATTCTGTTGTTAAGGTCCCCAACATTTTTGGAAATGAGTTTTACCTGATCGTATATTGTTTCGGGGGTCTACTAGAAGTGTGCCCAAAGATGAGTTCGTAGGGCGTGAAACCAGTAGTCTTGTTTTTAGTGTTGTTGTAGCAGATAACTGCGTAAAGGAGGACGTTGAATGGATGTTCGTCCGGATGTTCAGCTGTATTTGCCCTTATCATTTCCGCTAAAGTCGCGTGAAACCTTTCGATAGAACCATTTGATTCGGGATGGTGGACACTTGAAAATGATAGTTTTATGTCATGTAGTTCGCACAGCTCTCTTATGAGAGTGTTATGAAATTCACGTCCATAATCACAATGGAAGCGAAGAGGTGTACTGTAATGTTGGAAGAAGAAGGGTGTTTACTACAGTTTTAGCTGTTTTGTCACCAATTGGGTAGGTCTGAGTAAATTTGGTGAGTTCATCCCTAATAGTCAGTGCGTAGTTTGTGGTTGGATATTCGAAAATATCAATGTTGATACGTTCGAAAGGCGTTTTGGTGTTTCAGTTATGAAAAAAAGAGCACTTAAGTTTTTTCTACAGAACTTTACTTTTTGGCAAGTTTCGCAGGACTTAATAAATTGCTCTACACTTTTGATTAGTCCAGTCCAATTATACTTTTCTTTAATGCGTCGGATGGTCTCGTTAATTCCAAGATGAAGGTTATTTTTGCCGCAGTGGTACTGCTCTAGTATAACGGGAATCTCGTCTTGTGAAGGGGTTGTCACGATATTTTGACAAATTTTAAGTTTTACGTTTTTGTCTGCAAGTATAAAGGATAGTGTTTCAAGAATCGGTAGTTCTACTTTGTTTTCAATACAAAAAGTTTCGGATTCGTCGAACTGATCTTGGTTGTTATAGAGGATATTAAAAAGATGTGAGACAACTGTTCCAGGATAAAAGGGTAAAGGGACAATTAAATACTTTCTATGCCGGGCAGATTTGCTGGCTAGAATGTTTAGTGTGTCGGTAGTGAAATTTGGGTCTTCTTCGAAAATGTCTTCGATGATTTTGTCATGCAACTGATTGAGTTTATTTTGCCAGAAGAAAGTGAGTATTCGTTTGTGAGATTTGTCTAGGAGTTGGGCGTTAGAAATTTCTATTTTTGAGTAATCGATTATCGACTCGGTTTTATATAATTGAACAAATCGATTAAATTCTCTTGTCATTCGTTCGTCATGATCATCGGGTTCTTGATCATTATCGGAATCTGGTTGTTCTGGGTCGGTTTCGTTACTTGCAAAGATGTTGATTTTAGAAATAAAGTCGGTGCATTGTTTGAAGTGATTAATTTTGATACGGGAAAGAGCGTCTGCGTTCAAGTTTACCTTGCCGGGCTTGTATTCGATTTTATAGTTATACTCCTCTAGTTTGAGGCGCCATCTGGCTAGACGACTGCCAGGGTCTTTGATCGAAAAGAGCCAAGTAAGCGGACGGTGGTCACACAGAAGTGTAAACTTTCTCCCAAAAAAAATAGGGCGAGACCAAGAAAAGATTTAACATCTTTAGGAGTTTGGGGTTCAGGAAAATTCTGGAGGCATTCAACCTTTGAAGGGTTTGGTTTTACTCCTTCTTGGGTGATCAGATGACCTAGGTAAGCAACTTCCTTACGGAGAAACTCACACTTGTCAGGTTGAATTTTCAAGTTTGACTATCTAAGACGCTTAAATACTTCTGTCAAACGGGACATGTGCTCATGGATGATGAATAAACGATAATCTCATCCATGTAGACAAGGCAACGTTCATTCTGGATGCCCAGAAGAATGTTGTCCATGACCCTCTGAAAAGTAGACACCAAATGGCATACGAACACATTCGTAATGTCCATTGTCAACAGAGAAACCGGTCTTGGGAACGTCTTCCTCAGGGATTTCCAACTGGTGGAACCCGGAAGCGAGAGTGTCGAAAAGTATTGACACTTACCAAGTTGGTCGAGGAGATCAGAAATGTTGGGCAGAGGATATTTATCGTCTACAGTGAGTTCATTTAACTTCCTATAGTCGATAACAACTCGCCACTTTTGCTTACCAGAAGCATCGAGTTTCTTGGGGACAACCCATACGGGGGAGGACCAACAAGAAGAAGAAGAGTGCCTAATAATGCCTTGATCAAGCATTTTGGCAATTTGAGTTTTCACTTCCTCTTTATGGACTTGAGGATATCTGTAAGATTTTGTGAAAACGGACTTGGCATTATTGGTGTCAATTGAATGTTTTACTGCGTTGGTAAAGGACAAAACATCGCCTTCAAGATAGAAAATATCTTCGATTTCTTAACAGAGGTTCGTGATAAGTTCTCGCTCAAGACGTCATTAAGGTGTTCTATACGAATTTGTTCCCTAATAGTTAAGTTTCTGTCTAAGTTTATAGAGTCAGAGTAATCCTGTGTATTCAAATTTAAGAGAGGGTGTGTAAGGTCAAGGGGTTCTAAATGAAGATTGGAAAAGTTAACAGATTTGGGTATTGTGTTCGCGTTTATTATCGAAGTCAGAAATTCTCCTTTTGAATTAACATGTACAACAGCGTTGGGAAGTTGTACTTTGTCAATTACTTGTGTCGGTAAAATTGCGTCGGTGTTTGAAAGTTCACATTTTAGTTTGAAAATTTGTGCGGTTCTTGCTGGAATAGTTATTTGATTGTTATGAGTACAATTTGCTATTTTAGTATTGGGAATGTCTGTCGGTTGTGTTTTAGGTTGATCGTGATCGGGGACTTTATGTAGAGGAATAGTTTTGAAGTTCGTTATTAACTGTTTTGATTTTAAGTCAACAATACATTCCTAATGCTCAAGAAAATCAAGACCTAATATCCCATCAAACTCAATATCTAGATTGTAGATAAAAACCTTATGAGGGTTACCTATGGCAAATGGAATAAGAGTTGATTCAGAAATAGGGATTTTCTCGTGAGTAATACCTTGGATTGTCACTTTTTCGGGAAATCTTTGACGTAAATTCTTAACGGTATTTTCTTTAAAAATGGAGATACCAGCTCCGGTATCGATGAGAAGTTTAAGTTTTTCGGAAGCATCGTGAATGTAATAAAGATTTTTAGAGTTTACCGTTAAAAGAGGACTTAGAGAAATGCTTGTTCCGGAAAATTCGCATTTGGGTTGAAATCTTCCAGATTCAAATTCTGGATTTGGGTTTGGACTTCGGAAATGGTAGTTGTTGAATCCGAGGGCTGATCTAAGCTCGGGAGAGCTAGAAAATTCTGGTATTCGTGACTGTTCAAAGGTGTAACGAAATTATCGTCTGGAGTTTGTTCAATTTCGTAATCGACAGGATTTTGACTGAAATCGACATAAATGTATAGGCTATTTTCAGTATTATAGCCGTAGTCGCTTACTGAATATTCTTGATAATCAGTATTCAGGTGTTCATTGAAATGATGCGTCCTTTCTGGACGATAGTGAGGGTTTGTCTGTATTACAGACGGTCGAAATTGATTTGGTTTAAATGGTGGTTGAATGGGTTTTCGGACCTGAAATGTGGGTTTAGGAGGAGCAGATTTGTGAATTTTTTGCTCTTCAAAATATGACAACTGAAGTTCTCGTCTGATTCGAGAGTGTGCCTCCAGAAGGTCTTTGGGATTGCTGGCACGAATTATTTGGCCTAGACGTGGTTCTAATCATGTAAGAAATGTATTCAGAACCATCGTATCTACAAGGGTTGTCTGAGCGTCTTTTTGTTCATTGGTTAGCCCAGAGCATTTTTGGATGCATGAGTGCATTTTCGCACTCAAAACCTGAAGCCTATTATAAAAGGTCAGAGGGGACTCATTAGAAAGTTGTTTGAGGCGTTGGAGATCGTGGATCAAAGAAGACAGATCGCGTGTTTGATTTCTAAATATGAAGCGGGGTTTCTCGAGTTGACCAACTGAGCCGCTTTGCCTCTAAGTTTATTTTTAATATGAATGACTAGCAGATATTTTTGATCTGCAGTCGACATATTGTACGCACATTACATGAAGGTGGCCAAGGAGATCTGGTCGCCTTCAAATTCCGGAATGATAGAAAATATTTCCGATAACCGGTACTTTTCGGTTTCATCAGAAACTACATTATTTTTTGCTTGTGCCATTTCGATATGTCAGAATTAAAAGTATACACAAGTTGAAAAATAATAAAAAATAAAATAAACGAGGGACTGTAAAATGGGTTTCAATTAAAATATAGTATAAAAATTATTAAAGGAATGTATATAAATGGGGAATAAACGATATTTTGGATAATATAACGGTAAAGAATGAAATAATAAAATAAATAAGTAACCGTAAATCAAAATATATCAAATAAATATTTCAATTCAAATAAATCAAGTAATATCTCAATTCAAATCAAGATAATCAAATAAATCAAATTATCAATCAAATAATAAAAATATCAAATAATCAAATATTTCAAAATAATCAAATAATTCAATTCTTTAAAACCTTAAACGTTAGACGATTCACTACTATTCACATCAACAGGAACATTGGAAGATCCGTGTTCTCCTTGTTACCGCACTTGGGACTTCTTCCAGGTTCTTTGCTCCGTTGAAGGATAGGAATCCGCCGCTACCAGTTAGAAGTAAGCTCGTGTTCTAGTAACGTTGACGGATCCTACTGACTGCGCCAATTTGTTATATCATACTTCAATTAATTAACTTTTTAAAAAAACTTTTTTTAAAATAAACACAATATTAACTTTTAAAATAGAAATTAAAAAATTTACAATATAACTGACAAAAGTTCTGAGTAATAATGAATACAGTAGAAGAGAAATTTTACAATATATAAGTTTAAAGATGCTGAATAGGCATAGTTGACATGGCGATTCTCACGGATGTCGGCGGCGCCGTAATATGACACCGCACGTGTCGCTGTGTGAGCTGGAATGTTGAATTGTCCCAAAATTTGAAGCGACCGAAGTAATCGAACCAGTAGTCATTTTGAAGCTTAACGCCTCTACTTTCGAATGCTAAGTGCACTTTTGAAAAAATCCAATATAGCGACTTCAATATAGTGGTGGAAAATTATATATATATATATATATATATATATATATATATATATATATATATATATATTGTTGAACATTCTTTTTATTATCGGTTTATAACTATAAAATATTGTGCGAAAAAACATAATTTTTCTATATATCATAAACAGTCCCATACAGACCTCAACATCCACAATACTTCATGTCATCCCGTCCAACATAAACTTGCAGCATATCATTCCATAATACACAGATTAGCTGTCCCCTGATCTAAATCTAACTCAAATCTCAAATTATTGATAATATATTATCCACAAAATTGAAGAAAAAGGTATAGAACAGGTATACCCATCCCGTACTAAGTCTAACTCTAAATTTTACCAACCCATCACATTTATCGGTTCTCCATCTGAAAAACATTCCCGTTTTTTTACAAAACAGAAATATTCAAACAGCCAAATGCCAATAAAACTAATAATAATCTGGCCAAACACATAAAAAATACTTCTACATCGGTCACACAGAAAGGTCATTTAAATCAAGATGTTCTGAACATGTAAAAGCGAATGAAAATCAGAAATACAATATATCTACCTTTGCTGACAATTTTTAAAATGAAAATCACTCCACCAACTAGTTTCGAAATATTACATGTAGAATAAAAAAAAAAAGGAAAAAACAATCTATTATAAAGTCACTTGAAATCAATAAAAACAAAAATTCATCATATTTTTTGAAATGACCAAATAGATACAAATTATGTCTCTTACTTATTCTCAATATCCTTATAAAATTCATGATCATATTAGTTAGTAGTAGGTATTTAGCTTTACTGTGTATGGTTACCACAATGCCTGCAGAAGATCACTTTACATTTCTTTTAACATCCTTAAGCTGCACTACTAAACAACAACTTTGGAAATTGATATATTGATGTTCCGAGACTTTAAACGTCTTTATTTTACCAAAATAAAATCACTTATTTACAAAACAATTTGACTAATACTATCAGCTGATGTGCTAGACGATCTTCAACTAAAAATAAAACTCATTTCTGGTCTGCCAGTGTATATAGTATTCGATTCTGGAATCACGTTGACTCAGTTTTTTTCCCATTAATTGAAGAGCTAACTTCTAGAAGGTTTCTTAATTTTTGGGGGCGGAAAATGAATGTTATAACATTATGTTTTGATCGATTTTTAATGTTTTAAAATATATTATGCAATGTCGTTATTTCGAGAAAAAGGAACGGTTTTCTAAAGACGGCATGGTATATTACTTTTCATAAAGTCAGAGAAGAAGAACTTACTCAGTCTCACCAAATGAAACGCTTAAGCTCCTGTCCCTAGTATGGGGTACGGGTATGGGTAAAGAAACTCTTCGGAAAATACCATTCTCGTCGTATATTCCAAAAATAGAATTTCCTTTCGATGAACTCTCTCCAAATGTGTAGGTATCATCCGACTCTGCAACATTAATACGATATTGAAATTCATTTGATTGGAGAAAGCCAATTAAAACTCCCGTAACCTGTTGCTAACACAAACAGCAAGAATTATATAAAATCAAAATTAAAAGAACTCTCGGCAAATAGCTGTTTTTGGGTTTTTTATATTATTGTTAAATACAATATAAATATGTATTCAATGTTCATAGTGCAAACCTATATATACTTTAAAAAAGTTACATTAGGTAGCCCATAAGCAGCTGCATATATAAAATGTTGAAATATGGGGGAGTGTAAATAGTTATACCGGGTAATTCAAAAAAGTTGTATTCGGTGGGCCATAAATACTTGCATTTCCAGGTAGTTGTTAGAATTATTATATGTATGTATATATATATATATATATATATATATATATATATATATATATATATATATATATATATATATTCTTTGTTATATCTGGTGTACATACGTTTCTCGGTTTGTGCTCTGAAAAGAACATTTTACCTGACGTTTCGCCAAAATCTCATTTGGCATTTCCAAAAGATGAAATCTGAAAACAGATATATATATATATATATATATATATATATATATATGTTTTAGGTGGTTTCCGGGAATTCATCCGCGTACTTGATAACTGATCCCTACCGGGATTGAAGACGTTTCGGCAGAGTCACATCTGCCCTCTTCAGATCGGTTCGCATAATTCTCGCAGCCTTCTGCTTTCGCTTCGAGTTACTCGAATACTAAGATTTTCAGAAGCGCTCGCGCTGTTATATAGTCGCGGTGCGGCGCATATTGGTTGGCACCGTGAACGGCTGCGTGTGATTGGCCCTTGGCGCTCAGTGGGCACGCCTCCCGCCTGCTGATTTGTTATTTCCGGTTGAGTTGTTATTGGATGGGTCCGAGCCGGTACAGTGTTTAATAGAATTTTCCAACAATTCGATAAGTTCTGAATTTCATTGCGTGCGTTTAGACTGTGAGGCCTCTTCGCTATTTCAATTGCCTCTCTTACGAGTCTTGATTTCGGGTGTTCTATATTTGTCAGTACTCTGGTGTTCTCAAAGTCTATTTGGTTTGAGGTCGTGGTGGCGTGTTCCGCAATGGATGTTGTTTTTTCCTGCTTTCTTATGGCGTTCTGGTGTTCATCACGTCTAGCTTGAATTCTTCAGTTAGTTTGCCCCACATAGGTTTCATGACAGACTGCACATGAAATCTCGTACACTCCCTGTTGTTCTAAAGGGATCCTCGTCTTCGGAGTCCTCAACACCCTGCTTATTTTTCTGTCTGTATTGAAAATAGTATCGATATTGTGTCTCCGTAGAATTTGCAATACTGTCCGTGGTACCCATGACATACGGTAAATACGCCTTCGTTATTGGTGTCTCATGCTCCTCTTCTGTTTGTCTTGGTTTTGACTTTAGGGCTCTTTGTATATTTCGGTCTGCAAATCCGTTTTGTCTCAGACATGAGTTTAAACTGTCCATTTCCTGTTTGATGTTATGCTGGTCAGCTAGTCTTTATGATCTGGTTACTAAAGTCTTGACGACGACTGGCTGGTGATGAGAATTAGCATGAAGATATCTGTTGGTGTGAGTTGCTTTCCTATATATTGTATGGCCGAGGGTTCCATCTTCCTTCCTATGTATGAGAACATCAAGAAATGGCAGTTGATTGTTGGCTTCAACCTCCATGGTAAATTTTATTTTGTGATGGATGCCATTAAGGTGGTCTAAAAATGTGTTGAAGTGTTCCCTCCCATGAGGCCAAATCACAAATGTATCATCCACATATCGCAACCATAAACTGGGTTTAAGAGTTGCTGTTCTTAGTGCCAACTCCTCAAAGTTCTCCATAAAAAGGTTCGCTATTACTGGTGAGAGTGGTAATCCCATTGGGACTCCTTCCACTTGTTTGTATCGTTGGTTCTCGTAAACAAAATAGGTGTTCATCAGACAGTGCCTTGTTAAGTATACAAGGTGTTGAGGTGGTTTGTATTTTTTTATTATATCCAAGGCTTCGTCGATAGGGATGTTAGTGAAAAGGGACACTACGTCAAAACTTACAAGAAGACACTCTGGTTGTAAGACCGTTTTTCTGTGTATTTCGATGAAATGTGTGGAATTTTTCACGTATGAGTCTGCCCCCTCTGCAAACGGTTGAAGTTGTTGCGCAAGGTATTTAGCTAGCTGTTGTGTTGGGGATCCAATTGAGCTCACTATTGGCCTCAAAGGTGCACCTTCTTTATGTACTTTTGGCAACCCATAGAATTTCGGACATCTCGATGATTTTTCACGCGGAATGAGTTGCAGTTGGAAATTTTTGTCGATCCTACTTGCTTGGATTTTGGCCTTGGTTGTTTTCTCCAGATAAGTTGTTGGGTGAGTAGTAATTTGTTTATATGCTAGATCTTGTAGCAATGTTTGCATTGTGTTTGAATATTCCGCTGTATCTAAAATTAAACTCGCATTTCCTTTATCAGCAGGTATAATGGCAACGTCCTTGTTGAGGCCTCATTTTCTTCTATAGATTCTTTTGGGTGGTTTAGACTTTCTTAGAACATGTGACACATCTTGTCGAATTATTTCAGCGGTTCGATTTTGGGCTTCTGTTGGAGCTTCAATTTGTTAAATTTTGTTTGTTGCACTGTTGTCAACTCTGCATTTGTTTCGGCCCTAAATCCGCTAATATCATCGAATTTATCCCTGTAGGTGGATATCTAAGAGTTTAGTATTAAGAACATCCAAATCTCTTCTGACATCACGTAGGGCTTCCCTAAGTAGGGCACAACTAGCTTTCCATAAGATATTTTGTGATTTTCTGTTGTTCTTCCAGAACTTTACCGTCATGTTTTTCGGAATAACTCCTTCATCGCGACATCGTCGTAAAAAATGTAGATCGCACAAAAGTTTGCTTCTTTTCGCTTGTAATTTCTCAAATGTTTTACACAAATGGAAAGTATTCTTCCCGTAGAGATTCACTATATTTGTTTCTAAGTTTTCGTAGGCAAAAAATGTGTTCGGTGGTTTTCGGGAATTCAACCGCGTAAATGATAACTGATCCCTGCCGGGATCGATGGTAAGTTGACGACGTTTTGACAGAGTCACATCTGCCCTTTTCAGGTCGGTTCGCATAATTCTCGTAGCCTTCTGCATTCGCTTCTAGTTACTCTAATACTAAGATATTCAGGAGCGTGCGCGCTGTTATATAGTGGCGGCTCGGGGCCTATCGGCTGGCACCGTGAACGGCTATGCCTACCGCTTGCCGATTGGTTATTTCTAAAGTCAAAAACGAGACAAACAGACGAGGAGCATGAGACACCAATAACAAAGGCAGACAGAAAAACGAGCACGGTGTTGAGGACTCCGAAGACGAGGATCCCTTTAGAACAAAAGAGAGTGTCCGAAATTCCATGTGCAGACTGTCATAAAACCCATATGGGGCAAACTAACAGAACAATTCAAGCTAGACGTGATGAACACCAGAACGGCATAAGAAAGCAGGAAAAAAACAACATCCTTTGCGGAACACGCCACCACGACGTCACACCGAATAGACTTTGAGAACACCAGAGTACTGGCAAATATAGAACAGCCGAAATCAAGACTCGTAAGAGAGGCAATTGAAATAGCGAAGAGGAACTTATCGAATTGTTGGAAAATTCTATTAAACACCGTATCGGCCCGGACCCGTCCTACAACAACTCAACCGCAAATAACCAATCGGCAAGCGGTAGGCGTGGCCGTTCACGGCCAACCGATAGGCCCCGAGTCGCGTCTTTATAACAGCGCGCGCGCTCCTGTAAATTTTAGTATTCGATTAACTAGAAGCGAAAGCAGAGGGCTACGAGAATTATGCGAACTGACCTGAAGAGGTCAGATGTGACTCTGCCGAAACGTGGTCATTTTACCATCGAGCCCGGCAGGGATCAGTTATCAACTACGCGGATGAATTCCCGGAAACATTTAGTGCCCGCAAAAACTTAAAAACAAATATAGTGAATCTCTATTGGGAGAATACTTTTCATTTGTGTAAAACAATTGAGAAATTACGCGTGAAAAGTAGCAAACTTTTGTGCGATCTACATTTTTTACAACGATGCCGCGATGAAGGAGTTATTCCGAAAAACATGACGGTAAAGTTCTGGAAGAGCAACAGAAAAACACAGAATATCTTATGGAAAGCTAGTTGTGCCCTACTTAGGGAAGCCATACGTGATGTCAGAAGAGATTTGGATGTTCTTAATAGTAAACTCTTAGATATCCACCTACAGGTAAGCAATACACTCCACACAATAATATGGGATAAATTCGATGAAATTAGCGAATTTAGGGCCGAAACGAATGCAGAGTTGACAACAATGCAACAACAGGCAAAATTTAACAAATTGACGCTCCAACAGAAGCCCAAAAACGAATTTTTCTCGGAAAATAACGGTCACAGTCTAACGTCACGGCAATTGGAAACGAATAAAACCGTTTATAACTTATCTTCGGTCCAATTGAACTCTACCTCGATTGGCGTGTTGGCTATGGGATTCAATTACGCTATTGCTCCCTCTCACATACCAACAGAGATCATAATATGTGGCGTGGAAACAGCAGTTTCAAAATTAGATGCGAACACCGCTGAAATAATTCGACAAGATGTGTCACATGTTCTAAGAAAGTCTAAACCACCCAAAAGGAAACCATCTATAGTAGAAAATGAGGCCTTGAAACAACTTCGCCTCAACAAGGACATTGTCATTCTACCTGCTGATAAAGAAAATGCGACTGTAATTATAGATACAGCGGATTATTCAAACAAAATACAAACATTGCTACAACATCCAGCATATAAACAAATTACTACTGACCCAACAAATTATCTGGAGAAAACAACCAAAGCCAAAAATCCAAGCAAGTAGGATCGACAAAAATCTCCAACTGCAACTCATTCAGCGTGAAAGATCATCGAGATGTCCGAAATTCTATGGGTTGCCAAAAGTACATAAAGAAGGTGCACCTTTGAGGCCACTAGTAAGCTCAATTGGATCCCCAACACAACAGCTAGCCTAATACCTAGCCCAACAACTTCAACCGTTTGCAGAGGGGGCAGACTCATACGTGAAAAATTCGACATATTTCATCGAAATACTCAGAAAAACGGTCTTACAACCAGAGTGTCTTCTTGTAAGTTTTGACCTAGTGTCCCTTTTCATCAACATCCCTATCGACGAAGCCGTGTAGACTTAACAAGGCATTGTCTGAGAAGTTGGCACTAAGAACAGCAACTCTTAAACCCAGTTTATGGTTGCGATATGTGGATGATACATTTGTCATTTGGCCTCATGGGAGGGAACACCTCAACACATTTTTAGACCACCTTAATGGCATCCATCACAAAGTAAAATTTACCATGGAGGTTGAAGGCAACAATCAACTGATATTCCTTGATGTTTTGATAAATAGGAAGGAAGATGGAACCCTTGGCCATACAATATATAGGAAAGCACCTCACACCAACAGATACCTTCATGCTAATACTCATCACCACCCAGCCCAACTACAAGCCGTCGTCAAGACTTTATTAACCAGATCACAAAGACTAGCTGACCAGGATAACATCAAACATGAAATGGACAGTTTAAAATCAGCTCTGAGACATAACGAATTTACAGACCAAAATATAGAAAGAGCCCTAAAGTCAAAACCGAGACAAACAGACAAGGAGCATGAGAGAGAAAAATGAGCACGGTGTTGAGGACTCCGAACACGAGGATCCCTTTAGAACAACAGGAAATGTACGATATTCCATGTGCATATTGTCATAAAAACTATGTGGGGCAAACTAACAGAACAATTCAAGCTAGACGTGATGAACACCAGAACGCCATAAGGAAGCAGGAAAAAACAACATCCATTGCGGAACACTTCACCACGACGTCACACCGAATAGACTTTGAGAACACCAGAGTACTGGCAAATATAGAACATCCGAAATCAAGACTCATAAGAGAGGCAATTGAATAGCAAAGAGGCCTCACAGTCTAAACGCACGCAATGAAATCCAGAACTTATCAAATTGTTGGAAACTGAGCGCCAAGGGCCAATCACACGCAGCCGTTCACGGTGCCAACCGATAGGCCCCGAGCCGGGACTATATAACAGCGCGCGCTCCTGAAAATCTTAGTATTCGGATAACTAGAAGATTTATGCGAACCGACCTGAAGAGGGCAGATGTGACTCTTCCGAAACGTCGTCATTTTACCATCGATCCCGGCAGGGATCAGTTATCAACTACGCGGTTGAATTCCCGGAAACTACCGGACACACACACACACATACACACTCACACACACCCGGGGTGGTTGTTGGTCCACTACCGGGCGCCTCCCCAGGTGGCGGATAGGGGAACTCTCTCCAGCAATGGGGAGTACTGAGGATTTCCTCAGGGCGGACCAAAATTCGATAGGGGAAGGTACCCCGAAAATAAACCATTTATGGATATGGGTGATAAGGTGAACTTAATACCCCAGGTGGGTACCTCTGCAGAGGATAATCCCGCCACTGGTTCCGATCGAGTGAAAGCCTCGGTGGCCGGTTCACGTTCCACAGATTCTGGGGGGAGCGAATTATCACTGGTTCCGTCACATAGTGACAAGAAGAAGAAGAACACTAACAAGTAATGGTACAACATCGACCATTAAAACTAGAGCTGGCAGCAAGACACTATCCAGCCAAGTCCTCCAAAAGGCGAATAGTGGAGTTGACGTCCAACAAAGGGCAACAAATGAGAGTGGCGCTCCAAACAAATTAGGAGCAAAGATCGATGAGCTCTTGAGGTTCATTGGGCCTAGGCACAATGTACATCATGAGATCAAGAAACTGGCACACGCCATTAAGTCAGAATATGACAAATATTCGCCAGTAAAGTTGTCAAACACTCAGACACAAGGTGAAAAGCAAAAGGAGGTCCCAAAAGCGGCTGCCTCAAAAGCAGCTAACTCAAAACCGGCTGCATCAACACCGGCGGCCCCAAAGCAGGCGGCTTCAATAAAAGTAGCCTCTGTAGCAAGGACCTCGCCACCGAAGGCCTCGCCTTCAGTAGCCTCATCAAGTAAGGCACCACCACTTAAAACTCTTAAACCGGTGCTAGCTAGCAAGCTAAAGCCCGGTAAAGAAGGTTGCCAGAACATCGGGCAAACCACCCAGGCAACAACAAGTAGGGTGGTCAATTCAGAAGCGGAGAGAAAACAATGGATTAAAATCCAAGTTTAAACCGCAGACCAAAAACCAACCTTCAAACCAGTCGACTGACTGGCAAGTGGTAAAGAGGAAAAAGGCCCCGAGGACCAATAAGCAAAAACCAGCGCCACATTGTACGCTGCTTATAAAGAAAGGGCGAGAAGAGCTCCCATGCAGATATCTTGCGAGGTATCAAGAATGATCCCACCTTGCAGGATATAGGCAAAAAAGTCAATAAGATCCGACGAACAGCTAAGGGAGATCTCCTTTTGTTATTCGCGAAGGCAGACGCTCAGGAGATGGAGCGCTATTGTAACGCCATCAAGAATAAGCTCCCAAGCGGGGCCACTGTACAATCTCGAATACCGCAAATCGAGATTGAAATTAAGACCTGGACGAGATCAGTACAAGGAGACGTAGTAAACCTGCTCAAGATATATCGACGGCCTGGCAGAGATCACTGATGAGGCAGTGAAATCACTTTCGACGGGCATATAGATCACACAAACGCAGTTGTTTGTCTCCCAGAAGTCCCGGCCAAGAAAGCCATCGCACTTGGAAAGCTGAACTCGCGTGGGGCCAGTACGTGTCGCGAGAGGATCAGCCTTCGACGGTGCTTCAAATGCTGGCACTTTGGACACAACGCCCAGGCGTGCAGAGGCAAGGACTGATCGAAGCAGTTGCTGTCACAGATGCGGAGGCGCCGCCACAATGTCTCGCTTGTCAACAACGCCAAGTTGCTTACCTGCAAAGAGAAAGATAGTAGGTCAGACTGCCGGCATGTGCGGGTAAGTTGGAAATGTCCGATCTACCAACAGGCGATGAAGCATCACAAGCCCGTAAATGAAAGTACTGCACTCAACCTCATCATTGCGAAGCAGCCCAAGACCTAATGGTACAGCGGGTGCGGGAATTGGATTGCGACGTACCATAATCTGCGAAGCAGTACAAAAACTGCGACACCCTTCCTGGGTAAATGACACACGGACAGAGCAGCGATATGGCTTGCGGTAAACTTCCGTTCACAACTCCCAATACCCCCGAACCATGGCTTGTGAGAGCCAAAGTGGGAGGGGTTCACTTCTATAGCTGCTATGCACCTCCCCAGTGCACACTCGAGGAGTTCGAGTATTCTTGGACACCTTGGCGGAGGATGTACGGACGTGAATCGGTCGCCATCGCAGGAGATTTCAACGCTGGGCAATTACTGGGATGCCGGGAAACGAACGCGAGAGGACGAGCTCTCCTTGAGACCATGTCTTCGCTCACCTGGTACTCCTCAACACAGGGACGTAAGCACATATCGCAAAGGTACAGCACGCCATTATTGATGTGACGTTCGTTGGCACCAACCTATTAAAGGGTCTGTGAAGTGGCGGGTCGATGAGAGTTTACTAATAGCGACCACCAAGCTATTATATGGGAAATCAACACCACTCCCAAACGAAGATTGTGTGTCAGTCGTGCGAGGGTCACAGCCAGTCGGTTGGAACAAAAATGCTTTCGATGCTGATTCATTCGCCTTGGTTATGGAGCAGGAACCATTGTCAATAGCACAAGCGCAGAAGCCACTGCCAAAGAGGTAATGACAAGCGTTGTCAAGTCCTGCGATGCTTCCATGCCAAGGAGACGGCAGAACAACAGCCGCCCACCAGTTTACTGGTGGAACGACACGATCTCACAACACCGACGAGAGTGTCTCAAAGCACGAAGGCTGCATCAACGAGCACGGAGACGCGACAGGGTCCAACCGAAGAACTAGGCTCGACTATGAGATCAAAAGACAACAACTACGAAGAGCCATTCTCTCAAGCAAAGTATCCTACTGGAAGGAGTTGTGTGACGAAGTTTAATCAAGATCCATGGGGAAAACCGTATAAAATCGTGATGCATAAAATTAAGGCCCCTCCCATGACATCAACGAACTGCCCCGAATCATTGCACCGCATTGTCACTCACTTTTTCCTGCGAAGCCTGAGCTACCCGCTTATCCTTCGTGGCGGTGAGGGAACGAAGATATACCACAGGACTATTAGTGAGCTAATGGGCGCGTGCAACCGGCTCCAAACGGTAAGGCTCCCGGTCCAGATGGCATCCTAACATCGCGCTAAAATGCGCCATAGCCAATAGGCCTGACATGTTCTACACATGTATGAGACCTGCCTAAAGCAGGGGGTTTTCCCGACTAAGTGGAAAAAGCAGAGGCTTGTGCTCCTCCCTAAAGGGGGAAAGAAACCTCCAGACGAACCGTCATCATATCGTCCCCTCTGTATGTTGGACTCTGCGGGAAAACTCCTTGAAAGAATAATAGCAGATAGGCTGGAGCCCTACGTTGAGCCGAAACTTTCCCAACCATTCGGGTTCAGAAAGGGGAGATCAACCATCTGCCGTGAAGCTCGTTACCACATCGCCAGAGGCTATCTCGGAAAGAGATGGAGAAGAGGTGGAAAAAAGTACTGTCTAATAGCCACCCTGGATATCAAGAACGCCTTTACTCGGCCCGCTGGACCGCATTTTGGAGGCTCTTGCCAGATGGAAGTTCCGCAGTACTTGCGCAGAATGGTTTCATCGTATTTCAAGGACCGCATCTTGTTGTACCAAACTGAAAATGGGCAAGTAGACTATAAGATCACAGGAGGTGTACCTCAGGCTCTGTTCTTGGCCCCCTCTTATGGAACGTAATGTACAACGACCTGCTGCTGCTCGGTCTGCTGAGGGCGTCAGGCCTATGGCATTCGCCGATGATGTGGCATTGATCATAGTGCGCAGCACATAGAGGAGATACAAACACCTTCTCATTCGCTATAGCCACAATCCAGTATTGGATGCTCGCAGCGGACTTGAGTTTAGCAGAACAAAGACCGAAACACTTCTGTGAGCAGTCGAAAGGCAGAGGAAACCATCACCCTCAAATAGGCGACACCTACATACAGTCCGCAGCCCTTCATCAGCTATTTGGGGGTGCTCCTGGACACACGGCTCAACTTCAAAATAGCACATAATCGCGGCCAGCAAGAAAGCAGCTGGGGTACAGGGGGCATTATCTAGAATAATGCCTAATGTCGGAGGCCCTAGACATAAGAAGACAGCTACTGGCAACAGTAACTACTTCTGTTTTGTTGTACGGGGCACCGGTATGGGAGAAATCGCTCGAGCTACCATCGTACCGCCGGAAAATGAAATCAGTCCAGCGGCTCTCAGCGATTCGAGTGGCATCATCCTACCGCACTGTGTCTTACGAGGCGTGAGTGTGATTGCCTCTACCCTGCCAATCGACATCCTGGCTGCAGAAAGGGGACGGCTTTATCGCGAAGAAAGAAAAAGACCACCGACAGGAAATAGCGATGAGAGCCATGAGTCTAGGGCAATGCAGGAGAGGTGGGACAGCTCTACTAAAGGCCGGTGGACATATCGATTAATACCTAACATCAGTCGTTGGTCAACCGCCAGCATGGGGAGGTTGGGTCTACATCACTCAACTCCTGACTGGACATGGATGCTTTCGAGCATACCTGCACAGGTTCGGAGGGCAAACTCCCAAACTGCCACACTGTACGGACGTGATAGAGGACGCGGAACACGTGTTTCTTCTCCTGCCCCCGGTTTCAGGATCAACGTGCTGAAGTGGAGAGGATTCTGGAGACTAATAATCGTCCCAGAACAATTAGTAGAAGCCATGCTGAGGGCCCCCAAGCCGGAACTTGGTATCAGATTACGCGGAGACTATCCTCAACAACTCCGCGATACCTTCGAGGGTAGGCTTTAGAGGCTTTCAATGTAAAGCAGTTAACATCTGCATGAACCACCCTTCGAGTAGTATTGAGATAAGAGTGCCGCAGGGGACCATGGTTGTAGGAGAAAGAGGTTAGGGTTTTAGCGGGTATACGGTATTCTGGGTTTCAATGCAACGATTTACTCTTGCTTTGAAGTCATTGTATCGGGAGTCCACACGACTGCAGCAACGTGCTAGCTAAGTACGGACATGTATTCCCCCTCTTCGGATTAAAAAAAAAAAAAAAAAAAAAAAAACCCGGGGTGGTTGTTGGTCCAAAAAAAAAAAAAAAAAAAAACACTTCACCCAACACACCAGGCATAAAAAAACAAAGAGTGACAAGGGTTGTCATTCAAGAAGCGGAGAGAAACATGGATTAATCCAAGTTTAAACCGCAGACCAAAACCACCTTCAACAGTTTGACTGACTGGCAGTGGTAAGAGGAAAAAGCCCCGAGGACATAGCATAAACCGCGCCACATTGTACGCTGCTTATAAAGAAAGGCGAGAAGAGCTTCCATGGCATATCTTGCGAGAGTCCTCATCAAAAATCAAGAATGATCCCACCTTGCAGGATATAGGCAAAAAGTCAATAAGATCCGACGAAACAGCTAAGAGATCTACTTTTGTTATTCGGGAAGGCAGACGCTCAGGAGATGGAGCGCTATTGTAACGCCATCAAGATAAGCTCCCCAAGCGGGGCCACTGTACAATCTCGATACCGCAAATCGAGATTGAAATTAAAGACCTGGACGATCAGTACCAAGGAAAACGTAGTAAACCTGCTCAAAGATAATATCGACGGCCTGGCAGAGATCACTGAGGAGCAGTGAAATCACTTCGACGGGCATAGATCAACACAAACGGCAGTTGTTTGTCTCCCAGAGTCCAGGCCAAGAAATCCATCGCACTTGGAAAGCTGAAACTTGCGTGGGGCACAGTACGTGTTCGCGAGAGGATCAGCCTTCGACGGTGCTTCAAATGCTGGCACTTTGGGCACAACGCCCAGGCGTGCAGAGGCAAGACTGACCGAAGCAGTTGTTGTCACAGATGCGGAGGCGCTTGTCACAATGCCTCGGCTTGTCAACAACCTGCCAAGTGCTTACTCTGCAAAGAGAAAGATAGTAGGAGTCAGACTGCCGCACGTTGCGGGTAGTTGGAAATGTCCGATCTACCAACAGGCGATGAGAGCAGCACAAGCCCGTAAATGAAAGTACTGCAACTCAACCTCACAACCTTGCGAAGCAGCCAAAGACCTACTGGTACAGCGGGTGCGGGAATTGGATTGCGACGTAGCCATAATCTGCGAGCAGTACAAAAACTTCGACACCCTGTCCTGGGTAAATGACACAACGGGACAGAGCAGCGATATGGCTTGCGGTAAACTTCCGTTCCAACAACTCCCAAATACCCCCGAACCATGGCTTGTGAGAGCCAAAGTGGGGGGGTTCACTTCTATAGCTGCTATGCACCTCCTAGTGCACAGCTCGAGGAGTTCGAGTTATTCTTGGACACCTTGGCGGAGGATGTACGGAAGCGTGAATCGGTCGCCATCGCAGGAGATTTCAACTCCTGGGCAATTGACTGGGGATGCCGGGAAACGAGCGCGAGAGACGAGCTCTCCTTGAGACCATGTCTTCGCTCAACCTGGTACTCCTCAACACAGGAGCCGTAAGCACATATCGCAAAGGCACTGCCAGCTCCATTATCGACGTGACATTCGTTAGCAGCAACCTAATTAAAGGAGCTGTGAGTGGCGGGTCGATGAGGAGTTTACTAATAGCGACCACCAAGCTATTATTTGGGAAATCAACACCACTCCCAAACGAAGATTGTGTGTCAGTCGTGCGAGGTCACAGCCAGTCGGTTGGAACAAAAATGCATTCGATGCTGATTCATTCGCCTTGGTTATGGAGCAGGAACCATTGTCAATAGCAACAAGCGCAGAAGCCACTGCCAAAGAGGTAATGACAAGCGTTGTCAAGTCCTGCGATGCTTCCATGCCAAGGAGACGGCATAACAACAGCCGCCCACCAGTGTACTGGTGGAACGACACGATCTCACAACACCGACGAGAGTGTCTCAAAGCACGAAGGCTGCATCAACGAGCACGGAGACGCGACAGGGTCACAACAGAAGAACTAAGGCTCGACTATGAGATCAAAAGACAACAACTACGAAGAGCCATTCTCTCAAGCAAGAGATCCTACTGGAAGGAGTTGTGTGACGAAGTTGAATCAAGATCCATGGGGAAAACCGTATAAAATCGTGATGCATAAAATCAAGGCCCCTCCCATGACATCAACGAACTGCCCCTGAATCATTGCACCGCATTGTCACTCACTTGTTTCCTGCGAAGCCTGAGCTACCCGCTTATCCTTCGTGGCAGGTGAGGGACGAAGATATACCATCAGTGACTATGAATGAGCTGATGGGCGCGTGCAACCGGCTCCAAAACGGTAAGGCTCCCGGTCCAGATGGCATACCTAACATCGCGCTAAAATGCGCCATAGCCAATAGGCCTGACATGTTTCTACACATGTATGAGACCTGCCTAAAGCAGGGGGTTTTCCCGACTAAGTGGAAAAGCAGAGGCTTGTGCTCCTACCTAAAGGGGGAAAGAAACCTCCAGACGAACCGTCATCATATCGTCCCCTCTGTATGTTGGACTCTGCGGGAAAACTCCTTGAAAGAATAATAGCAGATAGGCTGGAGCCCTACGTTGAGCCAAAACTTTCCACCACCAATTCGGGTTCAGAAAGGGGAGATCAACCATCGATGCCGTGACACTCGTTACCAACATCGCCAGAGAGGCTATCTCGGGAAAGAGATGGAGAAGAGGTGGAAAAAGTACTGTCTAATAGCCACCCTGGATATCAAGAACGCCTTTAACTCGGCCCGCTGGGACCGCATTTTGGAGGCTCTTGCCAGGATGGAAGTTCCTCAGTACTTGCGCAGAATGGTTTCAGCGTATTTCAAGGACCGCATCTTATTGTACCAAACTGAAAATGGGCAAGTAGACTATAAGATCACAGGAGGTGTACCTCAGGGCTCTGTTCTTGGCCCCCTCTTATGGAACGTAATGTACAACGACCTGCTCCTGCTCGGTCTGCCTGAGGGCGTCAGGCTAGTGGCATTCGCCGATGATGTGGCATTGATCATAGTGCGCAAGCACATAGAGGAGATACAAACAACCTTCTCATTCGCTATAGCCACAATTCAGCATTGGATGCTCGCAGCGGACTTGAGTTTAGCAGAGCAAAAGACCGAAACACTTCTTGTTAGCAGTCGAAAGGCAAGGGAAACCATCACCCTCAAAATAGGCGACTCCTACATACAGTCGCAGCCCTTCATCAGCTATTTGGGGGTGCTCCTGGACGCACGGCTCAACTTCAAAGAGCACATAATCGCGGCCAGCAAGAAAGCAGCTGGGGTACAGGGGGCATTATCTAGAATAATGCCGAATGTCGGAGGCCCTAGACAGATAAGAAGACAGCTACTGGCAACAGTAACTACTTCTGTTTTGTTGTACGGGGCACCGGTATGGGAGAAATCGCTCGAGCTACCATCGTACCGCCGGAAAATGAATCAGTCCAGCGGCTCTCAGCGATTCGAGTGGCATCATCCTACCGCACTGTGTCTTACGAGGCGGTGAGTGTGATTGCCTCTACCCTACCAATCGACATCCTGGCTGCAGAAAGGGGACGGCTTTATCGCAGAAAGTTAGAGAAAGACCAACCGACAAGGAAACAGCGATGAAAGAGCCATGAGTCTAGGGCAATGGCAGGAGAGGTGGGACAGCTCTACTAAAGGCCGGTGGACATATCGATTGATACCTAACATCAGTCGTGGGTCAACCGCCAGCATGGGGAGGTTGGGTTCTACATCACTCAACTCCTGACTGGACATGGATGCTTTCGAGCATACCTGCACAGGTTCAGGAGGGCAAACTCCCCAAACTGCCCACACTGTACGGACGTGATAGAGGACGCGGAACACGTGTTCTTCTCCTGCCCCCGGTTTCAGGATCAACGTGCTGAAGTGGAGAGGATTCTGGAGACTAATATCGTTCCAGAACAATAGTAGAAGCCATGCTGAAGGGCCCCCAAGCCTGGAACTTGGTATCAGATTACGCGGAGACTATCCTCAAAGAACTCCGCAATACGTTCGAGGAGTAGGCTTTAGAGGCTTCAATGTAAGAGCAGTAAACATCTGCAATGAACCACCCTTGCGAAGTAGTATTGAGTAAGAGTGCCGCAGGGGACCATGGTTGTAGGAGAAAGAGGTTAGGGTTTTAGCGGGTATACGGTATACTGGTTTCAATGCAACGATTTACTCTTGCTTTGAAGTCATTGCCATCGAGTCCCGCACCGGGATCAGCAACTACGCAATTCCCGGAAAAAACACACACACACACACATACACACTCACACACACCCGGGGTGGTTGTTGGTCCACTACCGGGCGCCTCCCCAGGTGGCGGATAGGGGAACTCTCTCCAGCAATGGGGAGTACTGAGGATTTCCTCAGGGCGGACCAAAATTCGATAGGGGAAGGTACCCCGAAAATAAACCATTTATGGATATGGGTGATAAGGTGAACTTAATACCCCAGGTGGGTACCTCTGCAGAGGATAATCCCGCCACTGGTTCCGATCGAGTGAAAGCCTCGGTGGCCGGTTCACGTTCCACGGATTCTGGGGGGAGCGAATTATCACTGGTTCCGTCACATAGTGACAAGAAGAAGAAGAACACTAACAAGTAATGGTACAACATCGACCATTAAAACTAGAGCTGGCAGCAAGACACTATCCAGCCAAGTCCTCCAAAAGGCGAATAGTGGAGTTGACGTCCAACAAAGGGCAACAAATGAGAGTGGCGCTCCAAACAAATTAGGAGCAAAGATCGATGAGCTCTTGAGGTTCATTGGGCCTAGGCACAATGTACATCATGAGATCAAGAAACTGGCACACGCCATTAAGTCAGAATATGACAAATATTCGCCAGTAAAGTTGTCAAACACTCAGACACAAGGTGAAAAGCAAAAGGAGGTCCCAAAAGCGGCTGCCTCAAAAGCAGCTAACTCAAAACCGGCTGCATCAACACCGGCGGCCCCAAAGCAGGCGGCTTCAATAAAAGTAGCCTCTGTAGCAAGGACCTCGCCACCGAAGGCCTCGCCTTCAGTAGCCTCATCAAGTAAGGCACCACCACTTAAAACTCTTAAACCGGTGCTAGCTAGCAAGCTAAAGCCCGGTAAAGAAGGTTGCCAGAATATCGGGCAAACCACCCAGGCAACAACATGTAGGGTGGTCAATTCAGAAGCGGAGAGAAACAATGGATTAAAATCCAAGTTTAAACCGCAGACCAAAAACCAACCTTCAAACCAGTTGAGTGACTGGCAAGTGGTAAAGAGGAAAAAGGCCCTGAGGACCAATAAGCAAAAACCAGCGCCACATTGTACGCTGCTTATAAAGAAAGGGGAGAAGAGCTCCCATGCAGATATCTTGCGAGGTATCAAAAATGATCCCACCTTGCAGGATATGGGCAAAAAAGTCAATAAGATCCGACGAACAGCTAAGGGAGATCTCCTGTTGTTATTCGCGAAGGCAGACGCTCAGGAGATGGAGCGCTATTGTAACGCCATCAAGAATAAGCTCCCAAGCGGGGCCACTGTACAATCTCGAATACCGCAAATCGAGATTGAAATTAAAGACCTGGATGAGATCAGTACCAAGGAAGACGTGGTAAAGCTGCTCAAAGATAATATCGACGGCCTGGCAGAGATCACTGAGGAGGCAGTGAAATCACTTCGACGGGCATATAGATCAACACAAACGGCAGTTGTTTGTCTCCCAGAGGTCCAGGCCAAGAAATCCATCGCACTTGGAAAGCTGAAACTTGCGTGGGGCACAGTACGTGTCCGCGAGAGGATCAGCCTTCGACGGTGCTGGCACTTTGGGCACAACGCCCAGGCGTGCAGAGGCAAGACTGACCGAAGCAGTTGCTGTCACATCGCGCTAAAATGCGCCATAGCCAATAGGCCTGACATGTTTCTACACATGTATGAGACCTGCCTAAAGCAGGGGGTTTTCCCGACTAAGTGGAAAAAGCAGAGGCTTGTGCTCCTACCTAAAGGGGGAAAGAAACCTCCAGACGAACCGTTATCATATCGTCCCCTCTGTATGTTGGACTCTGCGGGAAAACTCCTTGAAAGAATAATAGCAGATAGGCTGGAGCCCTACGTTGAGCCGAAACTTTCCACCAACCAATTCGGGTTCAGAAAGGGGAGATCAACCATCGATGCCGTGACACTCGATACCAACATCGCCAGAGAGGCTATCTCGGGAAAGAGATGGAGAAGAGGTGGAAAAAAGTACTGTCTAATATACCACCCTGGATATCAAGAACGCCTTTAACTCGGCCCGCTGGGACCGCAATTTGGAGGCTCTTGCCAGGATGGAAGTTCCTCAGTACTTGCGCAGAATGGTTTCAGCGTATTTCAAGGACCGCATCTTATTGTACCAAACTGAAAATGGGCAAGTAGACTATAAGATCACAGGAGGTGTACCTCAGGGCTCTGTTCTTGGCCCCCTCTTATGGAACGTAATGTACAACGACCTGCTCCTGCTCGGTCTGCCTGAGGGCGTCAGGCTAGTGGCATTCGCCGATGATGTGGCACTGATCATAGTGCGCAAGCACATAGAGGAGATACAAACAACCTTCTCATTCGCTATAGCCACAATTCAGCATTGGATGCTCTCAGCGGACTTGAGTTTAGCAGAGCAAAAGACCGAAACACTTCTTGTTAGCAGTCGAAAGGCAAGGGAAACCATCATTCTCAAAATAGGCGACACCTACATACAGTCGCAGCCCTTCATCAGCTATTTGGGGGTGCTCCTGGACACACGGCTCAACTTCAAAGAGCACATAATCGCGGCCAGCAAGAAAGCAGCTGGGGTACAGGGGGCATTATCTAGAATAATGCCGAATGTCGGAGGCCCTAGACAGATAAGAAGACAGCTACTGGCAACAGTAACTACTTCTGTTTTGTTGTACGGGGCACCGGTATGGGAGAAATCGCTCGAGCTACCATCGTACCGCCGGAAAATGAAATCAGTCCAGCGGCTCTCAGCGATTCAAGTGGCATCATCCTACCGCACTGTGTCTTACGAGACGGTGAGTGTGATTGCCTCTACCCTACCAATCGACATCCTGGCTGCAGAAAGGGGACGGCTTTATCGCAGAAAGTTAGAGAAAGACCAACCGACAGGAAACAGCAATGAAAGAGCCATGAGTCTAGGGCAATGGCAGGAGAGGTGGGACAGCTCTACTAAAGGCCGGTGGACATATCGATTGATACCTAACATCAGTCGTTGGGTCAACCGCCAGCATGGGGAGGTTGGGTTCTACATTACTCAACTCCTGACTGGACATGGATGCTTTCGAGCATACCTGCACAGGTTCAGGAGGGCAAACTCCCCAAATTGCCCACACTGTACGGACGTGATAGAGGACGCGGAACACGTGTTTTTCTCCTGCCCCCGGTTTCAGGATCAACGTGCTGAAGTGGAGAGGATTCTGGAGACTAATATCGTTCCAGAACAAATAGTAGAAGCCATGCTGAAGGGCCCCCAAGCCTGGAACTTGGTATCAGATTACGCGGAGACTATCCTCAAAGAACTCCGCAATACGTTCGAGGAGTAGGCTTTAGAGGCTTTCAATGTAAGAGCAGTAAACATCTGCAATGAACCACCCTTGCGAAGTAGTATTGACTAAGAGTGCCGCAGGGGACCATGGTTGTAGGAGAAAGAGGTTAGGGTTTTAGCGGGTATACGGTATACTGGTTTCAATGCAACGATTTACTCTTGCTTTGAAGTCATTGCACCATTGCACAAGTACAATGTATTTCCCCCCTCTTCGGATAAAAACACACACACACACACACACACACGCACACACACACCCACACACACACCCGGGTGGTTGTTGGTCAACAAAAAGTAGGGTGGTCGGACCAAAATCAGATGGGGAAGGAACCCCGAAATAAACAATTATGGGTGATAAGGGAACAATACCCCAGACCTCTGCAGAGGATAATCCCACCACCGGAGAGAAAGCCTCGGTGGCCGGTGCACGCTCCAATGGATTAAAAGAAGAAGAAACACCGTTAATGGTACCAATTAAAACTAGTGGCAGCATACACTAAACCTCCAAAAGCAGAGTTGACCCCCCAAAGGGCAACAGATGAGAGTGCAACAAATTAGGAGCAAAGATTCTCTTGACGTTCATTGGGCCTACCAGTTGAGATCAAGAAACTGGCACACGCCATTAAATCAGAATATGACAAATATCTGACGTCACTCTCCTGACTGGCGGCCCCAAGCAGGCGGCTTCAATAAAAGGTAAAGACCTCGGAAGGCCTCGCCTTCAAGCCTCATCAAGGCCCCTACCAAAACTCTTAAACCGGTGCTAGGACCAATAAGCAAAAACCAGCGCCACATTGTACGCTGCTTATAAAGAAAGGCGAGAAGAGCTTCCATGCAGATATCTTGCGAGGTATCAAAAATGATCCCACCTTGCAGGATATAGGCAAATTAGTCAATAAGATCCGACGAACAGCTAAGGGAGATCTCCTTTTGTTATTCGGGAAGGTAGACGCTCAGGAGATGGAGCACTATTGTAACGCCATCAAGAATAAGCTCCCAAGCGGGGCCACTGCACAATCTCGAATACCGCAAATCGAGATTGAAATTAAAGACCTGGATGAGATCAGTACCAAGGAAAACGTGGTAAAGCTGCTCAAAGATAATATCGACGGCCTGGCAGAGATCACTGAGGAAGCAGTGAAATCACTTCGACGGGCATATAGATCAACACAAACAGCAGTTGTTTGTCTCCCAGAGGTCCAGGCCAAGAAATCCATCGCACTTGGAAAGCTGAAACTTGCGTGGGGCACAGTACGTGTTCGCGAGAGGATCAGCCTTCGACGGTGCTTCAAATGCTGGCACTTTGGGCACAACGCCCAGGGGTGCAGAGGCAAGACTGACTGAAGCAGTTGTTGTCACAGATGCGGAGGCGCTTGTCACAATGCCTCGGCTTGTCAACAACCTGCCAAGTGCTTACTCTGCAAAGAGAAAGATAGTAGGTCAGACTGCCGGCACGTTGCGGGTAGTTGGAAATGTCCGATCTACCAACAGGCGATGAGAGCAGCACAAGCCCGTAAATGAAAGTACTGCAACTCAACCTCAACCATTGCGAAGCAGCCAAAGACCTACTGGTACAGCGGGTGCGGGAATTGGATTGCGACGTAGCCATAATCTGCGAGCAGTACAAAAACTTCGACACCCTGTCCTGGGTAAATGACACAAGGGACAGAGCAGCGATATAAGCTTGCGGTAAACTTCCGTTCCAACAACTCCCAAATACCCCCGAACCATGGCTTGTGAGAGCCAAAGTGGGAGGGGTTCACTTCTATAGCTGCTATGCACCTCCTAGTGCACAGCTCGAGGAGTTCGAGTTATTCTTGGACACCTTGGCGGAGGATGTACGGAAGCGTGAATCGGTCGCCATCGCAGGTGATTTCAACTCCTGGGCAATTGATTGGGGATGCCGGGAAACGAGCGCGAGAGGACGAGCTCTCCTTGAGACCATGTCTTCGCTCAACCTGGTACTCCTCAACACAGGAGCCGTAAGCACATATCGCAAAGGCACTGCCAGCTCCATTATCGACGTGACATTCGTTAGCAGCAACCTAATTAAAGGGGGCTGTGAGTGGCGGGTCGATGAGGAGTTTACTAATAGCGACCACCAAGCTATTATTTGGGAAATCAACACCACTCCCAAAAGAAGATTGTGTGTCAGTCGTGCGAGGTCACAGCCAGTCGGTTGGAACAAAAATGCATTCGATGCTGATTCATTCGCCTTGGTTATGGAGCAGGAACCATTGTCAATAGCAACAAGCGCAGAAGCCACTGCCAAAGAGGTAATGACAAGCGTTGTCAAGTCCTGCGATGCTTTCATGCCAAGGAGACGGCAGAACAACAGCCGCCCACCAGTGTTACTGGTGGAACGACACGATCTCACAACACCGACGAGAGTGTCTCAAAGCACGAAGGCTGCATCAACGAGCACGGAGACGCGACAGGGTCACAACAGAAGAACTAAGGCTCGACTATGAGATCAAAAGACAACAACTACGAAGAGCCATTCTCTCAAGCAAGAGATCCTACTGGAAGGAGTTGTGTGACGAAGTTGAATCAAGATCCATGGGGAAAACCGTATAAAATCGTGATGCATAAAATCAAGGCCCCCCCCATGACATCAACGAACTGCCCCGAATCATTGCACCGCATTGTCACTCACTTGTTTCCTGCGAAGCCTGAGCTACCCGCTTATCCTTCGTGGCAGGTGAGGGACGAAGATATACCATCAGTGACTATGAATGAGCTGATGGGCGCGTGCAACCGGCTCCAAAACGGTAAGGCTCCCGGTCCAGATGGCATACCTAACATCGCGCTAAAATGCGCCATAGCCAATAGGCCTGACATGTTTCTACACATGTATGAGACCTGCCTAAAGCAGGGGGTTTTCCCGACTAAGTGGAAAAAGCAGAGGCTTGTGCTCCTACCTAAAGGGGGAAAGAAACCTCCAGACGAACCGTTATCATATCGTCCCCTCTGTATGTTGGACTCTGCGGGAAAACTCCTTGAAAGGATAATAGCAGATAGGCTGGAGCCCTACGTTGAGCCAAAACTTTCCACCAACCAATTCGGGTTCAGAAAGGGGAGATCAACCATCGATGCCGTGACACTCGTTACCAACATCGCCAGAGGCTATCTCGGGAAAGAGATGGAGAAGAGGTGGAAAAAAGTACTGTCTAATAGCCACCCTGGATATCAAGAACGCCTTTAACTCGGCCGGCTGGGACCGCATTTTGGAGGCTCTTGCCAGGATGGAAGTTCCTCAGTACTTGCGCAGAATGGTTTCAGCGTATTTCAAGGACCGCATCTTATTGTACCAAACTGAAAATGGGCAAGTAGACTATAAGATCACAGGAGGTGTACCTCAGGGCTCTGTTCTTGGCCCCCTCTTATGGAACGTAATGTACAACGACCTGCACCTGCTCGGTCTGCCTGAGGGCGTCAGGCTAGTGGCATTCGCCGATGATGTGGCATTGATCATAGTGCGCAAGCACATAGAGGAGATACAAACAACCTTCTCATTCGCTATAGCCACAATTCAGCATTGGATGCTCTCAGCGGACTTGAGTTTAGCAGAGCAAAAGACCGAAACACTCCTTGTTAGCAGTCGAAAGGCAATGGAAACCATCACCCTCAAAATAGGCGACATTTACATACAGTCGCAGCCCTTCATCAGCTATTTGGGGGTGCTCCTGGACTCACGGCTCAACTTCAAAGAGCACATAATCGCGGCCAGCAAGAAAGCAGCTGGGATACAGGGGGCATTATCTAGAATAATGCCGAATGTCGGAGGCCCTAGACAGATAAGAAGACAGCTACTGGCAAGAGTGACTACTTCTGTTTTGTTGTACGGGGCACCGGTATGGGAGAAATCGCTCGAGCTACCATCGTACCGCCGGAAAATGAAATCAGTCCAGCGGCTCTCAGCGATTCGAGTGGCATCATCCTACCGCACTGTGTCTTACGAGGCGGTGAGTGTGATTGCCTCTACCCTGCCAATCGACATCCTGGCTGCAGAAAGGGGACGGCTTAGAAAAAGACCAGCCGACAGGAAACAGCGATGAAAGAGCCATGAGTCTAGGGCAATGGCAGGAGAGGTGGGACAGCTCTACTAAAGGCCGTTGGACATATCGATTGATACCTAACATCAGTCGTTGGGTCAACCGCCAGCATGGGGAGGTTGGCTTTTACATCACTCAACTACTGACTGGACATGGATGCTTTCGAGCATACCTGCACAGGTTCAGAAGGGCAAACTCCTCAAACTGCCCACACTGTACGGACGTGGTAGAGGACGCGGAACACGTGTTCTTCTCCTGCCCCCGGTTTCAGGATCAACGTGCTGAAGTGGAGAGGATTCTGGAGACTAATATCGTTCCAGAACAAATAGTAGAAGCCATGCTGAAGGGCCCCCAAGCCTAGAACTTGGTATCAGATTACGCGGAGGCCATCCTCAAAGAACTCCGCAATACGTTCGAGGAGTAGGCTTTAGAGGCTTCCAATGTAAGAGCAGTAAACATCTGCAATGAACCACCCTTGCGAAGTAGTATTGAGTAAGAGTGCCGCAAGGGACCATGGTTGTAGGAGAAAGAGGTAAGGGTTTTAGCGGGTATACGGTATACTGGTTTCAATGCAACGATTTACTCTTGCTTTGAAGTCATTGCATCGGGAGTCCCGCACGACGGCTAGCACGTGCTAACTAAGTACGCAATGTATTTCCCCCCTCTTCGGATAAAAAAAAAACTATATATATATATATATATATATATATATATATATATATATATCCTTGCACTTTGTGAACTTCATTTTGTATCTAGTGAATTTAATTCACACTTTTATTGACTTCAAATTTTATATTAAGCTTATTCGACATCTCCTCGCCTTGCGAGTCCATTTTTTCTTGGACCTTTGCCTTCACCATTATTTAAACTGCAGTTTATTATCCCAAACTTCTGACTCCAGTTTGTTACTGCCTACACTTCTTCGAATTACAGTTCTGAGTAAAACTAGGCCACAGTTTTCCCCTGAAACGCCTAGATGTCGATATTCATTTCAGGTTAAAATATTTAATTGTGTTGTATGTACGAAATACATAAATAAGTTTCAATTAGTTGAGGGTAGCGCAACTGATGAAGGTTCTTAACTATAAACAATATATTCTCTTGGATTGCAAATTATTGAAACCATAGTATGAAATTACCATAATCGTTTCATAAATAATTTTGAGCTTTGGTCTACAAATACATATTACATTTTAGTTAATGTTTGAAAAAAGTCTAAATGGTAATAAATAATAATGCTATCCCTATTCAAAATTCAAACGTTTTAGGTTTTTGCAGCAGATTTTTTAAAAGCGCGAATAAAAGATCTGGTAAAGAGTTTTCTTTTCTGTTTTGTAGAATTTAAAAATATTTAAAAAATGACCACCATATTTAAACTTGTTTATAATATTTTTATTTGTGAATTTAAAAAATGCTGTAAAACAGTGAAAAAATGTAAAAAATCATCTTTTACCCATTTTGCATACTAAACATATTCGACCTATACACAACATTTTTTAAAACATTTTCTTTTGTTGTCTTATATTTGAAAGCGCTTGGAATTTTCAGTTCTTTTTTTTAATCGACAAACTATTTGTTGCTCTAGTAGTGCAAATCTACAAAAACAGGTCTATTCCTTATTTTCCATGACATTTTGCTATTTTGTGAGCAATAAACTCTGTATATAGTTTTTTTCATTTTGGATTTAAACATTAATGTTTAGATAATAAAATATCTGTTTATATTTCCTTTAACAAAAGCAGTTCTTTTTTTATCGTCGACTGAAACCTTAGAATTAAGCAACTGCAAACCCACATTATAAAGTTGTTAGATTTTCAACGGAACACTTCATTGTAATTGTTTATGTTTACTATTTACATAACAAAGAAGGTTTAATTTGTATGAAGAAATTTATTACAATATGAAGACACTCAAGGTTACCTGTTGCATGTAACTAATGTTGGTGATTAACAATGAGTCTGTACTTAATGAATTTTACATTGAAGAAAATTAGCGTCCATATAATTAATTAGTAGGTACAATTTCCTTACTTCCCGTAAAGAGATTTAAATTTTAAACTTGAGTTAATTTGAATTATTAGGCAGCACCTTCGAAACCCATTTCTGGATTTTTTCTGCAGTAAGAAATGTACGGAATTACATGTCATTCAATTTTTTTCACACAAACTGAAACCAACCTACATAGTTGAAAACATTCAGTTCAGTACAAATTTCGTCTATTTCATCTTCGTCACTCAGGTACTTCCTGTCTTTAATATGTATCATCCTCCTTATCCTATAAACTGTAGCTACTTAAAAAAAACAACAATCCTGTAAACGATTATATAGCTTGTATGCAAAAACACCATCCTGTATACTACAACAAGTTTCTTACAGAATACACCATGGCAATGTCCATTCTTAAGAGAGACTGAATAAATTTAGGATTAATTAATTCTGCATAATCATACATATTGTAGTAAAAGTTAACACCTCAAGTCAAGATGATCATCAATTCAATACTGCACAAATTACAACTTTGTTTAATTAACAAAAAACAATAAAAATAAATCTAGTGAGAATACTTATACTAATTTTTATTTTTTTTATCATTTTGTTAGTTTTCTTAGAACTTCCACACATGAAAATTGAAATATATTGTACAGCAGGGTGTTGTAAAGGATTCGCCAAACATGGAGGGCGGATAGGTGGCTCATGTGCGATATTATGTAGCCCATATAATATCTAGATAACTTATGGTTTTTGTTTTTTTAATTTACTATTTTTTTTAATTCTCAGATTTTTGAATATTGTTATATACTCCGTGGGTTAAATTAAACTTAAAAAACTACTAATATTTACTCTCACTTTCTAGAAACATTTATTTACATCAACAGTTAATTCGAATATCACAAATATAATACATCATAAGCTCTTCGTCGCACTAACTGACTGCCGCGATTATGAGTCGCTCCTTTTAAAACCAGCATCGAAAACTCTCGTACAATCCATTATCAATTCTACAGCTGCCGAGCCATTTCTAGATTAATTTTTTGTTCTAAAAGCGATCGATGTCGTACTGGAATGAAACCAGGACCGGCTTAGGGAAATTTCGCTACGCCGCCCCCCTTTAATTCTGATCGTCCCGGTCAGAAACATCCTCTCCATGGTGGGAGCGAGTCGATGTAAATGGGGTTTCGACGCATCCGGTAGACGACGTCATTAAGCCTCTTGACCACCTCGTATGGATCATCCCAGGCGGGTGTAAGCTTTGGGTATTTACCCTTGCTCCGTTGGGGGTTGTACAGCCAGACTTTGTCCCACTCTTGGAACCCGACTGAATTCGCCTTGAGGTCGTATCGCGTCTTCATCTGGTCACTGGTGGCCAACATCTGCGTTTGGGCTAATTCGTGTATTGCCAGCATGTTATGTCGGAGCTGGTCGGCATAATCGTCGATGTCTTGGGAAGGTTCTTCGGGGGAGCCAAAAGTCAAATCGCAGGGTAATCGCAGCTCTTTTCCGAATAGGACCCTGGCTGGAGTCAGGCCTGTACTATTATGTACGGCTGAGCGATATGCCAACATGAATAGGGGAATATGCTCATCCCAATCACGCTGGTTATTGCTGACGACCTTGGATAGGTGTTGTTCCAAGGTCCTGTTGAATCTTTCCATCATTCCGTCTGAGTGTGGGTGCAATGGTGTTATTCTTCGATTCGAAGTTATGCTTTTGGTCTGAATGTAGTTCCATCGGGACGCCAAACCTGCTGAATAGTTGTTCTACTAGCACCGTCGCTACAGTGGTTGCCCCTTGGTTGGGTATCGCATATGCCTCAGGCCATTTGCTGAAGTAATCAATTGCGACCAGAATGTATTTGTTCCCCCTCTCAGACTCGGGAAACGGACCGGCGACCTTGATGGCAATTCTCTCAAATGGGACGCCCACATTGTACTGCTGCATTCCGCCCTTGGTCCGAGTCTTCGGGCCCTTACTGCCTGCACAGGTGTAATATTTCCGGCACGAAGCTCTGACGTCTTCAAAGTAATTTACCCAGTAGTATCGCTGGCGAACTTTGTCTAGGGTTTTGTTCATGCCCAGATGGCCCCCGGTAATCCCATCATGTACTTGGGTCAGGATGGCTGGTACCTTTTTCTTAGGAACTACCAGTTGGAACTTGGTTTCTCGGCCATATGTGCTTTCCCAAACTCGCTTGAGCATTCCATTCTCTACTCTCAGAGAGTCCCATTGGGCTCATAACGATTTCACCACGACCGAGTATCTAGCTACCTCGTCCCATAGTGTTCTGGGTGCCTCTCTCGTTTTCAGTGACAA
Organism: Octodonta nipae; assembly: GCA_034190945.1. Classification (NCBI taxonomy): domain Eukaryota; kingdom Metazoa; phylum Arthropoda; class Insecta; order Coleoptera; family Chrysomelidae; genus Octodonta; species Octodonta nipae. The sequence goes on from CM067219.1 coordinate 56,810,379, forward strand.
GATTGGTTCGATGTCTGGATCAGCCATTTGGTCCTGGATGCACTGTTCCGTTGTCCAGTCTTCATTGGCCTGCACTCGGATCTGTCTGATGAAGATACCCTCTCGCTGTTCCGGCTTCAGACAATGTCCGCATTCTGCTCTACAGAGTCTTCTGGATAGGGCATCGGCATTATTGTGCAAACGGCCGGCACGGTGTTCCACCTTCAAATCGTATTGCTGCAATTTCTCCATCCACCTGGCCAGTTGTCCTTCCGGTGTCTTCATGTCCAGCAGCCATTTAGGGCGGCATGATCTGTTCGGATTAAGAAATGACGACCATAGAGCTATTTGTGGAAATGTTCTGCAGCCCTTATTATTGCAAGAAGTTCTTTTTTGGTAACGCAATAATTTCTTTCCGGTTTCGAGAATCCACGGCTGTAGTACTTGTACCTGTGTTGCTGGCGTCGGTGTCTAAAATGAACTTGCCGGAGTAGGAAAGGCTAGGATTGGGCGGGAACATAGTGCTGCCTTCAGTCGTCTGAATGATGTCTCACAATCCTGATTTCAACGGAAGGTCTCTTTCTCAGTGGTCTGCCGATGTAGAGGCGCGGCAATGGTGGCTAATCCCTCAACAAACCGCCTGTCGTAGGAACAGAGCCCCAAGAAGCTTCAGAGTTCATGCTTGTCTCTTGGGACTGGTTAATCACGGATGGCTTCTACCTTGTCCTCGTTAGTGAGGATTCCTGACTCGGAAACGACGGGGCTTAAAAACTCTACTTCTTTTTGGAATAAGGAACACTTCTTCGGGTTTCAGGTTGGCGTCATTAATTCTGGAGAATACTTCGCTCAGGTTCTTCAGATAGTCGTGGAATGTCTGACCCATGACCAGAATGTCGTCGAGGTATACTAAGCACGTCCTCCATGTTAACCCGCTCAGGACATACTCCATTAGCATCTCGAATGTTGTGGGAGCAGTACATAATCCAAAGGGCATGACCGTGAACTGAAACAGCCCTTTACTATTGGAGAACGCTGTCGCTTTCGTGTAGACCAACCTGCCAATATCCACTCTTTAGGTCTAGTGTGGAGAACCAACGGGAGCCTGCTAGTTTGGTCTATCTTGGTGACGTCATTCAGCTTTCTGTAGTCCACGCAAAATCGGGTGGTTCCATCCTTCTTTTTAACTAGGACGTCAGGAGCGGACCATGGGCTGATGGATGGCTCAATAAGTCCATTTTGTAACATGACTCGATGTTTTCCTGGACTGCTTGTTGTTGCCCCAATGGTAGTCGTCTAGGTGGTATTCTGATGGGTTGAGCCTTTCCGGTATCTATTCGATGCTGGATGATGTTGGTGCGACCGGTGGTTCCATCTCGACTGTTAAAAATTTGCCAGTGCTTTGTAAATTGCTTGCCTTTCTTCTGTTCCTCTGGTGTCATATGTGTTAAATGGTCAGCAAACTGTTGTAGGAACTCTTTACTGGGCCCTGTCTCCTTCACCGATGTCTGGTACCCTTCTTCGTAATTGATGATGGTCTCGACTGGCTCGAAACAAGCTATCTCTTGGCCATTGGCAATTCTGATGTCGTTGTTGGGCAAATTCAGGACTCTAATTGGTATATCTCGTCCGGTTTTAACTATAGCCCGTCCAACTAAGTAGTCATGAACTGAGTGTACGGGCTCCCCCATTCCAACGCAGCTCCCAGGATTGCTATCTAGCAGCTGCCCATGAATAATCTGTTCCGTTCGACCGGGAATTCTGGCTGGAGATTTTGCTACAATTTTTATGCATGTCGATGAGCTGTTAACGGGCCGTGTCAATACAAATTCCTCATTTAGGAACCGAAGAACATCATATCTTGGGTCGAACATAAATCCATGCTGCCTAATTAGGTCCATACCCAGTATAAAATCGTCCTCAATATTCGCTACCAGGACCCTATGCCGGATCATGTTATCTCCTATCTGTAGCACGACATCTGCCTCACCCTGTATTGACACGGACTCGCCGGTGACTAGCCTGAGCTGGATGTTGTTGTTAGCTGGCCGGATCTCCGAAGCCCTCAAGACCTGGCGATGAACACAGCGGCGCCGGTGTCGATGGTGATGTTAATTGCTCTGCCATTGATTGTGCCCCTGATGACTAGGCTACTGCTATCTCGGCAAAATCCCCGGAAGGATAGTGTCCTGGGGGCTGGTGGAGGGTTAGTCATCATTCGCCCCCTTATTCTGACTGATTGGAGTTTCCCTGGTTGGTAAGGTCGGTTTGTTGGCTACCCCTGGTTGGTGATCGTTCCGGTAGCCTTACTCTGCAGTCACGTTGAAAGTGTCCTGTTCGTCCACAGCGGTAACATGCCCCTCTGGTGCCAGTTCTTTGTGACCGTTCTAATAGCTTGTACAGACTAGCCAGCAGGGCTTGACACGGTGACTCTGGCTGTTCCTGGTTAAAGGAAACTGCTCGGACCCTCGGCTTGGACATGTTCATGACGGCCTCTACTTCTAACGCCCGAAGTAAAGCTTCATTAGTTTCCTTGACGCCACTTAGTCTTAGATTTCGTTGTACTTCTACATCTCTTGATCTTTAGTATCCTCTGGCAGGTCTGGGCAGGACAAGTGTACTAACCAGGGCCGGCTTAGGGAAATTTTGTTACAATATAAACTTTTCTAACTTTTTTATTTTTCACTGTATCTTCACCAAATAAACTTATATCTAATCTATGATGTTTGTTTGCTTTTTTGCATTCGATATTTGACACATATAATTGGTTGAAAAACTGATATGAGTCCATAAATGGCGAGGTTCCATGAAAAAGTCACAAAAAAACACTTCATCACATTACAAAAAAAAAGAAGCGGACTTCTAATGCTTACAAAAACTTCAAACCCTTTCCAACGATATATCACATGTATTGGAAAGTAATTAGTAACATAATAAAATTTGAGATTGTAACTTACAAGGTTAGAACTACAAAAAATACAAATTGTAATATTTTGTTCTAAATTTTGTTCAAATTAGCTTCAACCGTACGGATGCAATCGCGGCACCTTTTTCTGACTGCTACAGTCGTAGTCTCTAGTCACATCTCATTCCACATTGTTTCAAAAGCAACATTTATTCTTTCTCTTAACTGCTCCTTGGTGTCTATTTCTCTCTCATAAATGCAGTGCTTGACTTATCCCCATACAAAAAAAATCAAGAAGCTCTCTGACAGTTCGCCTATAACGTGCTGGAGAGCCAACTTTCTTAAATATTATTAGTCTGTCTTCCTATGCGATTTCATCTAATAAGATCGATAAATCGTTCGTTAAAAATTCAATTCATTTATGGGATAGAAATAAAAACCAAGGGACAGTTAAGGGAAAGAATCAATGTTGCGTTCCAAACAATGCGGGATGATCGATCTTATTAGATGGAAGACAGACCAATAATATTCAAAAAAGATGGCTGTTCAGAACATTATAGGCGAACTGTTAGAGAGCTCCTGGACAATTCATTCCTAAAAAGGGAGACTTATGTGGACAACAATAGAAATATGAAGAAGCACAACAAAAAGAAGAAGATAAAGACGAAACGTTTGGTTCTAATTGGTATATAGTCGAAATTCCTATCCTTTAGGGTCGACGCAATTGATAACTGTCCCAATTGCTTTGAAATATTTTAACAAGCGACATATTAGTGTCGTTTGTAATAATTAAAATCTTAAATTTCCATGAAAAATTTTACTCAATGTGAAACGAGTAGTTTCAGAAATGTATATTTGTTTAAATAATTTCAATATTAATTACCTGAGTCGTATCCATTTAGTATTCTTCGTCTACTCATAGACGGGCATATATCGTTTGGTCTTCTCTCATATATTGTCATTTCGTCAATGGCGGCATAATTTCCGTGTTCGCTAGAAATAGATTCATAATCTTTCCTGTAAGATGGACGCCGTCTTCTTCCATGTCCTTAAACATTAAAAACCGAATATATTACAATAACCTAGATGTTTAATTTTGTTCGGTTTTTTAATTAGATATTAACATATTCGAAAGTAATTTCGAAAACATTGTTAAGGACGTCTTAAATGAAGAGCACGTAAAACATTTCTTATACCAAAAAGAAATTTCATTAATAAACCTGTGATATATTTAACAGCTAAACAAATTACACCAACTGAAGAGGACGTGCTTTCTAAACGGTTGACTTATTCGATAACTCCACAAAATATAACTAAACTGGATTTGATAAATGTGATTGAAGAAACAGCAGGGAAACTGTCACCAGAAGTGTTCGGTGAATGCCTAGTAATAAATATATTACTCATAGAGAGACAACACAGAACGAAACACAAACTTACTCCAACAGAAAGACATGCCGTAGAAAACCTTAAAAAAGATAACACTATTAAAATTATATATGCCGACAAAGTAGTGTTAAGGTTATACTTGATACTCCTCACTACAGTAAACTTGCACATTTATATGGCCTTCAAAAAATACATAAAGACACATTAGCAATGATACAAATTATAAGTTCAATAAATTGTTTACTATATATAATTAAACCATGGCAAACAATTCAAAAACCACATACTCGAAAGGCGATTTCCATAAAGGAGAATTAGGTATGGCGATGTCATATTTTGTAGGAAGAATCATAGGTAATTATAACTAAAAACCAAAATTCTGGTGGATATTCCTTAAGAACGTTTTTTGTAGTTTGGTGGTATGATGTTGAGGAACTCATTTATGGATTACATCAGTAGTCAAGAACCCACAATAAAATTCACAATAAAGATTGAAAATTTACATAAACTTTTATAGAGACGATAAGTCTAAGCACTTATTATAGAAAACCTACAAATACTTATACCAATAAGTATTTGTAGGTTTTCAATAATAAGTGCTTAGACTCATCGTCTCGTGTTTTCTGTGTATAAGTTCCTACATAAAAGTCTTTTTTGTGAATTTTATTGTGGGTTCTTGACTACTAATATACTATAATAATGAGTGCAGTTAATATACTATATTAATGAGTGCAGTTCCTCGACATCATACCACCACTCTACAAAAAACGTTTTCAAGAAATATTCACTAGAATTTGGTTTTTGGTTATAATTACTTATGAATCTTCCTACAAAATATGACATAAATATAAAATATAAATACCAATTTGACTTTTAACTCTAACCATCATTTGAATGTAAAGAAACGATTTTAAAGTCCCTATATGATACAGCAAAAAGCATATCTTCATCCACCGAAATATTTAACAACAAAATCCACTTTTTCAAAAAAAATCATGTAAAATCAATATCCAGAAGTTTTGATAAATAAAACTATACATGAACTACAATGAAAGTCTCTACAACAAAACAGAACAAACAACCAACACACAAATAATACCAACCAAACACTAACAGTAAACAAAATTATGAACATAATTCCAGGGGCCTGATTCTCGAACCATTCGACAGCTCTACTATATGACTGAAAAGTTTAGGTAAATGAAGTTTAACGCATATATTAAACTTCATTTATGTCCGAAGTCGAGTGGTAGAGCCGTCGAATGATTTCAAGAATTGGGACCCATATGTTCCGGCTGATTTCAAAAAATTAAGCGGTTAGAAAATAAATATGATGGTAATACGGTATTTAAAACGAAACCCATTACGTTCTTTACGTACCATACGAAGTCTACAAGAACTTTAGAAGTAAGGAAACAAAACACGAATATAACATTTCCAGAGGATATCTGGATAACCAACCAAGTCTTAACCAGCACCGGAAACCATAAATTGAACTGGGAACAAAGATCTTTGATGAATGAAGGAAATGTAAAAAGTGAAAACTTGAGTAAGCCAGCTTTATAATTATAAACAACGCAGAAATTGGTTTGAGATGGAGAAATCTATTGCTAGAAACGGACGCTCCGTATCACCAGCCGCCAAATTGTCACTGTCAAAAATGTTTGACTAAAAAGAAAATTTATATCGAAACGAAAATTTAAGAATTTACCTAAAACACACATCTATTGATATCGGCTCTTCAGTTGGAGTTGGAACGTCTCAAACACAGCTAAGTATCATACAATATACAAACTACTATTTATATACAGGTTGATCATATCTTTCTTTCAGAATTTGTGTGAGGAATTTCTGTACAGACATCCAGTAATCCGGGCAATTTTTCGAAATTAACTTCCTACACTTTGTTTCCCGTTCACAATTTCAAATACTTATCTTTTGCAGGAAAAATCTGAAAAACCCCAATAAAAGGCAAAATAAATACATATTAACACATTTGAATTTATAAAGTATTATTTTTCTGAAGATTCCAATTAAATGAGTATTGTAATATTCGCTCAAATATTTTATTAGTAATGGAATGATCCTGATTACTCAGAATCCAATTCTGGAAAGTATTATTACATTTTCTGTTACTTCGCAACTTAGTGGTAAGGATGTAAATTTATTTGGGGAACATCTACAGGACATAGCTTGTCAATAAATTCAGAGAATTGAATAAAGTTCTAAATAGATATAATTTGATGTTTCAAGAACTTGTGTTTAATTGTCACAGGTCGTTGACATATTGAAAATTATTTTATTAATACAGGTTAAGCAGTTGCAATAAGATATTTCCTAAAACCATAGTTATGAAAGAAAATAGTAAATATTCAAAAACTAGTACCTGGTATGTAATGAAAAGAATGGGAAGATGCTTCCGCAAGCTCACAGCTACTATTGCTTGGTAGACTGGGTGCAGAATTTAGCTCCAAATAATCTAGGTTCTCACGAATGTATACATAGTTTTCCAAATCCCACGGATCAATATAGGGCTCTGGTCCTTCAAATGATTCTTCAGTATCTGCTTCAACCGGGGTCCAATAAAGATCATCACCAGGCATCCTAATTTGAAAAAAATATGTATAATCCAAAAACAAGAATCAATACGTTGTTAAATGGTTGACATAGTATATAATCAATATCAATAGGTGTAATATAACATAAATGTAGTTAAAAGGGGTAAAATAAACTTTTCACCTGAATATCAATTATTTATAAATTAGGTAAAGGCCTAATGGTGACCATCCGCCAACCTGTTTAGTAATCGCCATTTTATTGGAAAATGGAATACTGGCACTGAATTTTTGAAGGAATTTACAAAATATGTGTGGTTCACATAAACATTTTGTAAGAAAAAAGGCCAAAACATATAAAAAATGGAATATAAACATTTGGTAGTTGATACTAATAGGTAGTTTTCTTAACTTAGTTCGAGTTTAAACATAGTTCTCCTATACATCCTCCAGGTTATTTGTTTTTATATTTATTTGTTTGCTAGATATACAACTCCATCGGAGTAATAATCATTTTGGTTAAAAATGTTGACTCTCTCAACTTTTCAACTTTTAAAGAACACTAAATGGTGCAAGAGATTAATTCTGAAATATATGTAATAATTTTTGAAGTATGGTCAAAACTAAAGTCGTTTTTAAGTGAAAATATGCAGAATTAGTCACACTTCAATTGGGTGTAATTGTCAATGATTTATCACTTATTAACTATCATCAGATCTGTAATTATAGATTTTTAAATGACCATTGTATTTTATTTTATGTGTGTTCCTAACTTCGTGTCTGTTGTGTTATGTCATGAAGATATGAATTTTGTATTATCTATATAAAATAACTTATAAACATTCAATATTACAGAGCCCTTATTTTATTTTTCCATAAAAAAACGTGTATAGATCCAGGGGATTAACGAATAAAAGAAGTTTTTTTTCCGAAGATGCTTATCAAATTGAATTAAATAACAACTAATTTACTGTGAGAATAACATATTCTGTACTTTAAAGCAAACATGTTCAGTATTAGTTCACATAGTTGCGTTACAATTGAAATAATTTATGTGTAACATGAATAGCCAGAATTCAGTTGTCTTGTTCACATTAACGATATAACGATGCTTACTGAACATTTAATTAAAAGCAAAGGTGCTGTAAAATGCTATGACGAATAGTGCATCATATAAGCCTATTCTCAATCGCTATATTAATTATATTTTTTTTATGGAACAAAATAGGCAATATATAGGTAAATATGGAAAACGTATTGGCGAGGTCAGTTTCTGTATTCATGTAATCTGGACTTGAACTGAAATATTACTTCTAAAAAATATTTGATTTCTGCATAAATAGGTCTTGTGTTTTTTGGATATTTTTCACCTGAACAAATACTTAAAATCCAAATTTAATATTGATATAAATCTCCTTTGAGTTCTCTTACAAATTTTTATACTCAATTTTTAAACAATATTGACACTCTTTAGTTGCACCAAAATATTCGAGTTATTTACATGAACAACAATGGTTCATACCTCACAGATCATTGCTACGATGCTATCAACTCCACTTGTCCCCTTCCATCAATCAACCGCTTTTTAAAGTCTCAATATAAAATCCATCGTGAGTAATGCCTAATGTGTCAACTTGAAAGAATGAGTGACAAACGAAAATGGTGTAATTTGACAATGGCGACACAACTGTAAATATCAGAATGGGACGCCAAGTGTTCGGATCGACGTTATCGTTGATCAAATAGAACGAAAATTTTGGCGACGGACAACTTATCAATTCTAATCACTTAATTGGACCACAATTTACAGGATTATCACTAGATAGATATCACTAGATATCTAAAGGTGAGTTGGTGAGCAAGGTTCCGAAAATGCTCACTGATCAGCCCAAAGTTTTTGGAGCGAAGTAGAGAAGATAGAGATGATTTATTTATCCACATTCCAACGGGCGACGAAACTTGGTTATCGTGTATCAACAACAGTAACTGCATTCAAGGTCACCTAAATTAAAAGAATTTAAGCAATTTTCGTTATCAAATAAGAAAAAATCTCTACAGATTTTTGTAACGTTCTTTTGATCAATTTCATGTACTATGGGTCTGTAATTAAGACTATTGTATATCGTGAAGAAGTAATACAACTGAAACGTGCGTGAAGCTCGGCTCGCAATCCTCAAAACAACGCATGCACACACACTGCTGCCAAAATTAAGGTGAGCAATACGTACAAATAAAGCGGCTATTTCTTACATTTGAAAAAGTAACTAGGTGAACAACGATTGCAAAATGACACTGAACATTGGCGATACCAACAGTTCAGATTCCCAGGCGGCAGACTTCCGATGAAGCCCTAATCAGCTGATTGTTGATACTAAATTTCATGATAAATAATATTGAATATTGAACATTAACTCAATCGACTAAAGATTAGCTTTACAAGTAAATAAGTACACTAAGTCGGTTAAAACTTGCATTATTTTAAATCAGTTGGGGATGTATTGGCTTGAGGAACGTTTGATGGGAAAAGTTAACTGTGAGTACGAGGATTACTGAAAAAAAAATTTCAAACAATGAGTAGTTCAGTTGAAACTGAAAGTAAAAAAGTAGCAACCAGAAAATATTTGAAGAAATTCAAAGAAGACTGACAGAAATTATTCGTTATTGTAGTTATTATTATTATTATTTTGTGAAACCACCCATTTTCGTGTTGTTCCTGGTTCAGGTATAAAAACACTTGATAGAATAGGCGAATAATTATCGAAAGGTCACATCAGTTGTGATTTGGCTATAGGATCACTTTAAAATATTCTAGTAGAACAATAAAGAGATAAATTATTTTGAGCTGTCATTTGTATGACATCCAATATTAGCGGCAAGTTTGTAAAATTCAACACATAAGACCAAGAATTTGACATGGCTCTCTAATTTAAAACTTTGAGGCCTTCGAAATTTAACCAAAGGTCAAAAATATTCAGTTGGAAACTGTGTTATTACAAGATAATTGAAGTTGACTTCCTACTGGGCATCTTTAGATAGAAAAGGTTGATCTCAGGTTACACTTATCTGAGTATTGACAAGACCTACCAGTAACCGTTAGCCAAAAAATGGCAAAATCTTCGACAAGGATTCTCATAATAGAAAAAGCACGGGCAATTAAGACGAGAGATTAATAAATTGGAGACATAAAAATAAACTTTACAGAGATATAGATAGATAAGGAAAAGCAAGTCAACTATAACAAAAACTGAAATGGGAGATTTTGGACATAGAAGATAGATCGCGACTTTAACTTTTCCAAAACTCTTTCAATTTTTTTTTGTTACAACAGCTTGGTGAGGTCATCCTCCCCATAATCATTTATGACAAAAGGTTAGAATTCTGCGAATTAATTATTCAAAGGGCAAATGCAGACCCTAATTATATTTAAAATATTTGTTTTTCTGTCGAAGCAGGCTTTTTTAAATAGATTTGTCAATAAACATAATTGTAGATCCTGGGACAATATCAATCCACAAGTTATTCAGGAAAAAAATCAACGTATGGGCCGCAATTTACGGAAATAAAATTATTGGTCCTTTATTCGTGGAAGAAAATTTAACTAGGGAATTACCTATTACAAAATGTGACAAATCCCCTTATAACTAAATCTTTAGAAAACCAAATAGATCAAGAAGGAACTTCGTTGCTAGACGAAGAAAACTTGTACAAAATTGGCTTAATGAGACATTTCCAGATAAATGGATTGGAAAAAAGGACGCTATAGAATGGCTAGCAAGATCAACCGACCTAACGCCCCATGACTTTTTTTATGGGTTCATCTAAAAACTGTGGTGTATAAAACTCAACCTCGCTATATTCCTGATTTTAGACGTAGAACAGTGGAGAAGTATGAGGGGTTTACACCAAAGACGCTTAAAAAAGTGCGGGGGGAATTCATTGATTTCCAACAATGGAGGACATTTTGAACATCTAATTTAAGTAAAAGGTAATTCTAACGCAAATATAATATTTATAATGTAAATAATAATTATTTTAATTTGAAAGTTTAAAATTTGTTTTTAGACTTGCAGAAGTGATATTTACCTCCGCTTAGGGGTGAAACTACATGGGGACCGATATGTGTAAAATGTGTCGCCCGTAAATATAAATTAACGTGTTTCTTTGTCTTTTTTTTTCAAGATATTTTAAATGTTAGTTTGGGTGGCTAGTTTTGAAATGAAAGCCCTGTATTTAAAGTTGATTTACTATGTTGTGTTACATTATAAATGTCAATGTAGGATTAATTAACAGAATTCAGATCATAAGGTATTATGCAACTTGAATATTATGACCAATTAATGTGACCGTATTCTTAATTCACCTACTTTTAAATATGCAAATATGTTGACTTTTACGCAGAAACACACAACAAAATATAAAATTATTGGTAATTTGAAAGAACATCTAATATAAAATAATACAGCTAATACCTCCAAGTATGTGAATATATATTTGAAAATTTCATATAATGTTTCCATTAATACGATATTTGTTTTGAAACAAATATGTATAAACTTAAAAGGCAGTTTTTTTAAAACAGGTATTAGTGTAGGGAACTTAGCATTATTTTAATACCATTTTTGCAAAAAAATTCCACAAGTTTTTGAATGGTTTTTCTCAAAGAACGTACGCCGCGTAACCCAAAAAAAGTTTTGTTAACAAATTTTTACTTCTTAGTTAATTATACTAAATGTTTAAAATAGCAAAAACCCTAATTTTGGCAGTTTTTGTGACTTCTCAGCAACCGAGTAAAAATTTAAATAATCAAATTTAAGTGTGCGCATTTTTAGAACCTACTAAATGAGATGTTGATCGATAGGATTGGTTAATTAATAAATGAGTTATTCGCGAAAAATGTGAAAAAGGCGCAATTTTCAATCACTCGTAACTCTTATCTAAAAAAAATTAAAACGATAAAACTTGGCCAAAAGGTTCATTTGTCTATCTAAAATAACTGTTCAATTTTAAATTCATGGCTTTGAAGGTTTTCTCACAAATGTAATTTTTTATCGAGAGCTCTTTATTTTTGGTGATGTTAACAACATTCTGCATCAAATCACTTTTTGATAAATCTGAATGGAACATGTTAATTATCAAATCTTTCGGTATAACTCATCATACATTAATATTCTTTTGGGTTTGTTCTATTGTCTGTAAATTTAATTTGAAATTCTGCATTTTGGTATTCGCCAACGCATACATATTAGTAGAGGGGGATCCTAATTTCCCTCACGGTAGAATAAAAATAGCATGTCATCGAATTGACATGACGTTTAAAATGCTTTTTCCAAGCAAATTAGGTTATATACGAGGGTAAATCAAATATAAACGGTAATTTTGCTATTCTGCTTAGAACGCAGTTTCGAGCTAGATTATGTTGTTTGTAGTAAATGTTTGGTTTATAGACACTGGGGAACAAGCGCTTAGCTTTGTCCTTGATACCTATTGTATGATGTGTGATCAGTGCAGAATACAGCCATGACTAAGAAAGAGTTACATTCGTCTGTTATGCAACATATTATTATACAGGTTTAGACTAGTAAAAGCGTTAAAGCCTCAGAAATTCTAACTCATTTGAAGGCACAGTTGGGTAGTACACTATCTCAGAATCGTGTGTATATGTGGGTGAGAAAATTTAAAGGTGTACGAGAATGATAACCATGATCGACGCACATTGGACAAGCCTTACAGCTGACAATGCCAATAGTGTTCGACAGCTTATTGAACGTGAGCACCGATTAACCGTGGAGGAATTTTCTCAGAATTGGGTGTCAGCTATGGAAGTGTTCAATTAGGTATCATTGATCAACTTGCTGTCAGAAAAAATTGAGGTTTTTGACTGTAAACTAAAGATCGTTGAAAGACTTCTAAATAGATTTCAGCGAGAAGGGAAGGTCTAAAGTAGCGAAAAAAGAATAAAATTTAAAACTCAGTTCTCGTTTGGAAAAGTCCTTGCCATGATTTTTTTTGACTCTAAGGAAATATACTGATTGATTGTACGTGCCCAACGTACAATGAATGTGGATTACTAATGCCAGTTGTTACGGTTGGCAAAAGCCGCGTATTTGAAACAAAAAACAAGGAATACTGCAAGAAATGGTCTGAGAAGCCACCCCCTACCGTATAGCTCTGACTTACCTCTCCCGACCGGGAGGAAAGCGATTTGGAATATATGAAGAAGTTGAGGAGCACATGCGCAGTTGGCTTGCAACTCGCCCTCAAACATTCTATGAACAGAGAATACTGAAACTCCCAATTCTCGGTGGAGAAAGTGTGTAGATCACGCAGGAGGGTATATTGAAAAATGCTAAATCAATCATTTCTGTATAATGTTATTCAATAAATGTATGAAAAAATTTCCATTGATATATGATTTAAGCTCGTAATTGTTTTGTTGACTTTAATTCTCAGAGTTTGGAATCAAAGTCGATTGCAGTATCACAATTAATTTATTTTACAATTTTACAAAGAAAAAACTTTAGAAATGAAATAATGAGTCAGAAAATAGAAAATCAAAGTCAACAATATAGTTATGGCAAATCATTAATATTAATGTATAGTTATGAACAATGAAGTTAGTTAACTAATGAATACATTTAAAAAGTTTATAATGAAAATTATTCCTTAAATCATCATCTATAATAATGATAAGAAAAAAAGTTATACCAACAAATAGAAATGTAACATTTCAATGATATGCCACCGTTTCTCGTCCCTGGGCTATGAGCAAACAATTTGACAGTTGGCATGGCATTTGTATTAGGGATAGAATAAAAGCGATTAAGTACTAAAATGAGGGGAAGGTGCTTCTCCCACCAGTACATTTTATTTTATTCCGAATACCAAAATTCAGGCTTTCAAACTGAATTTACATACAATAAAATAAAACTAAAATAAAATTTATTTATAAGGGATGGTACTCAAAGAATTAATAATTAATATGTTCCTTTCAGATGGTTAAAATATTAATTGAGCTGAAAATGGGAGCGTTGTAAACTTCACGTAAAATCAAACGTTCTGGAAAGAATTCAGATTCGCAAGAAAACCGTGGGAGCTGTAAATTTGAGATTCTTACCAGTTATTTATCTCTTAGAAATGAAAGATTCTGCTGAGTTTCAAAATTTCAACGCATCTGATACAATAACTATGGACGATTGAAAATTGCGTATGTTTTACAGTTTTTACCAAATAACTCAATAACTAATTATCCAATCGGCTATATGAACCTATGATTTAGTCGCTATTGAAATTACGTATTAAACAATCTTAGTTTCGACACTAGAACTTTTCATTCAGTTGCTGAAAAGTTACAAAAACTGCTAAAATTGCGATTTTTGCAACTTTAAACGCTCCGTATAATTAATTAAGGAATAAAAATTTGTTAACAACAGTTTTTATGTGTTATGCTATTACATTCTTCAAGAAAAGCCAATCACATGTCTGTGGAATTTTTTTGCAATTGAAAATACTAACTTCCCTAGAGTATATAGATGAAATCAAAAATAGATTTACCATAAATAAAAGTTGAATTGCCGTCCTTAAAATACAATAATAACATTTTTGTAGTTCAACAATATATATCTGTACTTACTAATTAAGGAAAACAACATTATCAACAAATCTGACTAATACTATTCAAAAAAGTAACTAATACTACTTAAGTACAACTGGACAATGAATATGATAATTACTGGATTTGTACTTCCCTTATATTTTTCGATGCCGAATCCGAATCCGAGGTCAGAAATATTGGTTTACCTCCAAATTATCCCTTAATATGAAAAACACCCCTGAATAGGGTGAAATTCATATTAAACGTCTTTTATTATTTGGTATCGAAATGTACTCGATATATTCAGGCGTAGAGAGTACTGCCCGTACCTTAAATATCGAATGCACCCGCATTATCCTTTTTGTAACTTAAAAATAACTATAGTATCTATGAAAACAGCTAAATAAATCGATTTTTATATCAGATTTGAAAAGAATAAGGTAGTCCTGAACAAAACTGCCTGGAACTATCCCTGTTTCGTCTTCAGTGTTTTAACTTCTCCCAAACATTTATAACTTGAATCAACACCTTACTTTAAAATTACAGTCCACTTAATTAGATAACTATATATACAGAAATGGCGCTAAATGGCACAATCCCTATGCGGTGCAAAATTACAACTACCACTCTTATTAATCGAAAATAAATATTACAGTATCGACGAAAACTGCTGGAAAAGTTTATTATTCTGTTTTCCTCTTATTTTCTTTTAATTAGCCAGTTCTGTCTGTTTTGAAATGAATTATGTCCTTAACTTAGATTGGCATTTTATTGATTATGTAGTCGCCTATATTTCTCCTTTTTCTTGTCGTGTTAAATCTGTATACAATTCTATGTAGGTTATCTTCACTCTGAACTATCAATACTGATTTCTTTGTTCCCATTTCTATTTCTCTTCCTATATTGACATTGAGTTTATTAAAATAATCCAGGAATTTCGGATAAAACAGTTTGAAGAAAAGTGCATCATGATAGATTCAGCTAGCCGACTGGATAATTAGTTATTGTTTAATTGTAATTGTATAAATAAACAGTGGATTTTGTAAAGCTTCGGTGTGCATTCCACAATAAAAAAGAAAAAATTAATCAGGAAACACACAAAAGAGGAAAACTGGTCAAAACAGGCAAAGAAGAACAATAGAAATCACAGAACTCAGTAAGCTGATCAGGAAAAGATACTAATAGGTATTAGTTAGCGTAACGAAGAGCTTATACAAATAACAATGGAAGAAAATAAGTGTCTGAAAGTAGGTACTCGAGTAATGACAAAAGAGTAGAAAATTAACGTGAAAGAGAAAGCGGAACATTAACACGAG
This sequence comes from Octodonta nipae, assembly GCA_034190945.1. Classification (NCBI taxonomy): domain Eukaryota; kingdom Metazoa; phylum Arthropoda; class Insecta; order Coleoptera; family Chrysomelidae; genus Octodonta; species Octodonta nipae. The sequence goes on from CM067219.1 coordinate 56,826,111, forward strand.
ACCTACTTGATGTACTAGAAATAACAAAGACTATCAAAACGTGTATACATCACAACACAGAAATCCAAGTCCCACAAGTTACAGAATACAAAATGTAGGTTAGCATGAAATTCCTGAAATAGCATTAGAAGAAATCAAAGAAGGCTAAAAAATATACTAAATACTAATACTAATAAAACCAGTAAAAATTATAGTTCCTCTTTTCTGTGGATAGATTTTTACTCTTCTTTTAACGTCTACGTATATGTAATTTCATTTCAGGGAACAAGTTAAGTACACTATTTTTTAAATTGTTATTTAAACTCAGTAATAGGTATATGTTCAACTTATAATATTAAAACAAATTTTCTAAGTGTGAGGACATTTATATTAACTGCTCCCTCTCATATTATCCCTTGACACAAATCCTCTTGACTTCTTTTCATGCGGGGACGATTAGAACATAAACAAAACGCTCTACATGCACTAACTAAAACACACTAATTAGGGCAATAAACTCTCTATGAAGACTAATTTTATTAAATACCTAAATATCCATTCTATAGGGCTGTATTGTAATTTATCGCAAAATGAGGAATACTCGTAATCCTATGGTCTAGGGAGTAAAGTGTCAATCACTGTCGACTTTTTGTGCAGTAAGATGGATCGTAATGCGGTTTTGTTGCATTCATACATCATTGAATTTAGAATATTTGGACGCGTACATACTAGAAATGTATCTCGAAATGATGATTGAAAAATGAAATTACTCGTTAAATAGTGAAGAAAAAGAGGTAAATTTTCTTACTTCAGAGTTTTTGGGGTTGTTCTACATGAATATGACATCCCCAATGGCTAGTCAAGCACCTGGTGCTCAGGAAGGTTGGTTTCAATGTCATCTCCGGTTTTTGAGGTCGCTGAAAACGAATATCAAGGCGACAACCATCTCCGAGATACCCAGGGCAGCTGATATAACGTCGTCTTCTAGAAATACTTTTCAATTTGTCTAAAAATTCATTGAATCTCGGCACCCACTGATTTCCTGTCGATGTTGATAATGATGAATTAGTTATTTTAGTAGAAAACGTTGATACCAGTTGCCCTGGGCATCAGGTACGCCTGAGGTAGTTAGCGATGTTATATTCATCTCATTACAGTCCTTAATTAATGTTTTTTTTATCAATCACCTCTTCGAGATGCACATATAATTGGTGCATTTTATCTTATACACCAAGGATAATTTTCAAAATTCATTGACCACTTACGGTCACAAACTTTGTAGACGTTTTCACAAATCCAAAGCAGAACACTACTCGTGCTCCATTTTCTCGATTATCTGTTATTCAAGTTTTCGTAAACTATGGAGATACTGAATCATGACTAGATTTGCAGTCATTGCTACTTGTTATAGTACAATAACATTTGATGTTATTCATTTAAAGCTAAAATTAAATGATATACACCCTCCACATTTCTAACAAAAAAATATACTTTTTAGTTACTCTCAACAAAAAAGCGTTAAACAACGCAACACACCGATTTTTCACTATTATTAAAAAACTACAAACATTTAATGAAATACAATAACAGGTTAAAATGAAATAATTCTTTATAGTCCTGTTCATACACGACGCGAAACCGATAAGCAACCGGTAATTGTATTGCGCGTAAGATCATTGTAAACGGTAACTCGTCATCGCGGAGAAGATTATCGGTTGTGTATCGGTAAATTGTTCTGTTGGAATGAACCTTATATACCTCTAAATACATTCCCCAGATTGTTTCATATTTTGATTTCTTGATTTTTTAAGAAACAATTTTTTTTACTAAAGTTTATTTGCGGTTTTCACCATTTGCAGCCGTATTTATTTATTGTAATCTAAAAGTATTTTATTTCAGTCTAGTAAATAATTTCAAATTATGATCTGATATTTCAAAGTTCTAGGGATTAAGGTATTCATACATGTTAAAGAATTTTTATTTTGACTTTCAGTTGACTAAAGAATACATTGATTTACGTAGTGGCTGTATCACCATGTATAATTATGCTCAAACTGTAAGTACCAGTTCTGCTTCATCTTTACAGTTAAACCAGTCTTTAAGAAAAATGTATTACCGGTAGATTACATTTGAAGTGAAGGTGTTCAGTTATAATTAACACACTTTCGTTTTTACTCTAGCGTAAGCCATCAATGAAAAATGCCTTCTTTCAGATCAGCGGTTCGTAAACTGGTATTTGTTGACTTAGCAGAGCATAAATATAGTTACTAATTTGAAGAGAAAACAATACATGTTTTTCGCCTATAGAAAACGTTCAACATTTCATTCTTGTTTTAATACAACGGCGTGTTTCATTATTAAACCATAATGAACAAAACAAGGCATTAATTTAGTTATACGACGAATCGAACCTATTTTTCAACGACTAATGCTTTAAAACAAACTTACACCATTCAGCATCATGCCCTAATTGTGCGAAAATAAGGCGTCTATGGTTACTGTTATAAGAATTCGTCATTTAGTGGTGAAATTGGAGTAAGAAGAACATGGGTTCTTATCTATTTAAAAATTGTGCAGGTTGTAATACTAAATTATGCTTACAAATTTTTTATTTAACTAATAGAAATAAATAGAGGCGAGAATGTTGTTCCAGCAAACGCACTTATAATAGGTCATTCGCGTCACTGTCATTCTGACACTGTTTTGGTAATCCCCCGTATCGCTTATCTACCCAGTTTTCTTTTTTCGGGGAGGTTCATTCTAAGATTACTCACTTTTCCTTACTTACCATGTCAATTGTTCTTTTTCTATGCTTTCTACTCGCATGTGTCTTCGTTTGTCTTCCTTTATTATATGTTCGAGTTACCGGCTATAGTATAGTGTTATATATATTACATAATACTGAGCACAGTTTCTAATCTTTTCTCCTTCTAAATATATAAGTCCCCAGATCGGCATTCTCTTCTTTTTCTTTTTGGTGTTGACATAACCCGGCTTTAGGGAATACAGTTGTATCCTCAATGGGCATTCCCATATCTCTACATTACTCACATATGTATTAAGCAAGATTGGGGACATACATCACCCTTGTCTTTTAAGTCTTATGTTGTAGTGAATTTATAATTTTGGCTATTGTACCTTTATATAAATCTTTAATACCATCTATTAGGTTACACGTATGTTGTTTTTTAGAACTTCTGATAATTTTGAAATAGGTACTGTGTTATATGCTTTCTGTAGATCAAATAGCAGTATGTGCATTTCTTGTGATTTGACGGTTTTCTTCTTTATTATTGGGAACCAACAGAATATCAGTTATTGTTCGGCCTGTTTTAAATCCGTTTTGTTTCTTAGACTCATATAGGTGATACTCCTTGCATATAACTTTTCTTTCGCACAACCTACTAATTGTACTGGTCCCTAGTTTCTATTTTGTAAGGTCGTAATCCATGCTTCTTTTCATGGCTTTGGTACTGATTCTACCTTTAGATATCTATTGAAGATTTCTATGAGGATATTAAATAATTTGTATGTTCCGTTCTTTTATCGAATGTGCAAAGACCCCACTCTGTGTAAGAGGCACGCCATTTTTTTCCTATTTATTCTTTCAATCTTAATAGTTATTGGTTCTAAATGTATTTCATGATGAGTTAATGTATTGTATCCAGTAGTATGTTCTACCAGCAAAGATTTGTAATAGTCTTGCAATTTTTCTAGTAATATTGTTATTGCTTCATTTCCTCACGATCTAATATTTTTTACAAATTTTAAAATTCTCCATATAGCCGGCCTCCTTTCAGTTAAAAAATAGTCAGTTGTCTACGACTTCCGGTTCTACCCGAAGTGAACCGCAACTTTGTTTTTTTTTAAATTGAACATCCTATTTTTTATATCATTTTTAGAATCTACTACTTTTAATATAACTTTATTAGGGTCGTCATATGCCTGAACGACTCCAGTTCAAAGTTATTTTAATTTATTTGAAAATTTTGACAGATGCAGCCCTTCACAAAAAAAATGGGCCTCATCGATGGCCGCCTCGTTCTCCCGATATCACTTGATTAGACTTTTTTTGTTTTTGTGAAAATATTGTCTACGCTGCACCGCTAACAACAAAACAAGATTGCCAGGAAAACAAGAGTTAGGAACGCATTTCGATCTCTTTTCCACAAGAAATTCAGAGTGCTACACATGCCGGATTTTTAAAAAGAATTCATAAATGCTAGGAAGTATGAAAGTAATAAGTTCGAACATTTACTATAGTTTGTTTAATTACATGTTTGTTCGTGTGTATGTGTTTTACAATTGTGGAATGATTTGGTCTATTCGGATATCGCGGAAGAACGGTTTCACAGACTCTTTCAATAACCATATCAAATTCTCCATAAATGATTAACAAATTATAGTAATGTTCATTTGATTATTGTCGGTTCTTTCAGATGTCTCTAATAACCACGCGGAATTTTTATTTTTTCTAATTTTATACAAAGACCGTTTAATTTAGGTATGAGGTGTAAAAAAGAAGGAATTCAGTGATTACTCGAAAACGGTTCAATAAATTCCGACCGTTTACACTGGATCCTGTTCCGGGGATCCCCGAAGTGGTCCCATTTTTTTTCAATGCCCTAGCTTGAACCGTTGTTTACAAAATCGGAAAAACTTTTTTACCGACTTTCTTATATAGTAAACTTTGGTAGAGTTGCTGGTATTAAAAAATATGGAATTGTTTCTGTTAGGGTTAAATGAATTGAAAAGAAATTGGATTAGTTCCGGGGGATCCCGAAGTGGTCCAATATTTTTTTCAATAATGTAGGTTGTACCGTTTTTTAGAAAATTGGGAAAAACTTTTTTAGTTACCGACTTGCTTATATAGTAAGGTTTGGTGAAAGTGCAGGCATTAAAATATGGAAATATTTCTGTTCGGAACTGGGGGTATAGTAAATTGAAAAGAAATTGGATTAATCAAATTTGTCTGTATATAACGTGTGTCTTCATAAATCAGACTATTTTTTTATGAATAATATTAAGAGAAAAAAAATTCTCCATAAACAGATTTGCATGGTCTAAAACGTGTACTGTAATCATTACATATCACTTTTTTAACTGCAGATAAGATTTGTCAGCAAATAGGAATTTTGATTTTAATCACTTTTAAGTGAAGTATCTTTATTTTGATTAATATCTAAAAATTTTATCAAATGAAAGTAATTAGAATTAAAAACTGCATGTTATTATGCTATTGGGTTAAAAACTGTATAATAAGTATTTATGTAACTTTTCCAACCATATAGTGGATTTTAAAAAATATATCTATTTTGTTTAATAGTGAGGTATTTACCTTTATATTTTATTATATCTAAAATTGTAATCAAAGTTCACTGGAATTGAAAACTGTATCCAGTTATGAAACATCATTAAAAATTGTAATATATTGAAAGTAGACTGAAATTAAATCGAAATAAATGTCAGTTAATCAACTTCAAGATGGAGGTTCTCAGTTGATCTCTAAATACAGTGTGTCTTCATAAGTTGAATTCAAACGGAAAACGTTCTTATGAATATTATTATATTATTTAGAGAAAAAGTTATTCTATAAAAAGATTTGCATGGTCAGAAACATATACTGTATCATTACATGTCATTTTTTCAACTGTATAGGAGTTTTTTCAAAAAAAAACTATGTTGCTTGTAAGCAAAATTCTCATCAAAAATGGATAATTAGAATGAAATGCATCTACTTATGCCACATCACAAAAAAATGTATAATAACTATTCATGTCACTTCAAACTGTATGCAAGTTTTGACAAATAATATAAATTTTGTTTATGTTAAGTACCTATATTAGTAATAATAACTCCAATTGTTATCAAACAAAGTATATTAGAATTAAAATTGCGTCCCATTATGCGATATCGCTTCAAACTGTATAATGAGTTATTATAAGATTCCGCGGAGAAACTATAAAATGAATATCAATGTAATTAACAGAACTGAAAAATAAGAATACTCAAGTCGTCTACAATATAGTGAATCCACCTAAGTTGGAATCATATGCAAAACTTTCTTAATACATTTATAAAATAATATATATTGTTTAAAGTAAAAAACCGTATTTTAGGCAATATCGTTCATTAGAATTGAATAAATACATTAAAAAAATAAATAAAAACCGACTTCAAAAAAATTAACAAAAAGCATGAAATAATTTTTTGCTACAATTAAATACTTTTTATGAAGTCGGTACCAAGCTAAGGTGAAACTATTGTGGGAAGTACATTTATAAGTTGTCCTTCGCAACTTCGCTGTTCAAATTGGCACCGACTTCATAAAAAGTATTTAACTGTTTTATCAAAAAATTATTTCACGCTTTTTAGTTAATTTTTTAAGTCGGTTTGTGTTTTTTTAATGTATTTATTTAACAATTTTAAGTGATGCAATGGGTTAATTGGATGCAGTTTTGAAATCTAATTAACTTTTTCCATATTGCCTAAAATAAGGTATTTTATTTTAAACATCGTTTATTACTTTGATCAACCTCGTTGTTTTCTAGATATGTATATGTATTACAAAAATTTTGTATATGATTCTAAGTTAGTTGTAGACGATCTCAGTATCATCATTCTTTAGGTCTGTTAATTATATCTTATAATAAATCGTTATACAGTTTTCATTGATATAGCATAATAGGACGTAGTTTTCAATTCTAATTAACTTTGTCTGATAATAATTTGAGGTATTATTAAAAAAGGTACTTACCTTAAAGTATACGTTTAAAGTTGCAGTATACGTTTCCGAGCATGCAAATATTTTTATGAAAAATAACTTTTTGTCTCAATAATATTCATAAGAACGTTTTCCGATTGAAATCAATTTATGAAAACACAGTGTATTTAGAAACCAACTGAGAATCTCCACCTTGAAGTTGATTAACTGACATTTATTTCGATTTATTTCCAATCAACTTTCAATTTATTTCAACTTTTAATATTACAGCACAATTGGATGCAGTTTTCAATTCTGATAAACTTTGTTTGATTACAGTTTGAGGTATTATAAAAAAATAAACAAAATTGATACATTTTTGAAACCTAGTATATACTTGGAAAAGTTACATAAATACTTATACAATTTTTAGTGCAATGGCATAAGTAGGCGTAGTTGTTAATCCTTTTATTTGATAACAATTTGATAACAATTTTAGGTATTAACAAAAATAAACATACTTTAATTTGTAATCAAAACTCCTATCTGATGACAAACCTCGTCTAGAGTTAAAAAAATGACATGAAATGATTACTGTTTACGTTTTACACAATGCAAATCTGTTTATGAAGAATAACTTTTTCTCTTAAAATTTTTAATGAAAATAAATCGTTTGATTTATGAATACACACTGTCTATACATGTTAACTAACATTTATTTAGATTAATTCAATTTATTTACAATTTACCCCAAGTTCCGCACAGTTAATACCAGCAACTCCACTGAAGCTTACTGTGTACGAATGTCGTTAAAAAAGTTTTTCCCGATTTTCTGAAAAACGGTACAATCTATGTTATTGAAAAAAATATGGGACCACTTCGGGATCCCCCGGAACTAATCCAATTTCTTTTTAATTTGTTATACCCCATGTTCCGAACAGAACATTTTTCCATATTTTTAATACCAGCGACTCCACCAAAGTTTACTGTATAAGAAAGTCGGTAAAAAAGTTTTTCGTGATTTCTAAGAAACGGTACAAGCTATGTTATTGAAAAAAATATGGGACCACTTCGGGATAACCCGGAACTAATCCAATTTCTTTTTATTTTACCCCATGTTCCGAATAGAAAAATTTCCATTTTTTTAATACCGCCTACTCCACCAGAGTATAGTTTATAAGAAAATCGGTAAACAAGTTTTTCACCATTTTCTAATAAACGGTACAAGCTATGGTAATGAAAAAATATGGGACTACTTCGCGATCCCCCGGAACAGGAGATCCAGTATAAACTGTCGAAATTCCTTGAGCCGTTTGCGAGTAATCGCTTAACAAACATAAAAAAAAGTATAAATACTTTTTCTAAAGTTGGTACCAAGCTAAAGCGAAAATAATTTGGGAAGTACATATACTTCACAACTTCGCTGTTCAACTTAGCACCGACTTCAAAAAAAGTATTTAATTACTTTTAGGTTTTTTTGGGCAGTAACACCAATCAAATTTTCATTTTGCAATTTACATCAATAAATATAAAGACAACGAAGTCAGAATAGACTTTGAAACGTTTGGTTATCGTTCACTATACGTCGTTTTATTTCAATTGTGGTGTTACTGCCCAAAAAAACCTAAAAGTAATCAAGAACATGCCACAAACAATGTTTAGAAGAGAAGTATTTAATTGTTGCAGTAAAAATTATTTCATGCTTTTTAGTTAAGTTACATTTTTTGAAGTCGGTTTTTGTTTAAAAAAAAATGTATTTATTTAGCCTTGACTCCACTGGCGTTGAGAAAAAAAGGGGTTGTACATTGAAAAAAATGAGTTACACGATTATTGAGATAGCCGATTTGGCGCCAATTTCTGAGAACTCGGTATATTTTTTTGAACAGATTCCAAAAATTTAGGAAACTTCACGCTTTATTCATTAAAATTCTGGCGGTTTTTGACCTGCCCCTCATTGTTTCCAAAAAACTTTTTTCAAAAAAAAACGAAATAACTTTCAACTGAAGTCGTTTAGACCTATGATGTTTCCAAGTTATATTGAAATTCATCGAATATTCTAAAAATGCTATAAAAATAGGGTGTTCCTTTAAAAAAATGAAAGTTGGGTAAACTTCCGGTAGAACCGGAAATCGTAGACTACTAAATATATTTTATCTAAACCCAGCTCCTCGAAAAACGCCCGTATTCCAATTTTCAGTGTTTCCCATATACATATCGACTCAGCTGATCGTGGTATACAGTGTATTTGCTTCCTTAAAACTCTAAATCTAACTATATATCTATTTTAATGTGGCGTCACCTCAAGTTGGGAAATGATTCTTTTGCTTGTTGGAGTTTGCTGGCATTACTGTGAAACCGAGTCCTTTAGACTGAACCTGTCATCTAATGGAGTTTAACAGACAGCTTAAAAAATTGGGTACAGTTGTCTAAGCTACTGCTTTGCTATGAGGTGTGTTGTTTCTGGGTCTCTGTTTTATTTTGGATCAGGTGTTCGGCTTGTCGGTAAAACGAGATCAGGAGTGTCCAACAGAATAAAGGCTTAAAAGATTGTACAGAAGAATAAAATTGAAAAGATTCTGATTTGTTTTTAAATTGATGTCGATAATGTGAATTAAACTGCGTAATAGAGCTACTAGAGCGGTATTACGAAAGCTACAAAGCGTGGGTGGAGGGCTACAAATTATTTTGAGATGCTACTGTAGTATAAATATAGATTGTGCTAGGTTACGAGTAAGAACCCGGGTACATTTATGAAAATAGTTCAGCTCCATGTTTACATATACCGAACTTGGGGTCGCAATCTATCTACTCCACAAGTCTCAGTAAACTTCTGTTTTAAAAGTGGTTAGGGTCTAGATCGCACTGAATCTGCCAACTTCTCAAGTCTTATAAAAATAATGACGAAACAGTTCCACAGTCTCTTTTTGTATTAGTTTTAATTATAGCTTGTGTGTGGGTTATTTCTTAACAATTTTATTTATCATAAGGGAGCCCTTGGTTTGTGGAATTGCGTGGAATACATTGGTTTATTTAATAGCAGGTAGCTACGTAAAAAGTATATGGATATTTTAGTTTCGATTAATAAAGCATTCGATAAAATGGGGAACAAACCGATATCTTATATGGTTTGATAATCTGTAACCAGCATTAAATTTATATAATAAATACGAAAAAAAGTAAAATGAATAATGTGATTTACTACAACTCAATCTTGTATTTTCCCAATGTCAAGTTACTTTTTTTCTATTTATGAATGAATTCATTAATTAATAGCATAACAATTAAAAGTAGATAATACACAGAAATTTGTAAAATTTATACGTTCACATAGGTGCATCATCATGATCTCAAATTATTTTTATTGAATTAGTTGAGTGATATTAAGATTTAGTCGACTCAACTCGAAATATTTTGAACAAGTACCTTATCAGTTTTTTACACAATTGTAAGCAATAATTACTCCTAAAAGTACCGCTTATGCTATTTACATTACTTATGTGTCTAAATGATCAAACTAAAATAGAGCTTTTTCAGAAGCTACTTTCATAAAAATACAAATTGTCTGTGGAGAATAATAATAATCATTTGCAAAACAAACAGGGAAGTAAGTCAGCATTATTTCCTTGAAGTGAGTTTCACATATTCATGTTTGAGCAACGTCCCGTGGTATGCTATTTAAACACGCATTGTCTTACGTTATCGATATATACTTATGAGAATGTTGCATAAGAACGTTAAATATATATTAATATGATTTTAACGGTTGCAGTTAGAAATCCATTATTGGGTCATAATGCAGGAAATACTAAAAATGTTATTATAATTCCATTTAAGACAACAAAATAAAATAGAAAGTAGTATGCTGCCCATTTTTGTTTTTTATCAGAGTTATTGATTAACTCATATTCTCTTACACTATTGTTATTGAAGATCTTATCTGCATTATTCTTACATAGCACATATTTTTCGCAGATTTCTATATTGCATGTAAGAAATGCAAAAGAAGTTCGTAAAGTATATGCATATGAATAAACATAACATAACATATTTTAAAACACAAAATTCGGCATTTTTGAGTTATCATCGTAAATTAATTTACATTAGTTGTGTTTACAAGAATTGAAACATTATTAGTTAGAGATGTTTAAAAAATTATGGAACAATGAAATGCACAGTCAAAAAAAGTAAGGACCATTTGATAAACAAACTTTAGGTACCAATCGATAAACTATGATTAGCTTGGCTGTTTTCCTCTCATTCCACGCGAGTAGTCTACGAAATGTCACCTATGCCCCTATACCCGCGTAGCTGAAGATGTCTGCCACAGATGAAACATTCGGTAGAAATTCCAACAGACCATGGCAAAACAGCCTGAAAAACAATTGACACCGGCTATAAAAGCAGATGCACTTTAGGTACCAAGTTGAAAATATGTTTTATACAAAGGAAAATTTGAATGGTACTTTTTAACTCGTAACTCGAAACTGCCATATTAAATTCTTGGGTCATTAAAGACATTAGTAACATTGTGCTCGTAATTACAATTAATTGTTCATGAAAACTGATTAAATATTACGGATAAAAGTCATTCTTATAAAGGGCGCAATATATGAATAAACATGCTTGCAAGTACAAAATCAAAATTTTTTTTTCATCCGGTACAATAAATAGTACAATACTTTTAGCGCAAGAAAAAAAAAGTGTTTATGAACTTATAGAAGATGTGAGTTAATATAAATATAGTCAATTATACTGCCAATTGAAGTATGTATGCCTTCAAAAAAATAATGAAGCATAAAAATTTTAATGGAATTGATCAAGTCATTTATTATTTTCCGGATTTTCTTTCCATTTTACTATTATAATAAATACGGTACTGGTGTATCTGTGAAAATCAGTGCACACTTTCAACGACTTGTCATAATTAAAATTATTTAGAAATAACTTTAAAATATAAGTAGAATACATAACAACTGCACTATTTGTTAATCGAATTTGGAAATCATTCCTAATTATCCACGATGTACCTTCACTAAAAAAACATGAAGTAAATTGTTGTACACTGATGCTATTTTTGGACCAGTTGATAATTGCATTTCAACTTTCACTATTATATACCAGTTACTTTCAAAGCAATAAATTTATCGAAAGTGATATAATACCAAAATAAGAATAGTTGAAAACAAGAAATATCTAGAAGTGAACAAATCTTGTTTGTATGAAACGTCTTTATCGAATCTCCAAATAGTTGATCAAATTATGCCGTGAAACTATATTAAGAAACTAAGATTGCAGACAATTATGTTACCATCTATGGGGAGTAAGTGGTCAGTGTTAAATACTTGCTTTTTTTCACAGATAATTAACTTAAACTACAGAAAAACATTGCGTCATGCTATAGATTTTATTTCCTACAAATTGAACGAGTTACTGTTATAATAATAAAATGTAACTCATTGAATATACTCTATTTTCCTAATCTTAAATCAGTCCAGAAAACAAAATTTGGAAAAATACGGTATACAATTTTATTAAACCAGTGATATCTACTTTTATATTTGAACCAGCTGACCCGTTCCGGCTTCACACGGGCTAGACAAATGGGCTTATTTGACGTATTTGAACTTTTTTTTGATTTGGTAGTTTTCACATCCTATAAATTATATGGCTATAACGGCCTCTAAAAATACATTGTTTTAGTATTTAAAATTGAGATAGCAACACGTATTTGACGTGTTTGAATTTTTTATCTTCTATATTACAGTTTTTCCGTTTTCGATATCACTGACATTTTCAATATTGTTGGCGTTATTAATATTTTTGACATTTTGAACATTTGGCAGTTAAACAGATTCGCCATTTTCTAAGTTTGTAATATTTTTATATTTCCGACATTTTCTAATTTCTTTTTAAGATTCACCTGCGATTAATCAGAATAAATTCAATATTGGCAAAATGACGAGTAATGTCTTTATTCATTTCAAGAAAAGAGTCAGTTTATCAATTCTCATCCAATGAATACACCTGCATCATTTTTTTACACAAAAAAATAATTAAAAAACATATTTAGACAAATGTTATTGTGGTAGGCAAAGGACTGGCCACTATTAGCAGCAAAATTATTTTGGTTTGTAAAAGATAAGCTCAGCGTCATTTTCAGCGATCGATCAAAATTCGACTTCTTCGGGATATCGACGTTGTCAATCCCTAAGTATATATATATATATATATATATATATATATATATCAAAAAACTCTTGACTTACTATATATATATATATATATATATATATATATATATATATATATATATATATATATATATGGTCATAGTGCAGTTTGCGAGAATGCGAGAATTACATATATTAAGATATATGTAAATAAACAAAACATTATATGTATTGTATTGTTAGATAAACAAGTAAAAATATATTTGCAGCATATCACATCTCGTTAAAAGAACTTTAACAATTTTTGACTGACTGCTAAAATTTTAGACGACATGTTAAAATTAATTTAAAATATTACCTTATATCGAATAAAACAGCAATATATTACTAATACTTATTCAATTTTCATTTGCACATGGCATAAAAAAACATATTCAACTTGAGACGATCTGAAATCAAATGTCTCTCAATAGTTAGTTTACTTACGTAAAAGTTTTCATCGAGGGATTATATTAAACATTTAAGAAATACAATGCACCACCTGTTAATTTATGTTAAATAATACCTTTATTTGTTGACAATTTTTCAAGTTCATTGAAATTGAAATTTTGAAAATTATATATTGATAATTTTCTGATTGCATTGAGAAGGTACCTTAACCTAGCGGTTAACTGTTAAGAAATGTCAAATTGAAATTCAATCTTCTACAATATGGTTGGCCGTGAACTGGTCGAGAAATTAGAAATATTGCCATAATGTCAGATCTAACTATTTATTTTCAATTTCAATATTTGTATTTATACCATAGGCTTTGTAATCATAGTTAAATTGTATGAAACTATTTGCGTTTAAAATAGAAACAATATAAATTAATAGTATAATGTTAAAATAATAAAATAATATCGGAAAAACATTGTTCAGTTACCACGCAATACAAATTTCTGATTTTAGTTGACAAAGTATATTTAGAAAAACTTGCGAGTACCCAATAAATTGTCATTATCATATAATATCAATTTTTGTGGGTGAATTCTCAATAGCAAGATAATGTAGAATAACTTTCAGGACCAAACAAAATTTGTTAATTTTTCGTTTAGTTTGCTTTTCTCATTCGAGTCAATCCGTCTTACGATTTTCTCTCCACGCAATCTGGCGGCACTGTGGACGTAAATTATGCATTTTTTATTTTACTTTATTTAATGAATGAATCAATATTGTACATATATTTTAGCATTCTGCAGTGAAAGTCGTCAATAGCCACTAAACAAAATAAAAATCAAATAAATCGGTTGAGGGACAGAGGAGAAAATGGTACCTAACCGTTTTGTCTTTGCATATTTATATATAGATGAAATAATGTGTTTTATTTTAGAAGAGCATCTTATGGGTCCCAGATAATTACTGAAATCTACAAAGAAAACTACTATCAATAAACACTGAGGTATTTTTTTATAGAAATTCACTTGAATATTAAGTAAGATTTTAATCGCAGTTCATATAGGATAATTTAAGATTTTTTTAGCCAAGTGATAATATGAAGGTAACAAGTTGCCCCGATTTCTAATAAATTAATAAACAAATTAATTTTTTGAAGTGAAACGAATAGCAATGATTTTATTTATACGTAGTATTGTTTGTAATATTACGAATCGTTAGATTACACAATATTTTATAATTCAAGAGGCGTAGGTAAGCCATCATTTTTTTCACTACTAAATATTCACATCATAACCCTGCTAACCAACTATATGAAGTCAACACGTAGGTTATTGTTTAATATTCGAAAGGAATTTCGTGACGTATACTTTTAACATAATATATTTAGCCGCAGTAATTGTACAAAAATTGTTTATCATTACTTTCATAAAGCAACTTTTACTAAATAGAAATTTTAGATTAACACTTCGAATAAAATAATGTATAGAATATTGATAACAATAATGTAACTAAAGTAGATACATGCTTTACTGTACTTTGAAATTTAAGTCAAGAGTTTGGATATTTGTTAATATCGGCAAAATATACAATAAACGATTATCAATGAAAAAATAAACTGATTACGATCTCGAAGAACTATAATACCGGATACAACATAGGCAGCCACATTGCTCCATCCCTGAAGGATTACAATCAAACATATATATATATATATATATATATATATATATATATATATATATGTTGGTCTGAAGTTGGTAGACAATGTAACTCGTTCCTCGAAGTTTCCTTGGACTTCTTTCGTCTTGAAGTGGTTGATCTCACAACGTTTCAATAGCTGAGTATCTGCTATCGTCATCAGATGAATAAACGTATGAATCATTCAATGAAAAATGTCCCATTCTGAGGAACACAAATATATTTTTTTCATTAAAAAAAATGTATTAACGAATATATACCAAAATTTACCCATTCCCCCCCCCTTATCGCCGAAACTATAAAACGTAAAGTTTTGAAAAAAATTAGAGGTATGGGATCTGACCTGAAGTTTACTGGAAAAATAAAGAGAAACCTCTACTTTTAATTTTGGGGGGCAAATTACAGAATTAAATGAAAAATATAAAATTAAAATTATTTCTAACGCATCATGTTATGTATCAAATGAAAGGGCTCATTATAACAAAAACAAATATTTTTTCCAAATTTTTAAAAAAAATTAATTAAAAGATATTAAAAAATATATAAAAAAAATTACCCATTCCCCCCTTATCTCCGAAACCATCAGCTGCAAAATTTTGAAAAAAATACAGGTATAGCGCCTCACCTGAACTTTACTCGAAAAATAAGGAAAAAACCCCTAATATTCATTTTGGGGGGCAAATTATAGAATTAAATGGAAAATAAAAAATTATAATTGTTTCTAACGGATCAAGTAATATATCAAATCAAAGGGCTTTATGACGAATACTAATATATTTTTTTAATTTTTTTAAATAAATATTTTAAAATATATTAAAAAAATATATTCAAAAATTACCCATTCCCCCCTTTATTCCCCAAACTATAAGACCTACATTTTTTTGTTTACAGGAAAAATAGGAAGAAATCCCTAATATTAATATTGGGGGCCAAATTATAGAATTAAACGGAAAATAAAAAAATATTTTTTAATGCATCATGCAATACATCAAATGAAAGGGTTTATTATGAGGAATACAAATATATATTTTTCATATTTTAAGAATTAATTCTTTACAAGATATTAACATAAAGATATAAAAAATTCTCATTTCTCGCTTTCGGAAACCATACTACCTAAAATTTTGTAAATAATTAGGGGTACTAGAGCTCACTTGAAATTTATAAGAAAAATTATTAGAAAACCCCCATAGTAATGTTAGTGACAAATTATACAATTAAATGGAAAATCAAAATTCAATTTTCAAACCCATCAGATAATATATCAGATAAAAGGCTCATTATGTGAATTTCAAATATATCATATTTTTAAATCATTTGTTTAAAAGATATTAACAAAAATATTAAACATCGACTTAATTCCCACTTTAGAAACTACACTATTTAAATTTTGAAAATTTGAATAACAGTTTTAATAATTTATAATTTAAAACTTGACCTATTTTGCCCTATATCTTCCAATCTACAGACCCTCAAAATTCAGAGAGTAGATTATAAAAGGCTTCCCTGAAAGTTTATTAGTAAAATAAAACTCTAATGTTAATTTTTGGGGGCCAAATTAGAAAATTAAATACATATGTATTCTTATAAAAATCAAGCGAATCCTGAAGCAGATAAAATAAAAAGTCTATGTGTGGAAAATGAAAGTGTATAGTTTTTATAAATTTAAAACGCTTCCTTTAAAAGATATTAGGGTAAATATAAGAAAATGCAGTCATTCCCTGCTTGTCTGAAACTGGAATATTATAATCTTGAAGGTGGTACGGAACCCTTAGTATGCGAGTCCAACTCGCACTTGATCCAATTATTTTAATGAGGGAACACTTAACTTGGAAAAGTATTAAGACCCATTACAAAATGACATAATACCCTGTTTAACAGAACTTTACCCGAATGGTGAAAACCCCAATATACTGGCAGATTCGGTATGGTTTCAACAGGATGGAGTGCTCCCGCACTATTCGCGCACAGTGCGAGATTATCTTGACAATATTTTCCCAAATAGATGGACCGGAAGGAGAGCTAATATCGAATGGCCAGCTAGGTCGCCAGATCTAAGGCCGATAGATTTTTATCTTTGGGGTTACATGAAATCGAAAATTTACTTCAATAAACCGGAAAATATCAAGGAATTAAATAATACAATTAGGGCCAAAATACAATGAATTCTGCCACAAACGCTAAATAAAGTGTTACAACAATTTGACAACCGTCTTAGGTATTGTCAGGAAGTTAATGGTCAACAGTTTGAACACTTAATTTGATGTTGATGTTTTTTTTTTCAACAATTTTGAAATAAAATTTCGGTATAGGACATTGTACATGAAAAATACAGAATTCAAAAATAAAATAAAAAACAAATATTTCCATTTGAAAAAATGAAGTTGATGGTCGCAATTTATTTCTGGCCCACCCTGTATAAATGAGTTTATCATCACCAAAACCGCAGTCCAAAAAAAAACGACGTGTCCAGGCGTTTTTCCAAAAACCCAACACCTGAATTTTAAATGAATTTGTTCCAACCCACGCATCCTCAGTGTATCGTACAAACTTTACATCATTTATACCCATTCATTTGTAATTAGTACTAAGCTAGATTTGTTCTTGGAAGCTTTTGAACAGATTACTGGTGGTCTGTCATACTTTGTCATACGAAGGAACTTCCATTTCTCAATAATACAAACCTTAAAACTAATGCAATATAATCATTTATTCAATTTTATAGCATTAAATAAGAATATAATATAATAAATGCAAATGATAAATTATTTTGATTATTTTGGAATCTGAACCCAACCTTCTGGTAAGTATCTACAATTATTCCCCCCTTCTAATAAGTCAATCAGATTTCAAGTGCTAGATAACTACCGATTTCTGTCCGACTACGGAAACAAAATGGGTAACGTTAATAGGGGCGAATATTATAGCCTTGCATTATTGGATCTTATTTGGAGCTCCTTACCTTTCTGTCGGGATCCAAATACAGTTTGTGACATACTTTATGATACAATTAATTTACTGTTAGATAGCTTTATTCCGCTTTATTGAAGCAGATTTAATTTAAAATATTAAGCTCAAAAATCACTATCACAATTTATTAAAGAAGTATAATGTTGAATATCCTATCATATCAAATTTAATTAATTAAAAAACAAATCAGATAACATTTTCAAACCTACTTGAGAACCTCGAAGTTTTCCTTGACTTCCATCGTCTTGAAATAATTGATCTCACAACGTTTCAATAGCTTGGGATCTGCTTTCATCTTTAGGTGAATGATGGGAAATTCAGATTATCTATGTAATTTAGACTTTTAACCGGTAACGCTCATTAGGTGCTGACGTTTGGTTGTCGGTGATGCGTAGCGGCAGGGGCTCAAGAAGAGCTCTGGTTTTCTCTACACGCATGCCTTCAAAATAATTTCAAGTTTACAGTATCAGATTGTCCAGAAAAATTTAGAAAACAGCGACCTCAAAAACCTACTTACTAATTTTTTTGCAGACTTTTCTCACGAAACGGGACAATTTGAAAAGAAATAACCGTGAACTTCACCTGATACGGACAAACTAACGCGGATGCAGATTGAGCTACACAAAAAAACTAGGGTGAACTAAGTGTTTAAAAAAAGTTGGGCCTTGAAATGAACATGACAGTGATCTGAGAGATACAAACCAACCTTGGACTCGGATTCAGTGATCTCAAAAACTAACACTTAAATTTTTCTACTCAAATAAATCAACCAACTTTGCACATGATGAATTTTCTTTTATACCACTGCTCTTCCTTGTGAATTGCTCTTGGTTGGTCCCAGTAAGTATTATGGTAACTTTGTTAGCTCTCTCCTTTGAGTAGCTATGCGGTGCTCCTTAACCCTGGTGTCCAGTGATCGCTTCGTCTCCCCAATGTAGAGATTGCCACATTCACAGGGTATGCTGTATATACAGTTTTTTGGTATTGCAGGATCATCCGGCTTGGTTTTTGTGATCACGCTCCTCAAGGTATTGTTTCTCTTGAAAATCATTTTCAAGCGCAGCAATACCTTGAGGAGCATGATCACAAAAACAAAGCCGGATAATCCCGCAGTACCCAAAAATTGTATATACCGCCTATTCTGTGAATGTGACAATCTCTACATTGGGGAGACTAAGCGAGCACTGGACACCAGGGTTATGTAGCACTGCATAGCTACTCAAAGGGGACTAGTTAATCAAGCATAGACCGAACACCAAGAAAGAGCACAGGTATAACAGATAATTCATCGAGACGGCATACATAATCTCTAATAAGAATATAATCAGCGATCCCAGCGTCTAAATTTTAAAAGTTTGGAAACCTCTTATTTTTGATGACGATAGCAAATCCACAGCAATTGAAACGTTGTGAGATCAATCATTACTTGAGTACCCTACAAAACAAAATTAAGACGGAACCTAATCCTTTTGCTGCTTTAATAAATAAAAACGTTGCTTGTTTCGTGTTCCAGGAATAATCTCATACAAGGATGAACACTAAAACGATCCCCTTTTAGCTGACATTTCCTTACATATTATTCCAACTTCTCAAAAGTATTTGAGATGTGCATTTACAATAAAATTGTATCGTCCGAACATATTGTTACAGACTAAGGGTAGAAACCCATTAGTAACACGCCACGCCACGCCATGGCATCCCAAGTTATGCGACTTAGGCTCACGTGGGCTATGCAGTGTGCACATTTGTAAACACTTGAAAGAAATGGTTCGAATGGGGCAAAACTAAATAGTACTTTTTATTTTATAAATGTAACAATTTCTTCATAAAATGAACTTACCTCGGTTTTTAAATACCTACATATCTCGTCCTATTCTTCATTGGGCATATTTTGGTCTCTATATTGTGCAGAATGTACATATAGCGGACTTCGTACTGCCGGACATATTCTATCAACAATTCTTTTTCATGTTGCATGGTTTCCTTACGAAACCCAACAAAATACTAAACAAATAAAAGAGAAATAGACTGCTATGGTACTAGAGAGGAAGGAAGCATCTGAACATTTTGAGTCGTCACACCTAGGACGACGTGGTTTGGCGTGTTAGGTTATCGCATCGGTCAAGTGTGTACGCAGCATATGTAAATAAATGGAAGAATATAAGCATACACATTTGTCGCATGTCACGGGATGCCGTGGTGTGGCGTGGTGAGGCGCGGTGTGTTACTAATGGGTTTCTGCCTCAATCCGTGTTCGAATTACACCTGAAACTCAACTAAAAACAATCCTTAGACTTAGTTCCCCTCGTTTATATAATTTTGATTGTCTAGAATTTTCAGTTAAATTCCCGCATGTGCCATGTCAGCCGTCTAGAATGGTTAGGAATTTACAGTTTTTTGTTAAGGTACAAGGACTTTATTTGGCAGAAATCATAATTTTCCTTGACAATATTAACACTGAATTTTTTTTTGACCGTATATGTTCAGAGAAATTTGTTATTTATGGCCGAGAATTTGGGTGGTTCAAAATAATTTCTAAAATTAAAAAAATAATAATAATGTTCCTTTAGCATATTTAAATAAAAATTATTCTCAAATTGAGGTATTACTGCTAATAATGTGTATTCCATTGAGTAAGCAAAATTCCGAACAATAAATAATTTGTTTTTAAGGAATACAGTTTCTTTTTATAATAAGTAGGTATTTAACTTTATTCATTTTTTACTTAATGTGTCGTGCTGATTTGTTTTGTTCAAATTTATACTTATATTGCTTGCTTGTTTGCCTTTCAGTTCAATTTTCATAATTTTTTTGTTGTTTTAGTTTACTTGTATCGGTACTGTTTATTTTGACGGTACTTTATTTCGACAAACGTTATAATTTACTTGTTAAGTAAAAATTGGGATGTTACTAAAATACTGGTGAATGCTTCATATATTAAATCTTGTTAATAACGGCCTGCATTACACCTGTGCAAATTATCAATTATAATTAATCTATGGTTTTAGGATGAATTCGATAAGATAAATAACCTCATTGTTTCAGTATATTCAGTTCAAGCAAACACATGTACACATAATTTGGCGTGTTCCCAATTTAAATACCGTTGACAACATAAATGTATTATATAGGTGCTTAAGACCCGCTTTAGAACTACATTTATAACTTCATACAATGGCCGTTGTGATAATTATAACAGCATTTAAAATTTACATAAATAGTTTGAATATTTCATTGGAACCTTAATACGACCGGAACAAAATGCAAAATATGCATATTTTCTTATAAAGAAATTATTTTATATTCATAAAATATGCTTGGTATAGCTTTTGAGAAAATCAAATATGAGTTAAAAATAGTACCTTCGTTTTTGAAGATGTTTTGATGTTAAATTGATTTGTTTTTGTTATTTAAAATTTGGTACAGATCAATAAATTCTTTCTTAATGGTGTATTTCATTAGTGGTACTTAGGTGATTTTTTCAAAACTGATCAAAATTAATTGCTAAATGTATTCGAAAACATGTAAAATAGTCTTAGATCATGTACCTCCTAGATATAGCCTGTCAAGCACAAAATCGTGGCAACGCTAGAAAGAGAAGGCAACAGAGACAGTAACAGGCTATTTCACTTAGTGGGTTGAAGCAGCCAATGAACAACATGCTAAACGTATTTCATTGGAAGCAGCTCCCAACCGAGTGAAATAGCTTCTTGCCCGCACTATTTCCCTCTCTCTCTCTTTAGTCTTACCACGACATTTGTGCATGACAGGTACATGATCTAAGAAAATAGTCAATACCTAACCTCAAATGTCATTTAATAAAGAGACAGATAATCAAAACAACTACTGCTTTGGGTAATTACAGGTTGAAGATATTCCTAAGAATGACGTAACAAAGGGCTGATTTGTGACGTCATTGGTATTAACCGAAACCGCTAGTGTGTTTGGTTCAAACCATTTAGGAACAATTATAACAGGTAAGTCGCTGCAAATCGGCTATGATGAATAACGAAATTAGAGAAATGTACGTTTATAATATTAATCCTGCTAATATACAAGACATGGCGGTTCATGTGAATGTTGGTTATGATGCAATATTAAACTGCAGGGTTTGATATCTCTGCCAGAAATAGTGTTTTTGTTATTTTCATATAAGTTGACAGTATAAACTTATATATCAGTTCTCTTTATTATTGAAAAGTTGATTCTCCACGATCGCCTTTTAGGCAAAATCAATTAGGATATGAAAATTTCTCTGAACTTACAAGTCATGCTTCTGGTTATGTGCACTGGGATATAGTTGATTTTCTGAAACTGTCGTGACTACGTCAGTAGGATGAGGAGAAGCTGTAAATAATGTTATCATAGTTGGAATGATTGTGAACCTACAATTGGTTGACAGAATTCAGATTCTCGACATCCCAATTCTTAGGTATTTAAGATTTTAAGTTTGATATTTGGTTCAAAATTTGCATGACGTAGCAGTTGTTGGGGTTATCCATTGGATGTTTTCTGGATATGTTGCTAAGAATATGTTTGGTGTTTTATTTTTAATAAGTATTATTGGCCACGTTGTTTAATTTAGTACAGTACAATTTGAGTCTTGTGTATTTTTAAATCAAAAGGGCAATCGGCTGTTATGGATCATAATGATTTAGAATATAACCGTTAGGAGGTTGTGTTAGTTTTGGAATGGATTTAAGTAGAAAAGATTTATTTGTTGTCTGCTTGTCAAAATATTCGTCTTATTTGGAAATTGTCTTTAGAAGATTTTTAAGATGCTTGGCACAGGTACGGGTAAGCAAGATGGTATTAACTAGTACTGTCTGGGATCTAAGCTTATTGTAAAATGTTTAACTGAAATAATTAGTCGTTTCAAATGTTATAGGTCATAAATTAAGGAAGTGTTTCGACGTCCGATAAGGGATTTCTAAAACTAACAGCAATATTTTCACTTTAATTTATGTTTAAAATATATCTGTAAAACATACTTTTGGTGAGATGTCGATACATTTTATCTGTATAAAGTAGCAAAGGAAATTTGGACGCCGCCATATTCTGGTCTTAGGTACTGAAGATATTTCCGATTCGACCACAGTATTATCATATAATTCTGAGGATACAAAACTATTAATTAATAATTATTAATAATTTTATACGAATAACGTTCATTATTAATTATAAGTTTAGAATTTTTTTAAATAATAACTTTATTGCATCCGAAAATTATAACTGACATAATACCTACAACAAAATAAGGAATAAATAAACAAGGAAAATGTACCATTTATCATGATGCAAGTACAGAGTCGACTTACTCGACAGAACTTGCTGATCTGATTTTAATGCTAACGGGAAGAAAATAATACTTAATACCAATTCAGAAATCTCAGTCTAAACTTCAATTAGTAGCCTGATTATAAACTCTATGTTAATATAATTGTTCTGTCTTGCCAAAACAAAAATTAATAAGTCCATTTTTAATGGTAGCTGATATGTTTTGACCTTAGGAGGTTATCAATTCGTATGCAACTTTTTTTTATGTATGTGGAGCGATTATTCAAAAACGGCTTGGGCAGTTTTGATGATTTAAACTGCATTATATTAAGAGACATTACAGAAAGGTCCCACATAATAGTCTATAACATAAGATTTACGGTTTTCTAGAAAATCATAATTAAAAGTAAATAAAGGACTAGATTTCAGCGATTTCCAATGAATTTACACTGTTTTCTCTAAAACCGTTCAAGAAATTTGAATATTATCAAAATTGTATTCTACAAAGATATGTTCCAGCTTGATTCCGTATATTTCTCTATAACGTAAAACTTTTGCATATATATTTTTCTGAAAATCGGGAAAATATATATGCAAAAAAAAATGTAAACATCATCAGGGTGTTTGTAATGGTTTTCATTTTGGGTCGTTTCACTTGTATGGTGGAAGCAGCCAATGAACAACATGCTGATCGTTTTCATTGGAAGCAGCTCCCAACTGAGTGAAATACCCTCTTTCCCTTTCTATTGCCCTCTCTCTCTCTTTAGTATTACCAAGACATTTGTGCACTGCAGGCTATCTCCAGAAAGTACAAGTTCTAAGCACACAAATGACTGTATTGTAAAGAGAATGTCACAATATAGTTCATTTAACCTTATTCCTATTTTGGGGGACGCGAAATTAAAAATTTTGAGAGACGATGCTGTTCCAGATGCTTGACATACCGTGGTTGGTAATTTGCTGTACCATTACTTACCGAATTACTTCAGGAGTAACCACCTAAGGGAATGAAATACTGTTATTATCAAGGGCGTATCCAGATTTTGGTTTAGAAAGGGGCAAGTTGGAAAAAAATTGCCCTAGAGGGGGGCAAATCGGAAAAAATTGTCCTAGAGAGAGGGAGAATTCAGAAAGTTCCTTGGTCCAAGAGGGAAGTCAGCAAATTTATGGGAATGTTTAATGACTGACGGAAGGTGTTTCAGTTCCAGGGGGGCAGCTAGCCTCCCCTGTCCCCCTCCCCATTGTTGTTATTATCATGTCATTTCCGTTGATAGTAAAGTAACGTATATTTTCTCTGTAAAATCACAACCTAAAGGAAAGGAACACTGTGTTCTTTTCTGAAAAGGCTCGTTGTTATTATTAAGGTAACATTGATGTCAATAAACTAAGATCCTGCTCCGTTTTGCCCATGTTTCATGACTATTCTAAACAAGCTGTTACTATTTTGTTGGTTTATTCTTCTTGTTCTTCATACCTCTTACAGAATTTGGCATCGAAAAATAGTAAAAAAACTTCCTCGTTGAACAGATATATTTATACACGTATTGTTATGTTTAACGAAAAATATTCTTTTTTTCATCAATATCTGTTCTGACCACTTCAAAGTAATTCTCTTCAAATATTATTATAGTTCTCCCAGGCATGCTCTTTTTATATCCTCACTCCTTAGAAATCTCTTTTTCCTTTGATATGAACCGAGCCTTCGTGTACTGACGTCAGGAAAGCCTTTATAACAACAAGTAGCCGTAGTACGGGAAAAAACAGTGTTCCATTCCTTGAGGTGGAATAGTTACCAGAGAAGGGGCTAATACCTCGCGGTAATTTATCAACCAACCACGTTGTGAAAAGCATCTGCGGAAGTGGTTATGACCTGTGCGGTTTCAAAAGCCAAAAGCGTAATAGTACGGTCCCTGGTATAAAAAAATAGTTACCAGCAAGCTGCATATTCGTCAGTGGCTCGTGATATCTGAGTCCGACAGTTTTTCTATATGGTGCACCTTGACGGCGGGTGGTATTCGTGTGATAAATCGGAAAACACGTCATTTTCATGTTAGATGTTTGATAATGACCACTATGACCAGCATGCATGCTAGTTTATTGTTTATGAATAGCAATCAGTAAAGACACCTATAGCTTTTACCAAATATTTATTAGCTCGCTTCCTTGCCTGTCTGTTATCTAAAAATTTTGTTATTGATTTTGAACAAACTTCCGAATAAGCGAGAGACTTGAAACTTTAAACACAGGTCAGAACTCGATGGCAATTTGTACTTTGTACTTTGTGATCGTTAGAAATAATGAAATCTCTGAAATAGATAAACTCTCAGATTATACGATAAAAAAATTTCATAACATGTATTCTTAGAAATTAATGTCGAGTATAGCATATCAACGCAACAAGTCAATGTGTACATTATAGAATCAAAACGTCTCAATAAGTACTTAGTAAATACTAATTACATTAAGTTATTATATTATTATGCATGATTTTGTCATATTTCGTTTTATTAACTAAAATTTATTTGAAAATAAGACAGTTATGATGATTAATGTTTATCTTGTTTCGTAATAGTATTAAATTTATTTTCGGTGCTTTCCAATGCTGAACTTGACACTGACTGCCGGTACATACTACTGTTGTGATATGTTTGTGTGTATTTCATTCATCTAATGTTGGAAGGTAAATCACTTTCGCTTCACTGACTAGAGAAATTATTAGGTGAAAATTAGTAATAGTTTTGAATTCATATTCGTGAATTTTGGTAGTTTAAAACAACTTTCATTAGGAATATCTGTAATTTTTACACTTCATTAACTTCAATCTCTAAATATTTTTTATGGTGCTATGTGCTATGATCTTTATGTAGTATGTGTACAATAAAATAATAAGATACAGGTCTTATCGTTTATTCCCAAGTTGGATACTCTTAGGTATTTTTACTAATTACTTGTATTCGCTCCCTTGGTAGTACTTGTATAACATTGGTTGTTCTCCATGAAGTGACCACAAATAACCTTCAGTATCTAAAGCGTTTAGGAACTTTCAATGCTTTTACAAGAAGTTTGCCCGAACCAAAAAAATCATATGACTATTACGCAGATGTCGTAAAATTAGGACTATTCCTAAAGCAGTAAGTTTTCGTTCTGAGAGACTTAAGAGCATTGTAAGGCTATGGCCAACATAAAAACGACATACGCCATACTGGCGATGCGTTGCCTCAAGGTGAGAGCCCCAAACTATCAATCACATAAAAAACATTCATGGTGTCCATATTGGAGAAGGCGATTTTGTCTTGTCGTATCGCTCAGTTGATTTGTTCTCATCCGCTTTTTTTGTTTGCGGCTGTCACATTGACGCAACGTACCGCTCATATCGCATTTAGGTTGGACATAGCCTTATAGATCGTATTCAAGTTCTAAACCCTGAAACATTTGACAGTTTCGAAATATCCTAACTGTTCTTTAATGGTGGTACTTATTTCTAAAAATTCGTAAGCATAAAGGGTAAATGCTTCAACTATCATTCTTTAGAAAACAATACAATAAGTACTCAAGTAGGTAGATACCTACTTGGTTGTCTTACACAATTCAACTACCTGAAGTGATAGCACATTCATAGTTTTTAGGTATCTACACATAATGTCATAAATACATACAACAATAGGTAACTATTGTTACGAGAAGTCATCCGATCATCCAATTCGTGGAAGCAACATTCCTCCTATATTTCTGGGAACCCGAAATATTGTTTGTCTATCGACCCGAGGCCGACGGCTAACGTTAATAGGAATTCGCTGAATTCCGTTGAAGCTTCCAGAACACAAGAAAGAAGTTTCCCGATGGTTCATTGACTTACTAGAGAGCTCCGAGGAAAATATATAAATACGGGCAGCTGGCTATGGGATTCATTGAGTATTCGACAGCCGTACATTTAAGTAGAGATAAATTGTAAATAGTTCGGTGAATATAAATTGTGTTAAAGTAGTGGAAATAAATTACATTGAGTTGGACTGCGTTTTTAAATAAATCCAAGAACTGAACCCGAGTGTGAAAATAAAAATATTACATTATTATATACAAAGTAATTACTTAGGGATTTATTATACTTTTGCAGTTGGTGCCAAGTAAACTTGATATCCTGCATTACTAAATACCTACTAATTTATAAAAGTTCTAATAGATCTCATATTTCAAAAGAGGTTTTTGAATGCTAGTACCTTGGCACCAAAATATAGTTGAAAGATGGTAATTAATTTATGCCGAATAAATACGTTATTTTTTATTTATTAATTTATGTTTAGGTTGCTAACAAATGGGAATGTGCGATTAGTTATTGGGGTTGTTTTGTATATAGGTACTTCCATAAATATCCATTGTGTTGTGTTTTGATTTGTTAATAAAATCTATAGAAAATGATTTGTAAATATAGCAAAAGCTTACCTCTTTGCGTAAATGTGTTTGGATGAGCAATGTTTAGAACGAGTTCATCATCATCTGACCACATGAAAATATTCGTAAGTCTCATCATTATTGGTAGCAGTAAATGCACATAATGACTTTTCAACACTTGGAGCTGACTCCGTACTAAGAGAGCTCTTAGTGTTACGAAGTTGTAAAAATTGTATATGTAGTTTGAGTTAACTGAGCTAAATGTTCTAAAAGTCACTTTGTAATTGAGAAAACAAATGGAAGATAAATTGCTAGAAAATTCTAAAAACTTGAAAGAGGCGTTAGAAGACAAGCCAGCAGAAAAATCTAAAACCCTAGAAGATAAATTACTAGAAAATTCTAAAACACTAGAAGATAAATTGCTAGAAAATTCTGAGACTATAGAGAATAAGCTACAAGAAAATTCTATAATCTTGAAAGAGGCGTTAGAAGATAAATTAGCAGAGAATTTTAAAACCTTGGAAGACAAACTATTGCAAAATTCTAAATCCTTAGAAGAAAATTTAAAAAGCATGGTACAGAAAAACTTAGAAATGCTGGAACAGAGTATATTCGAGAATAATGCTCGGAAGGAAGAGCTGAAGCAAATAATGGTCCAAGAGTCAGTCAAACGTAAAAGGCGGATAGAAGAGCTAAAGCAGACAATGTTCGAAGAGTCAGACAAAAATGAAACGCGGATAGAAGAGCTAAAGTATATAATGGAGGGTGAGATCAGCAAAATAAAAGAACAGGTAGTCACTATACAAAGGGGGAGACAGTCAATCAACAACCGTAAGCAGAAACAGTCCAGAAGTAGTGGATTCAAAAATTAGCCTCGAAGGAGTAAAGCACAAAATGAAACCTCCACAATTTGATGGGAAATCGCCATGGACTAATTATAGGCGCCAATTCGAGGCTGCAACAAAGTTGAACGGATGGTCGGCAGAGGAGAAGGCAATAGCATTAACCCTAGCCTTAAGAGGGGATGCTACAGATATCTTACAAACGTTGAGTACCTCGGAGCAAGAAGACTACAAACAACTGGTCAAACATTTAGAACTGAGGTATGGGCAAACCCATTTGGAGCACGTTTATCACCCCAATTGAAAAATCACCACCAGAAATCTAATGAATCCCTACAAGAGTTTGCAGCTGATATTGCCTGTCTGGTTCGCCTTGCCTGTCCAGCCACACCGGAAAATATGATAGAAAGGTTAGCAGTACAAGCGTTTTTGGATGGACTCCGAGACAAGCATTGATACTAGCTCGACCGACTCAATTAGTGGATGCACTGATTTGAGCTCTGGAATTTGAGGCTGCGAAAAATACCTGTAGAGGTCAGAGCAGAGAAAGAGAATCAGAAGATGGCGGATATGTTGAAGTCGCTGTAAGGAAGACAGTAGAGGGAGTCCTTACAAGACACAGACTGGTGAGATGTCGGAACTGTCGTAAGGACATATCCAGAATTGTTGCAAGGAGAGCAACGGAGTACCGACTTCCTCGTCAGAACATCGCGTTGGAATGAGCTTATATATCTAAGGCTAGGCGCAAATTGAGACGCGTATAGCGCGTGTGACATGACACAGCACAGCACAGCGCGAACTTTTGTAACGTATAGTATTGAATGGAACAGCGCAAATTGGCCAATTTGCGCTGTTCTTTATTCGAACTTTATTCGAAACATACAGTTACGTTATTATGTAATATATTCCAAATGTAATAATTATCTCAAGAATCATAAAAAAACAAGTTAATATATTTTAAATAATTACGACTTTTATAAAAAGCACTTAACGATTTTAAAGCTGAATAAATCTTTTGTTGTTATTTTATTACTAAATGTATTGTTTTTTTATTTAAAAAAGGTCAAAGACGATAATAACTTTAGAAAAAGTTATTATTGTAGAGAAACATGTTAGTAATCAAAAAAAAGTTGAATGGAAGAGCAACATTAGTTAGTATTTATCTATCTCTTACGTTTGAAGGCCTAAAAATGGCTGTAAATTCATTAAATATTGGTAAAAAAAACTATTTTTTCAGAGTCAGTTCTTTTTTTCTTCCTAATTTTTGCGATTCACTCAAAAAAATTGAAAAATAACAATTTATTCCAAAAACTGCACTTTGATCGCTCCTACTGACGACCCAGTGCAAGTTACGAAAAAAAATACTAAAGCAATTTTAAAGAGCGTGGAAATTCCCGTAAGGTCCATAAAACCGATTCACAAAATGTTAAAAGGTGTCTGAGCATTAGGAATTTGAAAAATAAAACTTTTTTAGGTGCGTTTTAAAAGAGAAAACTTCATATTTAAATTGCAAGAATTTTTGTTTCTATTGGTAGATTAAAATTTTGCACCGAGAAAAAAAAATTTTGCGGAAATGAATCACAGTCGAGAAGTCAATGGAATTTAAAGCGTACGTGACTTCTCAGGGATATCAAATTTCATCTTGAATTATATGCAAACAACTTCCCGGAAACCTACACGAGTCCGTTTACCCAGTGAAAACGCTGACTTGCATCAGCACTTTTGTCAATGTTATAAAAGCAACTGGAAACGTTCTCGTGTTGTCATTCAAATAATATCATTTATAGTATTAAGTTATTCAAGTACTTTAACTATTTTAATTGTTCAATTTTAATTTTGTATCTTTCTAAATAAATAATTTTTTTAAAAAAGTGAATTGAATCAAAGTGAATATAAAATTGGCGCAGTCAGTAGGATTGTCCAACACAGTTAGAACACGTGAATACTAACTAACTGTGGAGATTTCTAAATCATTGTGGACAAAACCTAGTTGAAAAGGACAACAACTACCAAGTACTAGCAAAGGAACACGCAACCAGGCTAACCAGTGCTAAGTGACGCGGAGAACAGTCCGATGCGAGGAATAATAACGTAAGAATCACATAAAGTAACTATTTTAGTTTGATTTTATTTTGAATGACCACCAGTTCTTTCATTTATATAATATTTTATTCCTCATAACCTTACATTCCTAAATAATTTTGAAACTATATATTTTACATAATCATATTATTTTATTTCCATTACTTTGACTTACATATTTCGAAGTATTTGAAACATTATTTCAAGTTTATTATTAATCTACCATTTATACATTCCTATTTCAAATTTGTTATTACTCTATTAAACATTGCTCGATATTGGATTTTGATAAACTAGATATTTACCATTTACGTTTAAAACCTCAACATTTAATTTTTATTTATTGTGCGAATTTATACATTTATAAAAATGGCCACCACTAGACAAGCAGCTACACCAACCGTAGAACCCTATAAGCTTTCGGAAATATTTGCCATAATTCCTGAGTATGATGGTAATCCGATATTTTTGAATACTTTCATATGCTCCTGTAATACTGCTTATACTGCTTACAGCATGGCAACGGATAATCAGCAAGTATTGCTAATTCTCCACATCAAAAATAAGTTACGCGGTAGAGCGGCTGAATTATTTAATTCGCGAAACCCTAGTCAATTAGCTGAAATTCAAACCCTCCTAGAAAATCATTTTGGAGATCCTAGAGATCTCTCGGCTCTCATACAGGACTTGCAACGAATGCGGCAAGCTCCTAATGAATCCCCCCTCACTTTCTCTGCTAGACTCCAGACGCACCAAGCGAAAATGCTAGCAGCTATAAACAAACAAAATTTAACCATCAAAGAAAAGCAGGCGCAGATTGACTTAATAGAGTCAATGGCTCTTAATAGCCTCCTCACGGGTTTAGAGCCCAAAATTGGTCAACTCGTTCGCGCTAGCGACCCGTGCAGTATTCTCACTGCTATTTCCAGAATTAAACGAGAACTACAACTATCACATTTAGAAACCCAGAAATTTTCAGGTAATAGAAGTTTCCAACAACCCCCTCGTAAACCAAATAACGGTCCACCTCCAAAACAATGCTCTTTTTGTAAACGCATGGGCCATTTAAGCAACGAATGCTTATTGAGAATGAGACAATTTCAACACAACCCGAATTCTAATCAGAACTATTCGAATTACCGCCCTCATTTTTCCAATCAACCTGCTAATCAATCTACGAATGTTAATCCCAGTCAACAATTTTCACAGCAACAATTTCGTCCATCTACCAGTAGACAACCCCAAATGTCTGGCAATTACAGACCGAACCCGAGTTTCTTTAAACTTCAACAACGCCAACAACCAAAGACTCATCACTTGAACAATCTGCAATTCGGACCATATCACAATGACTATAACTACTCTCAAAACGAAAATCATTACACCTCTTTACCCGATGAGTACGGAAACGTACAAGATTATCACCCTAATGATTTCGAACAAAACAATGAACCAGAATATTTCAATACTGAACAGTTATACGAATTTTATTCTGACGAACCTCATTCTCCTCAAGTAAATTTTCATTTGACCCCCACTCAGTCAGAACCCCCAGACCAAGAAATTTCAGAAATTCAAACCCAAATTCAGACAATGAATCTGGACGACTTCAGCCCCAATGTCAACTTTCCAGAACAGAACTTTCTGTAAGACCCCTTCTTTCCGTCAACTCAAAGAATCTTTATTATATTACTGACTCTTCAAACACCTATAAACTTCTTATCGATACAGGTGCAGGACTTTCAATTTTTAAACCTGAAACCTGCCAACGCTTCAAACAACGATTTCCCGAAAACGTAGTCATCCAAGGAATCACCGATCAGAAAATCTTAATCAACCCTTGTACCTTTCAATGTCGCCGACCCACATAAGGTATATATTTGCAACATCGACATTGAATTCGACGGATTACTGGGTTCAGATTTCCTTGAACACTATAACTGCGTTATAGACTTTAACAGCAAACAACTTGTCACTAATTTTAAAACTTTACCTCTCTACAAAGTTACGGATGATACTGTCATGCGTACTCAGAACCCTTCAACTTTCAATAACTGCATCCCGGTTAATACAATCTGTTTAGAACCCCGAAGAGAACAAATATGTAAATTAAAATGTAACCTCACTAATACTGATGCTTTCCTATCATCTGCCGAAATAGAAAAAGTTTATCTTCCCCGTGCCCTTGTTAAAATTAATGAAAAAGGCGAATTCCTTACTTCAGTTTTAAATGCAAATGCGTTCCCCAAGACTTATAATTTCGACAATTTGGAACTCGAACCGATAAACAATTTTTCCGTAAACATTCTTTCTGAAAATTACTCTCAAAACTTGACCCAGCCTGATAGACAAACTACAATTATGGAACAACTTCGGTTAGAACATCTGAACGAGGAGGAAGCCGAACTTATTTCTCAACTTTGCCTCGAATATTCCGACATATTCTATTTAGAAGGTGACCAACTGACCTTTACAAACGAAATCAAACATTCGATAGACACTAATAACGCAAAACCCTCTTTCACAAAGTAATATCGGTACCCCCAAATACACAAACAAGAGGTAAAAAGTCAGATATCAAAGATGCTTGACCAAGGCATTATACGTCCTTCTAATTCGCCATGGTCATCCCCGGTTTGGGTAGTTCCCAAAAAACTAGACGCATCTGGTACCCAAAAATGGCGTGTCGTCGTCGATTATCGTAAATTAAATGAACTTACTGTTGACGACAAATATCCCCTACCGAACATTTCGGATTTACTTGACCAACTTGGCAAATGCCAATATTTCACCACCCTCGACTTAGCTTCCGGGTTTCACCAAATCGAAATCCATACTAAAGACATCCAAAAAACAGCATTCACAGTTGATAATGGCCATTTCGAATTTGTTAGAATGCCCTTCGGTCTTAAAAACGCTCCATCCACCTTCCAAAGGGTAATGGATAATATTCTTTTAGGTGTTCAAAACGAGAGATGTTTAGTCTATATGGACGACATTATCGTTTATTCTCCGACTATACATGAGCACATAGCCCGACTTTCTGAAGTTTTCAAACGATTGCGAAAAGCCAATCTAAAAATCCAACCCGACAAATGCGAGTTTCTTCGCAAAGAGGTCGCGTATCTTGGCCACCTTATAACTCCCGAAGGCGTGAAGCCTAACCCCTCAAAGGTAGATTGTACCTTAAATTTTCCCCAACTAAAAAAACCCAAAAGATATCAAGTCCTTCTTAGGGTTAGCTGGTTATTACAGGCGATTCATCCCCAATTTCGCCAAGATTTCAAAACCTTTGACAAGATTACTTCAAAAAGACACACCTTTCCAGTTTGATTCAGAATGTGTCAAATCTTTTGACGAATTAAAAAGAGCCCTTACTTCTACTCCCATACTCATGTACCCTAATTTTGAAGAGTCATCTATTCTTACAACCGACGCCAGTTCATTTGCTATCGGCGCAGTGCTCTCTCAAGGCCCCGTAGGTAAAGATTTACCCGTAGCCTATGCCTCCAGAACTCTCTGCAATGCTGAAACTAAGTATTCAACCATAGAACGAGAACTCCTTGCAATAGTGTGGGCGGTTAAACACTTTCGTCCGATAATTTTTGGCCATAAGTTTTTCCTTCTGACCGATCACCGCCCGTTAACTTGGCTGTTTTCTATAAAGGACCCTGGAAGTAGACTTGCAAGATGGCGCCTTAAGCTCGAGGAGTACGACTATCAAATAATTTACAAACCCGGCAAAGTAAATAAAAACGCCGACGCGCTCTTTCGCATTAAAGTTAACAACTTTAATGAATACATATCATTTCAAGCAAACAATCATCTAACACCATTTACAGTACTCCCAAAAAACGAAACTGACGATGACTCACAAGAACCCCAGACGAGGAGTCCCATTAATCTCTAACAAATCTCCGAAGAATTTAAAGCTTTTGTGGAGCTATATCAAACCGTCTCTCTCATAGATTACGACAAAATTCAATTTTCTAATTGCCAACTCCTAGACCGAGGAAACAAAAACATCCTAGTATTTCCCCAAAGCTCTCTCATGAAAAATTTTCACCATGACATCATCGAAGACATTTTTGAGGAAAATGCTGATTTCCGTACCCCTAGAGTAAATGTCTTCGCAAGCAAAAGTGTCAGAAAAAGACGCTATTACATCGTCCCTCTCCCTTCTGACCCAGAAATAGTCAACGAGATTCTTTTCGCATCTCTGTATAATAGTAGAGATGTGTTTACTGAAAATGAAGTATTCTGTGTTGAGAATAACATTGAACTGCCCATTTTGAAAATGCTTTCGTTTATCTTTTCCGAAATCGATATCAAATGGAAAGTTTGCCAAAATATCGTCCAAACGGTTAAGAAAGACCAAATACCCATCATCCTCGACCAATTCCATAAATACAAAATACAATTGGCAAGGACTGACTAAGGACGTTGACAATTTTATCAAAAACTGTCAATCTTGCCAGAGAGCAAAAGATTACCGGAAAAATCTCGACAGCCCACTTGTCATTACTGAAACCCCACGGACACCCTTTGAACGCGTCAACATCGATATTCTAGAAGTCCCGACAAAAAACTACGCATTAACTATCCGGGACGAACTAACAAAATTCTCTCAGGCCTACCCCATAACCGACAAATCCGCAAAAACCGTTGTTAGTACCTTACTACTCTATTTCCAACACTTCGGTACTCCATTACGGATACATTGTGATTATGGGAGGGAATTCGACAACACACTAATGAGAGACTTGTGTAAGCTATTTGACATCAAATTATCTTATTCTAGTGTGGGACATCCCCAGTCAAATGGTTCATTAGAACGATTCCACTCGACCTTATTAGAGATGATTAGAATCCATAAACTAGAAAATCCTGACGAACACCCTTTTAACATCCTCCCTTATGCAATCATTGCATATAACAATTCTGTAAACAAAACTCATGGATTCACCCCTTACGAACTTGTTTATGGTTTATGTAGGACTCCAGAAACTCTCTACAACCAACAAGCCCTGATAACTAAGTACATCAGGGATCTCAATAATCGTATCTCTCACTATTATAAAATTGCTCGCGAAAGAACGGAAATCCAAAAACATAAAGCGAAAGTCAGATTTGATGAACACTTTTCTGAAAATCTCCCTAACTATCAAATAGGCGATAAAGTCTATATTAAAGAATCCCAGATCAAGGACAAACTCCAAAATAAATTCAATGGTCCTTTCGAAATCCTGGAGATTCACAGAAACTCCGCAACAGTACTAAACCCTAAAACTAACCAAAAATCAAAAGTAAATTTCGACCGAATGAAACCGTTCTCAGAAAGTTAATTTCTGTTTCAGGTTTTGCCTGCTGTTCGGGTCAGCAGTACCCCAATTTCAAATACAACCAATAAACAATACTTTAGGTATCTACTTCCATAACGAAGCAGAAATAACTGTATCCAATGATAAATGGACACTTTTAGTACACAGAAACATTTCTACACTAGAACAAGTATTTACAACAAATAACAGAATATTACAAACTCTTGTAAAAACTGTTAACTTCAATTCTTTTGCTATGAACTACTTTCGCGCAGACGTACAAACCCACATTAACCTTCTCAATCAAATTTCTAACTCAATCAAACAGAAATTTACTGACATTCACATGGACACTAAAAGACACAAAGGAGGTATACTTGATGGGGCAGGTACCCTTTTTAAGGCAATCACCGGCAATTTAGACGCCGCCGACGGAAAATACTTTACCGAAAGGATAAACCGCTTAAATCAAGGCCAACTTCAAATTGAGAACTTACAAAAAAACCAAATAAGTGTCACCACATCCGTAATTAAAAACTTCAACGAAACTATCCAAAATCTTAGAATTGACGAGAAACTTTTTAACGATAACATGATAAAGCTGGAAAAAATAATGATAAGGTCGCCTACGTCGAATCAAAACTCGCACTACTTGAAATGTGTGAAAAACTTATGGAGAATTATCTCTACTTAGAAGATAATTTAAATGATGTTTTAAATTCTATCACATTCGCGCGTCTGAAAATAATTCACTCTTCAATTTTAACACCAGAACATCTTATTACCTCATTGCAGGAAATATCGCAAAATTTAGTCAAAAGTAACCTTCCATTGGCTGTAAAGTACTCGAGCATCGCACAATATCTTGAAATTATTGAACTAGAGGCATTTCAAACATATAACGATCTTATATTTGTGTTAAGAATCCCTTTAGTCGAACAACATCCTTACACAGTCTTTCATTTATATCCTATCCCTATATACGATGAAAGAACAGGTTTACATCATATGCTATCCTTCACTCAAAAATATCTTGCAAAGAATGATGATTCTTTAATGTTTATTCCGATCAAAGACTTAAGTGCGTGTAAACCGTTATCCACTCGTAAGAAACTGTGTTCTGAACTTTACGCATATCCTATTGACACAAACGCGTTATGTGAAGCTCAACTTCTAAAGAATGTCCAGAAGGTACCCGACAACTGTAAAAGCTCACTAATATTCACTCAAGGATACAACGTTCAAAAACTAGAACCCAATACATGGTCATAATTACTTCTGAACCCATAAGTGTTACAGTGAATTGCGCTCAAACAAACCCAAAAACTCTTACAATCTCCCTCAACTCCATATTGACTCTTCAATCAGAGTGAGAGCGTTTATAGGAATTACAAAAGTTCAAGCCGAATCTGGTAAACAAACCGATGTTCTAGAAACCTTCCAACCAGTAACAGTGCCGTTCAACTGTTGCGACGCAGTGCCAGAAAATATTATAATTCCTGAACTTCAGCCCCTGAAGCTGAACACGCTTAACGTAGAAGAATTAGACGTAGCAAATCACAAATTGGAACAATATTCCAGAGACCTCGATGTTCTCATAAACCAGCCGTTTGTAACCAAAAATATCTCTTGGTTTACCTATACAACCATAGCTGCTCTCATGATCATAGCAGCACTCATCACCTTCCAAGCTGTCAAAAAGAGGATGGTAAAACCTCCAAAGGACTGCAATCCTGACCAGACTTCAGTGCCTCAGCCAAGCTTAGGCCTGTTTTGAAAACAGAACAAAGCTTAGAGACGCAAGTTTAAGTATACCCTTTATGTTCTCTAAAAACACCATTTTTAATATTGATTTATATCATTAACCTTTTATTTTTCTACACATTATTTTTATTCACATTTCCTTTTACTTTATATTTTATTTTGATATGTTTAGGTTAAGCATTTAATTATTACTCGTATTATTTTATTGCTCATTTATTTTAACATATTTTGATTTTATTTTACAAATATCAATTTGATTTTTACCTATTACTTTATTTTATTCATATCCTATACACTTATTACTTATTATTCTTCATACCATTCAAACATCATTTTATATTATTTTATGTTTCTGTTCCTAAAAGTTGATGTTATAGCATCAACTTTTGATATGTAAGGGGAGTTGTTATATGCAAAATATATCAGCACTTAGTTCACACAGTCGAGAAGTCAACGGAATTTAAAGTGTACGTGACTTCTCATGGATATCAAATTTCATCTTGAATTATATGCAAACAACTTCCCGGAAACCTACACGAGTCCGTTTACCCAGTAAAAACGCTGACTTGCATCAGCACTTTTGTCAATGTTATAAAAGCAACTGGAAACGTTCTCGTGTTGTCATTCAAATAATATCATTTATAGTATTAAGTTATTCAAGTACTTTAACTATTTTAATTGTTCAATTTTAATTTTGTATGTTGCTAAATAAATATATTTTTTAAAAAGTGAATTGAATTAAAGTGAATATAATATATATATATATATATATATATATATATATATATATATATATTTTTAATTATGTTTGAATCTTGTAGACGTTTTCGAGGGCTTCCCTGGAAACTTTAAAAAAATAAAGGACGAAAACTAATTAGACTAACAGTTTACATCCTATATAAAACACATACAGATTACTAACCTCACTCAAGTTTTTACAATTATTTGCGTTTATTAGCATTCCATAAATAGCAGTAACGAGTGTTGAGCACACTCACGCACGTTATTTTTTTATTTCTCGGTCAAACATATTGCTTATGCTTTATTGTTATTAATGTAGAATTTGAGCTTAGTTAATAATTGAT
Source organism: Octodonta nipae (assembly GCA_034190945.1). Taxonomy (NCBI): domain Eukaryota; kingdom Metazoa; phylum Arthropoda; class Insecta; order Coleoptera; family Chrysomelidae; genus Octodonta; species Octodonta nipae. The sequence continues at coordinate 56,864,829 of CM067219.1, forward strand.
TTGAAAATCTTAATTTTTTTATGTCTGTTATAAATTCCAATTACATTGATTTAATAGACTCTCCGCTAAATTTCATAAAATTAATCATTATACAATTTTTAGTGATTTAGCTTAATTTGATGCAGTGATCAATTCTAATAAATAAACTTTGTTTGACAACAATTTGAGATATTATAAAAAAATATAGTTACCTTACTTTTAAACAAAATTGATATTTTTTGTGAAACCTACTAGTTGGAAAACTATTTTTTATACACTTTTTAGTGCAATGGCATAATTGGATGCATATTTTTAATTCTAATAACTTTACATTTAAGAATAAAATCATATTTGCTGAGAAACCTCGTATACAGTTGAAAAAGTGACATGTAATACTTACAGTATGCGTTTCTGACCATGCAAATATTTTTATAAAGAAGAACTTTTTGTTTAAATATTATTCATAAGAAAGTGTTCCGTTTGATCCAACTTATAAAGACACAATGTATATAGAGACCAACTGAGAACCTTCATTTTGCAGTTGATTAACTGACATTTGTTTTGATTTAATTGCAACCTATTTTCATTTTATTATATCCCAGGTTCCGAACAGAGACAATTTCTTTTTTAATACTGGCATCTCCACAAAACAGCTGGTATCTTCAAGTCTTTGCTCGGCCCTAAACCCCAAAAACACATTTAAAAACTAGTTGTTTTTCTGAAATAAAATTTTTCACATTCAGGTAGACGGTAATGTAAGGAGACACTTTTCTTAAAATTACATAGTTAAAAATACATTCATGACAGATGTTCGAGACAAGCCATATGAATATCGTGAATGAATGAATGAATGATACTAATTCATCCACGCCAATAAGAATTTTCAATACAATATAGAAACTTGTTGATAATGGGACAATATAAAAATTCATCTAGTGGTCACAAAATAAATTGAAAATCATAATAATTACTTAGTATTTTGAATTTAATTCTATTATTTAACAACATTCTCCTTAGTTTCAATAATTTGGGGAAGTTACTTCTTTACCTCCGGAGGTTGTAAACCGTAACCGGTTTTTACCAAACGCTCAATACTATGGGGACATATCAAGAAACTTTATTAGTTTCCAATTAATTCCATTTAGAGGGAGATGTTTTGAAAAAGTATATTTCAATTGTTATTGTAACAAACATTACACAGTGGATACGATAATTTTGTGAAATTATGTTTGTTATCAAAGGTAGTAAATCAGTGAGATGTCTTCCGATCCTATAGATACTCAGAATTATCAAGTATTAAAAACATTTCCGGTAATTTAAATAATGCCATACTTTTCGTAAAGCAAAAATTTATATTTTTTGTATTATCAAACTTTAAACTATAAAATATTTCGAAAAGATTGTTGAGGAGGTCTTGAATTATTTTGTCTGTTCATTGGGTTTTCTCTCCTCCAATTTTTTTTTCCTGCAACAGATAAGTATTTAAAAATTGTATATGTAGATCAAAGTGTAGTAAGGCAATTTCGTAAAATTGCCCGGATTACTGGCTGTCTGTACAGAGATTCTTCCTCACATTTATTCTGAGAGAAAGAGATGTCTACAAAATGATCAACCAGTATTCCTGTATATAAGTAATGTATTGTATATTGTGTAATACTTATCTGTGTATGGAGACGTTGTCAATCGTTTAGTGTTGTTTTCGAGGTTTTTGCTAAAAAAATTTCGCTTTGATCTTGAATTTGTTGTTTGTCAGTGTCAAAATTTTTGACAAACAACAAATTCAAGAACAAAGCGAAATTTTTTTAGAAAAAAACTCGAAAACAACACTAAACGATTGACAACGACTCCAGAGTCGGAGTGGAAACGTCTCCATATACAGATAAGTATTACACAATGTACAATACAATACTCTTGTTGGTCTGTATTTTATTAAATTATGTCTTGATTTAGGTAGAATATGCTCTTCTGTCGAAATCACATATCTTTTACTGAAGTAAGTTCACTTGATAGTTTTTATTATGAATTTGGCGGTTTTAGAGATATTTGCAAATTACTACCTAATCTATGTGTACATCAGAATATACTTAATAGGGAACTCAAATAGTTCTTATAACGAATATGTGTATTGTAATCTTGTCATTAATTTAATAAAATTATTGGACCGTTCCACTAAAATATTAAACTTACTTATTTGTTTTGTAGTAAAAATCTTCGAGATTCACTTTCACACTTTACCGTTTACATAAGTGATGTGTTCAACAAAATGAATTTCACTAAACTGCACTAAATATTTCCGTAAAGAATTCACTGATTTTATTTAAAGAATGTATTTTGAATCGTTATTTTGTAATTAAGAAATATAGCCTGTTCTTCGGTTGTGATTGGCGCGCATAGAATGCCGGTGAAGAACTACAATATCATCAGAGAAAGCGCGTGGTCTAACGATAAATAAATACTGAAGTGGGCTTGGGGATAACGCTAAGTACATTTGAGATACCTCCGAATTATTTAATAGATACCTAAGTATGATAAAACTGACTGTTTTAGTTTTTTAAGATGAAATAAAAATAATTGGGCAACAAGTCTTGTTTTTTCTCTTTATATAGTAATTGCAATTTATAAATGCTAGTAGATGTATTCATTAATGTGTACCCTATATTGTAAATTTTTAAAGAATTAGGTAAATGCTATGTTTTAGTTCATTGAAAATTATATATATTTTTTAAATTATATAATTCTCTAGGATGGGTAGTATGGAAAACTCAAAGACAGCAATATTTTTTCAGGTTCACAGCCTTCACAGGAATATATTTTTTTTATCAAAATTATTTTGCATGGATGGTTGACTGAATCTCTAAGGCTTTCTAAACTCCATCCTACTGCAACCCATGAAAATCGTATCCTAAGTATCCAAAACCCGGTAATAAAGAGGAATACTGAACTATAAAAGACTCAAAGCTCAGTTTACTACTTTTTCCTACATGTATTATTTTGGTATAATTATTGATCTAAGAATTCAGTAAGTACATAATTGAAATAGATTTTATTGTTCGGAACAGCACAATACTGTTAAAGGCTCTATTGAACAGAAACTGCCATAATGAGGTAATTGAAGCTAGAGTGGTTAAATAGGTTAACTCCAGTTCAACTCATGACAAATTGTTCACCCATTTTTCACTAATAATTTTTCACCCCTAAACCACCCCTAAGGATAGTGAATCTTCTGTGTTAAACATTAAGCAAGCTTGATGCTATCAATGCAATTTTTTTCACTTATTTTTACTACTTGTTTCCCACTATTAATAATCAATATTAATTGGACTGAAATAATAATTATTTTTTTCACTCAATTTTCACATTTTTTTTCTCAAAATTGTTCATTCCTAAATCACCTCTAACAATAGCGAGTTCGCTAGATTAAAAATGAAGACAGCAGAATTCGAAACAATTCAATATGTATGATGCTATATGTTTCGAGACGTATTTAACTAATTAATTTCGATCTTACTAATTTTTTACCCCTAAACCTCCCTAATGGCAGCGAGTCGGCTTGGTTAAAAATGAAGCTAATGGAATTCGAAAAAAAGTTCTACCCTTACAATTTTATATCTCTAAACCATCTTTTGTAAGGGTAACGAAATATGGCATAAGTTAAATGGGATTTCGGCCGTTTGGCCCCGACATCTTATTATCTGTTAAAATGTCGGTAATAAAAAGGAAACTGTTGCAAACTTCGTGTTACAGGTAAGTACAATCAGATATATTATCGAATCAAAAAAATACTTAATTTGCAAAGTACATGAAAGGCTACTTGAGGTTTTATCACAAACCAAGATATGTCATCTGGAAACTTGTGAAAATATAGAATGCTTTAAATTTCCACCTAAATTTTAATCATTATTAACAGTACATTCTTTAAAATTGGAGAGTTGTATTCGATTCATAACACGATAATAAAGGGTGTTTTTTAGAGGTATAGAACTTTAAGTTGACTTTTAACCGGCCGCCATCTTGTCAGCTCTCAAGCGATTTATATTTAGTTTGGTTTGGCATTTCATCATGAATAGACTGACGCCTGAACAACGCTTCCAAATTGTGCAAATTTATTTTGAAAATCATTTTACGCTCAACATAATCGTCCATCAGAGGAATAATAATACGCATCCACAGAGATGTCGTACAGTGCGTACAGAAGAATGCATTGCTGCTGTAGAGATCTTGGTTTGCGTGCTTACAAAATTCAACTCGTACAAGAATTGAAGCCACACGATCATCTAGCAATCCGTACATTCGGTGAATGGGCCCAAAACAAGATTGCCGTTGATCCCGATTTTCATAAGCGAATTTTGTTTAGCGATGAAGCTCACTTTTGGTTGAGTGGATACGTCAATAAACAAAACTGCCGTAGGTGGAGTGATGATAATCCTCAAGTTCATGTTGAGACACCGTTAAATCCAGAAAAACTGACTGTTGGCCAGAACGTCACAGTTAATGGTGATCGCTATAGAGCCATGATTACTAACTTTTTCGTTCATCAATTGAACAATCATAATGCACAGGAGCTGTGGTTTCAACAAGACGGGGCAACATGTCACACAACTCGTGCCGCAATTGATTTATTGATAGAAACGTTTGGTAACCGCATAGTTTCACGTTTCGGGCCCGTGAATTGGCCTCCAAGATCGGGCGATTTAACGCCGCTTGACTATTTTTGACTATTTTCTGTGGGGATACGTGAAGTTGCTAGTCTACGCCGATAAGCCCGAAACGATATGCCACAATTCAGATTCAAATTATAATGCCAAAAGATTATCTTTCGAATAAAGTAAATTTCATGTCAATTTAAAAACTATACCCTTGTTTTATTCCATTTCAAAGTTCTATACCTCTAAAAAAAAACACCCGTTATTTACTTTTGTTAGATCTCATATCTCCATGTCTCATTCGATTCACATGACATGGATAACAGGAAAAAATAATTTTGAACAGTTTGTCATCGCATGTGTCTATTACTGATAATTTTGGATTTGTTATAGCTCCGTGTATAATGTTTTTATTTATTAAATGGATTTTGTTGATCTATTAAGCTCATGTTGAAAGAATGCTGATAAGGTTTTCTTGCTTCCAATAGTTAATTTATGTTGCCTGTGCATTAGGGTTTTCTCTGCTCAGATTTTTTCCTGCAACAGATAAGTATTTAAAACTTGTAAATGTAGAAGAAAGTGTATGGATACGAAGAGGTAATTTGTCGGCTCTTGAGGACGATGAATACTAAGAGATATAGTTGTGCGTTCAGCCAGGCTGACCATGAACACACAGGGGAACTACTGTTTTACTCCCTCCGTATTTGCGGGTACATTCAACAATAACAAAGTTTATTCAACTTTAACTATCGCAAATTTCTCCATACAACACTGTTTTTGAGTCTTACGAAGTTTTGCAACAGTACTCGTTTCACTAATGTTCAAAACTATAATGGCCGACTGACGCCAGTTGCAATTTTGTATTCCAAGAAAATTCTACTTACAAAAGCTTTATGACATTTCATCTCATTTTTAACCGACTTCCAAAAAGGAGGACGTTATCAATTCGTCGCGTATTTTTTTTGCTTTTTGTATGTATGTTACCTGATTTCTTGTCCTGTGGTGAACCGTTTTGAATGAATATGGTCTTGTTTAATAGAGTATATATCCGGATTGGTGAAACTTCAAATTTTGGAAAAGAATTCTATTGTTAAAGTGATGACATTTGTGAATGAACTCATGCGTGCATGGAAATCAACCAATATCCCTAATATTTTAGTCGATTTTTCGATAACTCCTTATGGATGTGTATAGTTTTTTAATGTTTAATCTATTAAGGAAGATCCTTAGGTGATCTCATATACTTTTCTGCGACGTGCAACTTGCAGTTTTGCAATAAATCGCCGAAAATTCCAAAATTCTTATCAAAAATTTCATAGATATAACATAACGGACATTCCCTCATAAATATTTTAATTCCAACGTAATAGTGCGGTAATTTTATGCACTGGAAGTTTTAATTGCGAATTTGAAAATTTTCTATGTACATCTCCAGCATATAGGTAGTAAAGCATAGTATTTTCGGCTCCTGAAATCAATGAGTACCAAGCTCGTTTTGTTTGTATACCAGGCAAATACCTATTTAAATGCAAATTTTTCCATTTTGCGAAGACGGTGCTTTTGGTTGTCACATTCTCCCGGCCTAATAGAAACATTCAGTGACAACACATGTCAAACTTTAAACTGCTATTTGATGCGTTTATACACAGGAGTTGCATTTATATGATGATTGAAATATAGGACGGAGTAGAATGATAGTGGTCCATAGGCAGCCATATATACAGGATGGTTGGAATATAGGGTGGACTGGACGTTTGGTGGTATAAAAATGTTGGAAAAAATGTGAAATTAAAATTATTTAGGGTGATTAAAAAACTGTTATATGATGTGGACATAAGCAAATCATATACAGGATGGTTGAAATATATACTGGAGTTGAATTATATTTATACAGTGTGATGAAAAATTATTTCTTTTATAACCCATAAGAAGTTGCATAAAGTGTGGAGAGGAATTAATGTTTCACGGGGCGATAATATAAAATGTTAAAAATTAAATAATTTATGGGGTAGCCCACAAGGAGTTATATACTATGATTAAAATATAAGACGGATTTGACTCCGTAAATATGGGATGGATCCTACTCCGTCCTATAGTTTACAGAAAGCAGCTAAAAAATGTATGCTTGTCCGTGGCCAGTCGTATGTACATGATGGTTGGTACATAGGGCGGAGTGGATTTATCTATAGTTATACAGAGTTGTCAAAAAAAGTTGAAAAAAAGTTACATGGCGTGGTCCATAAGGCATAAATATATTGTGGGCTTATTAAGCCAACGCGTACTAGTACATTTTGTTCGTAAACATTTACCTGAAAATGTATCATTGTATAATGTTGAGGCTTTCGATGTTACCTGGTTCTGTCTATTAAGGTTATGCATACAACATAAAAAATAAAGAGTGAAAACTACCTGAGTTCAAAAAAAATAAAAAGTTCAAAATAAAACATTAAAAAAATATATAACCAACTTCCACCTATAACTAAAAAGCTAAAAATAATTATAACAAAAGACAACTCTAGCAAATAAATAACACAGTCAATGTTGTTAGGTACCTACCCAGGTGGTAAAAAATGTAAACATTAAAAGGTGCTCATTCTGTACAAATTAATTACCTATCAATCTAGTATATTTTGGAAGTCGGTGACAAGCAACAATCAAGTTTGATGAAGTAGTAGAGAAGTACGCAATGAAGGATTTTAGATTTGCTTGACACCGACTTCAAAAATATACTAGATTGGTAGGTAATTAATTTGTACAGAATGAGCACCTTTTAATGTTTACATTTTTTACTTCCTGGTTAGGTACCTAACAACATTGAATATGTTATTTATTTGCCAGAGTTGTATTTTGTTATAATTAATAATGTTTTTTCCAGCAATTGTCTTACATTCACAATGCTCTATAGACAATGCTGTGCACTAAACGAACTTTTATCCAAATTAAAGTAGCAACGTTTTACTAACATTGCTTCCAAGAACTCCTACAATTCACTAAACTAAGACGACAATTTACTATTACGAAGTATTACCTAACACTGTTTCTTCCAACGGTCTACATTCCCAAAATGCTTTACGACCTTAGTTGAACACCAAAAACTAACAAAACTACCATTAAAACTACACTTGCATCGTTTTAGATACTGAATCTACATACTATGCTTCACTACGACATCATTTTTACTTCTCTTCTACATTACTACTGCGCTACTACTACTGCGCACACAGGTTTCCAGACTATTTTCCTTGGGTTCGAGATTAAAACTATTGCTGCCAATTGAGCGTTCTGTTGGTTCCTAGACTAATAGTTCTAATGCTAATGCCAGACTACGCTGTTGAATAAACCAACTAAGAGAATGGGATGTCTATGAAATGATCAACCAGTAATCCTGTATATAAATAGTGTTTTGTATATTGTGTGGCACTTACCTGTTTTTGGACACGTTTAAACTCCAACTCTGGACTCGTTATCAATCGCTTTGTTTGCAGTTCGAGAATTATTCCAAAATTTTCGCTTTGATGCTGAATTTCTTCTTATATATTATATATTTTATTTATAAATAATAAAAATCTTAAGGCTCAACCAATATTTAATGTATGTCGTGTCCCAATTGTTCGATTCTCTACAATTTTTAGGTAATAATTGCCAAGAATATTATAACAGTAATGCCACTGTGCACAGACTTAGTAGGCGTTTAAAACGAATTCAAGTGAAAATCCAGCCAAGTGCATTTTTACAAAAGAATTGGGAAATGCATTAATTTCTAAAGTAAAATCTCTATAGTTGTATTTTAACTATTTATCTTAACTTCATTTCGGGATTACTAATCAAGACTTTGTGAACATTTTTAACTATTTCTTATCATTGCTTTGCTTAATCCCAAATTTTGTATTTGAAGTAGCATGAAGTGGGGCTAACACATTTTGGCATTTTTAAAAATACCTTAGCCTTTCAACACTAATCAAATCAATGTTAGCCTCTTAATGGCTCTCATTAGCTGTTAGCATAAAAAGTGATTTTCGATAAACTTGCAGCAGCCATTTCATAGTTTCGCACACTGTATGCTACTCTTTTACTACTGACACTCAGTATACTCACATCTTATACACCGATAGAGAAGTTTCACCCTTTATACGAACATCTTCTATACTTATACCCTGTATACTAAAATCATATATACTTCTTTTTCATATGCCTTGTCAGTATCAGCTGACGTTGGCGATCACCATAGCGAAGGTTTCACAATCTTCTGACATGTCTACGATTTGTCCTGTTTTTCATATACCCATCCAATCTCTATACGTTTTTAAGCCAAGAAACTTTATTTTCTTTCTCCTCCTCTTCTACTTTCATTTTCCCACTAATAATCATCATCAAGATCCTATAGCGACTTTCTCTCAACACATGGCCCAAATAGAAAATTTTCTTTTGTTTAACAGTCCTTATCATTCTTGTCAGTTCTTCATCAGTTATGCGTGTCGTCCAATATATTCTAAGTCTTCATCTATGTAGCCACATTTCTATGCTTAAATGCGATTCATTGTTGATAATTTCAGGGTCCATGCCTCTATTCCATGCAACAGAACCGACAAAACATAACACCTATCCAGTTTTTCTCTTAATTCTAAATTAATTACTATTCTGCATTAAATTTCTATGCCTGGTCCGTTTTGATAGTCCCTAAATACAGAAACTAGTGAACCCTTTGAACTGGAATTCCGTTTGATTGAAGTCTAGTACCCAGATGTGGGTTACGGCTACAGATTATTTTTTTTACGTTAATTTTGATGCCCACCTCATCGATCAAGCATGATGTGAAGACCTTCGATGCTGTCTCATAGAATTACTCTATCATCCGCATATCATAGATACATTGTGTATTTCTCCATTTATTTTAATCCCATATGGTTGATCTTACAGTGCTTTTTTAAATAATTGATCTGAATATATATTAAATAATGTCGGTGGCAGAACGCACCCTTGTCTTACCCCTCGTTCTATAGATATGTCGCTTGTGAGATTATTTCCAGTACTTTTGCGGTTTGATTCCAGTACAGATTCATATCACGTAAATCTTTGCTATTAATACTTTTATTTTCTAGTATCTCTAGTATCTTCATTAACCTTATGTGTTGCACTGCATCAAATGCTTTTTCGAAATCAACTAAGCAGATATAAACGCCCTGTCTTTGATTTTTAACCGACTTCCAAAAAGGAGGAGGTTATCGATTTATCTGCAATTTCTTTTATGTATGGCGAGCGATTATTCAAAAACGGCTTGTGCAATTTTGATGATTTAAACTAGATTATATTAAGGAACATTACAGAAAGGTCCCATATAATTGTTTATTACATGAGACCTACGGTTTCCAGAAAATTAGAAAAAAAAGTAAATAAGGGACTAAATTTCAGTGAATCTCAATGAATCGTCACATTTTCTCTAAAACCGCTCAAGAAATTTGAATATTATAAATTGTATTCTACAAAGATATGCTCCAGCTTGATTCTGAAAATCGGAAAAATATATGCAATAAAACTATAAACATCATGGTAAATGTAAAATTTTCATCATAAATATCTAGTTTAAATGTCAGGATATGCCATAATGGTTTTCATTTTAATTCGTTTGAAGTAAGTTTTTTTTAGAGACGAAGTTAAGTTGGGGGGCTTATAGTCGCGTGAAATGGCAAAAAATATTCCGTTAGTTTATTGAATCGAAAATTTGTTATGTCCGCGAACTCTTCTATATGGTATACGGTTGTAGGTGAGTGCGTGCGTGCATGTAATATTAGGTGGTAAATAAGCAGTTGTATACATAGGATGGTTGAAATATAAGTTGGAATTGAATTAGTTATACTGGGTGTTACTAAAAATTTTGTATTGGGTGTCACATAAGTAGTTACGTAAACTAGGTGGTTGAAATAAGAATGGAGCAAAACTCTAGTTATACAGAGTGGATATTTGCGTTATAAGACGGATAATAATTACAGATATACAAAAGGCTGTAAAAATTGTCATAAGCAGTTGAATATACAGTATGGTTGAAATATAAGGTGGAGTATATTTACAGTTATACAGGGTGGTTTAAAAAAGTTATATGGTTTGGAACATAAATAGTTGCTTAGACAATCTGTCTGAAGTAAGGGTGGGGTAAAATTATTGTTATTCAGGGTGTATAAAAATTTATTATATAAGCAGTTAAGATATTTGAATTATAGGATGTAGGACGGGGTACAATTACAGACATGGGTTCAAAAATTTTAGAAGCCGTTGCATATACCGGGTGGTTGATAATTGGTAGAGTAAAATTATAGTCATAAAATGTGGTTCAAAAATGTGAATTTTGTTATATAGGGTAGACCATGAGCAATTGCATAAATAGAATACCAGACATATAGGGCGAAGTAAAATCATTGGTATACAGGAATAACTTAAACAATAGAAAAATAGAAAGTCAATAGTCAGGAGAGGATTTATACTTATACAGGGTGGTTTTAAAGATATCAGGACCGTTATAATATTTTGTTGAGTTGAATTATAGTTGTACAGAGTGATTCAGAAAATGATAGACCAATAAGTTATATAGGGGTGACCAATACCCAGAAGCATGCAATATAGAAAGTGGTCCAAATAATTAAACAAATAAAAAAGTTAAAATATATTTGGAAAATATAGATAAAGAATAAAAATTAGAGGGAGGAAAAGAGAGATAAGAATACGCCAAAAAGTTCAATTGAATTGTACCTTAAATCAGATATAGCGTCCCAAATTTTTTATTTTTAAATATATATTAAACTTATCGTTTTATTTTTTTCAAGTTTGAGCTTTATTTTTATCAAATGAATAAACTAAATTCCACATTACGTAATTTAAATTATAATTTTATAGATTTACATGAAACAGTATATTCGCGAAGCAACACACAACACGCGACACCCAAAAGTTCATTAAGGTATGTTTTAGGCGCACGTTATGCTTCTGTCTTTCGACTTTACAGCGTCCTCACATTTAACCACAAGTCTTGTTTTCTCGATTGAATTTAAAGCGCGATAAATTACGCCTAAAACCTGGCGGCTGGCAACCCTAGAAGTGTATCACATTATGCTGAAGATGTCGGCAACATTACGTACATAAATACAACCTATCGTACTACAAGGGGTAAACAAATAGATCGTCAGCTGGTGCAGAGTTTGGTACATTTTCACCCTTCTGCTTCGAAAGTGTATTTCCCGACTTGACCATACAATGTATGGCAGCACACTCCCTCTAAGGCACGCATAGCGTACCTTTAGGGGAAAAATTCACTAAACCCCAGATATACTACATATCAAAAGGGTTTAGCTCTCTGGGAGCCCTTGCCAGGTTATCAAGCCCGTGGTTGGCGTCGTGGCTGCAGTTTCCCATGAATTTTCGGACCGTCCGGGCTGTTCCTAACAGGACGGCTTTTTGCAACAGTTGGTAAAGATGTTCGTCCAAACCGAGGTATTTCAAATTGTTTAATAAATGTTTTGGGACTACTCCTGTGGTTGACATAACAATTGGTACCGTTCGAGTGTTGTTCATGTACCACTCATTGTCTCTGTATTTGAAATTCTAAATCCCTATATTTGGCTATTTTTTCAGTCTGCTTAATGTTTATATTATTGTTGTTAGGGATTGCTATGTCAATTAAGGTTGTTTTTCTAGAGACTTTATCTACCAAAACTATATCTGGTCTATTGTGAGCAACAGTCCGATCGATCTATACCGTCCGATCCCAGTACGGTTTGTAGTTGTTATTTTCTAAAATACATTCTGGTTTGTATATATAGTAGAGTGTTTTTACCGACCTGTGATAGCTCAAGTTTCAGCGCTAGTTTCTGGTGCAGTATTTTTGCCACAGCATGGTGTCGTTCTTTGTATTCAGTTGCAGCGAACGCTTGGCAACCTCCTGTAATATGCTGGATAAATTCAGATGTTTGGCAACCATATCTGCATCTGTCGTTGTTGATAGAAGGGTCTTTGACGATGTACTTTAGATAGTTCTTAGTTGGAATTACTTGATCTTGAATTGCCAGTATAAAGCCTTCCGTTTCAGGAAAAATATGACCAGAGATCAACCAGTAGTTCGACGCTGAACTGTCGACATAATCTTGCTTAACATTATTTATATGACTTCCATGAAGGGACTTCTCTTTCCATTTGAGCAGTTTCTGATCAGATCAGTTGTCTGGTGGTATACTTGAACTTGTTGTTCTATCAGTCGCAGAAGTGTTGAGTCATCAACCTGACATATCACTCTGTGTAAATCAGAAAATGCTGCGAGTTTCTGGAAATGATTACGCAAATTCGAAATTTGTTGATCACGCAACTTCCCTGTATCTGCCAATCCTCTTCCTCCTTCACACCGGGGTAATGTGGAACGTTCGACACATCTCTTTGGATTGTGATTTTGAGCTTTTGTTAATTGTACTCGAACTTTCCGTTGTAATTGTTCAATGTCGGTCTTGCACCAGTTAACTATGCCGAAAGAGTAACTAAGCACTGAACACGCGTAGTTGTTAATAGCCTGAAACAGATTCTTACTTTTAAGTTCGGTCTTCAGCAGTCATCTTACCCTTCTATAAAACTCTGTTGTTAGGTCGTTTTTCATGGTGGTGTGATCAATTCGTTGAGCCTGCCTTATTCCAAGGTATTTGTAAGTATGGCCTTTCTCCATGGATTCAATTGAGGTTCCATCTCCCATTTCGTAGTGCCCCTGCTGTATTTTGCCTTTAACTATATTAATAACTACCCGTTACCCGCGGTTTCACCCGCGTATGGAATGTACAATTCTTTGCAAAAAGAAATAATATATGAATTATATGGGCCATCCAATATAACATTTAACCCAAACTGCAAGTGCGTATGGGCCACATTATATAACAATTTTACTCAACATTTTTTGGAACCACTTTGTATAACTGTAACCCTGCTTCATCCTGTAGTGCAACCATCCTGTATATGCTGATGTTTATTTGTTACCAAATATAACATTTTTTAATTACCTAACTATAGTTATATATATTATTATATTAGTTATATATATATATATATATATATATATATATATATATAGAGGCTATTATTATGAACTAAGCTAGGTTCCGGGTGAGAACCGCGTCTGATATTATTGAATACTCGACTTTTGTCTCTTGATAATGGCTCCAAAGCAGGAGTCGAAACGTCGAGTATTCAATAAATTCAGACGCGGTTCTCACCCGGAACCTAGCTTAGTTCATATATTATTATATATATATATAACTATTACTTCTGATAATTTTTGGGTTACTTCGTAAACTATCATTTTAACCTAGCTTTATATGCAACTTTTCTACAATTGTGTTAAACACAATATGTAAATATAATTTTGCTTGGCTACATATTTCAGGTATTCCATATGGGAGGGTGCAACTGCTCTTGGTCTATCTTATATAACAATTTTTTTGACATTTTTTTATCCACCCTTGAAAACTATAATTCTATTAAGTCCCCAATCTCAACCACTTTATATATAGAACTACTTATGCGCCACGCAATATAACATTGTAACCATTCTTTATAACTAAATTCACCAATCCCCAACATATTTCACAAAACCGCAACTGTACATGGCCACCTTATGTATTATTATTATTATTATTCAAAATTTTAAGAACTGCCTTCTATAGCTATAACTCTACTTCCATCTATATTTAAACTATCTTGTATATACTGCTGCCAATTCGTCAACCATTATAACTTATGTTTCTATCAGTTTTTGAACCATCCTGTATAACCATAATTAAAATTCTACAAAATATTTCAACTACGCTGTATATGCGTCTGCTTTGGGGCACCAAATATAACATTTTTAAACACTTAAATTTGATCCACTCTATATTTCAACTATCTTATCTATGCAATCTATGCCTAAGGACTGGGCTAAACATAACCATTTTTGAGATATTTTTTAACCATCATGGAAAATATAATTTGTCTCCACCTTATGGATCAACCACTCCTTATATGCAACTTTTTCTAAAACGTTTTAATCACACTATATAACTATTTTACTTCGCCCATGTGTGAGATATTGCATATTTGCAACAGCTCATGTTCTATCTTAAAAAAATTCCAACAATTTTTTATCCACACTGGTTAATTATAATTCTACTCCACCCTCTATTTTAACCACATTGTACGTGCAACTACTTATCGGTGGCCACCCAATTTGACAGTTTTTGTAACACTCTGTATAAATGTAAATCCTTCAATTTTCCATAAATTTCACCAAAACTGCAAATGCTTATGGGGCACCCTGTGTAACAATTTTTAAATATTAAACTACTTAGCTCTACTCTTCCCTATATTTCAAATATCCTATCTGTGCAACTAATTATGGGCTACGCTATTACCTCACAATTTTTAAAGCATAGTATAAAATATAATTTCTCTCCACACTTCCTTAAAACCATCCTTCATTTGCAACTTTTTCTAACTTTTTTTACCCTTACTGTATAATTATTGTTGTACTGCACACTATTTTTCAACTACCTTGTATATGAAATTACTTATGGGCCACCCTACATAATATTTTTTCACCACCCTGTATACTTAGAATTCTAGTCCACCCTATATTACATCTATTCGGTATATGAAACTGGTTGTAGATCATAACAATTTTATAATATTTTTTAAACCCTCCTGTAGATATAGGTGTAATTATACTCTGCTACATATTTCAACCATCCTTTAATATGCTACTTGTGAACTTGTGAACTATTTGTGGTCATAAAACTACCCTAAAAACTATAATTCCCCTCCATATTATATTTCAACCATCCTTTATAAACAACTGCTTCTAAATTTTTTTTAACCCATTTCGTAACTATAATAATAGCTCAAGAAAATTCAAATATCCTAACTGCTTACGTAACATATTTTTTTATCCACCCTGTATAAATATAATTCTATTTTACCCTTATTTCACCCACATTGTATATGCAACCACTTATGATCCTAACAATTATAACATTTTGTTATCCGCCATGAATAAATATAATTCAACTCCAGCCCCTTTTCAACCACCTGGTATATGCAACTGTTTATGGTCCACTCAATATATCTTTTTTGAACCACCCCGTATAACTTACCCCTTATTTCCACAATATTGTTTATAACTTCTTACGGGCCACCTAATATACCTTTTTTAAGATTTTTTAAACCCATTTAATTCTACATATCTTATATATGGAACACGCTGTAAAATTACACTTGATATATCAGTTCGAATTTTTTTTAAATCGAAACATGTTACATTGGCATATTCGAATTTTGAATAAAAGCTAAGTTGGTGCAAGTATCTAAAATTTGGTGCATGCGGTGGAACCAATTGACTAATTGTGTACCTACGTATTATGGAATATGGTAATAGATTTTTCCATATATCTACCGTTTCTGTCAATGTAGGGAGATAAAATGTATACCAGATTTTTAAGACAATCTATAAGCTTTGCAACAAAAAAAGATTTAGCAAAATCAGTTCAGTAGTTCTTACGTGATGAGGTAACAAACAAACAAACAGACAACTACAATTTTATAATAGCACTACCCGTTACCAGCGGTTTCACCCGCGTACGGAATGTTCAAGCCTTCGCAAAAAGAAATAACTTATGAAATATATGGGTTATCCTATATAAAAAAACTTGTTTGAACCACCCTATTTAACCATAAATCCACCAATCCCGAATATATTTCACCCAAACTGCAAGTACTTATGGGCCACCCTACATACCCTACATAACTATTTTATTCGACATTTTTTGAATCAACTTGAATAACTGTAATTCTACTTCACCCTATATTGCAACCATTCTGTATATGCCGCTGTTTTATAATTTTTTGAACACCTGACTAATAACTTTTCCCTACCCTATATTTCAGCTATGCAACTGCTTATGGTGTACCCTGTATAACAATTATTTCTGATATTTTTTTAACAACCTTTTAAAGTAAAATGTCTCTTTACTATATATATTAATCAACCTGTATATGAACTTTTTCTAACATTGTGTTACACACTCTACAACTATAATCTTGCTTCTCCCCATATTTCAGATATTCCATATAGTAGAATGCAACTGTTTATAGTCTACCCTATATAACAATTTTTTTAAACTTTTTTGATTCATCCTAATGGAAATGATGTGGATCCCTTGGTGAGCCACAAATATAAAAACACAGTTTTGCACCCTAACACCAAACTTCTCTTTAAACCCTCACCCAAACTTCTGCTTATTGGCCACCCTGTATAACAATTTTATTCTAAAGAATGTTTAACCGCTTTGTATAAATAACTCTACTTCCATATACATTAAAACCATCCTGTATACACCGCTGCCAATTTGTCAAACATTACAACTTATTTTTTAACCACACTGTATAACCATAATGTTACTCTACAAAATATTTCAATCACCCTGTATGTGCATCTGTTTAGGGGCAACCAAATATAAAAATTTTAAATACTTCTAATCACACTGTATGAACTATAATTTTACTTCGATCCATGTTTCAGATATTACAGATATGCAACAGCTCATGTTCTATTCTACAATAAATCGACTCCACTCGCTATTTCAATCACCTTGTATTTGCAACTACTTATTGGCCACCCAGTATAACATTTTTTCTACCACCCTGTATAACTATAAATCCATCAATGCCAAGTATATTTCACCAAAACTGCAACTGCTAATGAGGCACTGAAAATAACAATTTGGTTCAGCATGTTTTTGAATCACCTTGTATGTATTACAACTACCCTGTATACGCTACTGCCTATTGGTCAACGAATATAACATTTTTTAAATAATTATCATAACACTTCTTCACCCTATGTTTTAACTATCCTATCTTTGCAACTTATTATAAAGTACGCTATTTCACATTTTTCCCTTATATTTTTTTCAAGATAAATTAAAGTATAATTATCTCCACACTTCATTTACACCACCCTTCTTTTACAACTTTTTCTAACCTTGTTTGAATGACACTGTATAACTATAACTTTACTGCGCACCATACTTCAGGTACTCTATATATGCAAGTGCTATATAACAAAATTTTTCTAGCATTTTTTTCCCATCCTGTATAATTCTAATTGTAAGCCACCCTATATTTCAACAACCTTTTATATGCAACTACTTATTTGCCACCAAATATAACATTTTTGTACGAACCTGTATCCTTAGAATCCCACTCCACCCTATATTTCAACCATCCGGTAAATGGAACAGCTCGCAGATCATATCATTACTTTAAAATATTTTTTAACCCACCTGTATAGCTGTAATTACTCCGCTAGATATTTCAACCATCCTATATATGTAACTACTTGTGGATATAAAACAAGTTTTTAACCACAACATAAACTATAATTCCACTCCATCTTATATTTTAAACACCATTGTTTATACATAAACAATGGCTTCTAACATTTCTTTAACCCATTTCATAATAATTCAAAGATCCTAACTACTTACCTAAGACATTTTTTAAGTTTTTTTATTCACTGTATAGATATTTTACCCTTTTTCAACAACTTGTTATATGTAAATGTTTATGGTGCACTCAATATAACTTTTTTGGACCACCCCGTATAACTAATTCCACTTCCCTTTATTTCCAACCACATCGTATATATCCAGCTGCTTCTAGGACACCAAATACAATTTTTTTAGATTTTTTAAATCCATGTAATTCCACTCCGCTCTAAGTTTCCTATATACAGAACACCCTGTAAAATTACGCTTGATATATGTTGATTTTTGTTAAATCGAAACATTTTACATTTGCACATTAGGAATTTTGAATAAAAGCTAAGCTGATGCCGGTATCTAATATTTTGTGCATGCGGTGGAGCCAATTGAGTAATAGAATTACCAAACATGGTAGACGTTTTTTCGCTATATCTACCTTTTATGTCAAGTTAGAGAGATAAAATGTCTACCAGATTTTAAGATTAAAAAGATTCAGCAAAATCAGTTCAGTAGTTCTTACATGATGCCCGAACAAACAAACAAACATACAAACAAACAGACAAGCTTACAATTTTATAATAGTATAGATTCGGCATTTGTCTAGGCCAAATTGCATATGGATGTCACTAGAGAACCCTTCTACTATTTTAAGCATATCATGCAGCTGTTGTTTCGCAGCTGCCATCAACTTTAAGTCGTCCATATATAACAAATGGTTTATCTTTAATGCTTGTACGTTATTGTGCTTGAGACTGAACCCAAAGTTAGTTGCGTTCAGTTTGTGTGAGAGTGGGTTCCTGGCAAGGCAGAACCACAGCAAGCTAAGAGAGTCTCCCTAGAATACACCCCATCTGATTGGGATAGAGTCGGTTTGTATCGAACAGTCGGCTTCATTCTGAAAGATTTTGGTTTGCCAGGTAATCATGACATATTCTAAAAAGTTAACAATATGATTATTTACTTTATAGAGTTTCAGCACTGAATGTTCCAATCGTTTGGAACTGAATCAAAGGCCTGTTTGTAGTCCACATATGCTATGTAGGGATTTCGTCGTTTGGCGTGGGCTTGATTGCAGACAACGGAATCAATTGTTAGCTGTTCTTTGCACCCCATCGAGTTTTTCGCGCATCCCTTTTGTTGTTCGGTAATTATGTTGTTCAGCTCACAATGTCTGAAAAGGCGATGATTAATGCACGACGTTATAAGTTTGTATAAGGTTGGGAGGCAAGTGATTGGGCGGTAGTTTGCTGGGTCCTGTGCACATAGGTTGTCCTTTGGTAAGAAGTATGTAGCACCATGCGTAAGGAAACTAGGCATCTTGTGTGGGTGGGTAATTACGTCATTTATAAGGGCTGTTAGTGTTTCGTGGGTTGTGTACAGTTTCTTTATCCAGTAATTTTGTACACCATCTGGTCCTGGTGCTTTCCAGTTATGGAGGTGCTTCATTATGTTGGATGTGTCTTCCGTTGTAAATGGTTGGTGTTGCATAGCCTCACAGTTCTGAGATGCAGCCTCATCCTCATTAATCCAGCTGGCTCTGGAGTTATAGGAGATTGTTGTGGAAAGCTGTGTTTTCCAGAATTCCTCGATGTTTGTTTTACTGGGGTAACTAGGGGCTTCATTATTATTGTTGTTAAGTTTTCTATAAAACCCTTTTTCTGATTGTTGTCGGAAAAGTGTGTTGTCTTGTTTCCGTTGGTTACTGGTTTTGTACCTTCTCAATCGACTTGTGTAGACGGAGAGATTTTGTCGTAGACTGTCCAGACACTGCTGAGCTGTGATTTTTTCTCCATCCCACTGGGAGTGTATTCGGTTATTATCCATGATAGTTTTGACAGGTCTTTCTATTCTGTTGTTCCTGACCCCTCGTTGGTACTCGGTCAGTCTTCCAACGTCTTTCCGAAGAGAATTGATTTTCCCTTCAAGTCTTCTTTGCCAAGGTGGTATTCGAGGTGTTTGTCTAAATTGGGGAGGGTTTTGCTTTGGTCTTATTGCGACCCCAATTGTTCTTCAGATGGAATGTATTATATTATTATTATTAAACTTATTTTCCATTTTCTGCAAATTAAATGTTTTCAACCGATTGTCTGAACTCTGCCATCTTGCCTAATTGAATTCTAAGTAGTTAACTGTCGCAAGAGGCCAAAGAGTTCAGATAAGGACGTGATCCTGTAAGGAACCGTCACAATATGCTACGAATTTCTCGCTTCTGCCAAGAGGAAGAATGAAAGTTGATATCGAGAGTAGCCCACAGAAAAATTGGCATAAGTGCTGCAAATGTCCAAGTCATATTAAGGACACAAATCGTTCAAGTTTCCTCAATGTTTTCCATTCCTTAATCATACTTGACTATTCACAAACCATATTCCAGAACATAGCCATATTGTTCCGTTTCTTTACAGCATCACGTCCTTATTTCAACCCTTTTGGCCACATGTGTCATGCCTATCGTATTTTAATGTTTTTTGTTTTAGTCAGCATGACAGAGACGAGAAAATCGATCAAACACATCTTTTTTCGGAAAATCGAAAATGGTTTTTTTCTGTGTTAGCCACGCGATTCTCTCGCAAATTTGTCCTCATTGTATTCAACAATACCACTTTTCAATCCTCTTCCCCAAATCTGTCACCAGCTGACGGTCTATAAAGAGGTAGGTAGTCACTGAGATGCTGTAGGATAGTTATGCGTGACAGGGTCTATATATGTTTTGTTTGCTGGTCTAACCCGAATAACAAATATTTTACCGCGACTAAAAAACACTAGCTTTGTTTTGCTGCAAACTCTCTTGGGTATCTGGCTCTTTAGTGCCTCCCTGGACATGAAAAATCCGCCGTGAGCCTTCAATGCTTCCCAAAAATTTGCTGACATGCCCTCCTAAGCCAAAAGTTTTTGTGTATGTTTGGGTAGGTCTCTGGATGGTTTTGGATTCACAATTGGACCCGATAGGTGGCGCTAAAATCGGGTTCTAACTCGGTCTAAACGGCTGGACGAATTTTAATGAATTTTCTTGTGTATGTTTGGGTGGGTCCTTGGATGCTTTAGATTCACAATTGGTCCCGATAGGTGGCAATAACATCGGGTTCTAACTCCTCCTAAACGGTTGGACGGATTTTAATGACATTTTTTGTGTATGTTTGGGTGGGTCTTTGGACGATTTAGATTCACAATTGAACCCGGTAGGTGGCACTAAAATCGGGTTCTAACTCCTCCTAAACGGCTGGAACGATTTTAATTAATTTTTTTGTGTATATTTGGGTGGGTCTCTAGATGGTTTAGATTCACAATTTTACCCGGTAGGTGTCACTAAGATCGGGTTCTAACTCCTCCTAAACGGCTGGAACGATTTTAATGAATTTTTTTGTGTATGCTTGAGTAGGTCCCTGGATGGTTTAGATTCACAATTGGACATGATAGGTGACACTAAGATTGGGTTTTAACTCCTCCTAGGCGGCAGGACGGATTTTAATAAAAAATGTTTGTGTATGTCTGGGTGGGTTTTTCGACGGTTTAGATTCATAATTGGTCCCGGTAGGTGGCACTAATATCAGATTCGAACTCCTAAACGGCTGGAACGATTTTAATTTTTTTTTTTTGTGTATGTTTGGATGGGTCTCTGGATGGTTTAGAATCACAATTGGACTGGGTAGGTGGCACTAAGGTCGGGTTCTAACTGCTCCTAAATGGCTGGATGGATTTTAATGTTTAATCTGTTTTTACCACCTAATATAATTTACGACCTAGGGCTCAAATGATTTTGATTCTCTTGGAAAGTATAAGTGCACTTAGTTTTTAATATCTTGTAATTTAATTGTTAATTATGTTTATTATAAAACTCACAGTACATTTTTTTTAATAACAAGTACTCATACTTATCCGGAGTAAATTATTTATATTTGTTAAATGTAATCTATAATTAAATATATAATTTTCAAAAACTGAAAAGAAATAAACGTAGGCTAAAATTTAGTGAACAACATACATTCAGAATACCCTTACAATTAGTTGGACAATAACATGTTCCAAAGTTAACAACCGACAGTTTAACAAATCCCTTAGAACTCAGGATACCTACTCCCATTAAAACTTTTCTTTTCTATTTTACGATTGAAAATTTGTCCAAGAGTCATCAACCTTGAATTATAATTGAGTTGAGGTTATTTATGCATAACTAACTAGAAATAATTCGCATTGAACGCTGTTCGTGCTTGTAATTATTAGATTTACGAGTTACCATTAATGGGCACTAACAATAAATCTTTCACTCAAAATATTGGCAGTCAATATTCCTTCTGCCATCACAAAATTTATGTTATACGTTAAATAAGCAAATAAAAGAGAGAGTCAACAAAACGCAACACTACTGATAAGATACTGGAAGTATATAGGTAGAATTTCATATTTCAACATGGTAAAAGATAGGTTAGGTGATCTCTTAGAGGTATATTAAAATGAATTATTCAAACGAAATTCATATTTTTAATATTAACAATCTTATTAGGTTTCGAAAAAATCAAAAGATGACCGCGTCAAGCTTGAAATTGTAAGTAAATCTATTAATACTTAGAAATATTTTTGGGTGTGGTAATAAGTTGTATATAGGTAGTTATATATTACATTAACGTACTAACGATTACAAGCATCATCACAGAATTTAAAATTTCACAAAATGTTGACCGGTTATTTTTAGTGGCATACATCCGTTGAAATAAGAGACTTGTTTGATGTTACATGTTACAAATAATGTAGTAAACAAAGTTGATCTTGCATTTGATAGACAACAATGCATCCACTCTGACTATGGTGACTTTATTTTTTTGCGAATTTTTAACTTTGGTCTAGTTTTTTATCAATTCTACAATTCACCTTTCGGAGAACAAAACTGTACTGAAACATCATAACTGCTAAGAACACAATAAAAAATGTTCAATAATAATAATTTCAAAGTTGGAAACTAATAAATTAATTACAACAAGTTAAATTTGCTCTGAAATAACTAATACTTCCTGATTGCCTCGATACCCCATACTAAAAGTATAATTATTTTTTGAATGTATTATTTGTTCTTCAAATGCTTCTTATGTTGCTTAACGAAACAAAATCCAATAATCATTAATTAAACTGAGTCCCATAATTGTATCAAATTCTTGACACTTTTTGGTATGTTATGGGGTGAGAGCCCGAGGCCTAATTACAATTTGTGTTGTGAAGGGAAACATATATATATATATATATATATATATATATATATATATATATATATATTTCATTGTTTTAACTCTGTTTATTGACATGAATTTATAAATTAGGAATTGATTAATTAATTGATGGATTGATATTTATACAGGGTGGTACATTGACAGGAAAGGTAGATATAGCGAAAAAAAACTACTACCATGTTCGATAACACACAAATAGTCAATTGGATCCACCGCATGTACCAAATATTAGATACTTAAGTCAGCTTAGCTTTTATTCAAAATTTGGAATATGCCAATGACATGTTTTAATTTAAAAAAAATTCAACTGATACATCAAGTGTAATTTTACAGGGTGTTCCATATATAGGATATGTGAAACTTAGATCCGAGTAGAATTACATGGATTTAAAAAATCTTGAAAAAAGGGTATATGAGTTATATGGTTCAAAAAATGTATATTGTGTAGATCATAAATATTGCATATACCGGGAGATGAATTATATTTATACAGGGGGGATAAAAACATGTGTTATGTAAGCAGTTAAGATATTTAACTTTTCTTGAGCTATTATTATAATTTTAAAATGGGTTGAAAAAAATGTTAAAAGTAGTTGTTTATACAGGATGGTTTAAATATAAGATAAAGTGGAGTTATAGTTTATAGGGTGGTTAAAAAAATATTTTATATCCACAAGTAGTTCACAAGTAGCACATATAGGATGGTTGAAATATGTAGCAGGTATAATTATAGCTAAACAGGTGGGTTTAAAAAATATTACAATGGAAGTTTATGATCTATTCCATATACCGGATAGATGAAATATACGGTGGACTAGAATATACAGGGTGGTGCAAAAATGTCATATGGCCCATAAATACTTGCATATACAAGGTTAGAAAAAGTTGCAAATGAAGGATGATGTAAATGATGTGTGGAGAGAAATTATACTTTATACTGTGGGTTAAAAAATATGAGGAAATATTGTGAAATAGTGTAGCTCATAATCAGTTGCACAGATAGAATAATTGAAATATAGGGAGGATTAGAGTTAAGTATTTAAAAAATTGTTACATAGGGTGCCCAATAAGCAGTTACAGTTTTGGTGAAATTTATTGGGAAGTGATGGATTTACATTTATACAGGGTGGTACAAAAAATCTTATACTGGGTGGCCGATAAGTAGTTGTACATACAAGGTGGTTGAAATACCGGGTGAAGTATAGTTTAACAGTGTGGATAAAAAATTGTATGAAAAATTTTCTAGAATAGAACATATATGCATTATCTGAAACTTAGGGTGAAGTAAAATTATAATAATACAGTGTGATTAAAACAATGTTAAAAGAAGTTGCATGTAATGGGTGGTTGATATAAGGTGGAGGCAAATTATATTTTCCAGGGTGGTTAAAAAATGTCAGAAAAATGGTTATTCAGCATAGTCCATAAGCAGTAGCATAGATAAGATATTTGAAATACAGAGGGGATCAGAGTTATAGTTAAGTGTTTAAAAAATGTTATAGGTATATGGTGACCTCTAAGCAAGATGCATATATAGAGTGGTTGAAATATTTTGTATTATTATGGGTATACATGATGGTTTAAAAAATGATAGCAGCAGTATCTACAAGATGATTTAAATAAAGGTGGAAGTAGAATTATAGCTGTAAAATGTAGTTCAAAAAAATATTGAATACAATTATTACATAGGGAGACCATATAAAATTGCGGTTTGGGTAAAATATGTTGGGGATTGGTGGATTTATAGTGGTACAAGAAAAGTAATATTAGGTGGCCTATAAGTATAAAGTACCATGAACAGTTGCATCCTGATATGTGGAATACCTGACATATAGGGCCAAGCAAAATTATAGTTATACATAGTGTTTAACACAGTGTCAGAAAATGAGCATATAATGGATGGTTATAACATAGGGCGGAGGTAAATTATTGTTATATAGCGTATGGGTTGGAGTAGAATTATAGTTAGGTAATTTAAAAATGTTATATTGGTTGACAAATAAACAGGATGGATGCACTATAAGGTGAAGCAGAGTTACAGTTATACAAGGTGGTTCCAAAAAATGTTAAATAGAATTATTATATAGGGTGGCCCATAAGTGCTTGCAGTTTCGTTGAAATATATTCGGGATTGGTAGATTTATAGTTATGTAAGGCGGTTCAACAAAGTTAGAAAAAATTGTTATATTGGATAGCCCATATGTTTCATAAGTTATTTTTTTCAAAGAATTCTACATTCCATACGGGATTGCTATGTCAATTAAGGTTGTTTTTCTAGAGACTTTATCTACTAAAACTATATCTAGTCTATTGTGAGTAATACTTCTATCGGTCAGTATAGTGCGGTCCCAGTAGCTTGTAGTTGTTATTTTCTAAAACAGTGTTTCTATTATTATTATTATTTACTTTTTATTAGCATAGATGTTTAATCTGTATTGGTTAATCAAACATATTCGAAGCTTTAATTCTACGTTCGTTAGAAACTAATTTATTTGCGCATTACTCGATACATTTATTATTTATTTCGAAAATTCAAACTATAGACAATAATAATGCTTTGAAATGTATATACAGGGAGATCAACTTATACTCCGATGTTTGATATCTTTGTTGTTTGAGGAATACGAAAAAAGTATTTTAATAAAAGTTATAGAGTCAAGCTCCACATTTTCAAATTATTTCGTCATATACAGAGTATTTCATAAAGTGACAGCACACCAAAGTTATGTTTTTTTTAATGGAATACCCTAAATATTATCTCGAATTCGAATTTTACTCGTTTTCTCTTTTGTTTATCACGCTCAACAGGCTACTTTTAAAGATATAGCCACTTTTATGTGACATTACATAGCGCATCCGACTAGGCCATCATGCTTTCAGTTAGGTTAGGTTAGGGTCAAGGTCATTTCAAAGTCAAACCTAGAAAAATTCACTTTGGCTGTGGCTGCCATGGCTGTTTATTATTAGGTTTTTTTTTTCAGGGAACGTTGAGAGTTCACTTTTTTATTGTATTTAACTTGTGTATCCTCAGAGGATCTCAAAAGCGTTTTTTACGTTTAACTTATGTATAAATGACTAACACTTGATGATTTTAATGTAGTTGATCTTATATGTAAATATATTGTGTGTCCATTAAGGATAGTTTACATGGAAAAGTTTCAAACGGATTATTCCCACTAAATCTCATTAAAAAGTTACTCTGTTTAACATTAAAATGATATTTGCCTTGACCAGGTGTCAATAAAAGGAACCCTAATTTGGAATTAGCGAACCGAAAAAAAATACTTTGGCTTTCTCTGCTATAGTAGATTTTTCTCCGTTTGACCTTAGGATGATCTTCACCATGATCTGGTCAAACGGACCTCGTATTCGAACGTAGCGACCCCAAAAATATATAATAAACATGGTTGTCCTTGAAATGACTTTGACCATGACCTGAAATGAGCAAATTGAGCTCGGACTCGGACTCAGCGACCTCCAAAACATAGGGTTATAGTCTAAATGCCAATTTTTTATTTTATTTTGTGGGGCTGCGTTATTTAAAATCAACAACTGTGGGTTAATATTTCAAAGTCAGAATAATTTTTCGCAGTAGTCTACTTTTATTGCAACTCACAGTGCTTTTGATATCTCTCATTTTGTGTATAAGGTGACCCAAAACTCAGTACCATGATGGAATACCCTATTTCTTATAACATTTTCATAAACTACTTACAAAATACTTTCTCTTTTTAATTTTAATAATTAAACGATATCTTTGGCACTAGTGAAAGTTTCTGAGAGTCAGCAGTTGAAGGCTTATGTCAATTGTCAATTATAAATACATTATATTATTATAATTGTCAATTATAAATAGACTATAAAAATAAGTTAGAAAACTACAGATGTTTATCAAGACTTTAATGTTGATACTAATAGCAATAACCTAAACAAAATAATTAAATTTCTTATTAAAAATGACAGCCTTTACATTTAAAGAGACAGAAGAACCGTATCAAATATTAATTGACAATTAGAATTAGAAACATAACACTACTTCATTCCTTCTGTCAAACACGACAGCCGTAGCAACTCTAAGAAACTTTGAGTATTTGTCAAAACACTTGAAATAACTTTAGTTGTACGACATGGTTAATAAAAGTAAAAGTATTTTGTGAGTAGTTTATGAAAATGATATAAGGGTGTTCCATTTTAAATAACCGAGAAAATCATGGTCGTGAGTTTTGAGTCACCCTGTATGTAAAATGGAGGATATCAAAAACATGATGAAGTTGCAACCAAACTAGACTACTACCAAATTATCCTGGCCTTGAGATATTAACCCTCAGTTGTTGATTTCAAATAATACAAGGTGACCATTTTATTAAGATCTTCACATAAGTGGCCATATTATTAAAACTACCCTGTAGAACTTGATAACAATATTGTCGGAATTGGGAAAATAAGCAAAATTGAAATTTGAGATAATATATAGAATGTTCCATTAAAAAATGTAATTTTGGTATGCCGTGACTTTATCAAAGACTCTGCATATTACGAAATAATTAAAATTTATGGAGTTTGAATCTATCTATTAATTTTTATTTAAAGCGTTTTTCTCAATTTACAATTTGTACTACGCTTAGTGAGTGACAACATCAGTAATACCGAAGAAGATGAGTGAGATCTCATTGAAACGTCGAAAAAGTGTCTTTTCTAAGACAAACAAGAGAAACACACGAGATTCCCGAGAACAGTCAATTACATTTCATACTCGTGTGAACATCAGAAGTAACATATTGTTACGAAATTTACCAAAGCCGACCCTGTTTCATTTCAGTACGACAACGATCGCTGGGATATAAAAAAAAGCTAGAATGTTCGGACGGGAGAAAAACTTATCTCGATCATAACTCGACAACTGTAAAATTGACACTGGATTATACTAGAGAATTCGACGCTGATTTTAAAAGGAGGACCTATCCTCGCAGCAGTGAGTTAGAACGGACGACGAGCGTATATCGTATTGTTATTGTGAATCAGCTGTTCTGTATAATTTTATGTAAATAAAGTTCTAGAAAAGTGAAAGTGGATATTAGTTTTATAATTTTAAATTGAACCCACGAACTATATTGCAATTTGGTGTCAGAAGTGAAGGATTAAGTGCAGTTAAAATTGAAATTTGATTTATGGAAACTCGTAGTATGGAAAAAATGGACGAAACTACCAAAAAAATAGTCAAGCAGGTTACGGAGGGACTAGACGAAAAGCTAGCACATATTCTAGAAAAACGTTACAAGAAGAAATTCAACAAAGGTTAGTAAAATCTTTTGATGAAAAACTTAAAATAGAATTAGAAAATCTTGTCACTACGATGGAAAAAAACAACAAAATATAGTTTCCACAATGAAAAGCGAACAACAAAATTTATTGGAAGGATTGTTCTCGAAATTTGAATTAACCAGACAAAATGATTTTAAAGTATTTGAAGAGAAACAAGATCAAATTGAATTAACTCGACACGAAACTGAACAGAAAAAACAACTGCAATTTGAACAATTAATGCAAATAGTAGGACAAGCTAATGAAACAGTTAATGAAAGAATGCAAATAGTTGAGTCAGATATAAAAGAGATAAATGATGACATTAAGACCATAAAAAATACCGTGGATACTCTTGAAACAAAAGTAGATGATCTCGATTCCATCCAAAGCCAGGTAAAATTTGAAATCAGTTCAATTCAAGACACAGTTCAAGATCAAATCAGTTCCATTAAGCAAACAGTACACAGTGAAGTACAAGATAAAATCAGTGCCATCCAAAATAAACTAGAAACAGAAATTTAAAAAATGCAACAGGACTTACAGCGACGAAAATACCAGAACACCGTGAGTACCGAAGGTTACGTTAGTAAACCACCCACATTTGATGGCAGTTCATCTTGGCCCATATATAAACGGCAATTTGAGGCCGTGGCTACAGCTAATGGATGGGATAATCAAGAAAAATCCACGTCTCTGGTAATTTCGTTAAGAGGTTCGGCCCTAGAACTCCTCCAAAGCATTCCAGTCGATGAACAAGGCAATTTCGACAAGATTATCGCCATCCTAGACAAACGATACGACAATCAATCCTTGAGCCAGATATACCAAGTACAACTGAGTGGAAAAACGCAAAAATCCGGTGAAAGCCTTCAAAATATTGGAAGCTTGTCCTACCCAGACCTGCCAGAGGAAACGAAAGACCAGTTTGCCACACAGAGTTTCATAACCGGCATCAGAGATGTGGAAGTACAACGCAATCTAAGACTAAGTGGCGTGTAGAAAAGTAATGAAGCTCTACTTCGGGCTTTGGAAGCAGAGGCCGTCATGAACATGTCCAAGCCGAGGGTCCGAGCAGTTTCCTTAAACTAGAAAGAGTCAGAGTCACCATTCCAAGCGCTGCTGGCTGGTCTGAACAAAATATTAGAACGGTCACAAAGAACTGGCATGTTACCGCTGCGGACGGACAGGACACTTCCAACGTGATTGTCGAGTGCATAAGGGGGCGAATGCTGACTGACCCTCCACCAGCCCCCAAAACCTTATCCATCCGGGGATTTTGCAGAGATAGCAGCAGCCTAGTCATCAGAGGCATCATCAATGGGCGAGCAGTTACCATCACCATCGATGCCGGCGCCGCTGTGTCCATTGCCAAGTCCAGGGTTTTGAGGGCTTCGGAAATTCGGCCAGTTACCAATAACATCCAGCTCAGAACAGTCACCGGCGAGTCCATGTCAATACAGGGGAGGCAGATGTCGTGCTACAGATAGGGAACAAGATGATCCGGCATAGGGTCCTGGTAGCGAATATTGAGGACGATTTTATACTGGGTATGGACCTAATTAGCCAGCATGGATTTATATTCGACCCGAGATATGATGTTCTTCGGTTCCTAAATGAGGAATTTGTATTGACACGGCCCGTCAACAGTTCAGTCACCCCCATAAAAATTGTGGCAAAGTCTTCAGCTAGAATTCCCGGTCGAACGGAACAGATTATTCATGAGCGGCTAGACAGCAATCCTAGGAGCTGCGTTGGAATGGTGGAGCCCGTACACCCAGCTCATGACTACTTGGTGGGACGGGCTATAGTTAAAACCGGACGAGATATACCAATTAGAGTCATGAATTTGTCCAACCACGACATCAGAATTACCAATGGTCAAGAGATAGCTTGTTTCGAGCCAGTAGAGACCATCATCAATTGCGAAGAAGAGTACCAGACGTCGGTGAAGGAGACAGGGCCCAGTAAAGAGTTTCTACAACAGTTTGCTGACCGTTTGACACACTTGACACCAGAGAACCAGAAGAAAGCCAAGCAATTTATCACACAGCACTGGCAAATTTTTAACAATCAAGATGGAACCACCGGTCGCACCAACATCATCCAGCATCGAATAGATACCGGAAAGGCTCAACCCATAAGAATACCACCTAGACGACTACCATTGGGGCAACAACAGGCAGTCGAGGAAAACATCGAGTCCATGTCACAAAATGGAGTTATTGAGCCATCCATCAGCCCATGGTCTGCTCTCGTTGTGCTAGTTAAAAAGAAGGATGGAACCACCCGATTGTGCGTGGATTACAGAAAGCTGAATGACGTCACGAAGATAGACAGCTATCTACTACCCCGAATCGATGACACTTTTACCACACTAGCAGGCTCCCGT
Organism: Octodonta nipae; assembly: GCA_034190945.1. NCBI lineage: Eukaryota > Metazoa > Arthropoda > Insecta > Coleoptera > Chrysomelidae > Octodonta > Octodonta nipae. The sequence continues at coordinate 56,895,898 of CM067219.1, forward strand.
TGGTTCTCCACATTAGACCTAAAAAGTGGATATTGGCAAGTTGGTCTACACGCAAACGACAGAGAGAAGACAGCGTTCTCCACCAGTAAAGGGCTGTTTCAGTTCACGGTCATGCCCTTTGGGTTATGTAATGCGCCCGCTACATTTGAGAGGCTAATGGAGTATGTACTGAGCGGGTTAACATGGAGGACGTGCTTAGTATACCTCGACGACATTCTAGTCATGGGTCAGACATTCGACGACCACCTGAAGAACCTGGGCGAAGTATTTTCCAGAATTAATAACGCCAACCTCAGACTCAACCCGAAGAAGTGTTCCTTGTTCCAAAAAGAAGTAGAGTTTTTGGGCCACGTCGTTTCCGAGTCAGGAATCCGTACCAACGAAGACAAGATAGAAGCTATCCGTGATTGGCCAGTCCCAAGAGACAAGTATGAGCTTCGAAGCTTCTTGGGCCTCTGTTCCTACTACAGGCGATTTGTTGAGGGATTTGCCACCATTGCCGCGCCTCTACCTCGGCAGACCACTGAGAAAGAGACCTTCCGTTGGAATCAGGATTGCGAAACATCATTCAGACGACTGAAGGCAGCACTATGTTCCAGTCCAATCCTAGCCTTTCCCACACAGTCCGGCAAGTTCATTTAGACACCGACGCCAGCAACACAGGTTTGGGGGCCGTCCTATCCCAGGTGCAGGATGGTGAAGAGAGGGTGATCGAGTACTACAGCTGTGGATTCTCGAAACCGGAAAGAAATTATTGCGTCACCAGAAAAGAACTTCTTGCAATAATGAGGGCTCTAGACTATTTCCACAAATACCTCTATGGTCGTCATTTCTTAATCCGAACAGATCATGTCGCACTCAAGTGGCTGCTGGACATGAAGACACCGGAAGGACAACTGGCCAGGTGGATGGAGAAATTACAGCAATACGATTTCAAGGTGGAACACTGTGCCGGCCGTTTGCACAATAATGCCGATGCCCTATCCAGAAGACCCTGTAGAACAGAATGCAGACATTGTCTGAAGACGGAACAGCGAGAGGGTATCTCCATCAGGCAGATCCGAGTGCAGGCCAATGAAGACTGGACAACGGAACAGTGCATCCAGGACCAAATGGCTGATCCAGACATCGAACCAATCTTGTCACTCAAAACGGGAGGGGCACCCAGGCCACGATGGGACGAGGTAACTAGATACTCCGGCGTGCTGAAATCGTTATGGGCTCAATGGGACTCTCTAAGAGTAGACAATGGAATGCTCAAGCGAGTTTGGGAAAGCGCTGATGGACGAGAAACCAAGTCCCAACTGGTAGTTCCGAAGAAAAAGGTACCAGCCATCCTGAAAATACACAAAATTAATGTTCCACTAAGACCAATCATTTCAGGCATTAATAGTCCACATAACAATATTGCAGAATATTTAACAGAAATTCTTACAAGATCATACAACATTGACAACACTTACTATATAAGGGACAGTTTCCATTTTGCGGAAGTCGCTAAAAACCTAGCTTTGCCAGAGAATGTTGTATTAGCATCGTTGGATGTTACAAACTTATTTGAAAGTCTGCATGAACAACTGATCATGAAAGTGATGTACATAAAATGGCCCATAAGTGAACGAAATTGCAATGTTTCTCATAATCTATTTATAGAAATGTTGAAATTCACTCTTAATAACAACTACTTCTGCTTCCAACAAAAGTTCTACATAAAAAAACAGGTTGTGCAATGGTGCTCAAGTTTAAGTCCCAATGTAATCTATAAAATCGAGTGCTAGGATTGTGAATCTACATATGTAGGACAGACGTCGCAGTGGTTGAAGAGTAGACTGGCTATCCACAAGAGCGACATTAGAAGCAACAAACAAAGATGTGCGTTGACAGCCCATGCCCAAGAATATGAACACACAATCAATCTCAAAGTGGTCAACATCCTAGACAGAAGTAACAGATATAATAAAAGGCTCATTTTGGAAATGATCCATATCGGAAAGCAAAGGCAACCAATTAACAAAAAAGCGGATACAAAACAACTTAGCCACATCTACGCTTATTTGTTGTCTGATCCTCTGAGGGATTTCTATGATGGACCAACAGACCAGTGAATTAGATGTTCCATTGTTTGTGTTTGTGTTGATGGTTTTCAGTGTTTTATGCTGACAATGACATTCCACATAACCTCTTAATTTTTATTTCATTCAGTATTTACAACAACAATTTATATCACCTCATCAATTACACAACCCTGACGAAGGAAACAATAATTTCCGAAAGCTAGGTTAATGTGAATAAAGATATACACATAAAAAATAAAAAACAATAATTAGTCAATATCCCTTAACCTAAATACTAATATATATATATATATATATATATATATATATATATATATATATATATACTAGCTGTTACCCGCGGTTTCACCCGTGTGTGGAATGTACAATTCTGTGCATAAAGAAATAGCTTATGAAACATATGGGCTATCCTATGTAACAAATTCTGTGAACCACCCTACCTAAGAATAAATCCACCAATCCTGAATATATTTCACCCAAACTACAAGTGCTTATTGGCCACCCTATATAACAGTTTTATTTAACATTTTTTTGAACCACCTTGTATAACTGTAACTCTACTTCACCCTATAGTGCAACCATCCTGAATATGCTGCTGTTTATTTGTCACCCAATACAACATCTAACTACCTTTACTTCACTCTATATATGAGCTATGCAACTGCTTACGGTCTACGCTATATAACAATTATTTCTGAACCTGTATTCGAAACACCCTTTGTATGCAACTTTTCTAACATTGTGTTAAACACACTATATAACTATAATTTTGCTTCGTTCCATATTTTAGGTATTCCACATAGTAGGATGCAAGTGTTCATGGTCTACCCTATATTACAAAAAAAATTAACATTTTTTGATCCACGATGTAACAATATAATTCTACTCCGCCCTCGATTTCACCTTGTATATACAACTACCCACTATAACAATTTTTTGTACCGCTCTGTATGACTATAAATCCACCAATCCCCAACATATTTGTTACAAACTGCAACTTCTTATTGGCCACCTTTTATAACATTTTATTCAAAATTTTTTGAACCACCTTGTATAATTATAACTCTACTTCCATCTATACTTAACCACCCAGTTTATACTGCCGCCAATTATTCAACCATTATAACTTATTTGTCCATACGTTTTTGAACCATCCTGTATAACCATAATTTTACTCTACAAAATATTTTAACCATCCTGTATATGCATCTGCTTAGGGACCATCAAATATAATAGGTTAGACTTAACTATTACTCTGCTCCACCTTGGAAAGTATAATTTGTCTGCATCTTATTTTTCAACCCCCGCTTATATACAACTTTTTCTAACATTGATTTAGTCACACTGTGTAACTATAATTTTACTCCTCCCTCTATTTCAACTACCATGTATATGCAACTACTTATCGGCCACCCAGTATAACATTTGTGTACCACCCTGTATAACTATAGATCCACCAATCCCTAACATATTTCTAACATTTTTTTATCTCTCTATTTCAAATACCTTGTATATGCAACGACTTATCGGCCACCCAGTATAACTTTTTTGGCCCATAATGTTTAACCATAAATATAAATCCATTAATTCCCATTATTTCACAAAAACTGCAACTGCCTATGGGGCACCCTATATAACAATTTTGTTCATTTTTTTGTATCACTATGTATGTATATCTCTACTTCAACCTGTATTACAACCACGCTGTAAATGATGCTGGTGATTGTTTACCCAATATACCATTTTTTAAATACCTCTACTAAACCATATATTTCAACAATCTTATCTGTGCAACTGATTATGAGCTCCGCTATTTTTTTGAATTTTTTATCCACCCTGTATAAATACAATTCTCTTTATCCTTATTTCAACCACATTTTATATGCAACTATTTATGAGCCAAAGAATATAACATTTTGTTATCCACCCTGTATAAATGTAATTCTTCTCCTCCGTTTTTCAACTACCTGGTATATTTATGGCTCACCTACTTCAACTCTTTTGAGCCACCCCTTATAACAAATTCCAATCCCCTCTTATTTCAAGCACATTGTACATATGCAGCTGATTAAGGTCCACCTAATAAAATTTTTTTAAAAGACTAAGACTTTTTAAACCCAATTCTAAACTAACTTTTCCAGATTTTCCCTGGATGTCGGAATTCATTTCGTGATAAAATTCATTTCGCGATGTAATTCTATTCCGCTCTATGTTTCACCTATCCAATATATGGAACAACCTGAAAAATTACGCTTGATATATTAGTTGTTTTTTTTTAAATCGAAACAAGTTACATTGGCATATTTCAAATTATGAATAAAATCTAAGCTAATGCAAGCATTAATATTGCGTGCGGTGGAACCAATAGTGTAATTTCCCCAAAAATCGTAGATGTCGGTCTTACATCTCGCGTCTACAAGTGTAATTCTGTGTTATCCGACATCATAGTAGTTTTTTCGCTAAATGTGGGAAGATAAAATGTATACCAGATTTGAAGTCAAACTTATAGACTTTATAATAAAAAAAGATTCAGGAAAATCAGTTCAGTAGTTCTTACGTGATGCCCGAAAAAACAAACAAAGAAATTACAATTTTATAATAGTACAGTGCTTCCCATTTTGGTTGAGATTGCCAGGTTACTCGGTTGTTATTGAAGATAGAGTCTTGCGGTTTTCACATACCTGTTCTACTTTTTTGTGAAACTCAGGATGGCCTTATCAGATTTTGCATAAGTGTTTCCATTTATAAGATACAGGGCGATTTTGATAATTTATACTTTTTGGACCCCTTCTATATATACGAAGTTATTAGAAATACTCTTGCGCTAAGAACTACGTCTAATAGAAAATTTTGCATAGAATCCAGTGGAATACTCAAAATTTTTTTCCGAGTATGGTTTTGAAGATACTACACAACATTATATATTTTTAAATGGAACACCCTGTATTTTATTATTTCATGTATATGTATAATACAATACACATGATATTATTAGAAATACTAAAAAACACTAATAGCTGAGTTTTTTGCTAGTAGGCCATGTATTTTCCATTTAAAAGGAGAATCAAACAAATAATTCCATTTGAGATTTTTATAGTTTATCAGCAAAGAAAAATAATGTTAACAATAATTCAATAACATGAAACACGAAATTTAGGTACCTAAAAGCAACTAATAAATAGTTATACATCGTTCATTATGTATAACAAACAGAACAAGTATTACAAATCAAATATCTATCTTAAAAATAATTTTGGACATTATTTATTACCTTATTGATTTAACTGTTCAAATTGTTGTCCATTTTCCCTAACACATAATTGGCAAACCTTTCCATCTCGCATGAATCCATTTAAAATTATTATAGAATTCCGCCTTTCGGAACAATATTTTATCTAGTAAGCGCTGGAGAGAAAAACGCAAATCTGATCAAGCTGTTATTGTTAGTAACTATTGTGTTTTATCGTGTTTGAGTTTACAAGATCATTATATAAATAATTATTCGTGAGTTTGCTGGTTGATAATTGATAATGGCTGGAAGAGAATTCGTTTTTCAAAATAACGAAAAATACGATATGATACAATGTTTAAATCAATGTTATGAGAATGTTGAAGAAGCTTTAGAACTATATTTCCATAGGTATAAAGTACGTGTATTTTACCATAAGATATTTCATGAAATCGCGTTTTTAAAACTTTCAGATATCCAAGAGGCATCAACCTAGTCGAGCAACTATATTTAGACTAAAGAATAATTTACTAAGTTTTGGTGCATATTCTAAACCTCGATCAAAGGTGTATAACAAAGAAAATCGAGAAATGAATGAAATAAATGTGTTAGCTAGCGTTCATGCCTATCCCCAGACTTCTTGTGCGAAATTAGAAATTTACACTGGAGTTTCTAAATCACGGGTCCAAAGAATTTAAAAAATATATATATTTAAACCTTACAAAGTCAATATTGCCCAGCACTTATATCCTGGTGATGCAGCAAGACGGTTAAATTTTTGCAATTGGTTTTTAGACCAATCCCGAAGGGATAATGATTTTGTAATTAAAGTTATTTGGTCAGACGAATCTCATATAAGCAGTGCCGGTATATTTAACAGGCAGAATACAAGATACTGGTATGATGAGAACCCGCACTTAATTTTTGAGCGACAACAGCAGGGTCGATTTGGTTTTAATGTAGCCTGTTTCATACTGGGGACAAAAATAAAGTACCGGTTTTTTGAAGGAACCTTTACCGCCAATAGGTACTTGACAATCCTAGAAGACTTATTAACCGAAATATTGGAAGATGTTCCCCTCGCCTTTCGCAATTCTATACACTTTCAACAAGATGGCGCCCCTGCCCACAATTCTAGATTAATTGAGCGCTTAGAAAACAATTTTCAAGGATGTTGGATAGGAACACATGGACCAATTAGGTGGCCTCCAAGATCACCCGATTTATCTATATTGGACTTTTTTTGTGGGGTTATTTGAAAAATAAAATATATACCAACAGACACAACAGTCGCGAAGAACTTCGTGCCGCAACGGAGGCAGCTTTTCGGGATTTACAAAGGCGACCTGTTATAATTTTAAATGCACTCAGGCGTATTGAAAAGGTTTGCCAATTATGTGTTAGGGAAAATGGACAACAATTTGAACAGTTAAATCAATAAGGTAATAAATAATGTCCAAAATTAATTTTAAGATAGATATTTGATTTGTAATACTTGTTCTGTTTGTTATACATAATGAACGATGTATAACTATTTATTAGTTGCTTTTAGGTACCTAAATTTCGTGTTTCATGTTATTGAATTATTGTTAACATTATTTTTCTTTGCTGATAAACTCCTATAAAAAATCTCAAATGGAATTATTTGTTTGATTCTGCTTTTAAATGGAAAATACATGGCCTACTAGCAAAAAGCTCAGTTTTTAGTGTTTTTTAGCATTTCTAATAATACCATGTGTATTGTATTATACATTATTTTAAAGAGAAAAAAATAACGAATTCAACGAAATAATAAAATACAGGGTGTTCCATTTAAAAATATATAATGTTGTATAGTATCTTCAAAACCATACTCGGAAAAAACAATTGAGTACTCTACTGGATTCTATGCAAAATTTTGTATTAGACGTAGTTCTTTAGCGCAAGAGTATTTCTAATAACTTCGTAGATATAGAAGGGGCCCAAAAAGTATAAATTATCAAAATCGCCCTGTATCTTATAAATGGAAACACTTATGCAAAATCTGATATGGCCATCCTGAGTTTCACAAAAAAGTAGAACAGGTATGTGAAAACCGCAAGACTCTATCTTCAATAACAACCAAGTAACCTGGCAATCTCAACCAAAATGGGATGCACTGTACAGAAGATATATTTATATACATATATACGTTTTCTACTTTTAGAGAGTCCGATTGGGTCTGCAATGACTTCAGGATACCCTAATAGCTAGAGATTTGTCCCGTAGATGCCTAGGTCCCCTTTTCTTTTTTAGTGAAATGATTGGTTCTCTACCCTGGTCGATTATTTGAACCCGTATAAATTGCTCCGTTGTCAAGTCTACATTCACTGTACGCAAATTTGTCACTTGGAGATAACCTTTCCTTGTTCCATCTTCCGGCAATGTTCACAATCCGTTCTACAGGCTCTTTTTGACGCATCATCATTGTTATGCTAATTTTAAGAAAGGTGTTCTACCTCGAAGTCGTATTACAATTTCTTCATCCATCTTTTCAGTTGTGCCTCTGATGTCTTTATGTCCAACAGCCGAAATTATCGGTTTTAATACACAGTGGCAAACACAGAGCGATGTTTATTGCTAGTACTTTCTTTTCTGCGATCACCCTCTCATCGTCATTTTGCACTTGAAAAAGAACGACCCCCAATCCGATGTGACTTGAGTTCGTGTCAAAGACAAACTATACTGCGTAGAAATTCTTAAAAGTGGAGTGCAGCATAAGCACATTTTTGATTCCAGTGAAAAGTCTATTTTTTCAGTAGTTAGACGCTGTACAGAGGCAGAAATGTTGACAAACCCCTCAACGAACCTCATGTAGTATAAGCAGAGTCCCAAAAAGCTTCGTGTTTATCAATAAACCATGGAGTAGAATACTCCAATAAGAAGATAGCTTAGCTGTTGCAACGGCGTAAAGTGTGAAAAGGGTTTGGTTTTATAGTACAAAATTTTTTGTTTATACATTTCAGGCTTCACACAGCTCCCAGGATTTCTTTCTAGCTGCTCATGAATAATTACTTAGTCATTAAAAAATTAAAGGACGGGATCTTGGGTCGAAAATAAACTTATTTTGACTAGATAGGAGATACCTAATATAAAATCTTCCTCAGTATTTGCTACTAGGAGTCTATGCCCATTTCTGTTACATGTTATCTGCAACTCTAGATCTGCCTCGCTATGTATTGACATGGACTCTCGTGTGGCTTTTTATGGCTAATATATATACATCGAAATCATATCAACAAAATAAGCTGAACGCACCTAAACTAAACTAACTCACTGCTGAAATTAATGTCTCTTTATATAGAGTAAATTCTCGTTCTCAATGGTAATACATTTTGCTGCCCATCGTCGAAAATCCTGTTTGGCGCCATTTCGAAAATTCCAATTCTAACTTTTTATTAACCCAGCGATTGTTGATGTCTCATCAGAATGAAGCCAGGGACGGACTGGATAAATTTTAATAACACTATATATATATATATATATATATATATATATATATATATATGTTTTTAAGTTTTCGCGGGCACTAATGTTTTAGGTGGTTTCCGGGAATTCATCCGCGTAGTTGATAACTGATCCCTGCCGGGATCGATGGTAAAATGATGACGTTTCGGCAGTCACATCTGCCCTCTTCAGGTCGGTTCGCATAATTCTCGTAGCCTTCTGCTTTCGCTTCTAGTTACTCGAATACTAAGATTTTCTGAAGCGAGCGCGCTGTTATATAGTCGCGGCTCGGCGCCTATCGGTTGACACCGTGAATGGCTGCGTGTGATTGGCCCTTGGCGCTCAGTGGGCACGGCTCCATCCTGCTGATTTGTTATTTCCGGTTGAGTTGTTATTGGACGGGTCCGGGCCGGTACGGATTTTCCAACAATTCGATAAGTTCTGAATTTCATTGCGTGCGTTTAGAGTGTGAGGTCTCTTCGCTATTTCAATTGCCTCTCTTACGAGTCTTGATTTCGGGTGTTCTATATTTGCCAGTAATCTGATGTTCTCAAAGTCTATTCGGTGTGACATCGTGGTGGCGTGTTCCGCAATGGATGTTGTTTTTTCCTGCTTTCTTACAGCGTTCTGGTGTTCATCACGTCTAGCTTGAATTCTTCTATTAGTTTGCCCCACATAGGTTTTTTGACAGTCTGCACATGGAATCTCGTACACTCCCTGTTGTTCTAAAGGGATCCTCGTCTTCGGAGTCCTCAACACGGTGCTTATTTTTCTGTCTGTATTGAAAATAGTATCGATATTGTGTCTCCGTAGAATTCTTGCAATACTGTCCGTGGCCCCCTTGACATACGGTAAATAAGCCTTGGTTATTGGTGTCTCATGCTCCTCGTCTGTTTGTCTCGGTTTTGACCTTAGGGCTCTTTGTATATTTCGGTCTGTAAATCCGTTTTGTTTTTAAACTGTCCATTTCCTGTTTGATGTTATCCTGGTCAGCTAGTCTTTGTGATCGGGTTACTAAAGTCTTGACGACGGCTTGTAGTTGGGCTGGGTGGTGATGAGAATTAGCATGAAGGTATCTGTTGGTGTGAGTTGCTTTCCTATATACCGCATGGCCAAGGGTTCCATCTTGCTTCCTATTGATGAGAACATCAAGGAATGGCAGTTGATTGTTGGCTTCAACCTCCATGGTAAATTTTATTTTGTGATGGCTGCCATTAAGCTGATCTAAAAAAGTATTGAAGTGTTCCCTCCCATGAGGCCAAATCACAAATGTATCATCCACATATCGCAACCACAATTCAAGCAAGTAGGATCGACAAAAATCTCCAACTGCAACTGATTCCGCGTGAAAAGTCATCGAAATGTCCGAAATTCTATGGGTTGCCAAAAGTACATAAAGAAGGTGCACCTTTGAGGCCAATAGTAAGCTCAAATGGATCCCCAACACAACACCTAGCCAAATACCTAGCCCAACAACTTCAACCCTTTGCAGAGGGGGCACACTCATATGTAAAAAATTCGACACATTTCATCGAAATTCTTAGAAAAACGGTTTTACAACCAGAGTGTCTTCTTGTAAGTTTTGACGTAGTGTCCCTTTTCACCAACATCCCTATCAACGAAGCCTTGGATATCATAATAGAAAAATACCACCTCAACACCTTGTAGACTTAACAAGGCACTGTCTGATGAACACCTATTTTGTATACGAGAACCAACGATACAAACAAGTGGAAGGAGCTCCAATGGGATCGCCACTCTCACCAGTTATAGCGAACCTTTTTATGGAGAACTTTGAGGAGTTTGCACTAAGAACAACAACTCTTAAACCCAGTTTGTGGTTGCGATATGTGGGTGATACATTTGTGATTTGGCCTCATGGGAGGGAACACCTCAATACTTTTTTAGATCAGCTTAATGGCATCCATCACAAAATAAAATTTACCATGGAGGTTGAAGCCAACAATCAACTGCCATTCCTTGATGTTCTCATAAATAGGAAGCAAGATGGAACCCTTGGCCATTCAGTATATAGGAAAGCAACTCACACCAACAGATACCTTCATGCTAATTCTCATCACCACCCAGCCCAACTACAAGCCGTCGTCAAGACTTTAGTAACCAGGTCACAAAGGGTAGCTGACCAGGATAACATCAAACAGGAAATGGACAGTTTAAAAACAGCTCTGAGACAAAACGGATTTACAGATCGAAATATACAAAGTTAGGGGACCACGGACAGTATTGCAAGAATTCTACGGAGACACAATATCGATACTATTTTCAATACAGACAGAAAAATAAGCACGGTGTTGAGGACTCCGAAGACGAGGATCCCTTTAGAACAACAGGGAGTGTACGAGATTCCATGTGCAGACTGTCATAAAACCTATGTGGGGCAAACTAATAGAAGAATTCAAGCTAGACGTGATGAACACCAGAACGCTGTAAGAAAGCAGGAAAAAACAACATCCATTGCGGAACACGCCACCACGATGTCACACCGAATAGACTTTGAGAACACCAGAGTACTGGCAAATATAGAACACCCGAAAACAAGACTCGTAAGAGAGGCAATTGAAATAGCGAAGAGACCTCACAGTCTAAACGCACGGAATGAAATTCAGAACTTATCGAATTGTTGGAAAATCCTATTAAACACCGTACCGGCCCGGACCCGTCCAATAACAACTCAACAGGAAATAACAAATCAGCAGGATGGAGCCGTGCCCACTGAGCGGCAAGGGCTAATCACACGCAGCCGTTCACGGTGTCAACCGATAGGCGCCGAGCCGCGACTATATAACAGCGCGCTCGCTTCAGAAAATCTTAGTATTCGAGTAACTAGATGCGAAAGCAGAAGGCTACGAGAATTATGCGAACCGACCTGAAGAGGGCAGATGTGACCCTGCCGAAACGTCGTCATTTTACCATCGATCCCGGACATATATATGTTTTAGGTGGTTTCCGGGAATTCATCCGCGTAGTTGATAACTGATCCCTGCCGGGATCGATGGTAAAATGACGACGTTTCGGCAGAGTCACATCTGTGCTCTTCAGGTCGGTTCGCATTTTACCATCGATCCCGGCAGGGATCAGTTATCAACTACGCGGATGAATTCCCGGAAACCATCTAATACATTTAGTGCCCGCGAAAACAAATATATATATATATATATATATATATATATATATTCATATTATAGATATTCCCTAAATTTAGTTCACTTATACTAAGAGTATAAAATACACTACTTACTGGCTAGATGAAATTTTCAGCATTTTGGGGTCATCCATAAACTACTACCATCCCTTATTTCTCACATTTTTCTTGAACTTTCTACTGTCACATTAATTAATACAACAGGAAATTTATCTAACAGCCGTTCCATGAATACAAAAATATACTTTTTAAAGATATATTTACAGTCTCACGGACACATTTTGCAATTAATTTATATATTCTCTATTCCTTAACCTGTGCTGTAAATCTATTCATAGTCCCTTTTAAGTTTAACATGATTTGAGGTAAGATCCATAAATACATAATTAAAATATTGAATGACGATAGTTGTAACTCAACCTAATGCAGAGTATGGTACTCATTCTTCCACCTACTACCATAAACTATAACCCACAGTGCAGTTGCACCAAATCGCCATGCGTCCTTAGCTTTGTGTCATACTCACCAACGCAGTTTTTATCCTTTAGTCCACTATAAGTATTCTCTGCACTACTCGAGTGTGTGACTTAGATGTTCTAGGATGAGCTGAAAGAGAAGTCAGTAGATATTATATGAAAACAGCGTAAAACCAGTCTCTACTAATCACTGACTCGCATTGCAATTAAAGTCAATTTTAAAATTTAAATTGTAAATGATAAAGGGGAGATATTTGCTATCTGATAATACAAAAAAAACTGTTCTGATATAATCAATAATCTTATCGTTATTAGTCTCAATCTAAATAATTTCTCAAGTTAATTGCATTATATTTGTAAACTAGCGGACACGACAGACGTTGTCCTGTCCCATGTAAACTTTTAAAAATTAGCTTTAACAATATAATCTGAACGCCATCTATCAGACGTAACTGAAACTAAAGCACACTCTTGAATATTTGACACAGCGACTACAGCGCAGTCTGCCGGATCCTATGTAAGTTGTGCTAACATCAACAACAATTTTTAAATAAATAATTTAACTAAAAAAAGGAGGAGTTCAATGACTAACACACGTACAGAAGATTTATATATATATATATATATATATATATATATATATATATATATATATATATATATATATAATATTTTGTTTTCAAAGTTCTGTATTCCAATATACAGAGTGTTTGAAAAAGAACTCCCTAGTTTTAGGTATAAATTTAATGTGTAAATTAATGAAAAACTACATCAACAAGTACATACAGTGAAAGAGAGTACCTTCGAGTTTTATTTAACATCAGTACACTTCAACATGGGATCCATTTGTTGCCCTGCATACGTCGAGACGATATTCAAATTCTCGCCATGTATTCACCAACATATTAGGTGTAACTGTCCCAACCGCCGTGACGTAGGCACGTAATTGTAATCTTTTACGTACAACATCATAGACCGTACTTTTAGGAACGCCTAATTGTAGACTACGTCTGGCCAATGACTTTTTTGGGCTCCGAACACACGAAACACGGATCTGTTCAACAACATCTTCAGAAGTTCTAGGCCTACCGGCTGATTTAGCTTTTAAAACACTACCGGTTTCCTTGAAAGAATTTAGCCAATGACGGTGTAGGAGGTTCACCACCATACTGACGTCTAAAATTACGTTGGACTGTTATAACAGACTCAGTTTGCACTAACCAAATAACACACTGCGCTTTTTGTTGCGGAGTAGCCATTGCACCGCACTGCACGCCCGAACACAACTGAGGGAACTGTTCCCTGGCGCCGTCTCAAGGTCAAGCAGGTCTGCCAACTGCAGGGAGGCAAAACTTAGACAGTTGCTGAATCAAACACCACAAACTAGAATAGTGTATATCACTTTTTACAGATTCTATGACACATTAAAACTAGGGAGTTCTTTTTCAAACACCCTGTATATTAATAGTCCCAGTTTATAGACCTATATAATGCAGTTCACTTACAGGTAAAGCAGTCTAATCAACTTAAGACGGAAATATGAAATTTGGAATGTATGTTTTTCAAGATATAGGCTTGTAGTGAGAAAATAGGAAATTTTGTCTGCTGAGGGAAAAGGGGAATATTACAGAGTGAAAACCACACAAATTATTTACAGTATTATGTCACAAAATTACAAAAAAAACCTTTACATTAACCGACATGCGTGATTCTCAAAATCATCAAACAGTTTGGGTAGATATCATAGGTGATTCTTGGTCCGATTTTTATATATGGAAATTTGACAGCCAAAAAATATTTAAATGTGATTGGAGACGAAGTTGTGCCTGCATTTCAAAATTATATCATAATGCTATAGACGGGGCAATACCCCACGTATTGCCCCGTCTACAGCTTTATGCTTTAATGGTAAGAGCGTACTTAAACTTAATCTTTCAAAGTAAATAGATTGGCCGAAAGGATACTATTGAGTAGCCAGCTAGATCACCAGACCTTACACTGTTGAATTTTTTTATGTGGGGTGATCTCAAGAACAAAATATATGCAAAACAGCCAACTACCAGAAATAACAAATTTATTACATCAAAATTCAAATTCAGTTAAGGAGGAGTTTTATAGCAGATTGGGTTATTTCCAACAACTAGATGGAAAACATTTTGAGCGTTTATTTTAATATAATACAATTAATTAATTCTAGTATTTTGAATATATTTAGTTTCTTAAAGAAATTGATAAATAATTTCAAATTTTCACCCTTGAATCATTCCGTATATTTGAATTTTTGTTCAAAAGTTGAGGTATCGTAGCCTTTTTTGGTAATTATCTAATATATATTAATAAGGCCGCAAATAATTTTATTCCACACTGTTATATATAGTATAGAAATTTATTAACCGACTTCTAAAAAGGAGGAGGTTATCAATTCGTAGCGTATTTTTTTTTACTTTTTTTTGTATGTACGCTGAATGAATATGGTCTTGTTTATTAGAGTATATATATATATATATATATATATATATATATATATATATATATATATCTGGATTTGGTGAAACTTCAAATTTTGGAAAAGAATTCTATTGGCAAAGTGATGAAATTTGTGAATGAACACATGCGTGCATGGAAATCGACGAATATTCTTAATATTTTAGTCGATTTTTCGATAACTCCTTATGGATGTTTATAGTTTTCTGCGACGTGCAACTTGCAGTTTTGCAGAAAATCGCCGAAAATTCCAAAATTCTTATCAAAAATTTCAACGAAATGACATAACGGAATTCTCTCATAAATATTTTAATTCCAACGCAATAGTGCGGTAATTTTAGGCACTGGAAGTTTTAATTGCGAATTTGAAAATTTTCTATTTACATCTCAAGCATATAGGTAGTAAAGCATAGTATTTTCGGCTCCTTAAATCAATGAGTACCAAGCTCGTTTTGTTTGTACTAGTGGTCGCCCACTGGTCGAAATTCGACCCTATTTCGTGAAATGTAAATGTATATTTTTATAAGAAACAGAGTTGTGGAGAAATCGGAGAAGTGGATGTAATGACCAAAGTTATTCACTCATATTGACAAATCTATTGAAATAAAAAGAAAATAAAATTGTATTCAAATATCGTATTCGAAATATTTTTGACAAATGAATAACCCCCCAAATTTACATTCTCTATCGTCCGCTGTCTGACAATTTTTTACACAATACCTTCGGGAAGGTTGTGATAATAATATATTAATCAAATAATTAAATTCACATTAAAAACAGAATATTTAATATGAATGTTACTGCAACGCGTCCGAAAAATCAATACTGATCAACTACATTATCACTAAACAATAACAACGCTTGCATGCCACTTCCAGAAGTACATGCTCTAAGTATGTAACAGCATCTAACGATCGGTCCCCCTATATATAATTACTCAATGTTTTGAGTTTTGACGGTCTGGCGGCGGCGGCACTGTCAGTTGTTTGGCGTTGACAGAATAGACGTAAATAATGAATTTTTATTATAATTTATTTAATGAATGAACCAATATTATAAATTAATATTAGCATTCTGCACTGAAGGTCGTCAGTAGCTACCAAACAAAATTTGGTAAAAATGAAGAAAATCGGTTGAGAGACAGAGGAGAATATGGTACCTAATCGTTTTGTCTTTGCCTATTTATATATAGATACCAGGCAAATACCTATTTAAATGCAAATGTTTCCATTTTGTGAAGACGGTGCTTTTGGTTATCACATTCTCCCGGCCTTATAAAAAATTCAGTGACAACACATGTCAAACTTTAAACTGCTATTTGGTGCGTTTATACACAGGGTGTTTAGTTATAGCAAACAAAATCACAAAGTAAAGTGATAGAAGGAGTTGCATTTATATGATGATTGAAATATAGGGTGGAGTAGAATTATAGTGGTCCATAGGCAGCCGTATATACAGGATGGTTGGAATATAGGGTGGACTGGATGTTTGGTGGTATAAAATTCTTGGAAAAAATGTGAAATTAAAATTATATAGGGTTATTAAAAAACTGTTATATGATTTGGACATAAGCAAATCATATATATATACAGGATGGTTGAAATATATGCTGGAGTTGAATTATATTTATACAGTGTGATTAAAAAATCATTTCTTTTCTAGCCCATAAGAAGTTGCATAAAGTGTGGAGAGGAATTAATGTTACACAGGGCGATAATATAAAATGTTAAAAATGAAATAATTTATGGGGTAGCCCACAAGGAGTTATATACTATGGTTGAAATATAGGTCCTATAGTTTACAGAAGGCAGCTAACAAATTTATGCTTGTCCGGGGCAGTCGTATGTACATGATGATTGGTACATAGGGCGGAGTGGATTTATCTATAGTTATATAGAGTTGTCAAAAAAGTTGAAAAAAGGTTACATGGCGTGGTCCATAAGACATAAATATATTTTGGGCTTGTTAAGTCAACGCGTACTAGTACATTTTGTTCGTAAACATTCACCTATCAATTTAAATGAAAATGTGTCATTGTGTAATGTTGAGGCTTTCGATGTTACTTGTTCTGTCTATTATTATATTACTTACGAACTTAGGAATTATATATATATATATATATATATATATATATATCAGGTCAACAGGCCTAGTGGCCCTTGGCTATGAGATCTTTCATTCTTCCACTTATTTCGGTCCAGCGCCTGCTTCTTCCAGTCACTGATTCCCACTTCGTTCAAATCCTTTACCACTTCCTCTAGCCATTTTTTCCTAGGTCTTCCTCTTCTTCTTTTTACTCCCTCGCTTCCAAATAATACTCGTTTGTCTGGCATTCTTGCAATATGTTCTAACCATCTAGCTCTTTGTATTCTCACCTCCAGAACAATACTTGGTTTTTTGTATAACTCCTCAATTTCCTTATTTCTTCTTCTCCCATATTCGTCCTGGCACTTAATTCCTCCAAAAATTTTTCTTAGTATTTTACGTTCCCAAATTTCTAGATTACTTTCCGTTTTCCTCGTCATTGTCCAAGTCCCGCACGCATAGGATTTCTATATTACTTTATATATCCTACATTGAATTTTCTGGTCGTTCTACATTTCTCCGCACAGCGTCCAGATAAGCAGTTTTTGCCCTAGTTCTTTTTTTTATTATCCCAGCGATTTATATCCTATCGGAATGAGTAATGTTTTACTTTGCTTTAGTCAGGGACGGCGTAGATACATTTTATAACACTGCCCCCCCCCTTTAATTCTGATCGTCCCGATCAGAAACATTCTCTCTATGGTAGGGTGAGAGTCGATCTAAATGAACCACCTTCAATTTAGCCCTGGGGTTTCGACGGATACGTCATTAATCCTCTTGACCACTACGTATGGACAATCCCAGGAGGATGTAAGCTTTGGAGATTTACCCTTGCTCCTCTGGGGGTTGTACAGCCAGACCTTCTCCCTCTCTTGGAACCCGACTGAATTAGCCTTGAAGTCATATCGTGTCTTCATCCAGTCACTGGTGGCAACATCCGCGTTCGGGCTAGTTCGTGTATTGTCAGCATGTTATGTTGGAGCTGGTCGGCATAATCGTTGATGTCTTGGGACGGTTCTTCGGGGGAGCCAAAGGCCAGATCGCAGGGTAATCTTAGCTCTTTTCCAAATAGTACCCTGGCGGGAGTCAGCCTGTACTGTTATGTCTTCTCTCTGTCGTTTTCGTGTAAACCTACCTGCCAATATCCATTCTTTAGGTCTAGTGTGGAGAACCTATGGGAGCCTACTAGTGTGGTCAGAGTGTCAGCAATTCGGGGTAGTGGTCTTTCTTCGTGACGTCATTCAGCTTTCTGTAACCCACGCAAAATCGGGTGATTCCATCCGTTTTTTTTAAATAACACGACGGGAACAGATCATGGGCTGATGGATGGCTCAATAACTCCATTTTGCAACATGGACTCGATGTTTTCTCGACAGCCGGTTATTGCCCCAAGGGTAGTCACCTAGATGGTATTCTGATGGGTTAAGCCTTTCCGGTATCTATTCGGTGCTGGATGATGTTGGTGCGACCGGTGGTTCCATCTTGGCTGTTAAAAATTTGCCAGTGATTGGCAATAAATTGCTTGGCTTTCTTCTGTTTCTCAGGTGTAAGGTGTATCAAATGGTCGGCAAACTGTTGTAGAAACTATTTACTGGGCCCTGTCTCCTTCACCGATGTCTGGTACACTTCTTCGCAATTGATGATGGTCTCTACTGGCTCGAAACAAGCCTATCTCTTGACCATTGGCAATTCTGATGTGTCATCCCTTTACGAATAGGTTTCTACTCTTAAGTTTGAAATTTCACAAATCCGGCTGTACACTCTATTAAACAAAAAAAAAACATTATTCAAATCGCACAGAATTAAAACGTCTAGCTAAATCTAAAGCTAACGAAGAATTTATCAAGCATCAATGTGAGGAAGATAAGGAAGAGCACCAACGCAAAAATGACACATACAACGTATACAACAAAATCAATCGCTTAACAAGAAACATAACATAAGATATGATTTGGAAATTCAGAATTTGACCTGAAACCAATTTTAATGATATCACAGATGCATGTGTTACCAGAACTATTATTCCGAAAAGTAAAGTAATCGAGGCAATCAAAAACGGCCCTGGTTCAGACAGCGTACATCCAGAAGTATTGAAACTCATCGATGAAGACAAAATAGTCTGTTATTTCTGTTTAATGAAATATACACGGATGGAAAGTGACCACAAGATTGGTAGCAGTCTATTTTTATGCATCCTCAAGAGAAAACAAATGTTTGAACTTGGAATGAATAACGACTGAGTAAGTTCTTGAAGATCCTCTAAACAATCATCCCAATAAAATATATAGTTAACGTGAAATTGAAATTGAAACTCATCGATGAAGACAAAATAGTCTGTTATTTCTGTTTAATGAAATATACACGGATGGAAAGTGACCACAAGATTGGTAGCAGTCTATTTTTATGCATCCTCAAGAGAAAACAAATGTTTGAACTTGGAATGAATAACGACTGAGTAAGTTCTTGAAGATCCTCTAAACAATCATCCCAATAAAATATATAGTTAACGTGAAATTGAAATGAACAAGGAACAATTACTCTATTGGTTTCACCGCTCGTACCAATTGCATTAGCTCAGTTTTAAGAAAAATTCGGAATATGCCGATGTAACATGTTTCGATTTTAAAAATTCAATTAATATATCAAGCGTAATTTTACAGGGTGTTCCATACATAAGATAGTTGAAACATAGAGCGGAGTAGAATTACATAGGTTTAAAAAATCATTAAAAAATTATAATACAAGGGTGGAGTATAATTAGTTATACGGGGTGGTTCAAAAAAGATAAATTGCTTGGGCAATAAATAGTATTCCAGATGCTCGAAAAACGGGTGGAAAGGACTTACTTTTATACAGGGTGGATAACAAAATGCTATGTTGTTTGGTTTATAAGTAGTTGTACATAAAATGTAGCTGAAATAAGAGTGGAGTAGAATTATGGTTATACAGAGCGGATAAAAAATTTGTTATGTAGTGTAGAATTAGTCATTTATACAGAATGGTTGAAATATAGGGTGGAGTAGAATTATAAGTATATAGAATGATTCAAAAATATTATTTTCTGGTTGTTGCATATTCATGATAGTATGCTTAGAAAAAAGCTAGAAAAATAATTATATAAGGATAGCCCATATAAGCAGTTGGAAATTAATAATAGCTGCCATAAATGGCGGAATAAAAGCATAGTTATGCAAGGCGGTTAAGAAGAATGTTATACTTATAGGGTAGCCCATTAGCAGGTGCATCTCCAGTCTTGTGGGAATATAGGGCGTAGTGGAGATATAATTATATATGGGGGTTCAATGGATGGTTGAAATTTTTTTTGCATAAATAAATAAGATAGTTCAAGAAATCACAGACAAATAAGATATATTGGGTCACCAATAAGCAGCAGTAAATACAGGATGGTTGTAATATACGTTGAAGTAGAGTTATACTCGTATAAAGTGATATATAAAAAAAGTTGAATAAAATTGTTATATATGGTGTACTGGTGGATTTATAGTTACACAGGGAATACAAAAAATGTTATATTAGGTGGACCATAAGTATACAAGGTGGTGGAGTAGAATTATAGTTAAACAGGGTGGATCAAAAAATGTTATATTTTTTATATGGGATAGAACAAAAGCAAAAGCACTATCTGAAACATGCGGCGAAGTAAAATTAGGGTTATATAGTGTGATTACAACAATGTTGTACAAACGTTGCATCTAAAGGGTGATTCAAATATAAGGTGGAGAGAAATTATACTTTCCATAAAGCTTAGCCCATAAGCAATAGGATAGATGAAATAGTTTAAATATCGGGCGGAGTAGAATTGCAGTTAAAAAATTTAAAAATGTTATATTGGGTGCTCCATAAGCAGACGTATATATAGGGTAGTTGAAAAATTTGTGGAGCAAAATTATAATTATATGGGTTGGATGAAAAATTGATAGACAAATAACGGCTAGTGTCTTATAAAGAAGGAAAATTTGATCATTTATAGGGTATAATTTCACATTAATTGAAATCTATACTATATTGTTTAAAAAAAAATTCAATAAATCAGGAACAGAATTGATACAGGCGTGAATATTTTTGACAATAAAACTATTTTCTGGAATCCAAAAGTAATACAGGCATGACAAATAATTAGGGTGTAGGTGTACAAAGTATAAATTTAATATATCTAAACATAGAGGGTGGTGGGAAACAGAGTGTAAGTGTTCAAGGGGTACATACACAGGGTTAAGTATGCGTAATACTATACTGGGTGTAAATGAAAAAATCGTTTAAAAAAATCGGGATAAAACGTTGCAGACGCCCTTTAATAAGTATACTGGGACTGGGTGTTGGCATTTGTTGCAGTCTATATACAGAAAGCAAACAATGTATTAGTATATAGGGTGTATGCAGGTATGCAGGTTGCACCGTAATTGCACTTTATTATGTTACTCCCTGTGTATAAAATAATAAATTAAAAGAAAATTACTAGTTAATATATCTATAATTGTATTACTGAAGAATATTCTCTCGGAAGTCCCTCCACACGATTCTTGAAAATTAAATTGAGACGTTGTTTTTGTGTTAAAAAGTTGATGAATATTCTTCAAAACTCGTTTTTATTTTACCATGATACGATGGCATACAAAAGCCAATAACCAAGGGAATCCAATATAAAGCAAATTCCAATGTCAAATATAATCATATAATTTTACTTGCCATACTCTATTGAAGCTGCGATAACGGCTAGTAATTTATATTTTCTTCATTTATAATGACACAATTTGTTTATTTATTTCTGTGTTTATAATATCATTTCATGCATAATTTTTATACAACATGGTTTCTATATCATATAATAATTTACAATATGGTTCTTATAAGGCTGTTGCCATATTGTTAACACTAAGCATTTCATATTTTAAGGATTCCAATGACAATTTCTCTGAGAGAAATAACTTACGATCTACTTTTGAAAGAGCGGAAGTGGTAGGAGAATGGATTAATGAAGTAGAAAAAAATGTAGAGGACCTAAAGGAATTAATTTGCCGACTAACTGACATACGAATAAGTCACAAAGGTAAGTAACAACATATTTATTTTATTGGTATTATTACAAATTTTCCTTAGATTCTGAAATATTACTATTTTTAAATTAAATATAATAGCTAAATTCCAAAATATTCCCCTTTGTGGAGCAGTTTTAACGAAACTTGCTACAGAGGCTTATAGAATCAAAAGCCATTCTATGTATCGTGATCCAATGATTCCTTGGTTTTAATATAACATGACTGAACTGGTTTTATATTCCATTTTATACTCAGAGTGTTTTGTAGAAGGTTCGCCAGACTTGGCGGGCTATATTATGTAGCCCATATAACATCTTGATATCTTATAGTTTTTGTTTTTTTTTAATTAATTTTTTCTTAAATCTCAGATTTTACATTGACCTGTTGTAACTTTTTTATTTTTTGATGTTTGTTTGCTCATCTGCATTTGATATTTGACACAAATAATTGGTTGAAAAAATTATATGAATCCACAAATAGCGAGGTGCCTTAAAAAAGTGATTAAGTTGAACAGTTTATCACATTGGAAAAAAAATAGAAGCACATCGAGAACTTCAAATTCTTACAAAAACTTCCAACGATATATCACACGTATTGGAAAGTAATCAGTATCATAATAAAATTTGATGTGGTAACTTACAAGGTTAGAACTACAAAAAATAAAACAGACATCACGTTGAAATAATTTGTTATAAATTTTGTTCAAACCGGCTTCTACCTCTACAGATGCAATCGCGATATCTTTTTCTGATTCCTATAGTGGTAGTCTCTAGTCGCATCTCATCCCATATTATGTCAAAAGGAACATTTATTCTTTCTCTTAACTGCTCTTTGGCTTATATTTCTCTCTCATAAACGAGTTGCTTGGCCCCCCCACATACAACAAAATCAAAGGAAGCCAGGTCTGGTGACCTTGGGGGCCATAGTATAGGGCCAGTTCTCTCAAGTCACGCGTTTGGGAATGAAATGTCCAGGAGCTCTCTGACGGTTCATCTATAACGTGCTGGACAGCCATCTTTTTTGAATTTTTTGACCAATTTTATTAGTCTGTCTTCCAATGGGATTTCATCTAATAAGATTGATCATCCCGCATTGTTTGGAAAGCAACATTGATTATATCCCTTAGCTGCTCGTTGGTGTCTATTTGTATCTCGTAAATGACGAAGTTTTAATGTACGATTTATTGATCTTATTAGGTGAAATCTCATTAGAAGACAGACCAATAATATTTAAAAAAGTTGGCTGTCCAGCACATTATAGGCGAATGTTAAAGAGTTCCTGGAGATTACATTCCCAAACGCGTGAATTGAGAGAACTGGCCCTGTACTATGGCCTCCAAGGTAGCCAGACCTAACTCCCTTTGGGTTTTTGTATGTGGACGGGCCAAGCAACTGATTTATGAGAGAGAAATAGAAACCAAACAGTAGTTAAGAGAAAGAATAAATGTTGGTTTTGAAATAGTATGGGATGAGTTGCGACTAGAGACTACCACTGTAGGAGTAAGGATGTCGCTACTGCATCCGGAGCGGTAGAACCCGGTTTGAACAAAATTTATATCAAATTATTGCAACTTGGTGTATGTTTTATTTTTTGTAGCTCTAACCTTGTAAGTAACAATCTCAAATTTTATTATGATACTGATTACTTTCCAATACGTGTGAAATATTGTTGGAAAGGGGTTGATGTAGAGAAGTTTTTGTAACCATTCGAAGTTCTCGATGTGTTTCTAATTTTTTGTTTATTTTTGTAATGGGATAAAGTGTTTAACTTAATCACTTTTTTAGGGAACCTCGCCATTTGTGGACTCATATAATTTTTCAACCAATTATTTGCGTCAAATATCGAATGCAGATTAGCAAACAAACATCATAGATTAGATTAAAATTCAAATGTAAAAATCGGAGAAGATATCTAGATGTTATATGGGTTACATAATATAGCACATAAGCCGACCTACCTACCCTCCAAGTTTGGCGAACCTTCTACAAAACACCCTGTATATCATTTACGAATTTGTGTTATTTTTTACCCAACAGCTGATGCATTTCGCTAAAAGTAAATGTCGGTATATTTATGGCGGTTAAGAATCGCTTCTGATGACCTCAAAATAATAGTTGTTATCGTGGGTGAAATATATATATAATTCAGAAATCTGCAATACAACGGATTTCATGGTAACATTTATTTTTGTTGAGTTATAGTACAAATCATCTAATCTACCCTGACCTAACCTAATTAAACGGTGAAACTGTTATCTTTTGAATTTAAAAAATTTGCACCACGGATTTAACACCTGTTCATGTCTGGACCTCTTTAGCTTTTCGATTTATTTGACCATTTTTTAGGAAGCTTCAGTCAAGGTCCATGTTTTTGCTCTATACATAAATATCGTGAGCTTTTTTTCTAATGTTCGTGTTTATCCAACTTATTTCATTCTGCTGGAATATTATAACTTCATTAATATTTTTGTCTACACCCTTACTTAAAAAATCTATCGTTTTTTAGTGATCGAAAATATAGACTTTTAACAGTAGTTTTCCAACACCAAGGAAAACCATCTGCTTTTTTACTACCATTACCATTAAATAAGCTCAAAGTTTTTCTTATAATTCTGTACCTATTCTGTTTGTCGGCACCAATTATGAAAATCAACAAATAATTCATATGACACAAAATCTCTGTTTCACCTGGTCGCTATTAGGTTAAATTATGAAGAAACTAATATACATGTCTCTTTGCGTCAACCTTATCATTTCTAAACAATAATTCTTTATCAATAAATTGTTTCAGATATTAACGCGAAGATTGACTCACATTTTCAAAACAACACGAGTATATGTCATAGAATAAATGGAAAACTTAAGGAAATGGAAGAGGAGATTAAAAATATTAACAGCGAAACAGCAGAAGGGAGAATTAAAACTATACAGTATAACACTCTAAAAAATCGGTATATTCAGGTGTTTAAAAGTAACAACCTGGAACTTGAACATTATAAAAATTTACAGAAAGATATGTTGGAAGCACAACTTAAAGCAAAGGGTATAAGGGTGACGGATGAAGAACTGGTGGCACTTTTGGATAACAATGTAGATATTCAAATATTCACTGAAAATGCAAGTACATATAAAACAGTTTTATAGGTTACTTTAATTGCTTACTTGCTAATGTTGTACCAAAATTTATTTAGTCTTATGTAGACGGTTAAAAAAATCTTTAAATTAACCCTATCTGAAACACAAAAATTTTGCGATCGTTTCTAAGGCTCCATGTTGCCAATTTTTTAATATATTGTTAAGTATCCCGTGGGTTCAATTATACACCTGTTGTACAATTAATACTCCTTTATTTAAGCTGAAAACAAATCTCTAACCTTCAAACTTAAAAACAAATTTCTTGAAACACAGATCATAAAATACAACACACAGTACTTGACTTTACTACTTATAATCACTGAATTTATGAGTTAGACTGACTTTAACGCTCACCGAACATCTATTTATATAAATGCTTACATACGAGAGTCTTCGAGTTTACTCTGTGGCGCTAATATCGAACTATGTAGATTTCTCCCGAACTGACAGTTACACGTGGTAGGTTTATATACAGGGTCCTCCCTCGGCCGACGTTATAACTTTCCGTAACACTGCCCCCACTTTTAGTTCTGATCGTCCCGATTAGATTCATCTCCTCGATATGGGGCCAGACAATCCAGATGGACAACCTTCATCTTTGTCCTTGGGCTGCGTTGGATGCAGTACACTACGTCATTTATTCTCTTAATAACCTCGTAGGGTCCATCCCACGTAGGTGACAACTTCGGTGATTTGCACTTAGTCCCATTGTGGATTGTACAACCAGACCTTATCACCTTGCTGAAATCCGGTCGAATTTGCTTTCAAGTCATACCAAGTTTTCATCCTGGCACTTGTTACTAACTTGAACACAGGACTGCTTTTAACCTCTTGAGCGCATCGTCACATGCCTGGTTGCAATGGAACGACTCTTTTTCGGCTGTCTGCTTATGTAATGGAGCGGCAATGGTAGCGAATCTTTCCACAAATCGTCTCTAGTAAGAGCAAAGTCCTAAGAAGCTCCGTAGTTCTTGCTTATCTTTGGGAACAGGCCAGTCGCGAATAGCTTCCACCTTGTCGTCATTTGTTCTTATTTCGGTCTCTAATACGATGTAACCCAAGAACTCTACTTCCTTTTGGAACAGGAAAAATTTCTTTGGATTGAGACGATGGTTAGAATTTTTAATCCTGCCGAATACTTCCCGTAGATTTTTCAGGTGATCGTCAAATGTGTTACCCATAACTAAGATTTCATCTAAATAAACAAGGGATGTCTTCCAGGTTAATCTACTTAATACAAATTCCATGAGCCTTTCAAATGTGGCAGAGGCATTGCATAAACCAAGGTATGACAGTAAGCTGAAACAGTCCTTTGTTGGTGGAGAATGCCGTCTTCTCTTTATCAGGTTCGTGAAGCTCAACTTGCCAATACCCACTTTTTAGATCCAAGGTTGAGAACCAAGTGAATCCCGATAAAGTCGTGAGTATGTCATGTATACGGGGAAGTGGATAACTGTCTTTATTGGTATCATCATTCAGTTTCCCGTAGTCGACACAGAATCTCGTGGTGCCGTCCTTTTTCTTA
The DNA here is from genome assembly GCA_034190945.1 of Octodonta nipae. Classification (NCBI taxonomy): domain Eukaryota; kingdom Metazoa; phylum Arthropoda; class Insecta; order Coleoptera; family Chrysomelidae; genus Octodonta; species Octodonta nipae. Next base: position 56,922,591 of record CM067219.1, read on the forward strand.
ACTAGCACTACCGGTGCAGACCAAGGCCTAATGGAGGGTTCAATAATTTCACTTTGTAGAATAGTGTCTATATTCTCGTCAACAGCTTGTTGCTGACTTAGTGGTACTCGTCTAGATGGGCGTATGGGTTGGGCATTTCCTGTATTGATTCTATGTTGCACGATATTGGTTCGGGCGGTAACTCCCTCATTGCTACTGAAAATTTCCTAGTTATCTGCGATAAACTGTTTTGCCTTTTTATGTCGGATGGTGTAAGGTATTTCCACCCATCTTCAAATCTTCCCATAATGTCTCTATTTGGCTCAATTTTGGTGGTCGATATCATATATGCCTCTTCACACTTGGGTATGGTCTCTATTGGTTCAAAATAAGCGATTTCTTCTCCGCTGGATATATGGATATCGTTATTCCAGAGGTTCAACGATCTAATGGCTAGCTCATGACCGGTTTTTACTAAAGTTCGTCCAATCAGGTAGTTATGTGATGTCTGGCCGGGTTCTACCAATCCAACACAGCTTCCAGGATTTCTATCTAGCTGACCGAGGATGATCTGTTCAGTTCTACCCGGCACCCTCAACGTGGATTTGGCTAAGACTTTATTGAAGCCATATGATCACTGGTGGGTCTTGTTAACACAAATTCTTCATTCAGGAACCTCAAGACGTCCTACCTTGGATCAAACATGAAGCCATACTGTCTAATCAGGTCCATACCTAGGATGAATTCATCTTCGATGTCTGCTACCAGCACTTTTTGTCTGATTTTGGATTCTCCCAACTTCAGCTCAACTTCGGGTTCTCCTTGACTTAACTATTGAGACAGCAGCACCAGTGTAAAATGTGATTGTGATTTCCTTACTATTGATGGTACCTTGAATGAGTAAACTGCCTCCATCTTTACAAAATCTTCGGATAGATACTGTTCTGGGAGCTGGTGGATGGCTAGTAAGCATTTGCCCCTGCTTCAGCATTACTGGTTTGGCCGTCTCTGTCTCTAGATGGTGATCAATGAGGCAACCTAACTCTACAGTCTCTTTTTAGATATCCAGTTCTTCCCCAACGGAAACATTTCACACTGGTAGGCTTGGCATTAATTTTCTGTGTTGTGTCTTCTAACACCTTTTTCATTTCTGACAGGAACTTATTAAACATGCCTTCCATGTTACTTGTGCATACTTGGTCGACTTTCTCAAGAGAGACTACTCTTACTTTTGGCTTTGACATATTCATAACTGCCACAATTTCTAAAGCACGCAGAAGAGCTTCATTGCAGTTTTTGATGCCACTTAGTCGCAGGCTTCTCTAAGTTTCGACATCCCTAATCCCTTCAATAAAACATTGGGTTGCAAATTGTTCTCGAAACTCTTCAGGTGCCTCTGGATATGCTAGGTTCACCAACCGTCTAATGCCTGCTTCAAACTCTTGTAGGTTTCGTGACCTAAGTTGCACTTGATATACTTCAGTTAGACTTTGGTTACCATACCTGCGATCAAGGACTGAGACTAACTTGTCAAAATCTGTTTGCTGCTCTTCTGGGATGCTTTGAAGCAATTCCAGGGCAGACCCTCTCAAGGAAATCACAAGTGCTGTAGCTTTTTCATGATTATTCCATGCATTGCTGGTTACAACTGCATCAAACTGTCTTTTTTACATAGTCCAGGAAGAATTTCCATCGAAGGTGGGTGGTTTAACACGAAAGCCTTTAGTAACCACTACATCTTGATGTTTCACTTTCATAAATTCTTTTCAATATGTTTCAATCTCGTTTTGTACTTTGTGAATTTCGTTTTGCACCTTATGAACTTCATTTTGTACTTTGTCTTGTACATAGTTAATTTTCATTTCAACATTTTTAATTAGCTGCACCATTTGCTAAAATTGTTGTTGCTGGAATTGCATTAACTGTTCTTGATCTTTCTGTCTTTTATTTTCCAATGGTGCATGTTCTTTTTGTTGTTTCTCTAACAATAGTGCTTGCTTTTTTTGTCTTTTCCCATAGTGTTTGTTCTTTTTGTTGGGCCTTGATGGCCTCTTCTAATTGCGCAATAAGTTACTCATAATCTCTTTGCTTTGTTTGTCCATTTTTTTTAGGATCTTGTATTCACCATTAACAGTTGATTATCCCACTTCTGACACCAAATTGTTACGTATCCCGTGGGTTCAATTATACACCTGTTGTACAATTAATACTCCATTATTTACGGTGAAAACAAATCCCTAACCTTCAAACTTAAATACAAATTTCTTGAAACACAGATCATATAATGCAAAGCACAATACTTGACTTTACTACTTGTAATCACTGAACTTATAAATTAGACTGACTATAACGCTCACAGAACATCTGTTTATACACAATTTTACATTCGAGAGTATTCCAGTTTACTCTATGGCGCTAATATCGAACTATGTAGGTTTCTCGCGAACTGACAGTTACACATGGTAGGTTTATATACAGGGTCCTCCCTCGGCCGACGTTATAACTTTCCGTAACAATATCATAAATAATGAAGAGTGAGCAGATGCATTTACGGACAATGCCTGACTATTTTAGATGAGTACATGAATATATACAAGTGTTAATAGAGATTTTGTTCCCGTAGTTAAGATCCGAATTAAAATTAATATGATTTTCAAAAAAGCTGGCAAAACTATTCCAAATGTAATATTAAATTAATGTAGTCATAACCTTATAATTCACAATCACTAAAGATTTATTTCAATAGTCTAATTTTCAACACTGTCATCATAAACTATAAACATTTGTTAGGATTGACGTTAGTTTATAAATCACTGTGTAGTTTATTACATTTTAAGTATTCTCATTAATACGAAAACCTAGAAATTAAAAGTATTTTCATTGCCTACTTATTCTTATATTTTAATTAATTATTGTCAATAATCATGTGAACTCTCAACTTAATAGAATAGTGAAGAAATATTGAGATTGCTGAAAATTGAGATTTCAAAATTTTTAAATCCTGGTAATTTTTTATTTAATAAAGTAATCTGAAAATATTGAATATTAAAAAATATTCATTTAATTTGTAGTACAATTTTGTCTGTGAAGTTTTAAAACCCATATAATAGCTTAGATGTGGGTACTACTTGACAAAGGAATGAGTTAGATATTAACATAACATTTAAATGAATATTATACACGAGAAAATTATAACTGGGTCATATTTCCTATATATAGAGGATTAAATTTGATATCTTGCACTTTCATAAATATTTTTTCACAATCAACCACTTTCATTAAAACTAGGCATCTTGATTTTTCTTCACCATTCAAGAACAGATACTTACTTCGATTAACAGAAGAAATCTGAGCTTTTTGAGTTACAAACTATTTCAGTTGATAGCAACCGTTACATTGATCTATAGTTCATTCGAAATTTCGAGGTAGGCTGAAAACTAATGCTGCTTGAATGCTAACGTAATCACGTTCACGAGCACGCCAGGTAGCTTAGTTTTTAAAGCTTTTACTTAATCAAACTTAATTGTTTCTTGGCACGGACTTCAAAGTTCCGAAAGATAATTCGTTAATTAATTAGTACAGACAAAGCAGTTGTTATTGTCCATATTTGTTACTTAATGTGTAGGTATCTAACAACCCTCAATGTGCGATTATTACTTGAAGCTATTTTGTGCATATGTACTTAGTAGGTGCTTACTTTCAACTTTTTTGTTTTGAAGTCAGTTAATTGAAAAAATATATTATAACTGATTTTTAAATGGCATGCCAACTCTACCTACCACTGATTCATTTTTTTTAATATTAAATAACATTCCATAGTCACTTTTTAACGGAAATATTATCTTTTATCTAAATAATGAAAAATTCAATTCACATGAAACTTAATATTTCACAATTACTTTTCAGAACTAATAAAAGAATTTTCATTTTCGGTCAATTAATACCAAAATTATTTTTTCACAATTACTTTTCTCTTAATTTTGATTTTTGGAAATAAAATTTTATTACCACTATAAATATGTTTATTTTAGATTATTTCTGAAACAGCTGAAGCAAAACGAGCTCTAGCAGATATTGAAGAACGACATCAACATTTATTAAAAATAGAGAGAATGTTGGTGGAAGTCCGGGATTTATTTTTGCAAATGGCCATTTTAATAGATGCGCAGGTAACATATCTATAATTGTATATTAATTTAACAAATGTCAGAAAACTGTTTAATTCTTAAACAGGTAAGTATCAAGCGAAACATAGTCATTAGCAAATCATAATGATATGACATAATTTTATAAAAAACTTACTAGTTATTTCAGAAAACTCGGTATAATTTTATTCAACTCATTCGTAGGTCGTACTTTTAATGTAGTATCAGAAATAGGATAATTCCGGATGTTATGTTTATTACAAGTTAAACAAATTTAAAAGGGGAGTGTAAATATACTTGATGTTTTTAGTGACGATTTTGTTCTATTTACTAATTTTTAATGATTCTACGTGCACTTATTTTATCTTTGTAAAATTTTAAAATGTATTGTTGTTATTGCAAAAATGTTCATGGATAACATATACCCAAATTTGTTTTTGCTAAGAGATTCGTTTATTGGCATTCATATCTGGACGTTGTTTGAAAATATTTTGAGGGGACGAACATAAAGATTTCTTAATTTCATGAACAATATTCATTCAAATATAAACTATACCATATAACTATCGTTCATAATAAAATTAATTTTACGTTAATTTTTTTTGCTGTTGTAGGGACCACCTTATTTATATACTATTTTTTATATTAATTTTTAGACCTATTGAACATGTTCAGCTCTGTTAACATGATGTGCACTTGTTCGAGCGTTTCTACTTCTTCTTCTTTTCGTCATAGACATTGTTTTATACAAATCTTGTAAATGTAGATATACAGGAATATTTCCCAAAATACTCATTAATTTGAAAATCGCAAAAACACATCAAAATATTTACGAGGAAGACATATTTGGCCACACTAACGCGCCAGCGCTAGCTACTCAATTTTTTTATAATTGGAAACCTACCGTGAGACCTCGTTTTAAAGACTGTTTAAAACGGAATTCAATAGTGTATGATTTTTTATATTCCATCAACATTTAAGAAATTTTCGAATTAAAACGTGATTCCGGGATATTTTTCTGACCTCTAATGTTATTGATAAATAGTAATTAAAACAGATAATTTGCTTATAATTTTAAAGACTTTTTCATATTACAATAAGGAAAAATGAAACTGACAATGAATTTTAAATCATTTTAGATAAAAGATGTTCGACATGGTCTTCATTGTATAGCCTGTTTGAGGAAGAGTATTATTTCGACTTGTAATTTTTGAGGTGCGCCACTCTGTATCACTTCTCATATAATAAACAATTTAATGACTTGTTTCGTTAAATAATTTATATTTAAAAACAACCGTTTAGAAACCGTGTGCAATCAATCACTACTTTCTGACATTTTTTTAGCTGATTTAAGGTAGAATTCTATTGATTATTTTAGCGTATTCTTATGCAACTGCTTCTAACATTTTTTGAACCCTCTGCATTATAACTCAAATATACTTACTGCATATGCTTATTTAAGTTTTTTAACGTTTTTTGCTCCACTCTGTATAACTATACTTTTACTTCACTCTTAATTCAACCACCTTGTATACGGAACTAATTATATATGCCACCCAATACAATTTTTTTAACCACTCTTTAATTCTATTTCACCTTATTATTTCAACCTATATAGAATAGGCCTAAGTACCACTCAATATCACATTTATTTGTAAGATTTTTTGAACCCACCTGTATAACTGTAATCTTACTTCGACCTATATTTCAACTGCGCACATTTCTTGCCCGCACACACACATACACACACACACACACACACACACACACACACACACACACACACAAGAGATCCTACTGGAAGGAGTTGTGTGACGAAGTTAATCAAGATCCATGGGGAAAACCGTATAAAATCGTGATGCATAAAATTAAGGCACCTCCCATGACATCAACGAACTGCCCCGAATCATTGCACCGCATTGTCACTCACTTGTTTCCTGCGAAGCCTGAGCTACCCGCTTATCCTTCGTGGCAGGTGAGGGACGAAGATATACCATCAGTGACTATGAATGAGCTGATGGGCGCATGCAAGCGGCTCCAAAACTGCAAGGCTCCCGGTCCAGATGGCATACCTAACATCGCGCTAAAATGCGCCATAGCCAATAGGCCCGACATGTTTCTACACATGTATGAGACCTGCCTAAAGCAGGGGGTTTTCCCGACTAAGTGGAAAAAGCAGAGGCTTGTGCTCCTCCCTAAAGGGGGAAAGAAACCTCCCGACGAACCGTCATCATATCGTCCCCTCTGTATGTTGGACTCTGCGGGAAAACTCCTTGAAAGGATAATAGCAGATAGGCTGGAGCCCTACGTTGAGCCGAAACTTTCCACCAACCAATTCGGGTTCAGAAAGGGGAGATCAACCATCGATGCCGTGAAACTCGTTACCAACATCGCCAGAGAGGCTATCTCGGAAAGAGATGGAGAAGAGGTGGAAAAAAGTACTGTCTAATAGCCACCCTGGATATCAAGAACGCCTTTAATTCGGCCCGCTGGGAACGCATTTTGGAGGCTCTTGCCAGGATGGAAGTTCCGCTGTACTTGCGCAGAATGGTTTCAGCGTATTTCAAGGACCGCATCTTATTGTACCAAACTGAAAATGGGCAAGTAGACTATAAGATCACAGGAGGTGTACCTCAGGGCTCTGTTCTTGGCCCCTCTTATGGAACGTAATGTACAACGACCTGCTCCTGCTCGGTCTGCCTGAGGGCGTCAGGCTAGTGGCATTCGCCGATGATGTGGCATTGATCATAGTGCGCAAGCACATAGAGGAGATACAAACAACCTTCTCATTCGCTATAGCCACAATTCAGCATTGGATGCTCGCAGCGGACTTGAGTTTAGCAGAACAAAAGACCGAAACACTTCTTGTTAGCAGTCGAAAGGCAAGGGAAACCATCACCCTCAAAATAGGCGACACCTACATACAGTCGCAGCCCTTCATCAGCTATTTGGGGGTGCTCCTGGACACACGGCTCAACTTCAAAGAGCACATAATCGCGGCCAGCAAGAAAGCAGCTGGGGTACAGGGGGCATTATCTAGAATAATGCCGAATGTCGGAGGCCCTAGACAGATAAGAAGACAGCTACTGGCAACAGTAACTACTTCTGTTTTGTTGTACGGGGCACCGGTATGGGAGAAATCGCTCGAGCTACCATCGTACCGCCGGAAAATGAAATCAGTCCAGCGGCTCTCATCGATTCGAGTGACATCATCCTACCGCACTGTGTCTTACGAGGCGGTGAGTGTGATTGCCTCTACCCTGCCAATCGACATCCTGGCTGCAGAAAGGGGAAGGCTTTATCGCAGAAAGTTAGGAAAAGACCAACCGACAGGAAACAGCGATGAAAGAGCCATGAGTCTAGGGCAATGGCAGGAGAGGTGGGACAGCTCTACTAAAGGCCGGTGGACATATCGATTGATACCTAACATCAGTCGTTGGGTCAACCGCCAGCATGGGGAGGTTGGGTTCTACATCACTCAACTCCTGACTGGACATGGATGCTTTCGAGCATACCTGCACAGGTCCAGGAGGGCAAACTCCCCAAACTGCCCACACTGTACGGACGTGATAGAGGACGCGGAACACGTGTTCTTCTCCTGCCCCCGGTTTCAGGATCAACGTGCTGAAGTGGAGAGGATTCTGGAGACTAATATCGTCCCAGAACAATTAGTAGAAGCCATGCTGAAGGGCCCCCAAGCCTGGAACTTGGTATCAGATTACACGGAGACTATCCTCAAAGAACTCCGCAATACGTTCGAGGAGTAGGCTTTAGAGGCTTCCAATGTAAGAGCAGTAAACATCTGCAATGAACCACCCTTGCGAAGTAGTATTGAGTAAGAGTGCCGCAGGGGACCATGGTTGTAGGAGAAAGAGGTTAGGGTTTTAGCGGGTATACGGTATACTGGTTTCAATGCAACGATTTACTCTTGCTTTGAAGTCATTGTATCGGGAGTCCCGCACGACGGCCAGCACGTGCTAGCTAAGTACGCAATGTATTTCCCCCTCTTCGGATAAAAAAAAAAAAAAAAAAAAAAAACACACACACACACACACCGGGGTGGTTGTTGGTCCACTACCGGGCGCCTCCCCAGGTGGCGGATAGGGGAACGCTCTCCAGCAATGGGGAGTACTGAGGATTTCCTCAGGGCGGACCAAAATCAGATAGGGGAAGGAACCCCGAAAATAAACCATTCATGGGTATGGGTGATAAGGTGAACTTAATACCCCAGGTGGGTACCTCTGCAGAGGATAATCCCACCACCGGTTCCGATCGAGTGAAAGCCTCGGTGGCCGGTGCACGCTCCACGGATTCTGGGGGGAGCGAATTATCACTGGTTCCGTCACATAGTGACAAGAAGAAGAAGAACACCGTTAATGGTACAACATCGACCATTAAAACTAGAGCTGGCAGCAATACACTATTCAGCCAAGTCCTCCAAAAGGCGAATAGTGGAGTTGATGTCCCCCAAAGGGCAACAGATGAGAGTGGCGCTCCAAACAAATTAGGAGCAAAGATCGATGAGCTCTTGACGTTCATTGGGCCTAGGCACAATGTACATCATGAGATCAAGAAACTGGCACACGCCATTAAGTCAGAATATGACAAATATCTGACGTCAACGACGCAGCCATCTCCTGTAGCGAACCTGCTACAACACAGACATCGCCAGTAAAGGTGTCAAACACTCAGACACAAGGTGAAAAGCAAAAGGAGGTCCCAAAAGCGGCTGCCTCAAAAGCAGCTAACTCAAAACCGGCTGCATCAACACCGGCGGCCCCAAAGCAGGCGGCTTCAATAAAAGTAGCCTCACTGCCGGGAGACTCGGTAGCAAGGACCTCGCCACCGAAGGCCTCGCCTTCAGTAGCCTCATCAAGTAAGACACAAACTCTTAAACCGGTGCTAGCTAGCAAGCTAAAGCCCGGTAAAGAAGGTTGCCAGAACATCGGGCAAACCACCCAGGCAACAACAAGTAGGGTGGTCAATTCAGAAGCGAAGAGAAACAATGGATTAAAATCCAAGTTTAAACCGCAGACCAAGAACCAACCTTCAAACCAGTCTACTGACTGGCAAGTGGCAAAGAGGAAAAAGGCCCCGAGGACCAATAAGCAAAAACCAGCGCCACATTGTACGCTGCTTATAAAGAAAGGCGAGAAGAGCTCCCATGCAGATATCTTGCGAGATATCAAAAATGATCCCACCTTGCAGGATATAGGCAAAAAAGTCAATAAGATCCGACGAACAGCTAAGGGAGATCTCCTGTTTTTATTCGCGAAGGCAGACGCTCAGGAGATGGAGCGCTATTGTAACGCCATCAAGAATAAGCTCCCAAGCGGGGCCACTGTACAATCTCGAATACCGCAAATCGAGATTGAAATTAAAGACCTGGACGAGATCAGTACCAAGGAAGACGTAGTAAACCTGCTCAAAGATAATATCGACGGCCTGGCAGAGATCACTGAGGAGGCAGTGAAATCACTTCGACGGGCATATAGATCAACACAAACGGCAGTTGTTTGTCTCCCAGAGGTCCAGGCCAAGAAAGCCATCGCACTTGGAAAGCTGAAACTTGCGTGGGGCACAGTACGTGTTCGCGAGAGGATCAGCCTTCGACGGTGCTTCAAATGCTGGCACTTTGGGCACAACGCCCAGGCGTGCAGAGGCAAGACTGACCGAAGCAGTTGTTGTCACAGATGCGGAGGCGCTGGTCACAATGCCTCGGCTTGTCAACAACCTGCCAAGTGCTTACTCTGCAAAGAGAAAGATAGTAGGTCAGACTGCCGGCACGTTGCGGGTAGTTGGAAATGTCCGATCTACCAACAGGCGATGAGAGCAGCACAAGCCCGTAAATGAAAGTACTGCAACTCAACCTCAACCATTGCGAAGCAGCCCAAGACCTACTGGTACAGCGGGTGCGGGAATTGGATTGCGACGTAGCCATAATCTGCGAGCAGTACAAAAACTTCGACACCCTGTCCTGGGTAAATGACACAACGGACAGAGCAGCGATTTGGGCTTGCGGTAAACTTCCGTTCCAACAACTCCCAAATACCCCCGAACCATGGCTTGTGAGAGCCAAAGTGGGAGGGGTTCACTTCTATAGCTGCTATGCACCTCCTAGTGCACAGCTCGAGGAGTTCGAGTTATTCTTGGACACCTTGGCGGAGGATGTACGGAAGCGTGAATCGGTCGCCATCGCAGGAGATTTCAACGCCTGGGCAATTGACTGGGGATGCCGGGAAACGAGCGCGAGAGGACGAGCTCTCCTTGAGACCATGTCTTCGCTCAACCTGGTACTCCTCAACACAGGAGACGTAAGCACATATCGCAAAGGCACAGCCAGCTCCATTATCGATGTGACATTCGTTAGCAGCAACCTAATTAAAGGGGGCTGTGAGTGGCGGGTCGATGAGGAGTTTACTAATAGCGACACCAAGCTATTATATGGGAAATCAACACCACTCCCAAACGAAGATTGTGTGTCAGTCGTGCGAGGTCACAGCCAGTCGGTTGGAACAAAAATGCTTTCGATGCTGATTCATTCGCCTTGGTTATGGAGCAGGAACCATTGTCAATAGCAACAAGCGCAGAAGCCACTGCCAAAGAGGTAATGACAAGCGTTGTCAAGTCCTGCGATGCTTCCATGCCAAGGAGACGGCAGAACAACAGCCGCCCACCAGTTTACTGGTGGAACGACACGATCTCACAACACCGACGAGAGTGTCTCAAAGCACGAAGGCTGCATCAACGAGCACGGAGACGCGACAGGGTCACAACAGAAGAACTAAGGCTCGACTATGAGATCAAAAGACAACAACTACGAAGAGCCATTCTCTCAAGCAAGAGATCCTACTGGAAGGAGTTGTGTGACGAAGTTAATCAAGATCCATGGGGAAAACCGTATAAAATCGTGATGCATAAAATTAAGGCCCCTCCCATGACATCAACGAACTGCCCCGAATCATTGCACCGCATTGTCACTCACCTGTTTCCTGCGAAGCCTGAGCTACCCGCTTATCCTCGTGGCAGGTGAGGGACGAAGATATACCATCAGTGACTATGAATGAGCTGATGGGCGCGTGCAACCGGCTCCAAAACGGTAAGGCTCCCGGTCCAGATGGCATACCTAACATCGCGCTAAAATGCGCCATAGCCAATAGGCCCGACATGTTTCTACACATGTATGAGACCTGCCTAAAGCAGGGGGTTTTCCCGACTAAGTGGAAAAAGCAGAGGCTTGTGCTCCTCCCTAAAGGGGGAAAGAAACTTTCCGACGAACCGTCATCATATCGTCCCCTCTGTATGTTGGACTCTGCGGGAAAACTCCTTGAAAGGATAATAGCAGATAGGCTGGAGCCCTACGTTGAGCCGAAACTTTCCACCAACCAATTCGGGTTCAGAAAGGGGAGATCAACCATCGATGCCGTGAAACTCGTTACCAACATCGCCAGAGAGGCTATCTCGGGAAAGAGATGGAGAAGAGGTGGAAAAAAGTACTGTCTAATAGCCACCCTGGATATCAAGAACGCCTTTAACTCGGCCCGCTGGGACCGCATTTTGGAGGCTCTTGCCAGGATGGAAGTTCCGCAGTACTTGCGCAGAATGGTTTCAGCGTATTTCAAGGACCGCATCTTGTTGTACCAAACTGAAAATGGGCAAGTAGACTATAAGATCACAGGAGGTGTACCTCAGGGCTCTGTTCTTGGCCCCTCTTATGGAACGTAATGTACAACGACCTGCTCCTGCTCGGTCTGCCTGAGGGCGTCAGGCTAGTGGCATTCGCCGATGATGTGGCATTGATCATAGTGCGCAAGCACATAGAGGAGATACAAACAACCTTCTCATTCGCTATAGCCACAATTCAGCATTGGATGCTCGCAGCGGACTTGAGTTTAGCAGAACAAAAGACCGAAACACTTCTTGTTAGCAGTCGAAAGGCAAGGGAAACCACCCTCAAAATAGGCGACACCTACATACAGTCGCAGCCCTTCATCAGCTATTTGGGGGTGCTCCTGGACACACGGCTCAACTTCAAAGAGCACATAATCGCGGCCAGCAAGAAAGCAGCTGGGGTACAGGGGGCATTATCTAGAATAATGCCGAATGTCGGAGGCCCTAGACAGATAAGAAGACAGCTACTGGCAACAGTAACTACTTCTGTTTTGTTGTACGGGGCACCGGTATGGGAGAAATCGCTCGAGCTACCATCGTACCGCCGGAAAATGAAATCAGTCCAGCGGCTCTCAGCGATTCGAGTGGCATCATCCTACCGCACTGTGTCTTACGAGGCGGTGAGTGTGATTGCCTCTACCCTACCAATCGACATCCTGGCTGCAGAAAGGGGACGGCTTTATCGCAGAAAGTTAGAAAAAGACCAACCGACAGGAAACAGCGATGAAAGAGTCATGAGTCTAGGGCAATGGCAGGAGAGGTGGGACAGCTCTACTAAAGGCCGGTGGACATATCGATTGATACCTAACATCAGTCGTTGGGTCAACCGCCAGCATGGGGAGGTTGGGTTCTACATCACTCAACTCCTGACTGGACATGGATGCTTTCGAGCATACCTGCACAGGTTCAGGAGGGCAAACTCCCCAAACTGCCCACACTGTACGGACGTGATAGAGGACGCGGAACACGTGTTCTTCTCCTGCCCCGGTTTCAGGATCAACGTGCTGAAGTGGAGAGGATTCTGGAGACTAATATCGTCCCAGAACAATTAGTAGAAGCCATGCTGAAGGGCCCCAAGCCTGGAACTTGGTATCAGATTACGCGGAGACTATCCTCAAAGAACTCCGCGATACGTTCGAGGAGTAGGCTTTAGAAGCTTTCAATGGAAGGGCAGTAAACATCTGCAATGAACCACCCTTGCGAAGTAGTATTGACTAAGAGTGCCGCAGGGGACCATGGTTGTAGGAGAAAGAGGTTAGGGTTTTAGCGGGTATACGGTATAATGGTTTCAATGCAACGATTTACTCTTGCTTTGAAGTCATTGCACCGGGAGTCCCGCACGACGGCCAGCACGTGCTAGCTAAGTACGCAATGTATTTCCCCCCTCTTCGGATAAAAAAAAAAAAACACACACACACACACACCCGGGGTGGTTGTTGGTCCTCTACCGGGCGCCTCCCCAGGTGGCGGATAGGGGAACGCTCTCCAGCAATGGGGAGTACTGAGGATTTCCTCAGGGCGGACCAAAATCAGATAGGGGAAGGGACCCCGAAAATAAACCATTTATGGATATGGGTGATAAGTGAACTTAATACCCCAGGTGGGTACCTCTGCAGAGGATAATCCGCCACCGGTTCCGATCGAGTGAAAGCCTCGGTGGCCGGTGCACGCTCCACGGATTCTGGGGGGAGCGAATTATCACTGGTTCCGTCACATAGTGACAAGAAGAAGAACACTAGTAATGGTACAACATCGACCATTACAACTAGAGCTGGCAGCAAGACACTATCCAGCCAAGTCCTCCAAAAGGTGAATAGTGGAGTTGACGTCCAACAAAGGGCAACAAATGAGAGTGGCGCTCCAAACAAATTAGGAGCAAAGATCGATGAGCTCTTGAAGTTCATTGGGCCTAGGCACAATGTACATCATGAGATCAAGAAACTGGCACACGCCATTAAGTCAGAATATGACAAATATCAGACGTCAACGACGCGGCCACCTCCTGTAGCGAAACCTGCTACAACACAGACATCGCCAGTAAAGGTGTCAAACACTCAGACACAAGGTGGACAGCAAAAGGAGGTCCCAAAAGCGGCTGCCTCAAAAGCAGCTAACTCAAAACCGGCTGCATCAACACCGGCGGCCCCAAAGCAGGCGGCTTCAATAAAAGTAGCCTCTGTAGCAAGGACCTCGCCACCGAAGGTCTCGCCTTCAGTAGCCTCATCAAGTAAGGCACCACCACTTAAAACTCTTAAACCGGTGCTAGCTAGCAAGCTAAAGCCCGGTAAGGAAGGTCGCCAGAACATCGGGCAAACCACCCAGGGAACAAGTAGGGTGGTCAATTCAGAAGCGGAGAGAAACAATGGATTAAAATCCAAGTTTAAACCGCCGACCAAAAACCAACCTGCAAACCAGTCGACTGACTGGCAAGTGGTAAAGAGGAAAAAGGCCCCGAGGACCAATAGCAAAAACCAGCGCCACATTGTACGCTGCTTATAAAGAAAGGCGAGAAGAGCTCCCATGCAGATATCTTGCGAGGTATCAAGAATGATCCCACCTTGCAGGATATAGGCAAAAAAGTCAATAAGATCCGACGAACAGCTAAGGGAGATCTACTTTTGTTATTCGCCAAGGCAGACGCTCAGGAGATGGAGCGCTATTGTAACGCCATCAAGAATAAGCTCCCAAGCGGGGCCACTGTACAATCTCGAATACCACAAATCGAGATTGAAATTAAAGACTTGGACGAGATCAGTACCAGGAAGACGTAGTAAACCTGCTCAAAGATAATATCGACGGCCTGGCAGAGATCACTGAGGAGGCAGTGAAATCACTTCGACGGGCATATAGATCAACACAAACGGCAGTTGTTTGTCTCCCAGAGGTCCAGGCCAAGAAAGCCATCGCACTTAGAAAGCTGAAACTTGCGTGAGGCACAGTACGTGTTCGCGAGAGGATCAGCCTTCGACGGTGCTTCAAATGCTGGCACTTTGGGCACAACGCCCAGGCGTGCAGAGGCAAGACTGACCGAAGCAGTTGTTGTCACAGATGCGGCGGCGCTGGTCACAATGCCTCGGCTTGTCAACAACCTGCCAAGTGCTTACTCTGCAAAGAGAAAGATAGTAGGTCAGACTGCCGGCACGTTGCGGGTAGTTGGAAATGTCCGATCTACCAACAGGCGATGAGAGCAGCACAAGCCCGTAAATGAAAGTACTGCAACTCAACCTCAACCATTGCGAAGCAGCCCAAGACCTACTGGTACAGCGGGTGCGGGAATTGGATTGCGACGTAGCCATAATCTGCGAGCAGTACAAAAACTTCGACACCCTGTCCTGGGTAAATGACACAACGGACAGAGCAGCGATATGGGCTTGCGGTAAACTTCCGTTCCAACAACTCCCAAATACTCCCGAACCATGGCTTGTGAGAGCCAAAGTGGGAGGGGTTCACTTCTATAGCTGCTATGCACCTCCTAGTGCACAGCTCGAGGAGTTCGAGTTATTCTTGGACACCTTGGCGGAGGATGTACGGAAGCGTGAATCGGTCGCCATCGCAGGAGATTTCAACGCCTGGGCAATTGACTGGGGCTGTCGGGAAACGAGCGCGAGAGGACAAGCTCTCCTTGAGACCATGTTTTCGCTCAACCTGGTACTCCTCAACAGAGGAGCCGTAAGCACATATCGCAAAGGCACAGCCAGCTCCATTATCGATGTGACATTCGTTAGCAGCAACCTAATTAAAGGGGGCTGTGAGTTTACTAATGAAAAAAGAACTCCGCAATACGTTCGAGGAGTAGGCCTTAGAGGCTTTCAATGTAAGAGCAGTAAACATCTGCAATGAACCACCCTTGCGAAGTAGTATTGACTAAGAGTGCCGCAGGGGACCATGGTTGTAGGAGAAAGAGGTTAGGGTTTTAGCGGGTATACGGTATACTGGTTTCAATGCAACGATTTACTCTTGCTTTGAAGTCATTGCATCGGGAGTCCCGCACGACGGCCAGCACGTGCTAGCTAAGTACGGAATGTATTTCCCCCCTCTTCGGATAAAAAAAAAACAACTAACACCGTATACCGTATAGACTAGATCGCTCACATAACAATTAGTTTTTTCGCTACAATAATGGAATATTTTGTGCCATTTCACTCGACTGCAAGTCCCGTAAAATGAAAACAGTTACAAACACCCTGTATGATACATTTTCATGGCATATATTGACATTTCAGCTAGATATTGATGATGAAAATTTGACATTTACTTTTATGTTTCCCGTTTTTCGCACATATTTTTCCGATATTTAGAAAGGCGGTATGTTTTATGTTATAGAAAATTATACGGAAACAAGCTGGAACATCTCTTTGTAGAATATAATTTAGAATATTCAAGTTGATTGAGCCGTTTTAGAGAAAACTGTTGATTCATTGAAATTCACTGAACTGTAGTCCCTATATACTGTTTTTTTCTGGAAAACCGTATATCTCCCTTTATAGAAAATGAAATGGTACCTTTCTGTAATATTCCTTAATACAGTGCTGTTTAAATCATCAAAATTGCCCAAGCCGTTTTTGAATAACCACTGCGCATACATTAAAAAAAACCTGCCGACGAATTAATAGCCTCCTCCTTTTTGGAAGTCGGTTAAAAAGAAAAAAAAATGCTAGTAAATGTCCATAGTCGATTAGGTTTAGTTAAGTCTTACTCCGTTTTTGTTCTTACTCAACAAAATGGTTTACATATTAGCGGAAAAATTAAAATTATTATACGTTATGTTCAGAGTAATAATTGTCCTAGAGAAACTACCCGTAATTTCAATGAGACGTATCCAGAACGACTCCTAAGGCATAAATATACTATATTACTGAACTGTGGGGCAAATTCAATGGTTAACAAGTTACGTGAGCCAAGATTGATGACGTTGAAATAGCAGTATTAGAACATGTCGTAATAGAACGGAAAAGATCTTTAAGGTAAATTGCATTAATTGTGTTCCAGGAAGTAGTGTTTACAGAATTCTGAAACGTAATAAGTTCCTACCCTATAAAAACAGACCGGTCCAAGAATTAAATGAAGACTACTTTAACAGAAAAATAGATTTCTGTGAAACATTATCCGGTCACATAAATAACAATCCCAACATTTTTTATACAATATTTGCTTCTCTGACGAAGCCGCCTTTTATTTAAATGGTGAGGTAAATCGTTATAACTGCCGATACTGGAGTAACATTAATCCAGAGTTATTTAGAGACACTCATACTCAGCGACCTCTAAAGCTAAATGTGTTAGCAAGGATCCTAGGAGATCAATGGTTGGACCCTTTTTCATTGATGGCACTTTCAATCGAGTTAAGAGTATTTAGACATACTTGCAAAAGCTGTAGATCCAAGAATAACTGAAATTTTGGGGCAGATCATCGTCTAGTAGAAGAGGAACTTGTTTTTCAGCAAGATCGCCAGATATAATCCACTGCACGATCTCGTATCGTATCCAAGAAGAATGTTTTTTTTTCAATTTGCGCAGTTAATTTAAGACACGATGCCTTGCAGTGGATTTAAAATCCATTGTCAGTTTTAACTTTTGGCTTGCTCGTTTGTTCCTTCGTCAGTTCAACTAAGAATTACATAAAAGTGACAGTACGAATTGGTAATTTTTTTACATATAAACTTACGAAATTCGAGATTCTTATTCGGACTAACAATTACCAGAGGAAAAAAGGTAATACTATTAGTTTTGTAATAAAATTATTGTTAGATGCAAAATTGTAACTGATTTTTCGATATGTTTGTGTTGTAAGATCTCATGTGCTATAATTTTTTTCTGAACCCAACTTGTTTAATTGTTTATATTCTCAAGTGCTTTAGTTATGCGATTTGCAATAACTTTTGGGTTTGAATTATATAGATCATATTATTTTACTCATTCATTTTTTCAAACTGCCATTTTCTTCCTTATTTCTGCTCTACAATCTTTTATTCTTTATTGCTTCATACACTTCTACTCTCCACGCTTTTCTAGAGCACCCATTTGTCATTCTACCAAGAATACCATATTCCGTTACCCGAGATATCCATCGGCTTATGAAATGTCTTCTGATGTATCAGTACCATATATTTTTTCTTCTCTATAACTGTAAAGCATCTTTTTAATCTCAATCTTTCATTAGATTTCATGTTTTTAGTCAATTTGTCCTGTGAACTCCACAACTTCCAAAATTCAATCTCCATTGTTGTGATATTTCCGCTATTCGGTTTCTTCTCTTTGGCTATAGTTGTGTCAGTTCCACTAATAGCGGTCCGAAGAGGAGTCAAACAGGTTAAATTTACAAATCTCTTAAAATAAAAAAATCGTAAATTAAATCAATAAAAGATACTCAAACAATGTTCGCAAATGCGTGACCCTCACCAATTTCTGGCTGGAACCACTTATGTGTGCCACGTTTTTCTTTTGTTGTAGAATATAAACTACCATAAAGCCCCTTAGCTCTTAATAACCTGAATAATTTTTTTAATATTATTTTTTGTATAATGCTATTATTTTATTGTATATAAGGACATTTTAAATATATATATTTTTTTGTCTCTTGATAATGGCTCCAAAGCAGGAGTCGAAACGTCGAGTATTTAATAAATTGAGACGCGGTTCTTACCCGGAACCTAGCTTAGTGCATAATAATGACCACGGAAGCCTCTCAGAACAAATATATATATATATATATATATTATCAAAAACTAATCAAAGTTACGAGATAATCCGTGTTGCCATATGGCAACGCTAAGAAGCTACACTGCTGTTAGGATGTTAATTTTTAATTGATGCACATTTTATTGTGATTTATGAAACTCTTCAAAAAAATCTAATCAGATATCAATTTTACATTTTTTAAACATAGTCTCATTATGGATTTGCAGTTTTTACCAGCGCATAGCCATTTTCTGTTGTCCAGTATATTTTCTACAAAATGATCTCTCCCAACTGATCTTACTGATTCGGATACCCTTTGCATAATGGAGCTTTTCGAGGACGAAGATCTCCCTGCACCTTTTGCTGCTTTTCCATATTGACCTAGATAAGTCAGTACAATTTCTCTTTGAAATTGAAGTTGTGGAATTTCATTACCTCCAAATTTCATCATGAACATAAACTGGAAAATTATCTTCCACTGTAGTTTCAAATTGCCCTTCGATCCATTTTTTTTCTTTATTTTCCTTCCAAGCAAATTCTTCTTCTATTCGATGAGCTCTTACAACCTCTGCTTCTGCTAATAACTGTCACGCATTCAAATCATCTGCCTCACACTCAACTTCATCTCCAGAACAGCTGCTTCGGGTGGAGATAAAAACACTGCCCTTATTGGGTTGTCGTCGTTTTCATTTCTTTGATCATCTTCTGATATCATATCTACTGCTTCTTTGACACTAAATCCATCCGCAAATCGAATGCTAAAATAAAAATGTTTTACAATATAACATTGAACGGGCAACTAAATGTTAATGTAAATAACATGTAACAATCGCGAAAGTATTTTATTCATTCGTTTTACTACAAATATCATTGGGGATAACTTAACGTTGCCATTTGGCAACACAATTTGGCCATGTTTTCTCAAAAAGTAATGTGAAGAGAGTAAAACAAATTACGTTAACTTATAGTATAAAGCGTGTAGAACATAACATATAAGAATCAAATATTCATATTATTGCCAAATAATGTTCACATATATACATATTTCTCCTCTTTAATTTTTTCTTCTTTCTGTTACTTATATATTCATGTCTACACTTAAGCAAACATTACTAAATATTGTAAATACTAATGTTAGATCGCTATTACCTAGCTTCATTGATTTTAGAGAATTAATTGCTGTTAATTATGATATTGTGTGTGTAACTGAAACATGGCTTAATAATCGCATTAGTTCTGAAACAATTGCTATTCCTGGATATAACTTTTATAGAAGGGATAGAGCTGACAGGCCGGGTGGAAGTATAGGGTGTTATATTAAGACTTGTCTTTGTTGTGAGATTGTAAATTCTAATTTCGACATCACTGATTTTGAGCATTTACTTCTTAGACTCAAATTAATAAAGCACACATTCCTAGTGACTATTATCTATAGACCCCCAAAATCAAATTTCTGCCAGTATAGAAGTTTTATAGATGATCTCCTCGCTAAACTTTGTTCCGAATATGATTACTCAATAGTTACAGGAGATTTCAATATTGATATGCATAAACCAAACCCACTCCTCGAAGCTTTTGATTCATATGGATACTTTCAGCCCATTAGCGAACCTACGCGTATTTCTGCTTGCTCTGCTTCCCTTTTGGATCCAATTTTCATTAGTGAATTTATCGCAATTGTGGTATCGTGCCTAGTGACATCAGTGACCATAATCAAATAGCCCACTGTTCCATTAGTCTTGTAACTCAAACCTCTAAACAAAAGTTTTTAAATGTACGGAGTTTCAAATATTTAAACGAAGATAATTTTATGGCTGATCTTAAAGCGTATTGCTGCGATAATATCTCTACTTTGATAATATTAAAGTATAAAGTATCTTTTCTAGTCAATGGACTTACATTTATCTTTAATTTATCGAAATATACGTGTATCCAAGGCTCCTGCGCCCTGTCTTACTGCCACTTTAAAGAAAATTTACAATGTTGGCAATCAAGCATTATAGAAGTATAAATTAGTTAGAACAGACGAAAATTATAAGTTATATAAAGAGCTTAGAAATTTTGCATTAACTTCCACCAGGCGTGAAAAAGCCTTCTATCTCAACCATAAGGCAAAGGCGCATACTATTGGTTTGTGAAAGGTCTTAAAAACCTAAATATTAGTAGTAATAATCGCCAAGATTACCTTCCAGAACATTTACAAGACGCAAATACAATTAACGAGTATTTTTACGGAGTTTTTTTTTCTAAAAATGACAATTGTAAAGATAAAATTAACTTTTACTTAACTTCTAAATTTGGTGGTACTATATTCACATTTAGTCTCATTATCAGAGTGAAATATTAAATGCTATCTGTAGACGGAAATCAAACGTCGCAGGAAGAGATGGTATTCCGTTACCCATGATCAAACTCTCCTTGCCGGTAAAACTGAATCACATTACTCACATCATAAATTATTGCCTTGAATATGGCTATTTTCCTAGATCTTGGCGAGAAGCTGTTGTCCGGCCAATTCCTAAGATTTCCACTCCTGCTACTGTGAGTGATCTACGTCCGATTAGTTTACTTTCAGTCCTTTAGAAAATTTTGGAAAGAGTGGTCTATGAGCAAGTCTTGAACTATGTGAGCATCTACAATCTTCTGCCCTCCACACAATCTGGATTTTGGAAAGGGTATGGTACTGCCACTGCATTGCTCAATCTTACTGACAATATTATACGAGGAATAGATCGCGGATATCGGTTATACTGGTGACGTTGGATTTTTCAAAGGCTTTTGATATGATAGGCCATGACCTTCAATGTGCCAAGTTAGCTTATTATGGTTTTGATGACCGCTCCCTCTCATTCTTTAAATCTTATATCTGGAGGAGATCGCAGACTGTTTCCCTGAATAACAGTTTTCAAAGCCAAGAATGGTTGTTTCAGGAGTACCCCGGGATCCTTACTAGGGCCTCCCCTGTTTCTTCTATTACGTCAGACATGTCGAAAATAGTTTCGAACTCGGATATTCAATTATATGCAGATGATACCCAATTAAATCATTATTTCCCCTCTTCAGAATCACCGAAAAATGTAACAGCAAATATTAACCGAGATTTACATGCTGTTTTCCAGTTTTCTACTGAACACAATTTAAGTCTAAATGCAAATAAAACATCTGTAATACTATTTTGTTCTAAGCCGAGAAGAGCTCACCTCGAAAGCACTATCCAACTCACATTGAATGATACGGAATTGAATTATTCTGAAACTGTTAAAATTTTAGGTTTGATTGTGGACACTTCACTTAGATTTCGAGAGCATGTTAAAATTCTACTGAAAAAATGTTACATACGTCTAAGACTCTTGTATATAAATAGGTATATAAGAAATTATAAAATACGTAAAAAACTCTGTGAGTCGTTAGTTCTGTCAATACTTAATTATTGTAATATTGTTTACTACCCCTGTTTGGATATTTCTTCGAAAAGAAGACTACACTACGTTCAAAATTGTTGCTGTAGGTACGGGTGTAATTTCCGCAATTGTGATAGGGTGTTGGCTAAGATTTGTGAACTAAATTGGCTGAAAGTCCAAAATAATTTTAATTTTCTTTTTGTAACCTTTTTGTACAGATTGGTAAAGACTGAGTTACCTGAATATCTTTTCAAAAAATTACTATACAGACAATATGTTCACAACAGAGTAATAAGACATAGCTTAACACTCACAATGCCTCACGATCGGACCGCACTGTTCCAGCGAAGTTTTACTTACAATGCGGTGAAACTATTTAATACAAATTACGCCTATGTTTCATTGCCAGTATCATTTAATAAAGTAATTAAAATGCAACTATTGTTGGGACAGTAAAAACACGATTTTATAAGCTTTTTGTGATTTCTTTATTTAATGTTTCTTTCTGTGATATGTCTTAGTGTTATAAGTTTCCTACAAGGTTAAGAGTCAGAGTAGCTTTTAGCTAATCTTCGCTTTGTAGGGGCAAAGCTTTATCTTCTATTTTGTTTTCTTTTATACATATTTTTTGTAACGCATAGCGTGCCTTTAGGAGAAAATTTACTAAACCCCAGATATCCTAGATGTCAAAAGGGTTTAGCTCTGTGGGAGCCCTTGCCAGGTTTTCAGACCCGCGGTTGGAGTCGTGCCGGCAGTTTCCTATGAATTTCCTGACCGTCCGGGCTGTTCCTAATAGGACTACTTTTTGCATTTGTTGTTAAAGATGTTCGTCCAGACCGAGGTATTTTAAATTGTTTAATAGATGTTTTGGGACT
Source organism: Octodonta nipae (assembly GCA_034190945.1). Lineage (NCBI taxonomy): Eukaryota > Metazoa > Arthropoda > Insecta > Coleoptera > Chrysomelidae > Octodonta > Octodonta nipae. The sequence goes on from CM067219.1 coordinate 56,945,339, forward strand.
AGTACTGTCGTTAACAACAATTGGTACGGTTCGTGTGTTGTTCATGTCCCACTGAGTCTTTATTTGAAATTCCAAATCCCTATATATAAATTATTGTTGTTAGGAATTGTTATGTCAATTAAAGTTGTTTTCCGAGAGACTTTATCTACCAAAACGGAATCTGGTCTATTGTGAGCAACAGTCCGATCAGTCAGTATCGTGCGGTCCCAGTACAGCTTGTAGTTGTTATTTTCTAAAACAGATTCTGGTTTGTATTGTAATGTTTTTATTTTCACACTCGGGTTCAGTTCTGTTCTTGGATTTATTTAAAAACACAGTCCAACTCACTCTAATTTATTTCCACTGCTTTAACACAATTTATATTCACAGAACTATTTACTATTTATCTTAACTATACAATACGACCGTCGAAAACAGAATGTCTGAATCGCCAGCTGTCCATATTCATATATTTCTTTCGGAATTGTCTGGTAAGTTAACAAACCATCGGGAAACGTCTTTCATGTGTTCTGGAAACTTCAAAGGAATTCCCAGTAACGGCAGCAGTAGGCCTGTTGAGAAACAAAACATTTCGGATTCCCAGAAGTATCGGAATAATGTCCCTTACACGAATTGGTTGATGGCCGATTGCACCAGCTGTCGGATGAATTCTCGTAACAGTATTTATAGTATGGTAATCTCCTGGTGCAGTATTTTTGCCACAGCATCGTGTCGTTCTTTGTATTGAGCTGCAGCGAACTCTTGACAACCTCCTGTGATATGCTGGATAGATTCAGATGTTTGGCAACCATACCTGCATCTGTCGTTGTTAATAGAAGTCTCTTTAACGATTTACTTTAGATAGTTCTTAGTAGGAATTACTTGATCTTGGATTGCCAATATAAAGCCTTCCGTTTCAGGAAACATATCACCAGAGATCAACCAGTAGTTCGACGCTGCACTGTCGACATAATCTTGGTTGACCTCATTTATTTATCTTCAATGAAGGGGCTTCTCTTTCCATTTCAGCAGTTTCTGATCAGTGGTCTGGTGGTGTAATTGGACGATTTATATCCCGTGTGGTGGCGGACAATTTATTATTATCTATATATAAATAGGCTAAGACAAAACGATTAGGTACCATTTTCTCCTCTGTTTCTCAACCGATTTTCTTAATTTTTGTTTTGTTTAGTAGCTACTGACGACCTTCAGTGCAGAATGCTAATCTTAATTTATAATATTGGTTCATTCATTAAATAAAATATAATAAAAATTCATTATTTACTTCAATAATGTCAATGCCAAACAAATGAATGTGCCGCGTGCCGCTGCCGCCAGACTCAAACCATTGAGTAATTATATATAGACAGACCAATGCTATTATATACTTAGAGCATGTACTTCTGGAGGTGGCATGCAAGCGTTGTTATTGTTTAGTGGGTAAAGTAATCGTTGAATATCATAATTATACAGGGCGATTCCAGATATGTTAAAAATAATTTTTTTAATGGGTGGCACATAAGTAGTTGCATATTTAGGGTGTTTAAAATATAGAGTAGAGTGCAATTATAACTAATAAAATAATTATATAGGGAAGCCCATTAGCGGTTGAATTTACAGGGTTCTTGGAATAGAAGGTGCAGTAAAATTACAGTTATACAGGGTGGTGCAAAAAATGTTATACATAGATGCATATACAGTTTGGCGGAAATGGAAATGCAACATTTCGTAACCCATAAGCAGTTGTATATATAGTTAAGATGAAATATAGGGTAAGAGGAATTATAGATATACAGGATGGTGATAAAAAATGTTAGAATAGGAATTGATTGATAGAGTAGACCACGAAGAGTTCCATATATATAATGATTGAAATATAGGTCGGAGTAGAATTATAGTTACAGAAGATAATTAAAAATTTCATAAACAAAAAGAGTAAATGTGGTGGGTCATAGGCAGTGGCATATACAGAATGGTTTACCCGGTGGTTGAAAAATGTTAAAAAATATTATGCGCGGTCTATAAGCAGTTGCATATACAGGGTGGTGGAAATATATAATGAGATGGAATTATTATAATGAGGATTTTAATAAATGTTAGAGAATTGAGTGCAATTATAGCTATACAGGGGTGTTAGAAAAAATAAATATGTATATTAAATTAAGAATTACGAATTTGAACACAAATAAAGTTCTATGAATTATATCTGAAAAAAACTTGAATTTCGTTACTTATTTGTAGAAGCGAGATGTAAGACCGACATCTAGGATTTTCGAGGAAACTATCACACAGAGGTTCCGAATCTGGATCCGTTCTGTGTAATTGCTGTTCTCCCTAAAGTCCTAGGATAGAATGTCACGATAAAATTTTCATGTTACTTAACCTGCCAGAGATATTGACACAATTGGTCGAATTTCGACCACTGGGCGACAGCTAGTTATTATTAAATATTAAAAATAGTTACTTACCTCGCGTAATCATCCATATCGTCGTCAATCATAAAAACCACTATGATGAACTCACTATTATTTATAACAAATCATACTCAGAACCGCTCTAACTGCTTGATATGGCTCGCTTGGGGTTTCTGCACATGCATAAATGCTTCCCGAACCGATTTGCTTGCACAAACAAGTACAAACTTGCAAATAAGTTTGTAAGTAATAAGTCTGTAGGTTAAAAAGGGTTATTTTTTTTCAAAATTGATTTCTAACAATTTTACCTATATTTTTCTTCGATTTTCCAAAAATTATAGGAACACGACACGCAACTCCTATCATCATATGCCATAAACTCGTTGACTTGTGGACATGTAGAGAAAGTAAAAAAACTAAAGGTCCCAATGATTCCTTTAGGTAATCTCGAACCTCGAGTACCTCCACTGTAGATAGGTTTACTCTTCTGGCAACTTCTCTGATTGAAACACACTCTTTCCTGAGACTCTTTCAATAGTTAATTCATGGGATCTATTTCAAACCTATAACAGTAGAAACAAATTGAACCCCAATAGTACTGATTAAATCAGCCAAATTTATTCAACTCAAACATTAGTCAAGAAGATAAAAAGATATAACACAAGTTCCTGCTGTAAGTGTTAACCATTTTGTAGTGTTTTTAATTAACTAGTACATCTTAAAACATTATTTAATTTAATAAGTAAATAATTCTCTTGAATTTTATTACTTTTTTCGTTAATTGTAAACTGAAGCAAACTGAATATGAAGCTTCTACACTACTTTATTGCTCACTATTAAGAATACTAAGCATTTGTTAGACCAACTGAAAAATAAGTTAAGTTTATTATAATATAAAACAAATTTGTTACTACCAAGGTATAAGAAAGTCAAACAGGTATAAAGAATACCGTTGTATTTTTATAATTTTGGTTTTTCGTTTTTAAATATTTAATTATTATACATATAACTGGAATATAAGTTTCTTTTCCACAAGTGTTACTCCAAACTCTATTTAAATATTTTTTTAGCAAGATCTCATAGACCGAGTTGAATACCAAGCTGAACAAGCAAAAGAATATGTAGGCAGAACACCCAGAATATTAAGTGATGCTGCACACAAGAAAAAAAAATATCGCAAGGTATATTTACAATGTAAACATTTCAAGCACAAATTACTTACCTATTGTATTTGTTTTAGTGTAAGATAATCCTAATAGTCACAATACTAGTGGTAATTATTATCCTGCTAATTTTTCTCTTTAAATGAGAAAAATCGGCAAACTTTATTGGCATATATGTCTAGAAAACAACATGAAGCTGATGCATAAACCACGCATGTATAAATGGAAGAGTAAGCTTTAATAAAAATTAAAAAACTAAAATAAAATTTATTGACTCAACAACTATGTTTTCTTAATCCAACTCACTGAAAAAAATGTATTGCACAATTTACTAATAGTTGTTTTGTTAGATTGATATATTGTGCAAGATAAAACAATCAACATAAATAATATTATGCCTGTAAATAAACATTACGGAAAATCTAACAACTTGGCCCAGAGGAGTCGAAGAAGCACCTTAAACTTGCCGAATTATGTAAAACAAAAACATATACACGTCACTATTTAATTCATAGCTTCATAAAAAATATATATACATTTAACATTTAACCAAACCGAGTTATTCTGATGTATTTTTGCATGCTGAAACTGAATCCGAGGTCAAAAAAACTCGTAACACCATCTACAATTTTGCTAGAGCCAAAAAAACACCTCCCTAGAGGGGGTTCACTTTATTTTCAAATTTGAAATATTATAAATACACACATTTCAGTAATCCTATTTGCTGAAACAGATAAGCTAAATATGGTTGGGGTCTATGCAAATCAAGTTTTTACAGTCATAGGGGTAACACTTAAACGTAGATTGTAAATAAATGATATTTTTCTAAAAGTTCTGCGTCCAAACAATTTTATTGTCCATAAAGGTAGAAATCCAGTTAGAACTAATATTTTTCTAGGTTTCTTTAACATCATTTTGATTCAACAGTAGATTTATATTGGGATATTTTTCAGGCTTGCCCTAAATCTAAAGTATAGTTATATCTCAAACTCGCACTGCTTACATTTATAACACCAGTCACTACAGCCATATCCGAGATATATATTGAAGGGGGTATTTTTCACACCTACATACGCAAAGTACGTCTTAACAATGTTGATATTACTTCAAAATTCACATAAGGATTTCTCTCCACAGGCAGATCCAGGGGGTGTGCTAAGTGGTTGAAGCTTCCCCCAAATCATCTGAATGGTATGCTTTTTTAGTGTTTATTGTGCTAAAATCAACCTTCAGTGACGTCAAGCCCCCTCCAAACGAGATCAAGCCCCCCCCCAAATTACAATCCTGGATCCGCCCCTGTTTCTCTCCACCCAGAAGGGTTGTTTGCTAGTTTCAGAATTCTGCACTACTAAAGTTTTCTGCTACTTCCACTAAATAAGACATTATAACCTTTTCTGGTTATTATTTATTCTAACTAACCACTGACATTTACAGAAATATCTGCAATATGATTAACCATTTTTCCTGTGTACAAATAGGTTTATAGTGTATTATGTATATTTAGCTGCTACTGACATATTTCCACTGAAAGTCTGGGGTTGTTGAGAATCCCTATATACTAAACAGTAGTTAGGGATTTTTTTAATTTTAAGTATTTTGCACAATTTTACTTATATATCAAATAAATGTAATAGTGAATTGAGCTATTCATCTGTAATTTGTAGGCACGCCTGATCAGGTCATTTCTCTTACACTTAATGCCTAATCTTTGATTTGAACGTTTTCTTAATCTCTTTCTACCTCTGGGATATTACAGTGAATTTGAGTTACTTGTGTTGCTGCGTACTTTTCAGGGATTGTATATGTAGGTAGGTGTGTTGGTCTTCTATTCTTTAGAGTTATTCTTATCATTGACCTCCCGAAAGTGTGTTGTGTCACCAATATTGTTTCTAGTCGCGCTTGCCACAACTCATTGCAGTTTCGAATAATTAATAATGTGTTTCATGCATACAATTGAATTTAATCTTTTGATATTGTTGATCTAAGCTTTCGGCATTCACGAGAATATTGCTTGTATAGGGACTATAATACACCAGCACACAAAAAAGAAAAAGTTGTGTGAACTCTATATACCCCAGATGATTTCCGATGTATATTTGCCTCCTGATCACGAATCAGATTTTGGCCTATACCTCAAAATTTTTATTTAACCTCTGAGGTTGAAATAAGAAGGGACCTATAGACCAAATTCTAACGCCGGATTCGTAACCAAGAGGCAAAAATACTTAATCACTTGTCGCCTGTAGACTATTTCAATTTTGTGGAGATTTTGATTATTTATTAATTCCGTTTATTTTTAAAAGTGTAGATGCAATTTTTTTGCTCACCTATTATCTATTCGGTAGGCAGTTTCACGCGAATTGACAAAGTTCTATAGCATGGTTAGATTTCTGTCATTCTCTGTAGTAGAACTTGCTGTAATGAAATGGAAAAGTTACGCATGAAGTAAACTTTTTAATTATAAATCCTATAGACGTCGTTATGAGACTAAAAACTTGCAAAATAATTATAGTTTAAAAAAACTACAAAAATAGGCTTTAGTAGCAAACCGAACTAAAAAGCAGAAAAAAAATTAATTATGAACATTTTATATTACAGCAGTAGAAAGTCGAACAATCAATTATGATTAATTACCTCAAAACTATTTTCTGGTTTTTAGTTCGGTTTGCTACTAAAGCGTATTTTTTTAGTTTTTTTTTTAAATATAATTACACAGGTCAACATTTGATCTAAGCGGAAACATGGCATGCCGTATACGGTACTCGGTTGACCTTCATCATGTCAGAGTCAAGGGCATTTGAAGGTCAAATCGAGAGTTCTACCAAAAAATGTGACAAAATTCTTGCTTATGTTTTTGAGGTATCTGAGTCCGAATCCGTAGTATCTTTGCCTGCGATTTTTCTCAGAGGACATTTGAAGGTCAAACCGAGAGAGTTCAAACAAAAAATCTGAAAAAGTTCTTGCTTATGTTTTTGAAGTCTCTGAATCCGAATCCGTCGTTTTTTTTGACCTTGCGCTTCTTCCCAGAGGTCATTTGAAAGTCAAATCGAGTGGAGTTCTACCAATGAAATGAGAAAAAATTCAAGTCATGTTTTTGAGGTCTCTGAGCCCGAATCCGTAGTTTGTTTGACCTTGCGCTTCTTCCCAGAGGTCATTTGAAGGTCAAATCGAGTGAGTCCCTGCCAAAAAAGCTGAAAAAATCCATGCTAATGTTTTTGAGGTCTCTGAGTCCGAATATGTAGTTTGTTTAACCTTGCGCTTTTCCCAGAGGTCATTTGAAGGTCAAATCGAGAAAATTGTACAAAAAATCTGAAAAAAATGTGTGGTTGCATCCAGGACACCCTCACGCGGTGACGGTGGGCATCGGAGTTGTTTCACTATCCGGCGAAGTCCCTGGGTAGCGGCTTTCATGCCGTCATGGCACCCTCACAGAAAAAAAATCCGAGACAGGGCTTCGGAAACCCAGAATCGGCAGCTGGTAGGGTGGGAAAGCGGGCCCGCCGGCGTCTTCATCATGCGACCGTAGCTCTAGGTTGGTGGGACACTTGGCCAATGTAGAGTCCCAGGCGGGTGTAAGCTTTGGAGATTTACCCTTGCTCCGTTGGGGTTGTACAGCCAGACTTTGGCCCTCTGACTGAATTGGCCTTGAGGTCGTATCGCGTCTTCATCCGGTCACTGGTGGCCAACATCTGCGTTCGGACTAATTCGTGTATTGCCAGGATGTTATGTCAGAGATGGTCGGCATAATCGTTGATGTCTTGGGATTGTTCTTCGGGGGATCCAAAAGCCAAATCGCAGGCTAATCGCAGCTCTTTTCCGAATAGGAGTCAGGCCTGTACTATTATGTACAGCTGAGCAATATGCCAACAGGAATAGGCGAATATGCTCATCCCAATCACGCTGGTTATTGCTGACGACCTTGGATAGGTGTTGTTCCAAGGTCCTGTTGAATCTTTCCACCATTCCGCCTGACTGTGGGTGCAATGGTGTTGTTCTCGTTTTCCTGATCCCCAACATCGTGCAGACCTTCTGGAATACATTCGATTCGAAGTTACGCCCCTGGTCTGAATGTTGTTCCATCGGGACGCCAAACCTGCTGAATAGCTGTTCTATTAGCACTGTCGCTACCATGGTTGCCTCTTGGTTGGGTATCGCATATGCCTCAGGTCATTTTCTGAAGTAATCTATTGCAACCAGAATGTATTTGTTCTCCCTCTCAGACTCGGGGAACGGATCGGCGACATCGATGGTAATTCTCTCAAATGGGACGCCCACATTGTACTGCAGCATTCTGCCCTTAGTCCGGGTCTTCGGGCCCTTACTGACTGCACACGTGTCACATTTCCGGCACCAAGCTCTGACGTCTTCGAAGTAATTTACCCAGTAGTATCGCCGGCGAACTTTGTCTAGGGTTTTTTTCATGCCCAGATGGTCCCCGGTAATGCCATCATGTACCTCGGTCAGGATGGCTGGTACCTTTTTCTTAGGAACTACCAGTTGGGAATTGGTTTCTTGGCCATCACTGCTTTCCCAAACTCGGTTGAGCATCCCATTCTCTACACTTAGAGAGTCCCATTGGGCCCATAACGATTTCAGCACGCCCGAGTATTTAGCTACCTCGTCCCATCGTGGCCTGGGTGTCCCTCTCGTTTTGAGTGACAATATTGGTTCGATGGCCATTTGGTCCTGGATGCACTGCTCCGTTGTTGTCTTCATTGGCCTGCACTCGAATCTGTCTAATGGAGATACCCTCTCGCTGTTCCGTTTTCAGACAATCTCCGCATTCTGCTCTGTCTGTCTTCTGGATAGGGCATCGGCATTATTTTGTAAACGGCCGGTACGGTGTTCCACCTTGAAATCGTATTGCTGTAATTTCTATTTCTCCATCCACTAATTTCTAAATCCACCTGGCCAGTTGTCCTTCCGGTGTCTTCATGTCCAGCAGCCATTTGGGAGCGGCATGATCTGTTCGGATTAAGAAATGACGACCATAGAGGTATTTGTGGAAATGGTTTACAGCCCTTATTATTGCACGAAGTTCTTTTCTGGTGACGCAATAATTTCGTTCCGGTTTTGAGAATCCACGGCTGTAGTACTCGATCACCCTCTTCTCACCATCTTGCACCTGGGATAGGATGGCCCCCAAACCTGTGTGGCTGGCGTCGGTGTCTAATGAACTTGCCGGACTGTGTAGGAAAGGCTAGGATTGGGCTGGAATATAGTGCTGCCTTCAGTCGTCTGAATGATGTTTTGCAATCCTGATTCCAACGGAATGTCTCTTTCTCATTGGTCTGCCGATGTAGAGGAGCGGCAATGGTGGCAAATCCCTCAACAAATCGCCTGTAGTATGAACAGACGCCCAAGAAGCTTCGGAGTTCATGCTTGTCTCTTAGGACTGGCCACTCATGAATGGCTTCTATCTTGTCCTCGTTGGTGCGGATTCCTGACTCGGAAACGATATGGCCCAAAAATTCTAGTTCTTTTTGATACATGGAACACTTCTTCGGGTTGAATCTCACGTTGGCATTCTTAATTCTGGAGAATACTTCACCCAGTTTCTTCAGATGGTCGTCGAAGGTCTGACCCATGACCAGAATGTCGTCCAGGTATACTAAGAACGTCCTCCATGTCAACCCGCTCAGTACATATTCCATTAGCCTCTCAAATGCAGCGGGAGCATTACATAGCTTAAAGGGCATGACCGTGAACTGAAACAGCCCTTTACTGGTGGAGAACGCTGTCTTCTCTCTGTGCTTTCCTGTAGACCAACCTGCCAGTATCCACTCTTTAGCTCTAGTGTCGAGAACCAACGGGAGCCTGCTAGTGTGGTCAAAGTGTCATCAATTCGGGGTAGTGGATAGCTGTCTTTCTTCGTGACGTCATTCAGTTTTCTGTAATTCACACAAAAGCGGCTGGTTCTATCTTTTTTTAACTAGCACGACGGGAACGGACCACTGACGTCTGGTACTCTTCTTGTCGTTGTTGGACAAATTCAGGACTCTAATTGGTATATCTCGTCCGGTTTTAACTATAGCCTCTTCAACCAAGTAGTCATGAGCTAAGTGTACGGGCTTCACCATTCCAACGCAGCTCCCAGGATTGATTTCTAGCTGCCCATGAATAATCTGTTCCGTTCGTTATGGAGGTTTCTGAACTGTTGACGTGTCAATACAAATTCCTCAGTATGAAATCGTCCTCAATATTCGCTGCCAGGACCCTATGCCGGATTCGGTTGTCCCCTATCTGCAGTTCTATATCTGCTTCACACTGTATTGACATGGACTCGCCGGTGACTGTTCTGAGCTGGATGTTATTGGTAACTGGCCGAATTTCTGATGACCTCAAAACCCTGGACGTGGCAATGAACACAGCGGCGCCGGGATCGATGGTGATGGTAATTACTCGACCATTGATGGTGCCCCTGATGACTAGGCTGCTGCTGTCTCGGCAAAATCCCCAGAAGGATAACGTTTTGGGGGCTGGTGGAGTGTTAGTCAGCATTCGCCCCCTTATGCTGACTGGCTGACGGTCTCTGGACATGTGGCAGTTCTGTTGATTACCCCTGGTAGGTGATCGTTCTGGTAGCCTAACTCGTCAATCACGTCAAGTGTCCTGTTCGTCCACAACGTTAGCATGCTCCTCTGTGGTCAGTTCTTTGTGTCGTTCTATTTATTTTAATTTATGGATTTCGGACAACACTGCTTGGAAGGATGGTTCTGGTTCATCCTGGCTGAAGGAAACTGCTCGCACTCACGGTTTGGACATGTTCATGACTGCCTCTACTTTCAAGGCCCGAAGTGAAGCTTCATTACTTTTCTTGACGTCACTAAGTCTCAGATTTCTTTGTACTTCCACATCCCTGATACCGTTTATGAAACTCTGTGTGGCCAATTGGTCTTTCGTTTCCTCGGGCAGGTTTGGGTAGGACAAGTGTACTAACCTTCTGATCTCTGCTTCAAATTCTTGAAGGCTCTCTCCGGATTTTTGCGTTTTTCCACTTAGTTGCACCTGGTATACTTGGCTCAGAGATTGATTGTCGTATGTTTTGTCCAGGATGGCGATGATCTTGTGGAAATTGCCTTGTTCATCGACAGGTATGCTTTGGAGAAGTTCTAAGGCCGGATCTCTTAAGGAAATTACAAGAGATGTAAATTTTTCTTGGTTATTCCATCCATTAGCTGCAGCCACGGCGTCAAATTGCCGTTTATACATGGGCCAAGATGAACTGTCATCAAATGTGGGCGGTATACTAACGAAACCTTTGTTACTCACGGTGTTCTGGTATTTTCCTCGCATTTTTTTTAATTTCTGTTTCTACCTTGTTTTGGATGGCACTGATTTTATCTTGTATTTCACTTGTGCTACTATTTGCATTAATTGCCCAAATTGCAGTTGTCTTTTTTCTTCAGTTTGGCCTTGTGTTTCATCAAAAGATTTCATTAATCTTCGTTGAATTACTTCTTGATGTTGTTTCTCCTTCTTGTCACGTTTTTCCAGAATCTGGGTAATTTTTTCATCTAGTCCATCCGTAATCTGTTTGAATATATTTTTTGTAGTCTTGTCCATTTTTAGGGTTCCGTATATACAATACTAGCCGTTACCCGCGGTTTCACCCGCGTACGGAATGTTCAAGCCTTCGCAAAAATAAATTACTTATGGAACATATGGGTTACCCTTGTTATGAGAATTCATCCGACAGCTGGTGCAATCGGCCATCAACCAATTCGTGGAAGGGACATTATTCCGATAAATTCTGGGAATCCGAAATGTTTGTCTCTCAACAGGCAGACCGCTGTCGTTACTGGGAATTCCCTTAAAGCTTCCAGAACATGGAAGAGTTTCCCTATGGTTCGTGGACGAGTGTGAAAATAAAAACATTACACCCTGTTCATCAAGAAACGGCGAAAGTTTACGAAGCGATTTGGGCAAAAGTTTTCGTTCTCGAAGAAGGGAAATCTCTTTAGAAAAATATTGATCTTGAACATAGCGAACAATGCGAAGCTGAGCCTGATATAACTCAGCAGCCAAAAATGATCCAGAGCCCCTACGGTCTGGATTGCGGGCGTTATCAACAAAGCGACAAATATGAGCTATAATGCGGGTAATGCGATTAATAGAAGAATGTTCTTCTAACAAAGTACCAAATAAATTTGGTGAAGCGGTGACTTGAAGCGCCACTATACGGGCTTCAGTCATAACTAGCGGTGACATTCTTGAGTCTGAGCAAGCATGTGGCAAACAAGCGGTAATCAACAATTGTGGGCCTTTCCACCAAAGTGTATTGCCTAACAACTCTGATGGCAAAGTGCCGCGGGAACCCAAGTCAGCGGGGTTATCACAAGATTGGATGTAAAACCAATGCGAAGAAGGAAATTTTTCCTGAATGTAAGCAACTCGATTACTGACAAATGTCAAACGGTGCGGGGAAGAACTAAGCCAAGAAAGGACTACCGTGGAATCTGACCAGCAACGAATCACCTTGAACAACAAACGACTATAGAATTGCTCATAAACATAATGAGCCAACTTAGCGGTAAGAACTGAAGCACACAGTTCCAATCGGGGAAGTGACAAAGTTTTCAAAGGGGCAACTTTCGATTGAGACAACACAAAAAAACTTTGACGAAATCCAGATGCGGTTTCGAACACAAAATAAACAACAGCATAACCTTTCTCAGAAGCATCACCAAATGTGTGAAGTTCACAACTAGAAAAGTTTTCTATAGCAAGCAGGTGAGCCAAAACTAAATTCTGTAAGGTCAACAAAATAGCGATAATGTCTTGCTGCAACTTGGAACCGATAAACAAACAATCATTCAGAGATAACCGATGAGGTATCTTAGCGGATGAATTAAACACTACACGATGTTTGGTTGTGCTACTATCAGGTTTCAAAACACAATGATGCGGTATGTAATAACAAACAGAAGCAGTAGATGGATCAGGTACCAACTCCATATGATCCAGCTCCAAATACTCTTTGAGAAAATCACAATATTGTTTGTAGAGATCTGGTTGCTGTAGAAGACGTCTTTCTAAAGAGTAGAAACGTTGTACGGCGGGATTATACATTCCATCAAAAGCAGGAAGTGTATTTCGAAAAGGAAGGGGCACAACGAATCTACCTGAATCCAATCTCCTGCATCCCTCGGAAAATATTTTTTCGCAGATAAGATCATCAGGGGACTGAACCAGTGCGGTAGGAACATCTTCAATTGTCCAGAACCTTTGGAGTGAATCATCTAATGATACTACATCTTCAATTTTACAAAAAAGCGAATTTGGATTTATGGCCGACTGAGAGTGAGAGTTAAGAGAACTCGAAGACACTCTACCCATAAGGATGTAACCAAACACAGTGTTAATAGCATCAGGAACTCCTTCCTTTCCCAGAAGACGTCCATCCAACAAAATTTGAGAAAATATATTGGCACCTAACAAAAGGTCAATAACGCCTAGGCTATTGAAACCAGGATCAGCAAGTTTGCTGGTTAGATATGCCATATTAGCCATGTTAATGGGCGCAACAGGCATATCATTGCAAATGCGGGGTAAAACAATAGTATCAACAACAAAATTGCACTCACGCTTTACTATAGAGCGAAGAGAAAGGGTAAGAGAGCCCTCAGCAGAGGTACTCTGCATAGAACCTAGCCCGTTGAGTTGTATCGAAGCGGGCATAGGTCGGAAGCCAAGGCGTTTCACAGCCTTGCTCGCAATGAATGATGTCATGCTACCAGAATCTAGCATCTAGCAGACAGTTGCGCTTCCCACAATTGAATATCCTCTCGAACACTTCTTTATGCATTTGATGCATTTCGTTAAATTTGAAGACGCGAGATGTAAGACCGACATCTAGGATTTTCAAGAGAATCAGTATACAGAGGTTCCGAATCTGGAGCCGTTCCGTGTAATTACTGTTCTCCCTTAACTCCTAGAACAAAATGTCACGATAAAATTTTCAGGTTACTTCACCTGTCAGAGATATTGAATACTCTCTTCGAGGTGTCATTCCTTTGTACGCAAGACAATATATATTATATATAAATATAATATATATTGTTTCTGGTCGGGAACCTTCATCAGTTGCGCTTCCCACAATTGAATATCCTCTCGAACACTTCTTTATGCATTTGATGCATTTCGTTAAATTTGAAGACGCGAGATGTAAGACCGACATCTAGGATTTTCAAGAGAATCAGTATACAGTCTTACATCTCGCGTCTTCAAATTTAACGAAATGCATCAAATGCATAAAGAAGTGTTCGAGAGGATATTCAATTGTGGGAAGCGCAACTGATGAAGGTTCCCGACCAGAAACAATATATATTATATTTATATATAATATATATTGTCTTGCGTACAAAGGAATGACACCTCGAAGAGAGTATTCAATATCTCTGACAGGTGAAGTAACCTGAAAATTTTATCGTGACATTTTGTTCTAGGAGTTAAGGGAGAACAGTAATTACACGGAACGGCTCCAGATTCGGAACCTCTGTATACTGATTCTCTTGAAAATCCTAGATGTCGGTCTTACATCTCGCGTCTTCAAGTATTAATGGTACTGGATCCACCAGATGTGGAACCCAGGTTTGCGGGGGGAGCACTAGATTCAGACCAAATGCCTGAATCACCACGATTTACAAAATGAAGCAATGTGTGATGGCGTTGTTTGCAGTTGCGGCAAGTGGATAAAGATTTACAGCGATTCAACTGATGAGAATCGCTCAACCAATTAAAACAAAGTCTAAAATCTTTAACAAACTTAAATCGCGCGGATACTGATTTGTTCAAGAATTCAGAACATTTGTAAATCGCATGATCGGATTTACAAACTAAACAATTTCTATTCTTAGTGACAAACAAAGATGTAGTGAACCGGGAAGAATGTTGCTTTGAATTCAATGGTAACTTTTTGTCAACACTTTGCTTTGCCTTGCGGGATAATTCAACATGTTCAAAGGCATCACAATGCTTCGACAAAAAATCAACAACTTCCGAACGGATCGGAAAGTCATCTTGAGCGGTCACAGTACCATGGTAAAGTTCAAACTTAGCGGCTAAATTCTTTGGAACTCGTTTCAACATCATCTGAACGATACAAAAATCCCACTGATTTACTGGTAAACCCAAATTCTTCAGTGCTTCCAAATTATCACTGAAGTCATCCAATAACTTCCGAACCTCTGAAGGGCTATCTGAAGTTAGTTGGGGGAATTGTTCTAAGGCTGACCAATGACACTCCGCGATTAAACGAGTTCGCTTGAATTTTTTCAAAAGTGTTTCCTAAGCACTCACGTAATTGTTTTGTGTTAGTTTAAAATTCTTAATAACCTCAAAAGCAGGCCCTTTTAAAGCTAACTGCAAGTATTTGAACTTCTGCATAGTACTGAGTTTTTCATTATTGTGAATTAATGAATCAAACAAATCAGTAAAAGTACCAAATTCCAATATGTCTCCACTAAATGAAGGCAAATCAATTCGCGGCAAAGCAACACTTTCCTGTTCCCGAGCTATATTTTGTGGCGTAGAATTCTGAACAGATTTCAGTTTAGCAAAAATAGACCTAATTGAATTAAACAATTTTTCAAATTTATTGCGAATGTCATCCTCAAAGTCAAAATCATCGTTTGCATCTGAAATTAATCCAACAATGGAATTGTGATGTTTAAAAAATTCGGAATGGATTGAATCAATCATATCAATCATGCTAAAAAACAATTCAACGTCATCACCTCTTAAGGCTTTCTCGGCAGCAAAATAAATATCTTCTAATCTTTTAAACTCCGATTGTCGATGATTTTTAAATTTACGTACATTTTCAGCGGTTTTTGACATCTTAACAATAAATTAAAATCACTGTAACGCCACTGAACAAATCTAACACGATAGAATGAAAACAAAATATTATTCCAAAAATGTACAATTTTTTACTGTTGAAGTAGAAAATATCTGACCAAATGTCAAATAAATTCAAAACAATTTAGCAAAATAACCAAATAAACAAAACAAGCTCTTGTAAGGTTTTTAAGGCGGCAAAAAATTGCGTTTTATTTCCAACGGAATGAGTGAATATCCCGAACTTGCTTTCTCTTCTAACAAATAAAGAAACGAAAATTCAATGCGGTTTTCAACAATAATTGCAACGAAAATCAATGGTTTTTTTGATCATTAAACTTTGCACGAAATTAACTCAAAAGTATCCGGCCCGGAGTTGGACCAAATTATGTAATTTATTCGATAAACTTTGCACTAAATTAACTCAAATTGCATCCGGCTCGAAGGACCAAATTATGTAATGTGTTCGATGGCACATTACATATAATAACCAAAAAAAATGTATGAATTGGATGTTGCGGTTTTAGTTCAATGCTGGTTCAATGCAAGTATATAATTGACGAAGGACCTTTAGCGGAACAATCAATAAACACGTGCCGTCACATAAACGAATCACCAAATAAAAGTTATCACTAACCTTTTATGTCGAAGCTCTGGTGTTTTCTTGGGTCTTCTTTCTTCAGAGGCTAGCCCCGTAACAGCAGGAACAGTTTCTTAGAGCTTCGCCTGGACAACACGTTACACAAAAAATAGCGACGTAATGTTCATTGATTGAGCATACAAAAAATGCGGGTTTAACAACAAATGATGCGCTTTTGTAAACACAAAAGAAACAAAATGAAAGCGGTTTAGCGGTCGTTACGAACGGAGCTAAGAACTCGCGGACTCGTAACACTATAACAACAAAAAAGCGGCGTCTCTTCAGACGGAATCAAAAAATGTGTCCGAATAATTCGGAGCACAATACACGAATCTCCCAAGCGTCTAAACAGCTAGGGAACCGAAACACGAATGTCAATACTGTCTATATTTTACACGCAAAAAACACTTAAAATTAGCATTAGCGCGACGGAGTGTTTTAGTAAAGGTGCAGAAGTTTAAAAATCAATGAAGTAATTCAATCAAATTGAAAACAATACACTAAACAAATTGCGGGAACGCACCAACCCTATATAACAATTTTTTTAACTATTTTGATCAATCCTAATAGAAATGATGTGGAACCCCTCACGAGTCACAAATATAAAAACACACTTTTGCACCCTAACACCAAACTTTTATTTAAACCCTCACCCAAACTGCTACTGCTTATTGGCCGCCCTATATAACAATTTTATTCAATTTTTTTAACCGCTTTGTATAACTACCTCTACTTCTATCTACATTAAAACCATCCTGTATACACCGCTGCCAATTTGTCAAACATTACAACTTAGTTTTGAACCACCCTGTATAACCATAATTATACTCTACAAAATATTTCAGCCACCCTGTATGTGCATCTGCTTAGGGCAACCAAATATAAAGTTTTTAAATACTTTTAACACATTGTATGAACTATAATTTTACTTCGATCCATGTTTCAGATATTGCATACATGCAACAGCTCATGTTCTATCCTACAAAAAAAATTATCCAACCTGTTTGACAACATTTTATATGCAACTACTTATTTGCCACCAAATATAACATTCTGTAGAATCCTACGCCACCCTATATTTCAACCATCCAGTAAATGGAACAGCTTGTAGATCATACCATTACTTTAAAATATTTTTAAACCCACCTGTATAGCTGTAATTATACTCAGCTAGATATTTCAACCATCCTATATATGTAACTACTTGTGGATATAAAACAAGTTTTTAACCACAACAAACTATAATTCCACTCCATCTTATATTTCAAACACCCTGTATAAACAACTGCTTCTAACATTTCTTCAACCCATTTCAGAACTATAGTTTGAACATAATTCAAAGATCCTAACTGCTTACCTAACATATTTTTTAAATTTTTTTATTCAGTGTATAAATATTCTACCCTTTTTCAACTACTTGGTATATGGAACTATTTATGGCCCACCCAATATCACTTTTTTGGACCACCCCATATAACTAATTCCACTCCCCCTTGTTTCCACCACATCGTATATATCCAGCTGCTTATAGGACATCAAATATGTATAACTTTTTTAGATTTTTTAAATCCATGTAATTCTACTCCGCTCTGAGTTTCCTATATACAGAACACCCTGTAAAATTACGTTTGATATATGTTGATTTTTGTTAAATCGATACATGTTACATTTGCACATTCCGAATTTTGAATAAAAGCTAAGCTGATGCCAGTATCTAATAATAATAAATTAATTAAAAAAATATTAACGAAAATATACCAAAATTTACCCAATCCCCCCCTTATCTCCGAAACTATAAAACGTAAAGTTTTGAAAGAAATTAGAGGTATAGGGTCTGACCTGAATTTTACTGGAAAAATAAAGAACACCTCTACTTTTAATTTTGTGGGGCAAATTACAGAATTAAATGGAAAATATAAAATTAAAATTGTTTCTAACCCATTATGTTATATATCAAATGAAAGGGCTCATTATGACGAAAATAAATATATGTTTTCCATATTTTTAAAATAAATTAATTAAAAGATATTAACAAAAATATTTTAAAAAATTACCCATTCCCCCCTTTTTCACCGAAACCATAAGCTGTAAAATTTTGAAAAAAAAATACAGGTATAGCGCCTCACCTGAACTCTACTGGAAAAATAAGGAGAAACCCCTATATTCATTTTGGGGGGCAAATTATAGAATTAAATGGAAAATAAAAAATTATAATTGTTTCTAACGGATCAAGTAATAAGTCAAATCAAAGGGCTCATTATGACGAATACTAATATATATTTTTTATTTTATTTAAATAAATATTTTAAATTATATTAAAAAATATATATTAAAAAAATTACCCATTCCCCCCTTTATTCCCCAAACTATAAGACCTATTTTTTTTGTTTACAGGAAAAAAAACGAAGAAATCCCTAATATTAATATTAGGGGCCAAATTATAGAATTAAACGGAAAATAAAAAAAATTAACGCATCAAATGAAAGGGTTTATTATGAGGAATACGAATACATATTTTTCATATTTTAAAATTAATTGTTTACAAGATATTAACATAAAGATATAAAAAAATTCCCATTTCTCGCTTTATTTCCGAAACCATAATACCTAAAATTTTGAAAATAATTAGGGGTACTAGTGCTCACTTGAAATTTATAAGAAAAATTATTAGAAAACCCCATAGTAATTTTAGGGACAAATTATACAATTTTCAAACGCATCATATCAGATAAAAGGCTCATTATGTGAATTACAAATATATCATATTTTTAAATAATTTGTTTAAAAGATATTAACAAAAGTATTAAACATCGACTTAATTACCACTTTAGAAACTACACTATTTAAATTTTGAAATATATATTTTATTTATATTTTTAAATAATTTGAATAATATATTTAATAAATTATAATTTAAAACTTGACCGATTTTGCCCTTTATCTTCCAATCTACAGAGCCTCAAAATTCAGACAGTAGAGTATAAAAGGCTTCCCTGAATGTTTATTACTAAAATAAAACTCTAATGTTAATTTTTGGGGGCCAAATTAGAAAATTAAATACATATGTATTCTTATAAAAATCAAGCGAATCCTGAAGCAGATAAAATAAAAAGTCTGGAAAATGAAAGTGTATATTTTTTATATATTTAAAACGCTTCCTTTAAAAGATATTAGGGTAAATATAAGAAAATGCACTCATTCCCTGCTTGTCTGAAACTGGAATATTAGAATCTCGAAGGTGGTACGGAACCCTTAGTATGCGAGTGCAACTCGCACTTGACCAAATTATTTTTTTTCCATACTTCGGGTTTCCATAAATCACTTTGCGATTTTAACTTCACGTAATCCTTTACTTCTGATCACCAAATTTGTTATAAACTCCGTGGGTTCAATTAAAATTGTAAAACTAATATTCACTCCCACTTTCTAGAAACTTTTATTTACATCAAAAATTCACAACTGCTGATTCGAATATCTAAATAATAACACGAAATACACTCTTCGCAATAACTAACTAACTGCTGCGATGATGGGCTGCCCCTTTTAAAATCAGCATTGAATTCTCCCGTACAATCCAGTTTCAATTTTACAGTTGTCAAGTTATTTCGAAATAAGTTTTTTTCCCATCCGAACCTTGTAGTTCTTCTTTTTTTCTACCCCAGCGATTGATGTCTCACGGAATAAAACCAGGGACGGACTGGATAGATTTTTATAACAATATGTATGTACAGTGTATATTCATAAATAAAACGATTTCTTTTTATCAATAATTTATAGAGAAAATGTTATTCTAAAACGTAAACGGTATTCCATGTCACTTTTTTAACTGTAGACAAGGTTTGTCATCAAAGAGGACTTTAGAATACAAATTAAAAACCTTCATTTTTGTTAACATCTAAAATTGTTATCAAATAGAAGAAATTAAAATTAAAAACTGCATCTACTTATGCCATTGCACTAAAAATTGTATAATAAGTATTTCTGTAACTTTTCCAACTAATTTTAATTAATTAAAGTTAATTATAATTAAAACCTACGTCCTATTGTGTTATATCGATTAAAACTGTATAACGATTTATTATACGAGTCCGCGGAGGAGCGAGTATTAAATGAATGTCACTATAATTAACAGACGTAAAGAATAATGATACTCTGATCGTCTACAATATAGTGGATCCTCCTAAGTTAGAATGATATACAAATTTTTCTTAATACATATACATATATCTACGAAACAAGTTATTGTATTCAATAGTAAACGAGGATGATCAAGCTAATAAATGAAAGTAAAATACCTTATTTTAGGCAACGTCGAAAAAGTTAATTACATTTGAAAACTGCATCCAATTACGCCATTGCATCACTAAAAATTGTAAAATAAATACATTAAAAAAACAAAAACCGACTTCAAAAGAAAATTAACTAAAAAGTATGAAATAATTTTTGCAATTAAAAACGTTTTCTGGAGTCTGTGCCAATTTGAACAGTGAAGTTATGAAGAACAACTATCAATGTACTTCCCAAAATAGTTTCACTTTAGCTTGGCACCGACTTCATAAAAAGTATTTAATTGTTAAAATTATTTCATGCTTTTTAGTTAATATTTTTTTGAAGTCGGTTTTTATTTTTTTAATGTATTTATAAATAATCCCAACCCAAGTTTGGAACGTAGATATGTCGTTCAAGAAACACGTACCTCCGATTTGAATTTCCCACTTCCGGAAGGAACCAGAAGTGATTATTGCTTTATTTCAAATATTCTCGGCTGAAGATATCATAGTCTTGGTTAAAGTAGTTTTTTTTTAATTAGTATATAAAGCTGTCTTATTAGGGTCTTCTTCCTAAGGTACTTCAGAAGACTAAAAATGCATTTTATCAAAATAAATTCTACAAAAGATGTCTATTTTTCAACGTAAAATCCGAATCCGCTATAAAAATATGTATGTTCCATGAGAAAAAATCAATAGGTGTGTTTAAGCCATTTCCAATTTAATCCGGAAGTTTATTTTGCATCCAATCGATAGAGGATACAAAGCCAGGACCGGATTTACATAAGGGCACTTTGGGCACGCGCAGGTCCTCCACCAACTGTGGACTAAAATTTAAAAAATATTTTAAGAAAAAAATCGAGCAAAAATTGTAAATGAAAGCCAAATTCCAAAAAAAGTTTACAATCAAAAAATTGTTTATATTGTATAAATATTGATTTCGAAAAAATTGAGGCGTTCTGAAGCGTATATACAAATTATATTTTTAATATATGAGCAACCCTAAGTCTGCAATATAAAGATGAGATGCAGATAAAATGAGCAGGTAATAGTAGATAAGACCGAGTAAAATACCTATTTTAAGCCAAGGGGAAGGACTACTGAAGCAAAACTAAGCAATTTTCAAAATCATTTTTCTGGAAAAGTTTATACCCGATTTATTTGAAAATTTGTATACGTGATTTTTAAAATTGTATTTTTTTTCACTTCAAATTATTTGATTGCTTTATATATATATATATATATATATATATATATATATATATATATATATATATTTCGCTTAACTTTATTTGTTTTAACTTATTTTATATAAGTATGTAAAAATCCTTTTGAATGACATGTTTTATTAAAAATAATAAATGTAAAATACAAATTTGCCTGTCAATGTTGAATTCCTTAAGTAAGCCCCGACTAGTTTTGTGCCCAGGGGGCCCCACCAACTTAAATCCAGCACTGCTTTTAGCCACAGAAAAGTTGTCAGTTTTTTGAAAAAATAGATTAGTGACGTCTTAACGCAGGTGTAAGGGTGGTCTTGAACACTCGGTACATACTTAGGTTAAACTGCATCAACTGCTACAACTTGTGAACACCATTTTTGTTTTAGTTCAGTAACGTAGTTATATATTTCTACATTCTACTATTTAAATAATTAAATAATTTTCACAATAACCACAATATTCACTTTTGTCTATCCTAGCCGCTTGCTATGAATAACTTTACTTTGATTTCATTTAAATTGTTCATTATACCGGATGATTTTAAATTTAACTGTTTTCATTTCAATCTTTAATATTGTAATCCAGAATCTTATTTTCGGTTTATAAAATAAAAAATAAATATTCTATAGCTTGACTTATTTACTATTTACGGATATTCTAATCTATTCAACTTGGTATATGCCATTACAAATTCCCCTAACTTAAAATTAAACAATTTTCATAAACTCTCTTTTAATTTCTGAAAAAAATGGATTTTAAGGTTATTCTAACTATTCATACAAACTATTTACATGAGATACCCCTTTTTCTTATCACTATCTATTTCCTTCAAAATATAACTATTTATTCCCCCTACATTGTCAATTATATAGGAACCTTCATATGAAAAATTTTTAATCATTTCTTATTCTCTTTCGCTTCTTTTCTTCATTAGATATATCTTGTCCTCATTTTATTTTCGCAAATTCCGTAATTTATTTATATTTTTAATTTTGCCATTTACGCATCTTATTGTGATTAATATTTAAATTCTTTATACATATTTCTTCTACTTCTGCATATTTATTTATATAATTCATATCTTTTAGCTGCACCATTTCATCATTTTCTTTATAATAGCATTTTATTTCCGCATTTATTTCTGCTTTTATATTTATTTATCTCACACCTTTCTTATTTCATCCTCCACAATAAATCCCCTGAATGTTCCCCTGATGTCCAATATAATATCTCAAAAATTCAATCCAGTTCTTCTTTTCAAAATCAACTTCTACTTAACTTATCCATACGTTATTTGCTAATAATTATTTTACTTGTAAACCAGTCTATTATCTTCCTCTTCTAAAAATCTGTATATAGGGTGTTTCTAAAATAGGGTTCCAGATTTCTGCTGTGAATAGAACTGATTAAAATAAGCCAAAAGTCCCTATTAGCATGTCTCCGAAACCGCACCCTTAAGGAGTTATATGTCCTTAAAAGGGCTCAAACAAAATTGGCAAGTCGACAGTTCAATTCAAAACTGGTTTATTTCAAAAAGGTCGAAAATAAATAGAAAAAAATGTATAGGCCTTACATAACTTTTTACGTTAAATAGCATGTGTTTTTCGACATGCAAATCATAAGCGTTTTTATTTAATTTTTTATTTACAATTTTCTCTACAT
Source organism: Octodonta nipae (assembly GCA_034190945.1). Taxonomy (NCBI): domain Eukaryota; kingdom Metazoa; phylum Arthropoda; class Insecta; order Coleoptera; family Chrysomelidae; genus Octodonta; species Octodonta nipae. The sequence continues at coordinate 56,968,526 of CM067219.1, forward strand.
ATTTATAAAATCATTTATCATGTCCATCATTTTAATTAATTCTTCGTTATTTTTATCCATCATTTCGTTAATTTTATCCATCTTTTAATTTAGTATTTCCTTATTCTTATTCATATTTTCAGACATATTTTTCATCATATTCATCATATTTTCCATAAATTCCTGACAATCATCATTTTTCCTCTGTTGTACTTTGTGTTGTATTATTTCTTCACCCTGTATATCCTCTTCAATATTCTCCAATTCTTCTACCATGATTTCCTGCTCACCCTGTATTCTCTCCTCCATACATATTGACTCACCCTGTATTCTCTCTTCCATACTTGTTGGCTCATTCTATATTCTATCTTCCATAAGTAACGGCTCTTTCTTTTCTTCCATGCCATAATAGATCTCTTCATCATCTTAATTTATAAGCTTCATTTGCACCTTCTTCCACCCCAAACTTCTTCTACCTGCCATCTTCTGCCTGTTATACAATAGCCTTACTTTCAGATAACAATTATGATAAAATTATCATACCTTTTGATCCTCAAACGCCCACGCTTTGAAATGCCCTAAGTTGCGGTGACAATGTTTATACTTATTTTGGTATTTTTTTACTTTTTAATTTTTTTTAATTTATATTAGAGAATTTATTAAATAATATTTAAAATTTTGTTTCTTTACTATTATTATCACTTTTTTTGTTTTCTCAGGGCTTGAGTCCTGGGGTTAATGTATCTATCTAATTCAACTATTGTTTCATTTATATAATTTTATTTTATTAATTTATTTTATGAAATTTAATTTCTTCAACTTATTAATGTGATCTTATTTAATGTCACTTTATTGACTTGATATTAGTTGCAAAATAACGGTGTTAATTTATATTTACTAAAGAAGTTATTAATAATATTTTTTACGTGCCCATTATACCAGCACATAGTATTATCAGCTTGAATCTTTAAATTGTTCTGAATTGGGAAATTGGAAATAAAGCCATTGTTATTATTATTAGCATCTACTGTATTCAAACATGGTAATACACTAAAAAAATATTGTGCCAAATATTTATAATATTTGAAATATAGATATTATAATCCAGAGAAAAATAAACACATATGCCGGAAGGCAAACAATTGAAAATATTAATATTAACTTGTTACAATAAACAAAAATGTCGTTAAAATACTGCTAGTGGGGGACGAATATATTTCTCATAAACTTCTTTTACACCTTGATAATTTCGTGGTTGGGCCTGCATCGACAATGTTTCATTGATATTCAAATACTCCAGGGTGGACTGACTAGCTCTCTGCCATGTAATCCGTCCCAGATTTGCATCAGCAGTTGGAGTTGGATTACTGAAAAAATTCCACAATACAAATAATATTGACTAAAATATGATTCAAAATTACATTAAAGTGGCTTCGGCAGAATAGCTTAGTAACTAATTTAAATTAATTTTGTAGTATGATTAACCCCATTATGCTCCCCTTTAAATAATTTTCATTTAATTTTGAATAATAACTCTGGTTAAGTACTTACAGCGTTTTCACAAAGTTTGTTAATAACGTCAGCAAACGAGTGGAAGCTAATCTATCTCTTACTAATGTTAACGGCATACCCAAATCCCATGTATAATACAGTTCTTCGGCGTGTCCAACGAATTCTGCTCCTGTGAATTCCATATTCGCATTTTATTATAGATTAAAGTACAAATATAATGTCACAAATATAATATGAATAAATGTGAGTTTGAATCTAGCAGAAAGATTTCACGGCTCAATGCGTTCTCGTATATTATGGTAGTGTAATACTAATAATAATAGGCTGAAGCTTTGTGCACTTTTCATCTAATATTATTCAACAAGCAATCTATATATATATATATATATATATATATATATATATATATATATATATATGTTTTAGGTGGTTTCCGGGAGTTCATCCGCGTAGTTGATAACTGATCCCTGCCGAGATCGATGGTAAAATGACGACGTTTCGGCAGAGTCACATCTGCCCTCTTCAGGTCGGTTCGCATAATTCTCGTAGCCTTCTGCTTTCGATTCTAGTTACTCGAATACTGTATAACATATGGGGGTATTATTGCATCCACGCTAAACCTGCCAGATGGTGGTAGAAAACCATTATCTGACAGACTGGATTGTTAATTAATATTAAATTATACTAATTTTTCTTCAAGATTTATCAATCCATTGAACTCAAAACAATATATTGTTTCTAGTCGAGAACCTTCATCAGTTGCGCTCTACTCAACTGATTGAAATCTCGAATAATTATTATATATTTAGTAAATATAACTGAAGTGCGCGATAAAATAATATTAATTGAAATGTGCACACATCTTTTGTTTTACTCTTTAGTCTAACTGCCGCCGAGCTGACCTACTATAATAACTTTAGAGTCATCTCGCAAGAGTTTGGACCCGTCAGAACGATTTTTTTTGCTTTTCGTAGTTAAAAAGGTGTAATTTAAAACATGTTTAGAAATTACCTTTGTAGAAGCACATTAATTTTCATAACTATTTTGAAAAATTTGAGACCCAGTTCATGGTTCTCTTTATTAATTACTATTAACAGTTTGAGTGCGGTAGGGGTTAAAGCATATCTGACCCAAAATGCGGGGAAATTTTCCTTTATTAATTATTTCTTTTTTAACCGACTTCCGAAAAGGAGGAGGTTATCAATTCGTCGCGTATTTTTTTTTGTATGTATGTTACCTGATTTCTTCTCCTGTGGTGAACCGTTTTGGATGAATATGGTCTTGTTTAATAGAGTATATATCCGGATTGGTGAAACTTCAAATCTTGGAAAAGAATTCTATTGGTAAAGCGATGAAATTTGTGAATGAACACATGTGTGCATGGAAATCGACTAATGTAGGCGTAACGAACAACTGAAATAGGTTTGTACCTGTTTTCCAGCGGTGGGGTACATTCTAGAGAAAAAGGGCCTGGTCGACGCATAGTCGACGGCAGGACCCGAGTACAACCGAGGTTTGTCGACATCCGCACTCAAACTGTTAAATACAATGTTCACAAATTTTCAGCCTTGTATCTTACATGTTAGTCAAACGGCCATCCAGCTCTGAAACGAAGTATTACAGATCTTGATCCAGAGGCAGATCCAGAGAGGGACGAAGGAGGTTTACACCCCCCCCCCCACAAGAGCCTCAAAATGTCAGTGAATTCTACAGTATATCGAGAAAAAAATTTGCATCCACGAGTATAAAATAAATTAATTTATGTGGGTTTAAATAGCATATGACTATTTTGAATGCAATAGGACAGAAAATGCAATGTATCCAACACCATAGAGAAGTTCCCTCCTACTTATAAAATCTCTTTATTCAGTAATAAAATACCAGTTTACAAGATATTTCAGCCAAGTTGTTTCCCCGGCTGTTAGAGTTGCATATTATTAGAGCACCCAGTATAACTGGGGCATAGGGTCACCTAACTAAGTCATAATTACCTTAAAATTAAATCTATAGTTATAGTATATAAAATAGTTAAAAGAGATAGAGTTAAAGATACGAACAGAAATAACCGATTAAAAGTCCTATAAAAAAACAACAACAGTATTAGCCAAAATTAGGTATATACATTTAAACAATTAAATAAAATGGAAAAGCTGTGGAGCCTTTGGTGTGTCACAAATGTAAAAACACAGTTTTGCACCCTAACACCAAACCTTATAGTTTTATTATTTAATTGTAGCACCGAAGTAGAGTATGAATATGGGAGAACAATAGTGGCGAGATAATAAAGGACGAGAAAAAAAAACGGTGGCTTATGTCTGGAAGTTTAGAAACAAGGTTTAGAGTACAATTTCGCCAAACCGCTCGATTAAAGAAGGAATGTGAAAATAGAGAACCGACGATGGCGCTGTTGCTAATTGCTTTTTGATTAATTTCGTATGGGAACATCCCCTCTGACGAATGTGATCGCCCACACTGAAGCTATTCTCTGGATCCTGCCTTGAATAGGTGATTTGTTTAACACATATCTCCTGCAATTGATACGATACCGTTGCCATTCCTAAATTACATTTTAGGAAATTTACAATTTAGTAGTTTTATCTTTATTCTTCGTCATGTATTCAATTATGAAGTAATGAGAACAGTATAATATAAACTTTACTAGACGGCATAACTTAAAATTATTTTTTTAAGGGAAATTGGTGAATAATGGTTTTCAATTTATTTACTTTACCTAACTATTGTACCTACCTGCAATAGTAATGTTTTTACTATTAATATATGTACGAGCTGTTCCAGGGTAAGAAAACTGGTATATATAAGTTGGAACTAAATGATTTATAGTTATCTCAGCTTGTTTTGAGATTCCTGATATAAAATTCAAATCGCTGAGAACCTAAAACCAAATATGAAGTCTTTAATTAATAAAAAATAGGACAGTTTTATTATTAAAACATAAATAATAGTACTATTGTAGGCTCGTTATCTAAATTTCAGTTTTAACCTTGGGTTCTAACAAATGTTGATTAGTGAGTTATTGTTAAATCTCAGATGAATCCGAAAATTTTTGGAAAATGTAGATATAGTATTTTCAAGGCCTGCTTTGATTCGAAGTTCTCGTTATTCAGTTTCCATTTATAAATTCTTCTTAATACTTTTGTCAATAATATGCACATCTGCCCTCTTCAGGTCGGTTCGCATAATTCTCGTAGCCTTCTGCTTTCGCTTCTAGTTACTCGAATACTGATATTTTCAGGAGCGCGCACGGTGTTATATAGTCGCGGCTCGGCGCCTATTGGTTGGGACCGTGAACGGCTGGGTGTGATTGGCCCTGGGGGCTCAGTGGGCACGCCTCCCGCCTGCTGATTTGTTGATTGTTGATTTCATTGCGTGCGTTTAGACTGTGAGGCCTCTTCGCTATTCTATTCGGTGTGACGTCGTGGTGGCGTGTTCCGCAATGGATGTTGTTTTGTCATGCTTTCTTATGGCGTGATGAACACCACATCACGTCTAACTTGAATTCTTATGTTAGTTTGCCCCACATAGGTTTTATGATAGTCTGCACATGGAATCTCATACACTCCCTGTTGTTCTAAAGGGATCCTCGTCTTCGGAGTCCTCAACACCGTGCTTATTTTTCTGTCTGTATTGAAAATAGTATCGATATTGTGTCTCCGTAGAATTCTTGTAATACTGTCCGTTATACCCTTGACATACGGTAAATAAGCATTGGTTATTGGTGTCTCATGCTCCTCGTCTGTTCGTCTCGGTTTTGACTTTAGGGCTCTTTGAATATTTCGGTCTGTAAATCCGTTTTGTCTCAGAGCTGTTTTTAAACTGTCCATTTCCTATTTGATGTTGTCCTGGTCAGCTAGTCTTTGTGATCTGGTTACTAAAGTTTTGACGACGGCTTGTAGTTGGGCTGGGTGGTGATGAGAATTAGCATGAAGGTATCTGTTGGTGTGAGTTGCTTTCCTATATACAGTATGGCCAAGGATTCCATCTTCCTTCCTATTTATGAGGACATCAAGGAATGGCAGTTGATTATTGGTTTCAACCTCCATGGTGAATTTTATTTTGTGATGGATGCCATTAAGGTGGTCTAAAAATGTGTTGAGGTGTTCCCTCCCATGAGGCCAAATCACAAAAGTATCATCCACATATCGCAACCATAAACTGGGTTTGAGAGTTGCTGTTCTTAGTGCCAACTCCTCAAAGTTCTCCATTTTTCTATTATGATATCCAAGGCTTCGTTGATAGGGATGTTGGTGAAAAGGGACACTACGTCAAAACTGACAATAAGACACTCAGGTTGTAAAACTGTTTTTCCAAGTATTTCGATGAAATGTGTCGAATTTTTGACATATGAGTCTGCCCCCTCTGCAAACGGTTGAAGTTGTTGGGCTAGGTATTTGGCTAGCTGTTGTGTTGGGGATCCAATTGAACTTACTATTGGCCTCAAAGGTGCACCTTCTTTATGTACTTTTGGCAACCCATAGAATTTCGGACATCTCGATGACTTTTCACGCGGAATGAGTTGCAGTTGGAGATTTTTGTCGATCCTACTTGCTTGGATTTTGGCCTTGGTTGTTTTCTCCAGATAAGTTGTTGGGTCAGTAGTAATTTGTTTATATGCTGGATCTTGTAGCAATGTTTGAATTTTGTTTGAATAATCAGCTGTATCTAAAATTACAGTTGCATTTCCTTTATCAGCAGGTAGAATGACAATGTCCTTGTTGAGGCGAAGTTGTTTCAAGGGCTCATTTTCCTCTATAGATAGGTTCCTTTTGGGTGGTTTAGACTTTCTTAGAACATGTGCCACATTTTGTCTAATTATTTCAGCGGTGTTCGCATCTAATTTTGAAACTGCTGTTTCCACGCCACATATTATGCTCTCTGTTGGTATGTGAGAGGGAGCAATAGCTTAATTGAATCCCTTAGCCAACACGCCAATCGAGGTAGAGTTCAATTGGACCGAAGATAAGTTATAAACGGTTCTATCCGTTTCGAATTGCCTTGAGGTTAGACTGTGACCATTATTTTCCGAGAAAAAATCGTTTTTGGGCTTCTGTTGGAGCTTCAATTTGTTAAATTTTGTCTGTTGTTGCATTGTTGTCAACTCTGCATTCGTTTCGGTCCTAAATTCACTAATTTCATCGAATTTATCCCATATTATCGGGTGGAGTGTATTGCTTATCTGTAGGTGGATATCTAAGAGTTTAGTATTAAGAACATCCAAATCTCTTCTGACATCACGTATGGCTTCCCTAAGTAGGGCACAATTAGCTTTCCATAAGATATTCTGTGTTTTTCTGTTGTTTTTCCAGAACTTTACCGTGATGTTTTTCGGAATAACTCCTTCATCGCGGCATCGTTGTAAAAAATGTAGATCGCACAAAAGTTTGCTTCTTTTCGCGAGTAATTTCTCAAATGTTTTACACAAATGAAAAGTATTCTCCCCGTAGAGATTCACTATATTTGTTTTTAAGTTTTCGCGGGCACTAAATGTATTAGATGGTTTCCGGGAATTCATCCGCGTAGTTGATAACTGATCCTTGCCGGGATGGGAAAATGACGACGTTTCGGCAGAGTCACATCTGCCCTCTTCAGGTCGGTTCGCATAATTCTCGTAGCCTTCTGCTTTCGCTTCTAGTTACTCGAATACTGATATTTTCAGGAGCGCGCACGGTGTTATATAGTCCCGGCTCGGCGCCTATTGGTTGGCACCGTGAACGGCTGCGTGTGATTGGCCCTGGGCGCTTAGTGGGCACGCCTCCCTCCTGCTGATTTGTTATTTACGGTTGAGTTGTTATTGGACGGGTCCGGGCCGGTACGGTGTTTAAAAGAATTTTCCAACAATTCGATACGTTCTGGATTTCATTGCGTGCGTTTAGACTGTGAGGCCTCTTCGATATGTCAATTGCCTCTCTTAAGAGTCTTGATTTTGGGTGTTCTATATTTGCCAGTACTCTGGTGTTCTCAAAGTCTATTCGGTGTGACGTCGAGGTAGCGTGTTCCGCAATGGATGTTGTTTTTTCCTGCTTTCTTATAGCATTCTGGTGTTCATCACGTCTAGCTTGAATTCTTCTGTTAGTTTGCCCCACATAGGTTTCATGACAGTCTGCACATGGAATCTCGTACACTCCCTGTTGTTCTAAAGGGATCCTCGTCTTCGGAGTCCTCAACACCGTGCTTATTTTTCTGTCTGTATTGAAAATAGTATCGATATTGTGTCTCCGTAGAATTCTTGCAATACTGTCCGTGGTACTCTTGACATACGGTAAATAAGCCTTGGTTATTGGTGTCTCATGCTCCTCGTCTGTTCGTCTCGGTTTTGAATTTAGGGTTCTTTGAATGTTTCGGTCTGTAAATCCGTTTTGTCTCAGAGCTGTTTTTAAACTGTCCATTTCCTGTTTGATGTTGTCCTGGTCAGCTAGTCTTTGTGATCTGGTTACTAAAGTTTTGACGACGGCTTGTAGTTGGGCTGGGTGGTGATGAGAATTAGCATGAAGGTATCTGTTGGTGTGAGTTGCTTTCCTATATACTGTATGGCCAAGGATTCCATCTTCCTTCCTATTTATGAGAACATCAAGGAATGGCAGTTGATTATTGGTTTCAACCTCCATGGTGAATTTTATTTTGTGATGGATGTCATTAAGGTAGTCTAAAAATGTGTTGAGGTGTTCCCTCCCATGAAGCCAAATCACAAAAGTATCATCCACATATCGCAACCATAAACTGGGTTTGAGAGTTGCTGTTCTTAGTGCCAACTCCTCAAAGTTCTCCATAAAAAGGTACGCTATAACTGGTGAGAGTCGCGATCCCATTGGAGCTCCTTCCACTTGTTTGTATCGTTGGTTCTCGTAAACAAAATAGGTGTTCATCAGGCAGTGCCTTGTTAAGTTTACAAGGTGTTGAGATGGTTTGTATTTTTCTATTATGATATCCAAGGCTTCGTCGATAGGGATGTTGGTGAAAAGGGACACTACGTCAAAACTGACAAGAAGAAACTCAGGTTGTAAAATCGTTTTTCCAAGTATTTCGATGAAATGTGTCGAATTTTTGACATATGAGTCTGCCCGCTCTGCAAACGGTTGAAGTTGTTGGGCTAGGTATTTGGCTAGCTGTTGTGTTGGGGATCCAATTGAACTTACTATTGGCCTCAAAGGTGCACCTTCTTTATGTACTTTTGGCAACCCATAGAATTTCGGACATCTCGATGACTTTTCACGCGGAATGAGTTGCAGTTGGAGATTTTTGTCGATCCTACTTGCTTGGATTTTGGCCTTGGTTGTTTTCTCCAGATAAGTTGTTGGGTCAGTAGTAATTTGTTTATATGCTGGATCTTGTAGCAATGTTTGAATTTTGTTTGAATAATCAGCTGTATCTAAAATTACAGTTGCATTTCCTTTATCAGCAGGTAGAATGACAATGTCCTTGTTGAGGCGAAGTTGTTTCAAGGCCTCATTTTCCTCTATAGATAGGTTCCTTTTGGGTGGTTTAGACTTTCTTAGAACATGTGACACATTTTGTCTAATTATTTCAGCGGTGTTCGCATCTAATTTTGAAACTGCTGTTTCCACGCCACATATTATGCTCTCTGTTGGTATGTGAGAGGGAGCAATAGCGTAATTGAATCCCTTAGCCAACACGCCAACGAGGTAGAGTTCAATTGGACCGAAGATAAGTTATAAACGGTTCTATCCGTTTCGAATTGCCTTGAGGTTAGACTGTGACCATTATTTTCCGAGAAAAAATCGTTTTTGGGCTTCTGTTGGAGCTTCAATTTGATAAATTTTGTCTGCTGTTGCATTGTTGTCAACTCTGTTTCGGCCCTAAATTCGCTAATTTCATCGAATTTATCCCATATTATCGGGTGGAGTGTATTGCTTATCTGTAGGTGGATATCTAAGAGTTTAGTATTAAGAACATCCAAATCTCTTCTGACATCACGTATGGCTTCCCTAAGTAGGGCACAACTAGCTTTTCATAAGATATTCTGTGTTTTTCTGTTGTTCTTCCAGAACTTTACCGTCATGTTTTTCGGAATAACTCCTTCATCGCGGCATCGTTGTAAAAAATGTAGATCACACAAAAGTTTGCTTCTTTTCGCGCGTAATTTCTCAAATGTTTTACACAAATGAAAAGTATTCTCCCCGTAGAGATTCACTATATTTGTTTTTAATTTTTCGCGGGCACTAAATGTATTAAATGGTTTCCGGGAATTCATCCGCGTAGTTGATAACTGATCTCTGCCGGGATCGATGGTAAAATGACGACGTTTCGGCAGAGTCACATCTGCCCTCTTCAGGTCGGTTCGCATAATTCTCGTAGCCTTCTGCTTTCGCTTCTAGTTACTCGATACTATTTTCATTACAGACAGAAAAATAAACACGATGTTGAGGACTCCGAAGACGAGGATCCCTTTAGAACAACAGGGAGTGTACGAGATTCCATGTGCAGACTGTCATAAAACCTATGTGGGGCAAACTAACAGAAGAATTCGAGCTAGACGTGATGAACACCAGAATGCTAAAAGAAAGCAGGAAAAAACAACATCCATTGCGGAACACGCCACCACGACATCACACCGAATAGACTTTGAGAACACCAGAGGCAAATATAGAACACCCGAAATCAAGACTCGTAAGACAGGCAATTGAAATAAAGAAGAGGCCTCACAGTCTAAACGCACGCAATGAAATCCAGAACTTGTCGAATTGTTGGAAAATTATATTAAACACCGTACCGGCCCGGACCCGTAATATAACAACTCAAACGGAAATAACAAATCAGCAGGCGGGAGGCGTGCCCACTGAGCGCCCAGGGCCAATCACACGCAGCCGTTCACGGTGCCAAACAATAGGCGCCGAGTAGCGACTATATAACACCGTGCGCGCTCCTGAAAATATCAGTATTCGAGTAACTAGAAGCGAAAGCAGAAGGCTACGAGAATTATGCGAACCGACCTGAAGAGGGCAAATGTGACTCTGCCGAAACGTCGTCATTTTACCATCGATCCCGGCAGGGATCAGTTATCAACTACGCGGATGAATTCCCGGAAACCATCTAATAGAGATTTGGATGTTCTTAATACTAAACTCTTAGATATCCACCTACAGGTAAGCAATACACTCCACCCGATTATATGGGATAAATTCGATGAAATTAGCGAATTTAGGGCCGAAACGAATGCAGAGTTGACAACAATGCAACAACAGACAAAATTTAACAAATTGAAGCTCCAACAGAAGCCCAAAAACGATTTTTTCTCGGAAAATAATGGTCACAGTCTAATCTCAAGGCAATTCGAAACGGATAGAACCGTTTATAACTTATCTTCGGTCCAATTGAACTCTACCTCGATTGGCGTGTTGGCTAAGGGATTCAATTACGCTATTGCTCCCTCTCACATACCAACAGAGAGCATAATATGTGGCGTGGAAACAGCAGTTTCAAAATTAGATGCGAACACCGCTGAAATAATTAGACAAAATATGTCACATGTTCTAAGAAAGTGTAAACCACCCAAAAGGAACCTATCTAAAGAGGAAAATGAGGCCTTGAAACAACTTCGCCTCAACAAGGACATTGTCATTCTACCTGCTGATAAAGGAAATGCAACTGTAATTTTAGATACAGCTGATTATTCAAACAAAATTCAAACATTGCTACAAGATCCAGCATATAAACAAATTGCTACTGACCCAACAACTTATCTGGAGAAAACAACCAAGGCCAAAATCCAAGCAAGTAGGATCGACAAAAATCTCCAACTGCAACTCATTCCGCGTGAAAAGTCATCGAGATGTCCGAAATTCTATGGGTTGCCAAAAGTACATAAAGAAGGTGCACCTTTGAGGCCAATAGTAAGTTCAATTGGATCCCCAACACAACAGCTAGCCAAATACCTAGCCCAACAACTTCAACCGTTTGCATATGTCAAAAATTCGACACATTTCATCGAAATACTTGGAAAAACGATTTTACAACCTGAGTTTCTTCTTGTTAGTTTTGACGTAGTGTCCCTTTTCACCAACATCCCTATCGACGAAGCCTTGGATATCATAATAGAAAAATACAAACCACCTCAACACCTTGTAGGCACTGCCTGATGAACACCTATTTTGTTTACGAGAACCAACGATACAAACAAGTGGAAGGAGCTCCAATGGGATCGCCACTCTCACCAGTTATAGCGAACCTTTTTATGGAGAACTTTGAGGAGTTGGCACTAAGAACAGCAACTCTTAAACCCAGTGTATGGTTGCGATATGTGGATGATACTTTTGTGATTTGGCCTCATGGGAGGGAACATTTTTAGACCACCTTAATGGCATCCATCACAAAATAAAATTCACCATGGAGGTTGAAGCCAATAATCAACTGCCATTCCTTGATGTTCTCATAAATAGGAAGCAAGATGGAACCCTTGGCCATACAGTATATAGGAAAGCAACTCACACCAACAGATACCTTCATGCTAATTCTCATCACCACCCAGCCCAACTACAAGCCGTCGTCAAGACTTTAGTAACCAGATCACAAAGGCTAGCTGACCAGGATAACATCAAACAGGAAATGGACAGTTTAAAAACAGCTCTGAGACAAAACGTATTTACAGACCGAAATATTCAAAGAGCCCTAAATTCAAAACCGAGACGAACAGACGAGGAGCATGAGACACCAATAACCAAGGCTTATTTACCGTATGTCAAGGGTACCACGGACAGTATTGCAAGAATTCTACGGAGACACAATATCGATACTATTTTCAATACAGACAGAAAAATAAGCACGGTGTTGAGGACTCCGAAGGCGAGGATCCCTTTAGAACAACAGGGAGTGTACCAGATTCCATGTGCAGACTGTCATAAAACCTATGTGGGGCAAACTAACAGAAGAATTCAAACTAGACGTGATGAACACCAGAATGCTATAAGAAAGCAGGAAAAAACAACATCCATTGCGGAACACGCCACCACCACGTCACACCGAATAGACTTTGAGAACACCAGAGTACTGGCAAATATAGAACACCCGAAATCAAGACTCGTAGGAGAGGCAATTGAAATAGCGAAGAGGCCTCACAGTCTAAACGCACGCAATGAAATTCAGAACTTATCGAATTGTTGGAAAATTCTATTAAACACCGTACCGGCCCGGACCCGTCCAATAACAACTCAACTGGAAATAACAAATCAGCAGGCGAGAGGCGTGCCGAGTGAGCGCCCAGGGCCAATCACACGCAGCCGTTCACGGTGCCAACCAATAGGCGCCGAGCCGCGACTATATAACACCGTGCGCGCTCCTGAAAATATCAGTATTCGAGTAACTAGAAGCGAAAGCAGAAGGCTACGAGAATTATGCAAACCGACCTAAAACATTTAGTGCCCGCGAGAACTTAAAAACAAATATATATATATATATATATATATATATATATATATATATATATATATATATATATATATATATATATATATATATATATATAAATATTTATCCGGGAATACATCCGTTCGTTATATTGATTCATGTTTGAATCCTGCAGACGTTTCGCCAAGGTTTCACTTGACATCCTCAATGCGTTGTTACGGTGAACTGAGAGGTGATCTCCTTCGGAGGTCGTATCGCGCCTGATTGGTCGGTGTTCACTCCGCCCCTTCGCTGCCTTGTTGGGTGTATTGCTTGTTGATGGGTTTGTATTTTGCGTAGCTAATTGTGTTTTATTTTGATATTTAATAATTGTCTTCCATGTGTTAGAGAGGTGCAGGGCGTCGTCTCTTTTGTTTAGTTGTCCAGTTTTCTCAATTTATTAGTCTGGTTTTGTAGTGAGGAGTTTGTGAGATCTGTTTACAACTATCGAAATTGATTTTATGGTCCGATTGTTGCTGGTGTTGGGACAGGGCCTATGTCGTTTGTTTATTTTTGACAGCTAATTTGTGTTCCTCTAAACGGGCTGAAATTCTCCTGTTCATTTGTCCGACGTATACCTTATCGCACGTTCTGCAAGTTATACTATATACCCCTTGGTTTTCAAGTTTAGGATTTCCTAAACTTGTGCCTATAGTCTGGTGCGGTTTGTATGCTGTCGCTATGTCATGCCTTCGAAGAATTCGGCCAATTCTGTCCGCTGTCCCATTGATGTACTATGGTAACACTACTTTTGGTTTTTCGGTGAGGTCATCTTTTGGTTTTGGCTCATGGTCTTGTTGTGCTATTGGTTTTTTGATAGTGTGGTTTGTGTATACGTTTTGTCGTAGAGCGGTAGTTATCTGTTTTAATTCGTGTGTTTTGCTGTTGTCGTCTGTCAGTCGTATGGATCTGGAAATTAGCGTGTTGGCAACTCCCTGTATTTGAGATGGGTGGTGATGAGATTTGTAGTTTAAATATCTGTTCGTGTGTCGGCTTTCTATATAAGGTGTGGTCGAAATGCCCATTTTGGGTGATTTTTCTTACGAGAATATTGAGCAAAGGCAGCTGGTTGTTTTCTTCAAGTTCTAATGTTTACCGAAAGGCCACATGACAAATACGTCATCGACGTATCTTAGCCATAACTTTGGTTTCAGGTTTGCTGTTTGTAGTGCCTTTTTCTCGAAATAGGTCATAAAGAGATTTGCCACAGCTGGTGATAGTGGGGACCCCATTGCGCCTCCATCGGTTTGTTTATATATGCGGTTGTCATACATAAAATAGGCACTTTTTAGGCAGTATCGTGACACATCTATTACGAATTGTGGGAGGTATTCATTTTCAGATATTTGGGATGGATAATTTTTTTGATTGGTAGTGGGCAGATTGGTACTGCAAAATCTGTATTTGTATTCATATATATCCAGGATATATAAAAATATATAAATATGAAATATATTCTAATGAAAAATATGATTAATTGGTTAAAATTTAATCTTGAAACCCAATATTCCAAAATTTCGGGGGGGGGGGTGGGTTGAACCATAACAACGCATTGAGAATGCCAAGTGAGACCTTGGCAAAACGTCTGCAGGATTCAAACATGAATCAATATACCGAACGGATGTATTCCCGGATAAATATTTCTTCACATTGTTCCATCCGTGAAAGCCTACGACTAGACATATATATATATATATATGTCGGAGATAACAAAATAGTTGGTTTCTCGAGTGGCGAAGGTCTAAAGACTATATGGTTTATATTATCAGAAACAGGATATTTATGCTTTCGTACTTTTGTTGACGATTGTTACGTTTATTATGTTCTATTAGAAATTTGCCAGCTAAAGATCGTGGGTGATTCATAAATAAATAATCACCCGGCGAGCTGTTGATTATGTGATGGTCTATGAGTCTGGTGTTATTCACGATGTTTTTCAGGAGAATCATATCGAAAAGAAGGAAGTCAGTTCTGTTCGAACTTCGAGCGTGGTAAGATCGTAGAAGGCTATCGTGTAATCGGGATCTCGCCGCGGTTTCGAGTAGAATACCTTGTGTACCAATTTAAATTAATAATATCATATCACTACGCCGATCGAACTTATGTTAGGTGGCACCCAAGATAAATTGATCATCAACATTATCTATTGTTCGTATAGTTTGAAACAGTGGTGGATCATTATGGTGCCTTCGGTGTGATTATTGTTTGTCGAATAAATGTTTAGCCCACATTTATTCCCTTTTGGATCAAACCCGACATATATATATATATATATATATATATATATATATATATATATATATGTGTGTGTGAATTTCGAATATCACTTCTACAAGTTTAAATACAAAGGGGTATATTGTGATACCTCTTTTTAAAGGTATATTTTTTGCCAATCTTTTGTCATTTCATTTTTTTAAATTACATTATTTTTTACAGAGTTATGACATAGGAAAAAAAAGCGAACATGTCCAAAAATGCATGCGAAAATTGTCAAAAACGCAAAAACTGTACACAGTAGTTCTTACCGAAAGTACCATAATAAGAATATTACATTTTGAAGTTTTATTACTAGTAAAAGGGCTAGTGTACTGTAATGATCGATTTTTCTACGATATTGCTTGTTCTACAAAAACGCCTGTTTTCATTTTATGAATATCTAAGCTTTCAAAAGTTATTCATGGAATTTATAATAAAAATCCAACTGGTTTGGCGACAATATTATAGTGTAATTTAGTCAGTTTTATAGATTCCCTCATTTACTCCAAATGTTATAAAACAAAACATCAATTTCTAAAAAATGATCTGTAATTACACAGGCCCCCAAAAATAAAATTATATGCCCATCAACAGAACCATAGTATTCTCATTTCGCGGTGAATGTTATGTCGATTTTCTTTTAGGTGATGAGGATCAAGGTCAATATATATAAAATTTAGGTCAGAGAAGCCGATCGACTAATATTTTTGTAAATATATCCTATGAGTCCAACTTTTTTGCTAGCTGACCTTGAGATGCTCTTGACCTTGAACGATATGAACAAGCCAACTGCAGATTGGCATTCAACAATCTCTAAACTATTAATAGAGGCTTTGATCTCTTACTCATACATTTATTTGTCAATTTGACCTTGAATATTAGGATTCAGCGACTGCATAAGCATATGTTTATACTTTTTTCTTTAGTCTGTGCGTTAATTTCACAATTTGAACTTGAGGCGCTCTTGACCCTGACGTAATACGGTCGAGCTGACCACGGCTTTGAATTCAGCAACCCCAAAAACATGTAGTTTAACTCTTCTCTCCTCTCCTCATCGATTTGATCTTGAAATGGCGTTTATCCTGACGACAGCATTGGAAGGCAAAATTTTCGGGACATAATAATTTTAAAGGCGAATAAAGTCAAATTCAAATATCTATTATATTAGTTTATCTTTGATCTAAGAAAAATGAAAAAATTGCATTAAAATATCTAACGATTGAATTTGCTTTTTAATTTATCCCAGTAATATTTACATAATATACTCTCTTCGAGGTGTCATTCTTTGGTACGCAAATTTATATAATATATCAATTGATTTTATTAACATTAGTCTTTATCGAAAAATCCTGTTGATTTATTTAAATAATAGGAGTAATAAGTTGAAAAATTATGAGAACAATTTTTGAACTCGTTTATGTCCTTAGTATTTGTTTATTTTTGTATTGTTCGTCATATTAATTTGACAGGAGAATGTACAGCATCTGGAAACATGCATTCACGAAATGTTCTAGATGTTTATCCTTATGTAGATATTGCTCTACGTATTTTTTTAAGTATCCCACCAACAAATTGCTCAGAAGAAAGATCTTTTTCTACCACGGGTTGGTCTGGGGGTTCAAACCCCCCTCCCCCAAAAAAAAATATTGGAATTTTTGTTTTCAAGATTCAATTTTAACCAATTAATCATGATTTTCATAATAATAAATTTTATATTCATACAATTTTATATATCCTGGAAAAACAGGAAACAAAATTATGCATTTTGTAGTCCTAATCAGCACATCACCAATCAAAAAAACACACAGACCCCCTGCTGGTTACGGCCTTGAGTTGATGGAGTCGGACTCGGAACACAAGCCTTTGTGCATACGAGTCTATTACAGAAAAAGTGATTCTGCAGTAAGTGATCAGTGTTTATGTAGCATTGAAAATGGAAACGAATGGCAGAAAATATTCTCCCAAGTATGCAAATTCAAAGAACAAATCGTCGGCTATTTGTTGAAGGTAAAAAAATTTTGTTACTAGAAGAGGGGAATCCAAGATAGAAACATTAGCAAGCCCTACAAAGTCCAAAGGTATGGGTTGTAGAAACATAGGTGTTCGAAGTCAGCTAGCTAAAGTTTTTGAAGTGGTTTACAACATTAAACTGGACACTTTTCTCGAAAAAAATAATGTACTAATCCCCTGCCAACACGGTTTTCGTGAAAATGAATCTACATATACTGCTTTATCGGAGTTATGCAATTTTGTATAGATTCATTGAACAATAAAATATTTTATATATCTTGCTTTTTTGATTTATCACATGCATTTGACTCCATAGATCATTAATTGTTACTATATAAACTTAACAGAACAGGCGTCAGAGGCTCAGCAAATGAATGGATTCGATCATACCTTACAAACCGTGACCAAGCTGTTCATACGGGGGTGCCACAAGGCCCAAGATTGGACTGTATTTCTTATATTTATTAATGATATTTCATTATCATATCCCACAACTGATCTGAAAATTCTGTATGCTAATGACACAAAATTTGGTATATTTGAAAAAAGTGATTCTGAACTCGTCAGAAATGCTAATGTAGCCAATCGGGAATTTCATGACTATTGTAATTCACATGGGTTAATGGTAAATGCTAAAAAATCACAAATAATGTCATTCCTACCTAAAAACAATACAAATAATATAGGTTATCCTTGTCAAGTTAAATAATGAATCTATTGAGCAGGCAAATATATGTAACTTCTTAGGAATAATTGTTGATAATAAACTCACTTGAGAAAAACACATTGATTATGTAACGAATAAATTAAGTAAGATGTCTTTCCTGATTAATTAAAATTTACTGTAAGTTTCAATGTTCTTAAATTAGCATATTTCGGACTAGCAGACTCGATTGTGTCATATGGCCTTATATTTTGTCGCTGTTCAGCTCATATTGACAAAGTCTTCTCTACACAAAAAACATCTTAGGATGTATAGCTGGTGTTCCCCCCTTAACTAGTTGCAAGCAATTTTTCACTGAGTTTAATATTCTGAGGGTCCATCATTATATATTTACCTATTAATAATGAATATTAAGAAGAAAGTATCACTTACTAGAAATGATCAAGTACAGAATTATTCAACATATAGCAGCAATGTACTACATCAGCCATTCTCTAAGCTATCAGTTGGGCAAAATTCCCATATCTATAGGGGGAGCATAAGTTTTAATAAATACAGCTAGGGGGAATGAAATAAATACAGTGAAGTTTGGAAAGGAACTCTATACATATCCACAAAAGCATAGTACTCTTATGAGGAATTTTTGAAAGATGCTGGGTGACGCGGGTGGTGATTGTTTGACAATGCAAATAAATCATTTCTATTTGTAAGATTATATGTAATTTTTTTGTAAATACAGTGATTTTAAATGTTGAATAAAGGTCTATTTATTTATTTATTTGCAATGTGTGGTAAAGGCATCATCAGTGCAAATTTCCACGAGAACCGACGTGAAGGAGCACTCAATGACAATAGTGTAAGAGTTGCCATACTTATGACATAACAATTGCTACGGTAAGTGAATTATTTCCCAACAAAGTAATTTCTGCTCGAGATATCAAAATAAGTTAGGTACTTGAAAATTTTGGCAGGACACTTTCTACGAATATTTGTTCTAATCTGAATTCCTAGCATGGACTACTGCTTATGGTAAACGGATTCGTCCATGGGTTTTGTACGATAATTGTATATTTAAAACTTACCCTTACAAAACTTCCTAAATCAGTGCCAAAAGTACGTCTTGTATACAACGCCTTAATTTCTCTACCTGCAGCAGGTTTAGTAAGAATATTTAGGTTGTCGTTTATTAACAAACCGGGACTAAGATCATAAGATTGTGCAAGTAGTCTCAATGATGCAGTGCCTAAAAAAGTAATAAGTGTACTGGCATGGACAATCAAAAAACCTAAACACAATATTACCTGCAATAAATGTAAGAACTTCTTCAGAGTTGTAACCAGTTAAAATTGGAACCTGATTAAAGTTTCCTGCAATAAGTGTCTCATGCATTGCAGCCGTAAGGACTGCTCCAGCGACATTCCTATTTTCAACAATTGGAAGCCAAGGCATCGACAGTCTCCCAGCCTAATGAACATTTTTTGCAATCACTAGCATGCATGGGCGTACCGAGGGGAGGGGCAGCTGTCCTCCCATATATATATATATATATATATATATATATATATATATAGGATGTCCCACCAAGGTGAGCGGTCAACTATAACTCAAAAAATATCGATATTAAACCGGAGCACTTTTATACCGGAAGTAGACCACAACTTTCTTATATCAAATAGAACACACAGTTCTGAAAATATTTTAGTCACATAGAACTTATCGCCTTGCCTACGTTGCCAAATTTTCAGAATTTAGTATCGATTTTTTTGAGTTACACATAACCGTCCACCTTCGTGGGACACCGTGTATATATATATATATATATATATATATATATATATATATATATATGAGTCATAAATTAAAAATATAAAATTGAAAAATTGGTAAATGAACTAAATTCATAAAATCTAAAATTGTAAATATCAAAATAAAAATAAATGTACATAAAAATAGATACATAATTGTAATCGCCACTTAGCACCTTTAGAAAATGTCAAATGAAATTTTGGCGAATTGACAACAGTTTTCTATTCAGAAAACAACAGAAAACCGGAAATGAATATTCAATCAATATAAGTATATTTGGATACAAGCGGTTATTAGAAGAAAAGTCCAATTCACAGGCTACAGTCGAACCAAAAAATTTCCAAATTTTTATGATCATTATTGAGTATGATTGGATTCATATCAAATGTTGGTGGGAATCTAGTCAAACGCCACGCTACAGTCTAACCAAAATTTTCTAAATTTCAGTATGATTGGATTCCTATAGTGTCAGGTGAATTCAAAATATGCTTGTTAACAATCCAATAGCGCTTTTAATTCTGAATGTTCCGAACAAGTTGTGAGACCTTGTTGCCGAATTCCAAATTTGAGATATCAATATACACTGGTTAGTCTAAAACACTATGGCGTTTCACGATATTTGTCAGCTTTAATCTAAGATCTGTAAAAGATAAGACAAGTTGAATATTCACTTATTTGACTGTCTCAGTGGTCTGATTAGCTTTTCAAGTGACCTTGAGTGAAAAATAGTGGGAGCAACCCTGATGACTTGATTTCTCTGAACAAACCAAAACTTTTTAAGAACATTGAAGACCTTCATTTAACGAATGCTGAACTAGATAAAGGTAAAAACCATCAAAAGTATATAAACACAATAAATGTAAACCACGAACGGAATGTGTAATCTTAAATATATTTAGTGAAATACCAAAGTAATTTTAACAGCAACCGAATTACAAAAAGTGAAAGTTCCAAGCGACTAATTCAAGAAACTCAAACAGTAGTGGGAAATCTATAAAAATTAAAAACTTCTATTTTTTTTCAATAAAGCATTTTAAAGAAATTTCGATTAAAACTAATTATAATTTTGACAGAATTTACAAATCAACTTAATTAAAACATTTTAAGGAAAGTACTATGTAGCTTAAATTTTTCACAACTGCAGAACACCCAAGACTCTAATTAATTTCCAGGGCTTGCCAGTTACTATCGTAGGTTTATTTATTATTATTTATCAAAATTTAAAGAATCTTTTATTCTAAGTTAACCCGTAAACTATTGGTGACCCATTTATGACTTTAAGTTCCAGTTGGCAAGCAAGTTCGTTTAACCTGACTGTCGTCCGTAGTAGATCTTAGAAATAGATTATTCTAATGGAAATTCAACTCAAGCCCCGAACACAATTAACCCTGAACCAAATCAAAACGAAGTAACTTTCGAAACTATAAGTATCTGAGTAACTCAAAGTAAAATAATAACAATAAAATACAAAAAAACATAAGCAAAGTTGTCGCCAGTAAAACCATGACCAAACACCACATTTAGTAATACCACTTCCAGACCATCTTGAAATCGTAAATGTGATTTTATTTGCGACAATAGTAGTAGTTAAACAAAGCGGTTTCTGGGGCGGAAGTGGGCATAAAGGTAACCAGTCATCGAGTTCTCGCCGGGAGCTGCTGCCGAACTGTTGGTACTTGTTGTTTGGATGAGAAAAAGAAGACATTGGGGGTGGTCGTAGGGGTGCGCGAAAGACATGTGGGTGTGTCGCAGAGGTGCGCGCCATCTGTTGTTAATAAATGAAAGCCATTGTATTGTGGGTTGCGTGTGTTGCAGAGGTGCGCGCCATCTGTTGTCAATAATTGAAAGCTATTGTATTGTGGGTTGCAGGGTGCACGCCATCTGTTGTTGATTGTGGTGGTTAGAGAAAAAAAAGCTTGGCCGGGTATCGAACGCGGCTTGCCTGATTACAAAGTCAGGTAACCAGCGAGCTGCGCTAATGCGGTTAATCGAGAAATGTTTATTTGAAAAGGTATAGTACATGCCCGTTGCGCGGGCGCGTGTTTTTGGGCGTTGTTCGGTTAGATATTTGTGGGCTGGATGGGGGATATGGTATTTTGTTGTCTGTAAAAAAAATTTAAAATCTTGGTATTTTGTTGTCTGTAAATAAATTTAAAACCTTTTGCTTAAGCCTGCATGCGCGAGAACGTCCACTCCTTCGAGTCTATAGTTTTCGTAAGCGACCGCCTACCTGCGCAAGAACGGCAACTTACGTCGGACGCCGAGCGACTATTGTTTAAATAAATTAGCATATACTATATTATGAATATTCAGAACATCCTTAATACCTAAAACTATTTGTGATCTTGTCTTTTTACAAGTTATAGTAAGGCCGCCATCATCCAACCGCATATTCAGATTCAAAGAAATGATAATTTATAGCTAGTTCAAGTTTGCCTTTAATACCGTCAACGGAAATGGTGACCGCAACGAAAAGACACTGTGATATCATGTTTACGCTAAAGGATTTTTTCTTGTCAAAATAAACACCATCAAATATATCGTTAAAACAAAATACCCGAGATTAATACTATCCAAATGTAATGCTCCCATAATATACTCAATAATGGTCTGTTTTAATATTTTATTTCATACCGAAACACAACCAAATATATATACAAAAATACCTGAGAATACCATCGCAATAGCATTCTCCAATTAATTTACTGTGTGTATATAGAACATTGAAAAATAAATAGCTCCGATTATAAATATATCTGTCTGACCTGAAAGAATTCAACGATGACAATAACAAATATAAGGAAAGTAAACCGCAACTGTAAGATAAAAAAATGTGTTGTCACATTTAGAACAGAAAATGTGATATAAAAATTCAATAATTTGTAAGATATTATCGAAATATACTGGGAATGGACAGCCAGGTTGGTTTAAATAAAAAATATTATTCTGAAGGGTAAAAATAGCTGCAAAGGGCTATTAGAAATAATTGAATGGTTGAAGTAAGGGCGTTGCAAAGGGTACAAATGTTTGAAACCGTTACAAAGGCTAGGGCCATAGAAACGACAGCAACCGTAGAAATGACTGGTGAGTTCAAACAAAGCCACTACAAATGCTAGAAACTGTTGCTACAAATGGTTTGAAACAAAACCGTTGGAAAAAGTAGAGACCAGGAATGTTGGAAATGGGATAGTGGGTTAAAGATATAACTTTTTGTAAGCCAGAGGTAGGAACAAACAAATCTTTTCTAAGAAAGGTACTCAAAGCGTTTGTTTCTAACAACAAAACAGGCACATAAATCTTTTCTAAGACAGGTACTCAAAGCTTATTCAGTGGTACATAAAAACTTTTTTCTAGGTGCACAAAAATTTAGTCATCAAAAAGAAAACATCAGTCGTTTGCTACAACAAACAAATGTTTCTATCACACATAACTTTTTCTAAGACATGCGTCAGTACAAACAAATGTTTTCTAGGTACACAAAATGTATGTTTCTCCCAACGAACTGCTGATATGAGAGTAAAATGAACAAAGTATTTGAAAAATTTCACAGGTGTTTTACCTATATGTCTCTAACAGGACCTTATAAATGCTAGAAAACTGATAGTAGAAACGTTATAACAGAAGCAAGAATGATGGAAATGACTGGTACAGGAACGCTACAAATGTTAGAAATGGGACCTCTGCAAATACTAGAAACGACAGGTACAGGGACGTTACAAATGATAGAAAATATATGAATGCTAAGAACAATCCCGGCGCAAATAACTGCGATAGACTGCTGTATTTAATTAGTATCCGCAATAAGGATGATGAGGTAAGATGTATATGAAGCAACAAGATGTCCAACTGCCTATCGAAAATTTCGACTTTGTTGAAGAATCGTTGTCATCAGCAAGTCGACACGGACAATTGTTACCAAATTCCCTACGAGCAGCAGTCTGCGGACCTAGTGGTTGCGGAAACTTTCAAATTCGGAATGGCTGAAGTCTAGTAGTTAGGTTCTGGCAGGTCGTAAATTTTATTTGAAACGCATTATTTCTAAACATAAATGTCATAGAAATCAACACTGATATATTATAATATATCATAATATATTTTGTTTGAAAATGAATTCTTAAAATAAATTTGATTGTTGTACTATTTTTTATCGATTTAAGTGTTTCAACAGCGTCTTAATATTATAATATTATTAGTATTAGCTTTTATAACTAACCAAAGCAGATAAAAGGAACTTGTGTACGTTTTCAGAGATTTAGAGAAATATGGCAATGTTGCTCCATCACTTTAATCATATGACTAAAATGACGCATTTTCCGAGATCTAGGGAAATATGGAAATCTGGCGTCGCTGGCTCCCCTTACCGGGCTTTCCGTTCATGACGTCATAAGCTGCACTCTCATTGGCTGGTTTATTAGCAGCCACCTGCTAACCATCAGTTTGTTTATCTTATATGCTTATAAAGAACAGATATGCCCTGATTTCAAAGTTTCCAAAGCAGGATTCTGTTTCATATTTGAGGAGTGTCTTTATGCCACTAGATATACTAGAAATGACTGGTGAGTTTAAACAAAGCCGATACAAACGGTTAAAATGACTGGTACAGGAACGTTGCAAATGGCTGATGCCACTAGAAATGGTAGGTTAGTTGGAAACTCTAGAAATGCTAGGAATGATGAAGCAGGGACGTTAGAAATGTTGCACAAGGGTTCGATATTTGGATATGTAATGATGACAAAGAGTTTTTCTAACAAAAAAAACGGTACATATAGCTTTTTCTAAGACAGGTATTCAAAACTTTATCATCAATCGGTTATTAGTTATAAACTTTTTCTAAGAGAAAACAAGAAACATCAGCCGTTTGCTGCTACTCACTATAAATCTTTCTATCACATGTAACTTTTTCTAAGACAGGTACTCAAAACTTTAGCATCAAAACTAATTTCAGTACTTACACATAAACTTTTTTCTAACAGAATACAACCAAGAAAATCAAGTCGTTTGCTGCGTTTTTCAAATGTTTCTACTAATGAATTGTTGATATGAGAGTAAAGTGTACAAAGTACTGTATAACATTTTATTCTTGAACCAGCTGAACCTAAATTAGGTCGATCCGTTAAACAAATATTTACCAAAGAACGCTGTCTTTAAGAGGGAAGCTTAAAAATTATATATCTCATATTATATTGTTGAAATAACTTCGTTGATATTCAAATTCTAAGTTTTAAAAAAAAGTTATGAAAAAACAAGATTTAACAAGATGTCAGAGAGGCTCCTAATGTTATTTCCAGAAGTACGTTGTAGCAAACAACCTCAAAACAGAGATAACAAAACCATCGTCTCATCAAAAGTTTCTCTTAAAAAAATGCAACTCAACAAACAAGGTACTTTAACGCGCATAGGAAACGTAGGAACAATTGGCTTTATATATGAATTACTAAAAATATTTCTTAAAGATAAATATAAAAATATTCTTGACTGCTATTTTCCTTTGAATAATAAACATAAATAAAATATAGAAAAAAGATCGAAGCTCGTACTTACACCCCTGCCAGACGACTAGAAGGCTTTCATGCAGGATTATGGCTTGGTAGCTTTCGACATGTTTAAAGACAAAGCAACGAACCACCACACGCAGCCGAAACTGAGAATTTGTCACTGGAGAACGCTACTAGACCCAGTCACAACCAAAGCAACTCCGGTAGCAGAAAAAGGACAAGTTCAATTCATCATTCCACATGCTTTTAACCCTGCTTTGATATACACAATGAAGATAAAACAGCCAAAGCATTCAAAAGTTTGTAAACGGAGCCACAACAAAATTCATAGCATCAAATTAATATGTTTTCAGATAATTATATGCGTATTAAATAATCTATTGCAAGACTTAATGGTTGAGATTTTTTCATTATTTATCATAGTTGAATATTTAGTTCAAAAGGCAGCCATTCAATATTGCACACAGACAACTACACACCACCGAAAAAGAAAATGATTTAAAAGAAATGTTGTAAAATACTGAGTAGAAATTCTTGTTAAATTGAAATTAATCATTCAAATATTCTAAAAATATACGATGTTTGTGCTTTATTGGATATCTGCATCACTATCAATTATTGCGGTTTTTTAACCTTGAGTGAAGATGTTAGCGACGGTTATAATTTGTCAAAACAGAAGTATCCATTAGAAATGAATTTATTCGTATCTTAGAGTATCAATCAATCATTTGAAATACTGTAAGGGTGTTTGATGTAACAATATTGTTCTTCCAATAACATTTTGTTTTGAATTAAGTTACTGTTGGTGGAAAGAGTTGTCAATCTAAACTATGAAATAAAAGTCTTATGGTTTAAATATTTTTTGTTTTGAATAATGTAGATTTAGAATTGAACATGGAGGGTCTTTCACATTCAAGTGTCGTTTCACCTTGATGGAGTTAAGCTTCATTCAACAGGCCAGAAAATCTTGATCAAGAATGGGTGGACTTCATTGTGCAACAAACAAAAGCCCTTAAACCATGTGTTGGCATGTCATCCTTCAATATCAATGTGAATAACACGAATTTGTTTGTAAGATGTACGAGTGTTAGATAATAGAAAACACATTCCTATGCACGAGTGTATACATAATGAATAACATTTAAGAAAACGTAACCAACCTATTAAACTACACACATACAAATTTAAAACTAGCAACTCACAGGGTTATAATTGTGAACATACTAGAAGCAATATAAGACAAAAGAAAGCTGTAACCAGGCCTCGTGTTATCCGATTACAATTATCGGTCAGCATCGATCTCCATCACAACAAATAACGGAAACATTATCCATAAGTTTATAAGCATATTGTATGAAATTGAAAAGTTTACTCCAGGCACATATGTATTGAATCAAAAATGTGCTATTGAACAGCATTGTCATGAGTATCAATTTCTGTGACGTCATCACTGTCATTGTCTAGTTTATCAGCAGACCACCTGCCATTAGTATATGTAACTAATATGTCTGCTTTTGGATTATAACATAGGAAGCATTTGCCACTTAAGATCAAAGCCATAATTTTCTGAGATCTAAGGAAATATGGTAATCTTTTTTTTTCTGCGGCGTCATTAGTCGGTCATTTTCTCTATATAACAAGAAACATAACCTGTTCAAGGAATATGTTGTCTCATTCTGTCTCACTAAAAAACGTGAAAGAAGAGATCGGTTGTCAAATTACGCTTAAGTATCTCTCATTGCTTTATTCAAACAGACCCCGAGACCTCAATCATTAGGGATGGAATGCGTACTAGGACTCTAACACACCCTAACCTATAATAAGAAACCTTATTCATATAAGGCATACAATATATGGAAAATGTCACTTACTCTCTTTAATGATTGAAGACAATGAGAAATACATACGGCTAAATCATTCTGCACTGATTATAAAAGCTTTCGATTCGGCTTAGTGAAAATATTTCCACTGCACGAACGCCACTCTTTAAAACAATTTAAGTGGGATTGTTCTATTTCCATTTAAATAATAAAAAATTATATAGTTGAGTACTAGTTACGGAGAATATGTCTATAGCATTATAGCAACAGTGTTTCATTTGTAAAATTTTGAATGCAGTAAGATCATTATTCACAATTTGGGTAGTTTGTTGATACCAAACACAAACGTAAATAATTCGCTGGGGTCTGTAATAATTATGAAAAACCTTTTAAATAAGGAATCTGTCAAGGCGTTCGTACTTTAAATGAGTAAACTAATGAAGTCTTTCTATAACGCTTACGGTCACATATGAAACGAAACTAGCTTGGAAACCTGTACAGTGAAAAATAATTTTCTAGACATAAAAATTTTAAAGATTTGTTGTCAAAGGGCTTTGTCCATCTGCCATTTTTCAATCAGTAACTGAAAGCAGCTTCTGTGTACAAAAAAAAATAATTTTCTAGTCATAAAAATGTTGGTGAAAGTTTTTATTAAAATAAAACCTATTTAGAAAATACATGTGTGTTTGTTTCTCACGGAAGTAAAAAACGTGTTGACGACTTTTGGTGTTGTTGTTATCTTGCAAAACTACCATCGGTTCATGCGAATGGAAAAACATGTTGACGCTTTTGGTCGTTGATGATATCTTGAAAAAACTACCAGTGGTTCAAGCATATGAAAAAACATGTTGGTTGTTTCGTGTTATTCTGTGGTTTAAAGTTTTATATAAAAGCATTAGACATTTTTAACAGAAGTTTAATTTCTGTCTAGTGCCAAAAAAAAGCATCAAGTTACGTGTTAGTCGTGTGATAGTTTTTACTGTGTTTCTAAGAAAGGGTAAGTTTATTGTATTTTAATAGTAGTAGTAATTTTCAACAGAATTCAAAAATAAAATCAAATTTCATAGGCTGTAATACCTCTTGTTTCACTGAGCAGTTTTGAAAGCATTAAAAAAAAATCAAATTAATTTGGTCTGAGAGTTGTTTTTATAGAATATTTAAAACAGATTAAAAATTTCTAAGTATGTAATTTTTTACAGACGTTAGCTCGACAGGTCGAAATTTTGAAGCCGCCTGCTCAAGAACACATCTTTTGATCGATATGTAAGTAATATTTTTCCACTTTGAAATTAAAACACGTATGAAACATGATTATTTTTTACAGACCATAGCTCGACAGCTTGAATTTTTACAACTAGGAGAGTAATGCCAGTATAACTTGTTGTATGTTGTTGTAGCAAACTATTGCAATGCTTCTAAAATATTACCTTATTTTCATTATTGTTCACATTGGTGAGACTAAAGTGAATGTTGAAAATTTCCTCAAACAGTATGGGTTTTTGGATGAAACTGAAGGAAATGCTATAACAAACATAGAGCAAGCATTGGTAAAATTTCAAGAACTATACAATTTAAATGTAGATGGACAAGCAAACAATGAGACTTTGACGTTAATGAGGCAACCTCGTTATGGTGTATCTGATATTCCCCTAAACTTTGGTATTTCACCTCAAAAATGGAATAAAAGAACTCTTAAATGGCATTTTAAACTGGCTAATTCGCAAATGAATAATGCTGCTAGAAAGGCCTTTGAAGTGTGGCAAAATGTTACTGATTTACAATTTATTCAATCTAGGATTACACCTGATATTGTTATTTCCATATCAAATGGACAGTCTCAACATACGAATTATAGAAACTGCCAGAATAGAGGCATATGCTCTTCTACATTCGACGGCACAGGAGGGAGTCTCGCACATGGATATTTCCCCAATAATGATGAGTGTCGCGAGATTCATCTTGACGGCAGTGAAAGGTGGTATTTCGGACTCGAAAAAATATCTGAGGTACCAGCAGGACAGACTAGTATGCTTTGGGTCCTTGCACACCGGTTCTTCAATGGCCTTGATGTATCCCTGGTACAATAACTCTGAACTGGATCAAGATGATATCAATGCAATTCAGTATTTGTATGGACCTAAGAAACCATCAACAGCGAGAACTGCAACTACCGGCTCAAGCACAACTAAGATGACTACCTCCTCCTCAAGTACACCCAAGTATGTTCCTTCCAGTAAGACTGCAAGCACTCCTCTAATCATATCAAAGAAGACTACCTCTACAGCAAAAAATAATAGTAAAACTAATAAAATAATAGATTTGTGTAAAATCGATCCTAAATATCTTCAATTCCTTGTGTTTATATATCATCTATAAAGACAGACTTTGGATAATGGATAATGGATATTCAAACAAAGAATTTCACAACAAAGGATATATCATTGAGAAAGTTTTTAAATTTTTTACCTCCTGGTGATTTCGAAATAACATCAATTTATCAACGCCCTTCTGGAGAAATAATTGCAATTATTGATCGAAAAAGACTATTTTATATAGAAGATCGTAATTTTAAATTAATCAAAAGCCTCAATGCTTCTGATCTAAAAATAGCTATTGCTGGAGACGAAATTATTGCTGCTATAAGTACGTACACAGGACAAACTTACTTTTTTCTATCATAAAACACATTTGTGGAGATAGATGAATGTTCTCTGGAGTCTAAAGAATATGGTTACATTAGCAGCAAATTTGCAGGCATTCCTCCAAATATTAGAGGGGTATTCAGATATACTAATGGTTTAATATACTTCTTTCAAGAAAATCGGTACTTCGAATTTAATCAGTTTACCAACTCGTTACATAAGACTGATAAACTGACTTTAGATATTTTCGGCATTGATTGTCCCATCATATCTTTGTATGATCAACTTAAAACTCTATTAAATAAGATTTTAGCTACATATTTAATTGTTATTATTTGAAAATAAAATTATAACATTGTGACATTGTTTTACTATCAAAAAAGGTTTTAGATATGGTACATACTATGATAAACTCGAGACGATGTAGTCAATACTCACACTAGTAATGTGCCTAACCTCATGTAAAAACATTTTCTTACGACTTGTGCCTGGGGGATCCATCAAAGTGATGTACATCTTACCTTACGATAATAGGCGCTAGAGAAGAGACATGGTTGGTAGATAAGTCTTAGACATTTGTTGTTTTTGATGTAAATCGTACAAAAACATCTGAGTGATTTCTATACAGAAGCTGGTAGTTTAGCAAGATAACAACATCACTGCAAATGTCTTACACTCACACAACATTTTTATGTCTAGAAAATTATTTTTTTTTGTACACAGAAGCTGCTTTCAGTTACTGATTGAAAAATGGCAAATGGACAAAGCCCTTTGACAACAAATCTTTAAAATTTTTATGTCTAGAAAATTATTTTTCACTGTACAGGTTTCCAAGCTAGTTTCGTTTCATATGTGACCGTAAGCGTTATAGAAAGACTTCATTAGTTTACTCATTTAAAGTACGAATGCCTTGACAGATTCCTTATTTAAAAGGTTTTTCATAATTATTACAGACCCCAGCGAATTATTTACGTTTGTGTTTGGTATCAACAAACTACCCAAATTGTGTAAAATGATCTTACTGCATTCAAAATTTTACAAATGAAACACTGTTGCTATAATGCTATAGGCATTTTCTCGGTAACTAGTACTCAACTGTATAATTTTTTATTATTTAAATGGAAATAGAAGCCGAATCAAAAGCTTTTATAATCAGTGCAGAATGATTTAGCCTTATGTATTTCTCATTGTCTTCAATCATTAAAGAGAGTAAGTGACATTTTCCATATATTGTATGCCTTATATGAATAAGGTTTCTTATTATAGGTTAGGGTGTGTTAGAGTCCTAGTACGCATTCCATCCCTAATGATTGAGGGTTCGTGGTCTGTTTGAATAAAGCAATGAGAGAGGAATCATTTTGACAGATACTTAAGCGTAATTTGACAACCGATCTCTTCTTTCCCGTTTTTTAGTGAGACAGAGTGAAACAACATATTCCTTGAACAGGTTATGTTTCTTGTTATATAGAGGAAATGACCGACTAATGACGCCGCAGAAAAAAAAAAGATTACCATATTTCCTTAGATCTCAGAAAATTATGGCTTTGATCTTAAGTGGCAAATGCTTCCTACGTTATAATCCAAAAGCAGACATATTAGTTACATATACTAATGGCAGGTGGTCTGCTGATAATCTAGACAATGACAGTGATGACGTCACAGAAATTGATACTCATGACAATGCTGTTCAATAGCACATTTTTGATTCAATACATATGTGCCTGGAGTAAACTTTTCAATTTCATACAATATGCTTATAAACTTATGGATTATGTTTCCGTTATATGTTGTGATGGAGATCGATGCTGACCGATAATTATAATCGGATAACACGAGGCCTGGTTACAGCTTTCTTTTGTCTTATACTGCTTCTAGTATGTTCACAATTATATGCTAGTTTTAAATTTGTATGTGTGTAGTTTAATAGGTTGGTTACGTTTTCTTAAATGTTATTCATTATGTATACACTCGTGCATAGGAATGTGTTTTCTATTATCTAACACTCGTACATCTTACAAACAAATTCGTGTTATTCACATTGATATTGAAGGATGACATGCCAACACATAGTTTAAGGGATTTTGTTTGTTGCACAATGAAGTCCACCCATTCTTGATCAAGATTTTTTGGCCTGTTGAATGAAGCTTAACTCCATCAAGGTGAAACGACACTTGAATGTGAAAGACCCTCCATGTTCAATTCTAAATCTACATGATTCAAAACAAAAAATATTTAAACCATAAGACTTTTATTTCATAGTTTAGATTGACAACTCTTTCCACCAACAGTAATTTAATTCAAAGCAAAATGTTATTGGAAGAACAATATTGTTACATCAAACACCCTTACAGTATTTCAAATGATTGATTGATACTCTAAGATACGAATAAATTCATTTCTAATGGATACTTCTGTTTTGACAAATTATAACCGTCGCTAACATCTTCACTCAAGGTTAAAAAACCGCAATAATTGATAGTGATGCAGATATCCAATAAAGCACAAACATCGTATATTTTTAGAATATTTGAATGATTAATTTCAATTTAACAAGAATTTCTACTCAGTATTTTACAACATTTCTTTTAAATAATTTTCTTTTTCGGTGGTGTGTAGTTGTCTGTATGCAATGTTGAATGGTTGCTTTTTGAACTAAATATTCAGCTATGATAAATAATGAAAAAATCTCAACCATTAAGTCTTGCAATAGATTGAACTTGTCTTTTTTCTGCTACCGGAGTTGCTTTGGTTGTGACTGGGTCTAGTAGCGTTCTCCAGTTTCGGCTGCGTGTGGTGGTTCGTTGCTTTGTCTTTCAACATGTCGAAAGCTAGCAAGCCATAATCCTGCATGAAAGCCTTCTAGTGGTCTGGCAGGGGTATAAGTACGAGCTTCGATCTTTTTTCTATATTTTATTTATGTTTATTATTCAAAGGAAAATAGCTGTCAAGAATATTTTTATATTTATCTTTAAGAAATATTTTTAGTAATTCATAAATAAAGCAAATTGTTCCTACGTTTCATATGCGCGTTAAATTACCTTGTTTGTTGAGTTGCATTTTTTTAAGAGAAACTTTTGATGAGACGATGGTTTTGTTATCTCCTTTTTGAGGTTGTTTGCTACAACGTACTTCTGGAAATAACATTAGGAGCCTCTCTGACATCTTGTTAAATCTTGTTTTTTCATAACTTTTTTTTAAACTTAGAATTTGAATATCAACGTAGTTATTTCAACAATATAATATGAGATATATAATTTTTAAGCTTCCCTCTTAAAGACAGCGTTCTTTGGTAAATATTTGTTTAACGAATCGACCTAATTTAGGTTCAGCTGATTCAAGAATAAAATGTTATACAGTACTTTGTACACTTTACTCTCATATCAACAATTCATTAGTAGAAACATTTGAAAAACCCAGCAAACGACTTGATTTTCTTGGTTGTATTCTGTTAGAAAAAAGTTTATGTGTAAGTACTGAAATTAGTTTTGATGCTAAAGTTTTGAGTACCTGTCTTAGAAAAAGTTACATGTGATAGAAAGATTTATAGTGAGTAGCAGCAAACGGCTGATGTTTCTTGTTTTCTCTTAGAAAAAGTTTATAACTAATAACCGATTGATGATAAAGTTTTGAATACCTGTCTTAGAAAAAGCTATATGTACCGTTTTTTTTTTGTTAGAAAAACTCTTTGTCATCATTACATATCCAAATATCGAACCCTTGTGCAACATTTCTAACGTCCCTGCTTCATCATTCCTAGCATTTCTAGAGTTTCCAACTAACCTACCATTTCTAGTGGCATCAGCCATTTGCAACGTTCCTGTACCAGTCATTTTAACCGTTTGTATCGGCTTTGTTTAAACTCACCAGTCATTTCTAGTATATCTAGTGGCATAAAGATACTCGTCAAATATGAAACGGAATCCTGCTTTGGAAACTTTGAAATCAGGGCATATCTGTTCTTTATAAGCATATAAGATAAACAAACTGATGGTTAGCAGGTGGTCTGCTAATAAACCTGCCAATGAGAGTGCAGCTTATGACGTCATGAACGGAAAGCCCGGTAAGGGGAGCCAGCGACGCCAGATTTCCATATTTCCCTAGATCTCGGAAAATGCGTCATTTTAGTCATATGATTAAAGTGATGGAGCAACATTGCCATATTTCTCTAAATCTCTGAAAACGTACACAAGTTCCTTTTATCTGCTTTGGTTCGTTATAAAAGCTAATACTAATAATATTATAATATTAAGACGCTGTTGAAACACTTAAATCGATAAAAAATAGTACAACAATCAAATTTATTTTAAGAATTCATTTTCAAACAAAATATATTATGATATATTATAATAATCAGTGTTAATTTCTATGACATTTATGTTTAGAAATAATGCGTTTCAAATAAAATTTACGACCTGCCAGAACCTAACTACTAGACTTCAGCCATTCCGAATTTGACAGTTTCCGCAACCACTAGGTCCGCAGACTGACTTTAGATATTTTCGGCATTGATTGTCCCATCATATCTTTGTATGATCAACTTAAAACTCTATTAAATAAGATTTTAGCTACATATTTAATTGTTATTATTTGAAAATAAAATTATAACCTTGTGACATTGTTTTACTATCAAAAAAGGTTTTAGATATGGTACATACTATGATAAACTCGAGACGATGTAGTCAATACTCACACTAGTAATGTGCCTAACCTCATGTAAAAACATTTTCTTACGACTAATATATTATGATATATTATAATAATCAGTGTTAATTTCTATGACATTTATGTTTAGAAATAATGCGTTTCAAATAAAATTTACGACCTGCCAGAACCTAACTACTAGACTTCAGCCATTCCGAATTTGAAAGTTTCCGCAACCACTAGGTCCGCAGACTGCTGCTCGTCGGGAATTTGGTAACAATTGTCCGTGTCGACTTGCTGTTGACAACGATTCTTCAACAAAGTCGAAATTTTCGATAGGCAGTTGGACATCTTGTTGCTTCATATACATCTTACGTCATCATCCTTATTGCGGATACTAATTAAATACAGCAGTCTATCGCAGTTATTTGCGCCGGGATTGTTCTTAGCATTCATATATTTTCTATCATTTGTAACGTCCCTGTACCTGTCGTTTTTAGTATTTGCAGGGGTCCCATTTCTAACATTTGTAGCGTTCCTGTACCAGTCATTTCCATCATTCTTGCTTCTGTTATAACGTTTCTACTATCAGTTTTCTAGCATTTATAAGGTCCTGTTAGAGACATATAGGTAAAAACCTGTGAAATTTTTCAAATACTTTGTTCATTTTACTCTCATATCAACATTTCGTTGGGAGAAACATACATTTTGTGTACCTAGAAAACATTTGTTTGTACTGACGCATGTCTTAGAAAAAGTTATGTGTGATAGAAACATTTGTTTGTTGTAGCAAACGACTGATGTTTTCTTTTTGATGACTAAATTTTTGTGCACCTAGAAAAAAGTTTTTATGTACCACTGAATAAGCTCTGAGTACCTGTCTTAGAAAAGATTTATGTGCTTGTTTTGTTGTTAGAAACAAACGCTTTGAGTACCTAGAAAAGATTTGTTTGTACTGTCCTCTGTCTTAGAAAAAGTTATATGTGATAGAAACATTTGTTTGTAGTAGACTGATGTTTTCTCTTTGATTGCTAAAGTTTTAGAAAAAAGTTTTTATGTACCAGTGAATACGCTTTGAGTACCTGTCTTAGAAAAGATTTGTTTGTTCCTACCTCTGGCTTACAAAAAGTTATATCTTTATACCCACTATCCCATTTCCAACATTCCTGGTCTCTACTTTTTCCAACGGTTTTGTTTCATACCATTTGTAGCAACAGTTTCTAGCATTTGTAGTGGCTTTGTTTGAACTCACCAGTCATTTCTACGGTTGCTGTCGTTTCTATGGCCCTAGCCTTTGTAACGGTTTCAAACATTTGTACCCTTTGCAAACGCCCTTACTTCAACCATTCAATTATTTCTAACAGCCCTTTGCAGCTATTTCTACCCTTCAGAATAATATTTTTTATTTAAACCAACCTGGCTGTCCATTCCCAGTATATTACGATAATTTCTTACAAATTATTGAATTCTTATATCACATTTTCTGTTCGAAATGTGACCACACATTTTTTTATCTTACAGTTGCGGTTTACTTTCCTTATATTTGTTATTGTCATCGTTGAATTCTTTCAGGTCAGACAGATATATTTATAATCGGAGCTATTTATTTTTCAATGTTCTATATACACACAGTAAATTAATTGGAGAATGCTATTGCCATGGTATTCTCAGGTATTTTTGTATATATATTTGGTTGTGTTTCTGTATGAAATAAAATATTAAAACAGACCATTATTGAGTATATTATGGGAGCATTACATTTGGATAGTATTAATCTCGGGTATTTTGTTTTAACGATATATTTGATGGTGTTTATTTTGACAAGAAAAAATCCTTTAGCGTAAACATGATATCACAGTGTCTTTTCGTTGCTGTCACCATTTCCGTTGACGGTATTAAAGGCAAACTTGAACTAGGTATAAATTATCATTTCTTTGAATCTGAATATGCGGTTGGATGATGGCGGCCTTACTATAACTTGTACAAAGACAAGATCACAAATAGTTTTAGGTATTAAGGATGTTCTGAATATTCATAATATACTATATGCTAACTTATTTAAACAATAGTCGCTCGGCGTCCGACGTAAGTTGCCGTTCTTGCGCAGGTAGGCGGTCGCTTACGAAAACTATAGACTCGAAGGAGTGGACGTTCTCGCGCATGCAGGCTTAAGCAAAAGATTTTAAAATTTTTTACAGACAACAAAATACCAAGATTTTAAAATTTTTTTACAGACAACAAAATACCATATCTCCCCATCCAGCCCCCAAATATCTAACCGAACAACGCCCAAAAACACGCGCCCGCGTAACGGGCATGTACTATACCTTTTCAAATAAACATTTCTCGATTAACCGCATTAGCGCAGCTCGCTGGGTACCTGACTTTGTAATCAGGCAAGCCGCGTTCGATACCCGGCCAAGCTTTTTTTTCTCTAACCACCACAACCAACAACAGATGGCGTGCACCATGCAACCCACAATACAATGGCTTTCAATTATTGACAACAGATGGCGCGCACCTCTGCAACACACGCAACCCACAATACAATGGCTTTCATTTATTAACAACAGATGGCGCGCACCTCTGCGACACACCCACATGTCTTTCGCGCACCCCTATGACCACCCCCAATGTCTTCTTCTTCCCAATGTCTTCTTCTTCTTATCCAAACAACAAGTACCAACAGCTCGGCAGCAGCTCCCGGCGAGAACTCGATGACTGATTACCATTATGCCCACTTCCGCCCCAGAAACCGCTTTGTTTAACTACTAATAGTGTTAACAAAGAATACTAACATACAGATGTAGTGCTTTTGAAAAAATTAACCCAAACTTTCTGACATATTAATGTCGCAGTTTCCTACAGCTCTTCATTGTACTTCTCAACTCTAGAAAGTAGCTAATTCAGAACTCAAACCCTTCAAACTGGAATACTTGAACATGGAAGAATCCTCTACTACTGGTCACAAATTGCATCATTACCTCGATAATCTCATTAACGATTCGTAAGCAAAAAATTATCCTGGTTCACGTATTAAATAAGAATGATTATTATTAATATGAAAACTACTGCTATTCATATTTTTATAGTTTTAGAAAATGCAAAAATAATAATTATAAAACTCACTTGTTTAGCAGCACTGACAATACTAGCGGCAGTAGCATTTTGAAGTACTCGCAATAATTCACTTGAACTTGATGTATTCAGTCTTGAATTTATTGTCCGTCCTAATGAAAATGCAAAATTTTCCGGGGATCTTTGGTAGGCCCACGGATTTAAAGCTGATCCACTTTGCATAATTGCGGCTCTAAATAAATCTAAAATACAATCATCAGTTAAGGTCATGAAAACAACCAAATCGAAAATGAAGAAGTTAAAAATATTGTGAGAACATTCTTTTTACGCTGCTAGAAATTAAGAAACCTTTGAGAAAATAATCATCCTAAAAAAATGGAAAGTTGCGAATACGACAAAAACCATTTAAATAACAAGAACAACAAAAAAAAAGGAGTCCCGAACAGTTCGATTGATAGCAAGAACGCTTCGGTTTCCTTCCGAAATTAGATACAATACACGCGGGCCGACCAGAAGTGACCGTCGAATTCTGTAACTGGCGACGATACCATTTTAAAACTCGATTGCCTTATGGGAGGGAGACGTTTGATGGATGGCTACGGTTAGGACATCTGTTTCCATATTAGTCATCGGTGTTTGTTTATAAATAAATTTTGAGTTTATTTTCGTCAAGTAAAGATATTTATAGTGAGTGTAAAAATTTTATAATTTAACCCATGGGACTCTGTAACAAAGTGGTGTCAGAAGTGGGATTAAGTAAGGTTTAAAATATCACTTGTTTATGGGGCTCGAGACTAGCAAACAAATACTCATAAGCTACCCATAAGCTAGAGGAGAAAATAAATCAGATCCTGTAAAAACGTGGTAAAAATGAGAAACAAAATAAACAACAAAATCTGTTGATGAAAAACCTAAAATTGGATTAGAGAATCTTGTAAGCACCATAAAAGATGAACAGCAAAAATTTAATTAAGTTGTTATTTACAAAATTTAAATTAAAGAGGGAAGATAAACTTAAAATATTAAAAAAAGAGAGAAACAAACTGAAAAAAATTGAACAACTAATGCAGAATTTGGAATCAGACATAAGAGAGATAAATGCTGACATAAAGGTCTTAAAAATACTGTGGATACTCTAACCAAAGTAGTTGACATCGATTCCATCCAAAGCAAGGTACATGTTGAAATGAGTACAACTAAACACAGCCCAAAGTGATATTCAAAGAGGTGAACAAGATAGCTTCGACAAGATTGTTGCAGTCCTAGATAAAAGATATGACAAGCATACTATGTGCAACTAAGTGGAAAAACGCAAAAATCTGGAGAAAGTCTACAAGGATTCGAAGAGAGATTAGACGTTTAGTACACCTATCCTATTCAGATCTACCAGGGGAAACTAATGATCAATTGATCACACAGAGTTTTATAAATGGTATCAGGGGTGTTGACGTTCAAAGAAATCTAAGACTTAGTGTAAGCAAGAAGAGCAATGAAGCTTTGCTCTGGGCTTTGAAATTTGAGGACACCATAACAATGTACAAGCCGAAGGTAAGAGCAATTTCCTTCATCCTGTAAGAACCAGATTTATTCATTCAGATAGTGTTGATCGAAATACACAAACTACTGCAACGGTCCCACAGAACTTACGCCAGAGGAACAAGTTACCGTTGTGGACGGAGAGGACACTTCCAACGTGATTGCAGAATGAACTTACCAGACAAATCACCAGACAGAGTTGGCCAACGCAAGTATAAGATCTCGAGGGACAGCCAGCCAGTCAGCATAATTAAACTCCACTAGCCTCTAGGACAGTAGCCATCCTAGGATTTTGCCGACATAGCAGTAGCCTAGTCAGCAAGGGCCCATCAGTATGTCCATTGCCACGTCCAGAGTTTTGAGGTCAGCGGAATTCAGGTCAATTAACAACAACACCCGGCGAGTCCATGTCAATATAGGGTGAGGTAGATGTAGTGCTACACCTAGAGAATAACAGAATCCGGCATAGAGTCCTAGTAGCGGATATTAAAGACGACTCCATACTGGGTATGGACCTAACTAGCCAACATGTTCGACCAGAGATATGACACAAATAGCTTGTTTCGAACCAACAGACATCATCATCAATTGTGAATAGGCTTACCAGACATTCACGGAGGAGACAAATCCCGGTAATGAGTTTCTAAAAGACTGTGGACCATTTGACACACCTTACAATGGAAAGCCAAGCAATTTATCGCAAATCACTAGCACATTTTTAATAGTTCAGATGATACTAACTGTCATTACTAACATCATCCAGCACAGAGTAGATACCGGAAAGGCTCAACCCATAAAAATACCATCTAGGCGACGACCATAGGGGCAACAACAGGCAGCCGAGGAAAATATCGAGCCCATGTTACAAAATGGAATTATTAAGCCATCCATCAGCCCATGGTCTACTCTGTGACTATCCACTCCCGTGAATTGATGACACTCGGACCACAGTAGCAGAATCCTGTTGGTTCTCCACACTAGCCCTGAAGACTGGATATTGGCAGGTTGGACAACACAAAAGCGACAGAGAACAGACAGCTTGTTCCTCGAGTAAAGTCTTGTTTCATTTCATGGTCATGCCGTTTGGGTTACGTAACGCTCCCGCTACGTTCGAGAGGTTAATGGAGTATATATTGAGCGGTTTGACATAAAGTACATGCTTAGTATACCTCGACGACATTCTGGTCATGGGTCGATGACCATTTGAAAAACCTCGGCGAAATATTTTGCAAAATTAAGAATGCTAACCTGAGACTCAACCCTAAGAAGTGTTCCAAAAAGAATTAGAGTATTTGCGCCACATCGTTTATTAATCAGGAATCCGTACAAACGAAAAAAAGACAAAAACTATTCATGATTGGTCGGTTCCGAAAGATAAACATAAGCTACGAAGTTGTTGGGGCTCTGTTCGCCCTACAAGTGATTTGTTGAAGGATTTGCCACCATTGCAACTCTACATCGGCAAATGAGTGTAAAAGACGGCTGAAAGCGGCTTATTTTCCAGCCCAATCCTAACTTTTCCTACACAGTCCGGCAAGTTCATCTTAGACACTGACGCCAGCAACGCACGTTTGGGAGTCGTCATATATAAGGTGCAAGATGGTGAGGAGAGAGTGACCGACTACTAAATCCTCGAAACTGGAAAGGAATTATTGCGTCACCCGAAAAGAACTTCTTGCATCAATCAGGACCGTAGACTATTTCCACAAATATCACTATGGTCGTCATTTCCTAATCAGAACCGATCATGCCGCCCTCAAATGGCTGTTGACGACGAAGCCACGGGAGGTACAACTAGTCAGGTAGATGGAGAAATTATAGCAATATGTAGAGCAGAATGCGGACATTGCCTGAAGACAAAACAGCGGGTATGCTTCATTAGTATATAGTTGTAAATTATTGTAAAATTATGTTGGGCAAGATTTTGTCTAAGAAGTGTAACGCCGAGTCTCTTTAGTTTAAGGTATTTTTTGTATTATTTTACGCGCATCCACTCTTTCCAGATACTTTAGCTACCGAACTAATCGGAACTCTCGCTCGTGACAAGACTAGTGCTCACGTTCTCCATTAGTTGTTTAGTGGAAAGTGGAAATTCCGACTGGCCGTGAAAAGGGCACAGCTAATATATAGAAGCGATTTCTTTTTCTATTTTGTTATTATCAACTTGATACATTTTTAACACTCAATTCACAACATACGTCAGAGCTTGGACCCGGGAATGTGAACCTACACAGCCAGTAAGGGCAGAATGCAGCAATACATGGATGTCCGAGAGAGGGAACAAATACATTCTGATCGCAATAGATTACTTCAGCAAATGCCCTGAAGCATATGCTACATCCAATCAAAAGGCAAACACTGTGGCGATGGTTTGGTGTCAGACGGAATGCAATAAATATTCAACAGGACCTTGAAATAACATCCATCCTAGGTCGTCAGCAACAACCAGCGGGATTAGGATGAGATATTCACCTACTCTCCTTCCTGTTGGCCTATCGCTCAGGCGTACAAAAGAGCACAGGATTGACTTCAGCGAGTGTACTATTCAGTAAGGAGCAGCGATTACCTTGTGATTTGGCCTTGGGTTCACCAGAAGTTATCGATTATGCCGACCAACTCCGACAAAGCATGCTGGCGATACACGAATTAACCCGATCGCAGATGTTGACCACCAGCGAATGGATGAAGACACACTATGATCTCAAGGTAAATTCAGTCGGGTGTTAAGAGAGAGACAAGGTATGGCTGTACAACCGCCAGAGGAGCAAAGGCAAGTCTAAAATCTCACAACAGCCTGGGATGATCTATACGAGGTGGTCACGAGGATCGATGACGTTGTATATCGTATTCTTCGGAACGCGAGAGCTAAGACGAAGGTAGTACATTTGGATCGACTGGCTCCCTATCACGAAGAGGATGATTATAACATTCATTTTACGCTGCCAGAAATAAAAAGTAAAATTGGAAATACGACAAAAACCATTTCGTACACAAGAACAACAAAAAGCGGAGTCCCGAACAGTTCGTTTGATGGCAAGAAAGCTTCGATTTCATTTCGGAATGGCATACCATACACACTCAGGCCTACCAGAAGTGACCGGTGAATTCTAGAACAGCCGACGATACCTATATAAAACCTGATTGCCTTATGGGAGTCAGAAGTTTAGTGTATGGCTACGGTTAGCACATCTGTTTCGATATTAGTCATCGGTGTTTGTAAATAAATATATGGTGGGTTTATTTTGGTCAAATGAAGAATTTTATAGTGAATGTAAACAGAAGTAGTAATGTAGAATTAATATAAATACTGGAATATTGTCGAGGTATACTAAGTATGTTTTCCACGTCAACCCGCTCAATACAAACTCCATTAGGCTCTCAAATGTAGAGGGAGCATTACATAAGCATGACCGTGAACTGAAACAGCCTATTACTTGTGGAGAA
This sequence comes from Octodonta nipae, assembly GCA_034190945.1. Classification (NCBI taxonomy): domain Eukaryota; kingdom Metazoa; phylum Arthropoda; class Insecta; order Coleoptera; family Chrysomelidae; genus Octodonta; species Octodonta nipae. The sequence goes on from CM067219.1 coordinate 57,010,824, forward strand.
CGCTATCTTCTTCAGACGTTTTCGTGTAGTCCAACCTGCCAATAACCACTCTTTAGGTCTCGTGTGGAGAACCAAAGGGACTCTGCTAGTATGGTCAGAGTGTCATCGATTCGGGGCAGTCTTTCTTCGTATCGTCATTCAACTTTCTGTAATCCACGCAAAATTGGGTGGTTCCATCCCCTTTTCAATTAACACATCGGGAGCAGACCATGCGCTGATGGATGGCTGAATAACTCCATTTTGTAACATGGACTCAATGTTTTCCGCGACTGCCTGTTGTTGCCCCAATGGTAGTCGCCTAGGTGATATTCTGATGAGTTGAGCCTTTCCGGTATCTATTCGGAGCTGGATGATGTTTGTACGACCAGTGATTCCATTTGACTGTTAAAAATTTGCCAGCGATTTGCAACAAATTGCTTAGCTTTCTTCTGCTCCTCTGGTTTAAGGTGTGTCAAATGGTCAGCAAACTGTTGTAGAAACTCTTTACTAGGCCTACTAGGCCCTGCCTACTTCACCGATGTCTGGTACACTTCTTCGTAATTGATGATGGTCTCTACTGGCTCGAAACAAGCTACCTCTTGATCATTGGCAATTCTGATGTCGTTGTTGGACATATTTAGGACTCTAATTGGTATGTCTCGTCCGGTTTTAACTATAGCCCGCCTAACCAAGTAGTCATGAGCTGAATGTGCGGGCTCCACCATTCCCACGCAGCTCCCAGAATTTCTTTCTAACTGCCCATGAATAATCTGTTCCGTTCGACCGGGAATTCTGGTTGAAGATTTTGCCGTGATACCCAGTATAAAATCGTCCTCAATATCCGCTACCAGGACCCTGTGCCGGATTCTCTTCTCCCCTATCTGTTGTACTACATTTGCCTCACCCTGTATTGACATGGACTCGCCGGTGACTATTCTGAGCTGGATGTTGTTGTTAACTGGCCGAATTTTCGATACCTCAAAACCCTGGACTTGGCAATGGACACAGCGGCGCCGGTATCAAAGCTAATGGTGATTGGGCGACCATTGATGGTACCTCTAATGGCTAGGCTGGTACTGTCTCGGCAAAATCTCCGGATGGATACTATCCTGGAGGTTGGAGTCAGCATTCGCCCCCTTATGCTGACTGATCGGAGTTTTCTGGTTTATCATCGTTCCGATAGCCTTACTCTGCAGTCACGTTGAAAGTGTCCTGTCCGTCCATAACGGTAACATTCTCCTATGGTGCTAGTTCTTCGTTTTTCATCACAACCATTGATGAATTTCCTCTTGATGTTGTTTGTCCACTCCGTCACGTTTTTCTAGGATCTGAGTAATTTTTTCGTCTAATTTACCAGCAACCTGTTTGAATATTTATTTTGTAATCTTGTTTATTTCTGCCATACTTCCAATTGTAGCCACGAATTAATTTACGATACCTTGTAACTTCACTTAATTCCACACTTCGACACCAAGTTGTAAATCTCGTGGGTTCAAATTAAATTTAAAAATTGATAATCACTTCCACTTTCTAGAACTTTATTTATAAACAAATAATTCCAATATTTATTTATTTACAACAGCTGATTTCTCCGAAAACAATTCACACCGAAATATAAACTCAACTAAACTATGCAAAATGTATAATCTCTTTTTTAATTAACATCAAATTCTCTCGTCTTTTTTTCCATTGTTGGTGGAGAGTTCGCTTTTTGCTTCATAGAAGATTCCGGATAGTGCCGTTTTTAGTAACCCAGAAGGTTAATATTATATTTTCATCGGAATGACTAATGTAGGAGGTGTCTACAGTGGCGGCAAATATAATAATATTTAGTCTTCTAAAATAAATAGAAAAGGGTTTTATCATTTTGTGGAAATATTAAATTGGTGAAAAGGGAGTCAGTATTTTTTATGGAGAATTCAATATATTAGAAGTAGAAAATAATACGGCTCTTAATGTCAGTGATATCAAAAACGGGAAAACTGTAATATCAAATATCAAAAATTTCAAAGACCTCAAATATGTGTTGCACTCCATTTTAAATACGCAAATAATGTATTTTAGAGGCCGTTGGAGCCATATAATCTATGGCATGTGAAAATTACCAATTACGTCAAATAAGCCCATTTGTCTAGCCCGTACGAAGCTAGTGTTTCAATAAAAAACTTTTCTTCCATCCAAAATAGGTTAGTGTGGTATAATATATTTATAATAAATATTAAAAATTTTCAAACGCAGGGAGGGGCGCAGAAGTTTTGAAAGTGAGTGTATATCACTCGTTCACACCCACATACATTAAATACATATAGCCTACATCATAAACTTCTGTCAGTTAGTCAAGAAAAGGTAATTACGCCGCGAAGAAAATATCAACTCATAAGAAAAAATTATGATTATTATTATAGAATTAAAAAAAAACATTCTGCTTGACATTAGAAATGGAAAAAATAGTTATACCGTAAATTATTTATTGAAGATCCACTGCAATTTACCATTTGCGTACGACAATGTTTTAGAAAATCTGATAACATATAATCAAACAATTTTCAGAAATAATATTTGTGCCCCACGTCATCAGATCTTAATTTCAGTTTTTTTTTCTTTACTGCAGAATAGAACGTGACAGACTATAAAACTTATTGTAAAAGATCAAAAATTACTGTAATAGGCATAAAATGAAGATTCGACGCAAGTAATATACAATAGATGAAATATTTAAATTTAACCAAAGTTGTTTTATAACATTAAAACTGTAAGAAACACAAAAAAAATAGAAAACTGATAGAGAATAAATATTGGGACATAAAAATAGCACAACGTTGAACAAGACTTTTACGTTGTCTCGTGTGTAAGTCCATTTTTGAGCTTCAAACTGTTAGCTTGAGCTTTTATCAAACTTACGATTGACATTTTCAAATGCGAAACTAGGATACATTTTTGAAGAATATGATAAATTTTTTTGGCCAAGCAATACCGCAGGTATTAAAACCGAAATGGGAACATTTGTCATTTGTATGGAAACATGAGTTAGATACCGAAAAAAATCAGAATAACAATCTGGGCATTAACACATTCTTGAGATAAATTGTAACATAATATAAACTGAAAACATAATATAAAGTGAAGTGATCGGTGATCAATAAAAAATAATATTAGGCAAAACTTGAGAATTAGTACGGACATGTAATTCAGATAACAAGGAAGAAGTCAAAAACGTAGTACAACAAAAATGTCCGACGGTTTTGAAAATGTTCCCCTATTTATTTAAAATTATCAATGTTGACAGTACAATCTATAAAATGTCCTTAAAAACACTTTGGAAAAGTTATTTTTGGTTTTTATACTTTTGATTTAAATAAATAGTTATGTTAGTTAACAACATTCAGAATAAATACACTTTCACACTTACTTTGTGCATTTCTATTAAGTATATGGTAGCTCACGGAAGCTGCACCAGCACTTTCTCCTACAATCGTGACTTGAGTAGGATTGCCTCCGAACAGCCTAATATTTTTCTGGACCCATTGTAGAGCCAAAACCTGATCTTTCAGTCCGTTGTTTCCGGGGATATCAGCATTATTAGTAGTAAGAAAACCTAAATGATATAAATTCAATATTTATAATGAATATAGAAAAAAACCCTTTTTAAATAATTATATAACATTAAATACTAGTTTTGGATACAAATATAAGTACTATGTGTTACGTTTACCAAATGCTCCAAGGCGATAATTTATAGTAACAACCACGACACCGTAATCCATAAAATGTCGTGGGTTGTACAAAGAACCATGCCCCAAAACAAAAAGACCTCCATGAATCCAGAAAAGAACAGGAAGACTATTCGCCGAACCGGGAACCTATAAATGAATTTACGAAAAAAATATTGTCATTAAATTCGAAATTCTTACTTACAACAGGTGTATACACATTGAGAACTAAACAGTCTTCAGTCTCAGTTAAATTTGATAGGGGATTGAGATTACTATCCGAAAACTGGAAACACCTTTTCTGACTTTTGGTAGTATCTAGAATACCAAGCCAACCTCTATGCGCTTGTGGGGGCTGGAAATTAGATTGCGTTCTTATTCCAACAAAAGTTAAATAAACATCAGACAAATATATATATATATATATATATATATATATATATATATATATATATATATATGACTGTTGAATGTATTTTCTTGATTTTGGATCGTTCAAAATGATAAAATCATGTTCATATTACATGTTTTATTGATGACGTTTCGGCCATGTTTTTGGTCTTTATCAAATCTATTCTAATACCGTTAAAACTATTTATAATTTAAGAACTTTTGAAATTATAATAAACTTACATACAGCTTGAGTAATTGTGAAGTTACCATTTGTACCACTTGTCATCAAACTAAACTAACGACAAACGATGTGGGTATGTTCAAGGAACGATAAAAACTGATCCAAAATGAACTTGTTTGCTGTTTTTTATAGAGGTTATTTTAGATCAGTTTTTATCGTTCTTTGAACATATATGTTGTCGTTAGTTTAGTTTAGTATCAAGTGTTACAAAATGTAACTTCACAATTAATCACGCTGTAGATAAGTTTATTATAATGTGATAAGTTCTTAAATTATAAATAGTTTTAACGCTTTTAAAATAGATTTTAAAAAGGCCAAAACATGGTCGAAACGTCATCAATAAAATCATCATTATCATTCTGAACTACCCAAAATCAAGAAAATACATTCAACAATTTTATATATAAATAAGGTGAAAGAAAATATAATACAAAACTTTATATATATATATATATATATATATATATATATATATATATATATATATAACTATACCTTGAATCTAAGTTGACCTATCGGGGCGGCAGCATATGGAATATCCTCAAAGGCGCAGTAAGTCCTAAAGCTACTACTTCTTGCTGTGCGTCCTCTGATTTGTCCTTCATTGACCCTTACAACTAGATTATCGCCCTACTCACAAATTGCTTAAATTAAAATATTGAAAATATGAAACTAAAATGAGAATTGCTTGTATTACAAATAAGTTTTATTAATCTCTGAGGACCCCTAAAATAAGCAGTGTTTCTTTTCTGTCATAATTCATTACTAAAACCCCGTATAATCAAAATGGTCCTTCGAATCATAGTTTCATTAGAAATTAAGATTTACTTCCAGTACTCTCACATTATAATGATAAACAAAGTAACTTTGTTTCCTGAATGATTTTTGTGGTATATTTTTCAATGTCTAAGTACTTCTTGGGAAATAACACCACAGTTAAGAAAATTGATGTAAGTAGATAAGCAAAGCGGTTTCTGGGGCGGAAGTGGGCATAAAGGTAACCAGTCATCGAGTTCTCGCCGGGAGCTGCTGCCGAGCTGTTGGTAGTTGTTTTTTGGATAAGAAGAAGAAGACATTGGGAAGAAGAAGACATTGGGGGTGGTCGTAGGGGTGCGCGAAAGACATTTGAGTGTGTCGCAGAGGTGCGCGCCATCTGTTGTTAATAAATGAAAGTCATTGTATTGTGGGTTGCGTGTGTTGCAGAGGTGCGCGCCATCTGTTGTTAATAATTGAAAGCCATTGTATTGTGGGTTGCAGGGTGCACGCCATCTGTTGTTGGTTGTGGTGGTTAGAGAGAAAAAAGCTTGGCCGGGTATCGAACGCGGCTTGCCTGATTACAAAGTCAGGTACTCAGCGAGCTGCGCTAATGCGGTTAATCGAGAAATGTTTATTAGAAAAGGTATAGTATATGCCCGTTGCGCGGGCGCGTGTTTTTGGGTGTTGTTCGGTTGGCTGGTTGGAAATTTGATGCTAGAATTTGGATGGTGGGATATGGTATTTAGTTGGCTGTAAAAAAATTAAAATCTTGGTATTTTGTTGTCTGTAAAAAATTTGAGTCTATAGTTTTCGTAAGCGAGCGCCTACCTGCACAAGAACGGCAACTCTTTCGAGTCTCTGATTTTGTCAGATGATTCAAGGTCGAGCGTAATAATATTGAGGTTTGAAAAAAATTTTAATGATGAATCAAGAATTTGATGTTATGGTTTCTAATAGTCTGCTAATAATTTTTAGAATAAAGTAACGAACGAGGTGCAAGATGAGCATAGTGTCTCACCAACTACTGTTGAATGCAGATCGATAAAAATGACTTTACTTAAATCAAGCTTTATAATATTCACATTAATTTTGAAAAATATCTTGTATGTTAATATACCATATGGAACCAAGCACATGGCTGTATGCCCTTCAGGAAACTGTTTGAACCGCTCCAACTATACATTGATGGCTCGAGATAGATTAAACGATGCACGGTTGCCTGTATATTTTGCTCGCCTGTCAAACACAACAAAAAATTTCAAACTGAAGCTGATATTTTCTGATGACACTGAAGGTGACACTGACTGGATTTCAGCAGCTTCTTGCCAAGATGAAAAAACTTTACTATCGAACAGCTCAATGACTATACGTGATGCTAACCTACAAGAGGAGCTCCACAAAGTGCTGATCCTTATTTGTGTAACACTCTCTACAATTACAATATTATTACTTAAATTAATTGTGAAATGTATAAGGAAAAGAATGAATAATTAAAACACATAGTTATATACAATGTTTTATTTATGTAAAACACTATTCAGAAGACAATAATAAACTACATCAACATTTTCTTTTGCTCATCGTTCATTGCAGCGGCAGTGAAAAATGCATGGAGAGTCAGAAGGTTTTAGGTTAACAGTGTCTTTGAAGTTCTCCAGATTGATTAGGTGATAGTGTGATTCCCCATTTTCGTTAAGCAGTTTTCTCAAAATGTGAATTTCAGCTCTTCAAATAACTTGATAAATAAAAAGTCATATTTCTGATGGCCTCGTACATATATGTGCGTGCATTTGGTTAGGTAAATTCTCAAAATGTCGTTTATAGTATTCAAATCATAGTGGCCATCAGAGTAGTGGAGTCCATGTAGCCGTTTTTCCAAATATCGTACTTGTCTTTTGTCTGCTGCTGATAGATAGTTAAACGGTTTAGGTGGTTTAAATAAAAACACACTTGTGCGTTTACGTGTCTTAATAACCAATTCCTTGGGAACAAATCTTCCCTCGATTTCGAAACCTTGAATGTCGACAATTGCAATTTCCATGGTGAACCGTTGAAAAGCTGTACCGAAACTGATTTTCTAAACAGCTGAGTGATCTAATATAAGCTTCGGACAATTTCGCTGAGTGGGAGAAATTCCATTAGGCAATCGTGGATAATTATGCAGAAGGCTCGGGTCTTATCGGGAAATCCCGTCTGGCTTTCAATATCCAGGCGAATATCTACAGTCGAGGATTTCATGGTGTCCTCACGTCGGGAGCAATCGATGACGAATAGGATGTGCGTCTTGAATGCAACATAATCCAGTAGATGGTGTTTGCCGCCGCCAAAGTCCGTATACCTTTTGTACGCCTCACCATACTCACTCTTTGAAAAATCTAAATCAAATCTCTCCATAGGTCAAAATTCGCTGTTTAAATTTAGACGAATATTGGAAATGTGAATATTATCAAATTCCGTGGGATCTTCTTTGATGTTGCTGTGGCGATCCGTTTGGAGCAGGCAACTCATTTAGCTCCCATTTACGAAACGGTATAATTATACTGGAATCCGCTTTGACGGCTTGCAGTAAATCCAATTTAACGTCATCGTTTGGAAAAATGTGACGAACTTTGAGTTCGATGTTGTTTATTGTCACTTTGCCCTTGGTAGCAGCATCCGTGATTATAGGGCAATCATCATCGCTACGACTTCGCACCAGACGAATTGTTTGTTTACCACACATCACCTGCTTGTAGTCGTTGAAGATGGAAAACAAATGTCCCAATGGAATGTACATGTGAAAAGTTTTATCGGCGGCATTCATATACGCTTTATGTGGAAAATTTCACCCGGCTATGAATAGGTCCTTTGAACTGGTGGGGTCGTAGCACAAGTATCCACGAATTGTACTCACGCGACCAGAGTCTCTCACGGTTTCAATTTCCTTGCCGCACAACTCGTACGTAACGCTGTCGAAGAAGAAAGCCCCAGCATTTGGTGATAGAGAAACATCTCCATTGCCTGCTGTCTTCACCACTTGTCCCTGGATTGAGATGCAGGAATCAGCCATGGAAAACCAACAATATGTTTGATTGACGGTGATTTCAACGATATCATTGTTACCGAATGACTTGACGTATGGATAGTAGGTTCGCAACTCCTCGCGTCTTACACTATATCAAAATTTGGTTTGCGGAAGATATCGAACATTTGAGGAGTTGACATGGTAGCCGAGCGTTTGTAGAAACAATCTGTTTGAGAGCGAGAGTGATCTCTTGAGAGGTTTCATAGAAACTGATGGTGGTCGAGGAGCGGTTGACTTCTTATATGGTTCTTCATCAAATACAAGTCGACCCATTATTATTGTAGTTGTTTCAGCTCAAGTCGAATGATGATTTCTTCACCACGAAAATTCACAAGTTCAGAGTCTTGATTCAAAATTTGTAATGTGAGGTTATGTATTTCGCTTCTGTTAATCGGCAAATAGATTAAATGCTGAGGTGTTTCGTCGATGGCAAAACCAGGATCAACTGCAACGGCAAACTCGTAAATGGTGTGTGAAGGAGTGTTGTTGTAGAAGGCTCCCGATGTGATGTTGCTATCGAGATGAATCGTTCTAACTTTTATAATGTTCACTGGTAAATCGGAACTGTGAACTTGATTGCGTGGTAGCAGCTGTTTAGAGAAGCCCAGAATATCACCGATGCTGTCTTGCGGTTGAAAGTCCACAGCGTACTTGCTGCTGAAAAGCTCACACTTGAGAGTATTGTTATTTGGTTTCAATGAGAAAATATTCTCAACGTCCTTTGCCAAATGAATGCCAAGTGCCTTTCTAATATAAGCTTCGATGTCACCAATTTCGTATGAACCTTCAGGCAAGTCGATGAATTTTTGCGTGTTGTGATCGTCAAACAGGTAGATCTTGTCACCTCTCTCAATGTTTGGGATGCTGTTGTACGAGTGAAAACTCAATAAAGCTAGTCCGTAGTTGTAGTTGGGATCCAACTGAATAGGTGGTTGAAAATCCATCGACAGTATTGGGCTGCAACCTTTCAATGTGATGATCACAGACATGACTGAAAATTGGCTGCTTGTTAGCTGCTAATATAGGTAAAGGTAAAACAACAATAATGCAAAATATTTATTTTTTATTATAGAGAAATTTCAAGCATAAATGGCCACAATTTGATTGATTGTACGTCTGATAAGAGTCATTGTTGTAGAGGATTTTCACTCCATTGCCAAAGTAGTTGGCTAATTCTCGGGGTGGTTTCAAACATCCAAAGCTATCAAAGTACTGAACGGTGTTTCCATTTCGCACATAAGCCACCCAATGCGTACCGTGACGACTGCTGGTATCCAAATTAACGATGGCAGACTCCCTTGTTTGTGAATGTTTAGGTAAGGCGTCTGGCATAAATACTCCCCTAAAGTGGGGGATCTTCAAATGTTTGGCATATTGCTCAAGCTCGTGATTATAGAGTGCTCGATTGGGTAGCTTTATTGAGAGTTTTTTTGCTTCTTTAAATAAAGCCCGAAGCCGTTGCGGGACTTTTTAAGAAAAATACCGCTTCCTTTCTTCGCAAGCTCTTCCATGGCTTGATTATGACGCTGGTCCTCCTTCAACTTCTTGCGGGCATTCTTTGCATCTATCACGGCTTTGGCTACTCCACTGGCTCCCTCGGCAAGAGCTCCAAGTGCTGACAACCCCGCAAATAGGGGTATTAGTGGGAGAAAACCACCAATTTTTGACTCAAAAGGAATGACTCGAGGTACACGGATTTTCTTGCGACCACCTGCCTTCTTAATGACTGCTCGGGATGCTCTCAACGCCAATAACGATGTCTTACGGACATCACTTCCAGATCCGACAATAGCTCTCTTGATTGGTAGAATAGAATAGATTTTTATCCACATCGTTTTTTGATTCCAAGCCCCATCTTGCGTTTAGCCTTCATGTCTGTAGTTATAAGCCAGGAAGCTGCTTTTTCTCCAAGTGAAGGGTCCTTTGACTTGAATCTCTCCCAGGATTTTCCAACTCGTAATCAGCCTTATGACGATCCGCCAAAGACTTGTATTTACTGTAGGCGATATCGTGCGCTCGACAAGCAGCGTCTGTTTTATTGATTCCCTGCTGACCCTTGGAGACACGGTCTTGAAGTTTTGTACCGGGCCCACAAAACTGATAACCAGGTAGATGTAGTTCAAATGGTAATTTATTGATTGCGCTATTCAGTAGACTACCTCCTTTGGGAGTTAGCATGATACTGATTGAAGCTGAGATAGACTGCTGTATTTAATTAGTATCCGCAATAAGGATGATGTCAGAATATCGTAAGATGTATATGAAGCAACAAGATGTCCAACTGGCTATCGAAAATTTGGACTTTGTTGAAGAATCGTTATCATCAGCAAGTTGACACGGACAATTGTTACCAAATTCCCTACGAGCAGCATTCTGCGGACCTAGTGGTTGCGGAAAGACCAACGCATTGTTATCACTGCTATTCAATGAAAACGGCTACATCTAATCCAAGTCACTCTACCAACCAAAGTACCAGCTCTTACAAGACGTTCTCAAGCTGGTTAAAGATGTATCGTATTTTCCCTTTAAAGACAACGAAGAAGTAATTGATCCGAGTGAGGCACGCGAATGTTCAGTATTCATTTTCGATGATGTGAATAGTGATAAACAAAACAAGATTCAGAATTTTTTTTCGATGGGAAGGCACAGGAATGTCGATTCAATATATTTATGCCAAACTTATAGCAAAATACCTAAGCAACTGATTCGAGACAATTGCAACGTAATTGTCATATTCAGACAAGATGAGGTAAATTTGAAGCACGTCTTTGATGAGCACGTGTCTCCCGACATGGACTATGATAAATTTAAGACAATGTGTTCGGAATGCTGGCAAAATCGTTTTGTCTTTATTACAATAGCTAAGGACTTCAACTTGAATGATGGCCGCTACCGTAAAGGATTCGATAAATATAAAAAGGTTCAATAAAGATGATTGCTATTAGTTGATAAAAATGTCTTCATTGAGTAGCAACATTGCTGCCACTGCTCGAAAGAAAAAGATTGGCACGTTCTATTCGCAAGAAATATCTTAGTCTGAAGCTTTTTAGACCGGTAATGACTACTACGGCAAAAGTTCTCACTAAGATGCCAACACAGACCATTAAACGTGAAGTAATTAAACAAGAACTGCAGGAGCTACCACCAGTCAAAAAACATGAGTTGGAAGAGACACAATATCTCGATGAAGAACCAATCGCTGAAACTAGTATGCATACCAATGATGATGATGATGATGATGAGGTGGAGAACGAAACATTTTACGAGGATCCCGGTAATCTCTCTAAAGAAGCAATAGAGGACTACATGGATCAGTATCCTCCAGTTGCACACAAGTATCTTGAAGACTATATCACTAAAAGCGATGATATTGACAACATATATGGACCTATATATGACGCTGCAAGTTCCAAATGGTTTCTTGGGCAAAAGGAAATCAATTTCAGTCGTAGTACAGGTCACATTATCGTTGGTGGGCTACAGTTTCGAGGTACTCCAGGGCTATATCAATTAATATTTTACAAGTCACCCGATTATGCTCCCGATGATTTAGAAGCATACCGAAAAGTGTTGGTAATGACATCAGCACACAAGAATGCAGCAAGTCGTTTGAAAGCTTCAAGTCTATATATACTGAAATTATAAAGCCAATGTTTCCTCCTCAGTCGAAAAAGCAGCGTTTTGCTGGAACTGGTATGAAGTTAACTTACAATAACAAGCCAATGGAATACGTCTACTGGGATGACCCCAACGAATTGGTTGAACGGTTGAAACTACTGATTGCATCCAAGGAAGCAGGCAACACCTCTCACGACAACGAAATAATTGCCATTTTAAATGAACTTAAGGAAGCTAACATTATACGAGATAAATAAATTTCGAAATTGAAAGTGTATATTATTTCTTATCCTATGGCAAACATGTCAGTTTCACGATGACTTTAAACAAGTTGGGGCGTAGTGCCCATCAGCAACTAATGTCATCAACATCACATAACCTAGCTTTTATTAAAGTACCTTTTTCTTTTACCGCGGACGGAAATATCGATGCTGAGAAGCTGAAAATTACCAATGTCGAAGTACCGACGAACAAGCAGTACGTTGATAAGAAAATAGCAAACGGACTTCAACAACTACATAGTGATTTTCAAATAGCTTTTAGCAACTACACTGGTGAAGTTCAGCAAACCTTATCTGTGTTTAAGCAAAACGAAAAGGTTAGCGAGGAACGTGGAGGTCAAAACTTTGCTGCAATGAATACTCGCATGTTGAAAACCGAACAAGCTATGGAAACCCAACTACAAAATTTATCGCTTCTCATTTCAAAATTCAATATATTAGAAGCTCAGTTGGAATCTGCCCGGAAAGAATATAAGGAAGCCATCACAAAATTTGAAGCCTCGTTTAATGACAACCGTATATCACAGGAAAAACGTATAAATGATCTGGAACTTTCTATGAAACAAGCTCCTAAAGGTGTTGATGCAGCAGAAGTATTAAATATTGTTCGAAAGGATAAGGCTAAAGATCTTTCTGATCTAACTGAACTTAGAGACAAGATGACAAAAGTTGTGCCTGACCTATACCGAGACATGCAAAAACTACATGATGATATTGCAAATCAAATGTTGGACCAAAATCAAAAACTTGAAGCAATCGCAGACAGTATTGCTGCAATTAAAAAGCATCATTAGGGTCAATAAAAACATGCCTTTGTCTATTTTTAAGCAGTATACAAGATGGCTCCTATAGCGAAACATTCCAAAGAAAAAGTTCAAGTCGTTAAGGAACTGCATAGACCTGTGAGACGAAAGTTTCCTCGCCGACGTGTAATAATCAAAGGTTTCGATGACTCCTGGCAGTCTGACCTCGCACAAATGGATCTCTATGCAAAATCCAATCGTAATTTCAAGTTCTTCCTGGTGGTGATTGATTGCTTTTCAAAGTACGTGTGGACGAGACCGCTGAAAACGAAATCCGGTGAAGAGGTAACTCGTGCCTTTGAGAGTATTCTCAAGGAAGGAAGGCACCCGAAAAAGCTCCAAACCGACCAGGGTAAGGAATACTAGAATAGTTGCTTTCAGAAACTAATGAAGTCATACGGAATCAATCATTATAGTACATTTAGTCGAATGAAAGCCGTAATAGCTGAACGAGTAATTAGAACGCTGAAAGAAAACAGACTATAACACCAAGACCAATCATAAATTGATAATAAATTATCATAAATATAGACATGTGCTTGCATTGCAAAATGAAGACTCAGGGTGAAAACATCACTGTAAAGTATTCGAAAAGTTTAAGCCAACATATCACCAAACTTAAACGATTACAGAAAGATTTCAAATTTTATTGTGAAAAACAACAAGTGATGCAACATTTAAAAGCCTTAAATATATGATGATGGTGATGGGGAACAGAGGAGCTCTTAGCACCAAGAGATTTACTTTTCCATCTTGGCGTAGGAACACATGATTGAAATCAACCGCAATCAGGTAGTGGAAGGGGTACAACTATAAAATTGTGAAAATTTCCTACATATATTCCCAGTCCCAGTTTACCTCTCTAGTGATTTGTGAAAATGAGTAGTGTCAGCAGTTTTGAAACCGTGGATAGTGGTTATAGTAGTGATTCCACTATCAATTACAGTGCGGACTTGGATAGAGTATTACAAATGTATGATGAAGCTGCCAAAAAGGAATACTATTACTTGCTGCATTCGAGATTTCCATTACTGAATTCAGAGTATGATGTTCAATGTACACTCAGTCCTGCAAGATCCTATTCTCCAGTGGTTATCTTGCAAAAAAACACCTGTAGCCGCTGGAACACCAACGAAAATTGTAATGACTATGTACGAGTGAGAAGATGTCATCATTGAGCTCAAGCTCCTGAAAACAAACTTTTTTGAAAATGTCACACCTCCAGAGTTTGCTGCCCCAGTGACCTGCGGAGATTGTCTCCATCTATCCCAGATCCAGTATGAAGACGTCAAACAAGTGTTGGTGATGAAAAATATTTGCGCACTATATTTGGATTATAGTGATGTGGTTGAACTCTTAACTATTAACCCTATTATCTCAAGTAAAATAATTTGTTTGGAGCGCTTAAATTTCTGTACTTTTTATTATAAAATAATAGATGAAATTTGTTTATGGTCAAATTTACTAAATCGTTTACCGATTGAAAAATTGTTAAAACCATTTTGTTTAGATGACAGGTCTCCATTATTTATTGCATTAAAAGAACATATTTATTATTATAAAAACATTATTTTGAGAGATATTGACATTAGAAAAATTGAATAAATACTTATAAATTAAAAAAATTGTTGTTTATTTCATCAGTTCTACACCATGGAGTGTCGAGAATACTTCTAAATATACGAAAATCGATTACGTACCTTTGAAAACTGGCCTTCCGACTTCACTCCTGAAAAGTTAGCAAGAGCAGGGTTTATCTACCGACAAGATGCAATAGAATCCGATGGCAGCTTAAATGATGCTGTTGAATGCCCATTTTGTGATACACGTGGTTTCAACTGGGAAGATGATGATGACCCTGTTACCGATCATCTGGACTGGAATCCATATTGCCGCTTTTTTGATTTTGATGACACTTACCACATCACCAGACCTATCAGACATAAAAGCAAAGTGACATTTGACAGCAGACTTGAGACGTTCAAAGACTGGTCTATTGCCTTGAAGCAGACACCCACCGAGCTTGTTAACGCCGGCTTCTTTTACACGGGCTACGGTGACAGGATCACTTGTCATTGCTGTGGCTTAGAGCTCAAGAATCTCTTACCTTATGAGGATATTACAGAGCTTTACAAAAAGGGATCAGCTAAATGTTTATTGCTTAGAGACTGCCCACCAAATCCCCACACTGACTCTAATAATAATACTTGTAAAATTTGCTTAACTAATGAAATGACAATTGTTTTTATGCCATGCAGCCACTTTGCTAGTTGCTTTGATTGTTCACTGAAAATAGATCATTGCTGCATATGTAGACGGAAAATTGCAGGTTATTTAAAAATATATGTATGCTAAAAATAAAAAACAAAGCTACCAATATGCTGTTTTATTTAAAATAAATAAACATAGACTAATAACATAACTACATCAAATATTACTTATACATATATCTTGAAAGTAAAAATTAATTTAGAGGCTGTAGTGGCCCCAGGGTAAAGTATCATATGAGTCTTTTAACAGATAGCGCTTGTCATCAAAAGGACTGAGGGCGATTTTTGTCTGCTCTACACTAAATATGTTATGAGCATATGATCTAATACAGCGTTGAGAAGCAATAGTTTGCTTGTTTTCTTGCAAACAAGAGAGATCATCAAACGTAATATTATTTTTAACTACATTGTATTTTACACCTTTTGACTTTTTGATGCATTTTCCCCTTAGGATTAGGTAGGTGTACATTTTCGAACGGAGGCCTACAAAATGTGAAATAATGTAGCCTTTCGCCTCATCCTTCATTAAACCAAGCACCTTTTTATTAACTAGTGGGATGTTGTAAATATTATCGGGAGGATAGTCTGATGTGTCGAAACGATGGAGATTGGGTTTGATGAGCTCCTCATATATATCATCAGAAATTATCTCAAGCAAAAATGAATCAGTATCGATGTATAGAAGTTTGACTAGATGACGAGGGTACTTTTTATAAATGAAATCATAGAGGAAGTCATACATTAGGATTTTTGAAAGTTCCAGAATTGCGCACCCTATATACAGAGGTTTATTGAAGAGCAAATCAGTTTTGTTTAACTCAATTGCTATCAACTCATCATCGAATATGGTGCGACTGTGAATTGCTGGGGAAGCAATAAGATTTTTAGCACCGTATCGACCTTCCCAATGGTTGACTAGTTTAACGATACGATGCTTTCGAATATTCTCCATAGTTTTACCGAAGACTGCGTTATTCATCAATTTGAACAAATTCTTCTCAAAATCATTAGTCGCCTGAGCTCTTAGAGAAGTATTTAGATCGATATAGGACATTGAGCCACGGAGACTGTTTGAATTTCAACACCCGGTGAAGAGCTTGTTTCAGATTTCTATAGTGAATAATATATTTTTCCTTGTCATGCAATGTAGTCATGAGTTTGGGGAGTTTAGAGCCGGGAGGGGTGCGGCGCTCCGGACAGAAGGGAAGGTCTTTATGATGATCATGCAGATGCTTGGGATACTCCAGATCAACTTCCAAAAAATAACCAATGTCTGAATCATCGAGAATTTGAGTGACATCGATGTTGGTGTCAGCAGACCATTGGAATCCCCCGTAGGGTAAGGATTGACTTTGACTATATCCATATAAATTATTAGCGTCTAATAAAGTGGCACAGATATGGCATGTGTTAGATGCATCTTTGAGACTAACCTCCACATTAAGAGGTACAACATTGGTTAGTTTGGACTGCACGAACTTTGCCAAGTTTGCCATTTCAGTGGTGAACCACTCCATACAGTTAGAGCCCGTGAAGTTCCTATAGTACGAGAAAGAGTCATCATAGGAACATTTGAAATAGTATCGGAAATTGGTAAAAGTATCGACTTAAAATCTGCATAAACAATAAAAGGAAGCCTTTCCTTGAATGAAAAATTATTAAACTCAACTACCGCCTTCTTAGGAAAAGATATTTTGCAATTATTTACATTTTTACAATATTCAGTGTGGCTGTCAAGGCTGCTGGAGTCACTAAAATAATTTAGACAACGATGGCATATTAATTTTTTACTTTTATGCTTGCTAAGTTGATTTGAAACAAGACGTGATAAATTTTTAATTAGACAGAAATGATATTTTATTTCCTCGTCATTTACTGTTAATTCTACATTTTCGAAATCATTGACTTTAGGAACATATTTATTTTGAATCATTAAGAGATTGACATGTTTGTCTAATTTACATTTAGTGATTCGAGCTGGAACTGTTTGATAATACTCATTATCTTTTGTTTTTATCAATTCTAAGACATATACATTAATAAAGATATTATTAAGTTTCTCAAACTTAGTAATTTGCTGTAAAGTCATAGGAAATGTCAAACCAGTTAGATTTAATACAGTAGATGGCTCGGGGTAAGCTGATGTTCTATCAGATTTATTGGCTGTAGGGTACAAATGAGCAATAATGCTGTATAAAAAACAAAGATCATCATCATAGTTCTTAATATTGATTACAGCATGTTTCTTAGAAATTGATTCTGGTAATCTTATGAAAGATGAGGCTCCATTTCCAATTTCAAATTTATTTATGTTTATTTCTAAGTTTAGAACTTTATACAAACTCCAACCTGATGCCTTTTCCTGAAATTCCTCTAATTTACGTAAAATTTCGTTCCGAATGTGTTCATAGAACCACCCATTCAAATCTGTACCCCTATCTATTATCGCGTTTTTCGTATTAAAATATTTATATTCCATAATTTCCTTCATTCCAGATTTCTTTATGAATTCACCACAAAAGGTCGTATTTACTTTAAGAGTAGGCATTGTTTTCAAAGTATTATTTATGCGCGCCTTAAAAAGGAAAAATGCATCATCTAAAAATTTAAAAATATTGATATGAATGAGATTAATGATTACTCCTGTTCGAACACGTGAGCAAAACGCTGATTCTATATCATACCATTTAACGCGATCACTTCTTTTTGACTTCTCACCAATTCCCCCACCCCTTTTTATGTTAGAATAACTTTTCAAATCATTTCTAAATCTTTTTATATGACTAATTTGAGATTGAAGCTTATTCAAAGTTCCTATATGTAAATCTGATCTCCGAATAGCTCTGTTACATAAAATTAATTGTTTTTTACTTAATTTCAACCAATTAGATATTTGCTCTGGAGAGCAACGTTTCTTTGAGAAAATTATATTTGATGCTAATCCAAACTTGTTAATAATATCGGTACTAATATTCGCTATAGCCTCTGAATTCATTTTGACTCTTATAACAATAACTATTACAAACGTGAGAAATATCAATGGAATATTAACAGTAAAAGTATAACTGAAGCATGCAAAATTTAAAATAAAAACTTACAACTAAATTTTTTTATGTTCACTCCGGAGAAATTTGAAACAGAACTCGGGGTTGTAGTTTGCCTCCAAGTTGCTGCAGCCCGATGAATTCGATGTGGAAACTTTCCACCGCCAAATTTGTCTAGGTGTGGTTTATATACCTGAGTGACCCGTTTCGGCAGGAAGGTTACGTGGTCCTCTAATTTAAGTAAGATGGTTTCACCGTATCTTGGGTTGACCAGTTTGGCTGCTACAATTCGATACTTCTGGTTAAGCTGCAAGTCTTGAATTTTTATTGCCGGCTTATTGTCAATCTCTGCGGAGGAAACTGCATTAAGTTCTTTCAAAAAATCCATTTTCTATAACAAAAATAAAATACTATGAACTTGGTTGCGTCTAAACTCTAATAATTTTTGAAAGACAGGCACAACATATTGGAAGCAAATTACCAAAAATTTAGAAATACAACATTGAAACTTTTAAGAAAAGCAGACAGAAACTACTTGATTCGAAAAACAAAACTACAAATTTATAATGAATCTAAACACTGCTAATAATTTTTGAAAGACACACACAAAATATTAGAAGCAAATTAACAAAAGTTGGATCTAGAACAACGAATTGAAAAGCAGCCCCTATGAACTTGGTTGCGTCTAAACTCTAATAATTTCAAATATTTTGAAGGGCAGTCACAAAATACTAGAAGCAAATTAACATAAATGAAATTTAGTAAATACTCACGTACTATTTTTAGAACAACACACACTATCACTAGATACACTTAAGAAGCGATCTCTTTGAAAGTTGAATTAGCAGTTAATTTAACACAGTACAAACAGAATCACTGTAGTTGATATGTGATCTCTTTGAGAGTCGAATTAACAATGAAATAAAAATTCGCAACTAATTAATGTTTATCATATGGGAACTTCCTGCAAAAGTTTATTGCTGCAAACAACATGATAACTTTATCAAACCACAGCTTCCTGTAAATTTATTTAGCTCGGTTTCAATTAGCGTAAACAAGATATCACAGTTTCCTTTCACTGCGGTCATCATTTCCGTTGCGGTTTCGATATCTAACATTACAGATATAATGTAAATTTATTATCAGGAATTTTTAAATAATTACGGATTCATGATTTATATTATTTTTCGATTTTATTAACATTACTTTTAAATAAATACAGATTTATGATTTGAGAATTTATTATCAGGAATTTTTAAATACATTTATGATTTTATTAGCATGAATTTTTAAATAAATACAGATTTTTATTCATCCCTCAAGACGTAAAAACTTTCTGGTTCCACCACGAGTAAACTAATCGTATCTGGGAGCCCTCCTATTGCTGGGCGCTGAGTTCTACCTCCTCCACGGGCGAACTGAGCCTCTATGAAATCAGTACGACCGCCCATACCTGCACGTTTCATTTGGGGTGGTCCTATATCTATTTCAACCCCATTTGGTAATCGATGGCTAAACAAGCAAGTATTTCCAAACGGACATTTGAGTTTGCTTTTTCGGAAATACCTACATCGAATTTTCTTCATTTTTTCGTTTTTCTCAACTATATAACAATCTTTTTCCGCTTTCTGGTAATAAACCTCAGATTGATAGACATAAGGAGACACAATACGGCATTCTGGACAGCCTCTGCGAGTATTGAATTCAAAGTCTTTATTTTGATGCCATCTTTTTACGCATGGGAAGCAGAAACCATGGTTACAATTTGGCGATAGCCCAAAATTATTAGTGATCTCTTCCAAACATATTCCACACCTTTTATTCATAGTGAATTGAAAAGACTGCACCTATAGCCACAAAAATCTAATATTTGTAGTGATTGCTGTCGTCACACACTCACAACAATAAGTTAAAAGAATTTATTTCTTTTATTCAGTTTTGAGTTGAAGCTGTAACAATCTAGTCATGAATTTGTAAAGTTTACTTGATGACCAAGAAAGATTTAATATTAGTGCAGTGCCAACGAGAACTATACAGCGAAAGATTTAACTGAAAAGCTATATCCCAAAAATGGATGTTACATGGTACCAGACGTTTTAACAACTGTGATTACCTACAACGGGCGCACTTGCAAATATGCGGCAGTACCAGAAATTTTTACAATTAATATTACCGATACCGAGACCACTCTCAAAATTGGTGAAACAATTCTACATTTGACGGTGGAGAGTTACACGGTGCTTAAAAAATACTTGGAATTTGCATATGGTTTCAATAACGATCCTTCACATGGAAAGGGTGAACCTGACACTGTTTGGGATGATTGCCAGCTTTGTTCTGATGGTATTTCTTTGGATTTGACTATGTGGTTGGATGATGGCAGCCTTACTATATATTGTACAAAAACAAAACAAAATATAGCTTTAATTATTAAGTATGTTCTGAAAATTCATATGCTAATAAACTTATTTAAACAGTTGTCTAGTTTTAATATATCCATTATTTTCACCTTAATAAAAATTCAGACGCTTGAAACAAATTTTTCCAAGTCTCAAAATTATTACGCTCGGCCTTGAATCATCCGACAAAATCAGAGACTCGAAGGAGTTGCCGTTCTTGCGCAGGTAGGCGCTCGCTTACGAAAACTATAGACTCGAAGGAGTGGACGTTCTCGAGCATGCAGGCGTTCAATGCCTTAAATCATCCGACAAAATCAGAGACTCGAAAGAGTTGCCGTTCTTGCGCAGGTAGGCGCTCGCTTACGAAAACTATAGACTAGAAGGACTGGACGTTCTCGCGCATGCAGGCGTTAGCAAAAGATTTTAAATTTTTTTACAGACAACAAAATACTAAGATTTTAATTTTTTACAGCCAACTAAATACCATATCCCCCCATCCAAATTCTAGCATCAAATTTCCAACCAGCCAACAGAACAACACCCAAAAACACGCGCCCGCGCAACGGGCATATACTATACCTTTTCTAATAAACATTTCTCGATTAACCGCATTAGCGCAGCTCGCTGGGTACCTGACTTTGTAATCAGGCAAGCCGCGTTCGATACCCGGCCAAGCTTTTTTTTCTCTAACCACCACAATCAACAACAGATGGCGTGCACCCTGCAACCCACAATACAATGGCTTTCAATTATTAACAACAGATGGCGCGCACCTCTGCAACACACGCAACCCACAATACAATAGCTTTCATTTATTAACAACAGATGGCGCGCACCTCTGCGACACACCCAAATGTCTTTCGCGCACCTCTACGACCACCCCCAATGTCTTCTTCTTCCCAATGTCTTCTTCTTCTTATCCAAACAACAACTACCAACAGCTCAGCAGCAGCTCCCGGCGAGAACTCGATGACTGGTTACCTTTATGCCCACTTCCGCCCCAGAAACCGCTTTGCTTATCTACTGATGTATATTCCAAACGTTTCGGGGTCTAGGTCAGACCGCGTTGTCAATGGTTAAGAAATTTGGATAAAAAAGGCTTTTTTATCCAAGTTTCTTAACTTTATTGTATGATCTGTGGCAGTCCAGCCGTGGTCCAGTCCAGCACATACAAAGAGAAACTTCCCCGCGACCGTGATCTGTCGTAGTCTGTATAAAAAAATATTTCATCGGGATCCATCACTTTTACAAAATTTGTACAAAGGTCTAATTTGACATGGACCGGTGGAAGAAGTAAAGAAGTACATTTAGAAGTATTAAATACTAATTTGTTCTGTCCCAAAGTTCCTATTCACATACAATACAACATAATTTAATATAACAAACATGCGTCCAAGAAATAGGGCAATAATTTTCAATTTTAAACAAGATATATTGTTTTATTTTTAAACAATACTTTCATATTTTTATAAGTTTTTTTAAACATGATTACAATAAACAAAGTAGATTGAGAGAAGCAGCAATTGAAACATTCATCTTGATTTCAAAAATCTGATATGCGCTATAGATTTACTAACTATAGCCGATTTGCAGCGATCTACCGGTTATAACTTTGGTTCTACCCTTGGTCGACAGTGGATGTACTTTGATATTTCTCTTTTCATCAGTGAAGTAGAACCAAAACTGATCCGCTAGAATGTAATTTGGTTCAACCCGAAAACGTCAAAATCATATGTTAAATTATTTTGTTTTTGTTTATTTAAAATTTAATACAAATCAATAAATTTCTTATTTATGTGGTTCTTTAGTGGTACTTAAGTGATTTTGCAAAACTGATCAAAATTTATTGTTAAATATTACGTAAACATGTAAAATAGTAAATACCTAACCTCAAATCTCATTTAAGAAAGAGACAGATAATCAAAAACCACTACTGCTTTGGGTTATTACCAGTGAGTAACTATACTACTCACTGGTTATTACCGGTTGAAGATATTTCAAACGAAGACGTAACAAAGGGCTGATTTGTGATGTCATTGGTATTAACCGAAACCGCTAGAATGTGTTTGGTTCAAACCAATTAGGAACAATTATAACCGCTGCAAATCGGCGGTTATAATTTACTTAACATTTACTCTATTTTTTAACTATAACCTCAAAAACAATCTAACAAACCCCTGCTTTCTGAGTACGTAAGCTATATCTACTGCAATCGAAATTCGGCTTTATATACCACAGCAGAAGAGATCGGGAGCATTCAATCGAAACATCTCCTTATTAAATTTTTTTAACTTCTTACAAATATTTTGTTATGGGTTGAAAGAAAACTATTAGTTCGTGCCTAAATTTGAAATCTGTGTAAATTTTGGACATTTCGTAGTGACTAAAAATGTGATTATCTCTCAAATGTTAATGTTTTTAATACCAATTTTAAGTATATCTATTTATTCAATTGTGTCTTAGTTGTCAGTATTTTTCGAACGTTTTACTCCCACACCTGACATGGGCTTTAATGGCACATGCCTGGTTTTTCAGGTTCCCCCTTCGGTACGCCTATGCTCCCACGGCACATTTTCAAAATAAATTGTATTTTCCATTAGAACAAAATTAAGTATTGAGTTAAAAAAAATAACCTTTTAAGTTAACAAAGATACAAGATTTTCTGAATAGATAGATATTTGTAGAAATTCATTATCAATAATTCATTCATAATCAACCCCAATTTCATTTCCTCAATTCAATTTTTAGAAACGCATTTATATATTTTTTATTTTCCTTGTTCATTAAGGTTTACTGTCCTCAGTTCTTTCCTGAAACAGGAAGATAATAGAAATTGTAAATGACGGACAAAATGTAGTAAGACAATTTGGAAAATTGTTCCCTACAGAAATTCTTCTGCTCAGATATTCTGAAAGACAGGGATGTCTACAATACAAATAATCAGTATTCCTGCATATAAACAGTGTTTTGTATATTATGTAATACTGATCTGTGTTTGGAGTCGTTATCAATCACTGTGTGTTTTAGCTGGAAATTTATTCGAAAATTCTAGTTTTGATAAAAATTTTCTGGTATGTCACAAATAATTTGATACAGGCAATTTGGCGGTTGATACTGAGGGTACCGTTTCTCGCTTTTCTAGCAATCGATTTTTCCATCATAAATACAGGAAATACAGGGCAATTGGAGGTGCCCCTATTTCTGTGTTGTTTACCATCATACCGCTGGCTTCCTTAAGTTTTCTCTTTGTAACATTTTTCTCTTTCCACAAGGTCTGTGTCCCAGTATATCCTGTTGGTGCCGGTGTTGGTTAATACATGCTTGGCCAAATTTGTTTTGTCTACATTTCTTCTGGCAATATTATATTGATGTTCCTTTTTCCTTGCTTCGAAAAATATTGAAGCTTCACGGGCATATTTATGGCCACAATCATCATCTGCCAAATTGTCAATGTCATTTTTTTTTCACAAACAGGAAAAGTTGTATCAAAGCTAGAATATCAAAATAAACCTCCAACTAAAACACGCAGTGATCGATAACAAAACAACTAATTATGTTCAGGAATACTGGTTGATCATATATCCCTTTCTCGCAGAATATATATGAGGAAGAATTTCCTACAGACAACCAATAATCCGGGCTATTTTTCGACCGATTTTTATGAAATTTGTGACGTAAATTTAGCGGGTATGAGATGGGGTTGTAAAGTATATTTCATAGCGCTAGGTAATTAGGGTATCCATATCCAGAAAAAAACAAAGTTTTTAAATATAATTTAAAAAAGTAATTTAACTAATGTCAAAATAAATTATAGTGACAAAAATGCTCGACCGATTTTTATGACAGTTTTTATGTATATTTGATAGAAATAGGTCGTAAAGTATATTTCATACCATTTTCTCCTCTGTTTCTCAACCGATTTTCTTCATTTTTGTTTTGTTTAGTAGCTACTGACGACCTTCAGTTCAGAATGCTAATCTTAATTTATAATATTGGTTCATTCATTAAATAAAATATAATAAAAATTCATTATTTACGTCAATAATGTCAATGCCAAACAGACTCAAACCATTGAGTAATTATATATAGACAGACCAATGCTGTTATATGCTTAGAGCAAGTACTTCTGGAAGTGGCATGCAAGCGTTGTTATTGTTTAGTGGGTAAAGTAATCGTTGAATATTATAATTATACAGGGCGATTCCAGATATGTTAGAAATCATTTTTTTCATGGGTGGCACATGAGCAGTTGCATATATAGGGTGTTTAAAATATAGAGTAGAGTGCAATTATAACTAATAAAATAATTATATAGGGAAGCCCATTAGCGGTTGAATTTACAGGGTTCTTGGAATAGAAGGTGCAGGAAAATTACAGTTATACAGGGTGGTGCAAAAAATGTTTTACATAGATGCATATACAGGGTGGCGGAAATGGAAATGCAACATTTCGTAACCCATAAGCAGTTGTATATATAGTTAAGATGAAATATAGGGTAAGAGCAATTATAGATATACAGGATGGTGATAAAAAATGTTAGAAAAGGAAATGATTTATAGAGTAGAACACGAAGAGTTCCATATATGTAATGATTGAAATATAGGTCGGAGTAGAATTATAGTTACAGAAGATAATTAAAAATTTCATAAACAAAAAGAGTAAATATGGTGGGTCATAGGCAGTGGCATATACAGAATGGTTTACCCGGTGGTTGAAAAATAAAAAATATTATGCGTGGTTCATAAGCAGTTGCATATACAGGGTGGTGGAAATATATAATGAGATGGAATTAAACTATACAGGGGGGTTAGAAAAAATAAATATGTAGGGTAGCCCATTAGAATTGTTGTCATATTAAATTAAGAATTACGAATTTGATCGTTACTTATTTGTAGAAGCGAGATGTAAGACCGACATCTAGGATTTTCGAGGAAACTATCACACAGAGGTTCCGATGTGTGTAATTGCTGTTCTCCCTAAAGTCCTAGGATAGAATGTCACGATAAAATTTTCATGTTAAGTAACCTGCCAGAGATATTGACACAATTGGTCGAATTTCGACCACTGGGCGACATCTAGTTTTCTTAGAAAGACTACAATATATCCGAAATAGATGGTAATACTGGTGTGAATCTTGATATATTGACTCTTCTAAAAAAACAAAAACCGGTTTGATCAATTTGTGAATATTCAGTTATCCGATAGGGAGCAAGCAGGGTATTTAAAAAAACCCACTATTTCTCTGGAACCGAAAGTAATACAGATATGAGAATTATAATATTAATTCTGTTATTGAATGGGGACGATGGGTGTCAGTAATTTTTAGGAAACAAAAAAGTTACTAGCAGCTCTACTCCTGAATTAACTAGAACTGAATTTAATGACTTAGG
This sequence comes from Octodonta nipae, assembly GCA_034190945.1. Taxonomy (NCBI): domain Eukaryota; kingdom Metazoa; phylum Arthropoda; class Insecta; order Coleoptera; family Chrysomelidae; genus Octodonta; species Octodonta nipae. The sequence continues at coordinate 57,036,772 of CM067219.1, forward strand.
GATGATCACGTAGCCGATAAATGTAATGTGGATTATTTATTTATTGCATGAGAGTGCATAGATTGATTCTGGTCTTTAAATAAATATAGACATTCTTCGTCATGCAAAATGTCCACTATCTGATTTATCGCACGTGAAATCTAAAAACTAATAGAAAATGTTCGTAATATTAAGTGATAATTAAGATTTATAAAATAAAAATAAATTACAATACATGAAAAAATATTATAATCGTTCAAAATATTAAATACATCAAACATCACAACAATATAAAGTTATCAAATTTGTTGTTTTACAGACCTAAAACGAGAAAAATCTAAAAAATTTGAAACGTACAAACCGCCAAAAATGCCAAAACTCCCAGATAGGTATAACTGAAAATGCCAACGTCACTGTAAATGTAAAGGAGAGTAAAAAAGTCAAAAAACGCCAAAAAATGTGGAAAATAACAAAATTATCAGAAATGTCAAAATTATCAGAAATGTCAGAAATACTAGAAACGTCAGAAATGGTATAAACGTCAAAAATTCCAGAGATGTCAAAAACACCAAAAACATTAAAAATAGCAATGAAACGACAAAAAACTTAAAATGAAAACTAGCTTATCATATTAAATCCGAAAATAATGTATTTTTAGAAGCATTTGTTGAGATGTAATTTTCGCTCATGAATGATAATGTTAAAATGGTTTTCACAAAAAAATCTAAAAATGTACGGATGTGAAAATTACCATATTAAAAAATGTTCAAAACAAATGTGAAATAAACAGATTTGTCTAGCCGGGACGGGTCAACTAGTATATATATAATATATAATCAATTGCCATTTCTTGATGTTCGGATAAATAGGAAAAATAAGCACGGTGTTGAGGAATCCGAAGACGAGGATCCCTTCAGAACAACAGGGAGTGCAGGAGCTTTCATGTGCAGACTGTCATAAAACCTATCTAGGGCAAACTATCAGAAGAATTCAAGCTAGACGTGATGGACGCCATAAGAAAGCAAGAAAAAACAAGATCCATTGTGGAACATGTCACCAAGACGTCACACCGAATAGACTTTGAGAACACCAGAGTACTGGCAAATACAGAACACCCGAAATGAAGACTTGTAAGTGAGATAATTGATATCGCGAAGAGGCCTCACAGTCTAAACGCATCCAATCAAATCTAGAGCTTATCGAATTGTTGGAAAATTCTATTAAACACCGTACCGACCCGGCCCTATAACAACTCAATTGGAAATAACCAATCAGCAAGCGGGAGCATGGCCACTAAGCGCCGTTTTCGATACCAACCGATAAGCGCCGAACCGCGACTATATTTCAGCACTCGAGCTACTGAACATCTTAGTAGTGATCTTAGTATTCGAGTATCTATAAGCGTAAGCAGAAGGCTACGAGAATTATGCGAACCGACCTGAAGATGGCAGATGTAATTCTGCCGAAACGTCGCCAGTTTACCATTGATCCCGACAAGGATCAGTTCTCAATTACGCTGAAGAATTCCCGGAAACCACCTAACACATTTAGTGCCCGCGAAAAACACACACACACACACTCACACACACACACACACGCATGTATATATATTATATTCACTTTGATTCAAATCACTTTTTAAAAAAGATTATTTATTTAAAACATACAAAATCAAAATTTAAACAATTATTTACTTGAAATACTTAATACTATAAGTGATAATATTTGAATGACAACACGAGAACGTTTCCAGTTGCTTTTCTAACATTCGCAAAACTGCTGATGCAAGTCAGCGATTTTACTGGGTAAACGGACTCGTGTAGGTTTCCGGGAAGTTGTTTGCATATAATTCGAGATGAAATTTGATATCACTGAGAACTCACGTACACTTTAAATTCCGTTGACTTCTCGACTGTGTGAACTAAGTGCTGATATATTTTGTATATAACAACTCCCCTTACATATCAAAAGTTGATGCTATAACATCAACATTTAGGAACAGAAACATAAAATAATATAAAATGATGTTTGAATGGTATACATAATAAGTAATAAGTGTATAAAACGAAATATGATTAAAATAAAGTAATAGGTAAAAATCAAAAATCAGTTTGTAAAATAAAATCAAAACATGTAAAAATAAATGAGCAATAAAATAATACGAGTAATAATTAAATGCTTAACCTAAACATACCAAAATAAAATATAAAGTAAAAGGATATGTGAATAAAAATAATGTATAGAAAAATAAATGGTTAATAATATAAATCGATATTAAAATAGGTGTTTTTACAGAACATAAAGGGTATACCTAAACTTGCGTCTGTAAGCTTTGTTCTGTTTTTAAAACAGGCCTAAGCTTGGGGAAGAATTTGAGTCTTGGCTGAGGCACTGAAGTCTGGTCAGGATTGCAGTCCTTTGGAGGTTTTACCATCCTCTTTTTGACAGCTTGGAAAGTGATGAGTGCCGCTATGATCTTGAGAGCAGCTATGGTTGTATAGGTAAACCAAGAGATGTTTTTGGTTACAAACAGCTGGTTTATGAGACCATCGAGGTCTCTGGAATATTGTTCCAATTTGTCATTTGCTACGTCGAATTCTTCTACATTAAGTGTGTTCAGCTTTAGGGGCTGAAGTTCAGGAATTATAATTTTTTCTGGCACTGCGTCGCAACAGTTGAACGGCACTGTTACTGGTTGGAAGGTTTCTAGAACATCGGTTTGTTTACCAGATTCGGCTTGAACTTTTGTAATTCCTATAAGCGCACTACACTCTGATTGAAGAGTCAATATGGAGTTGAGGGAGATTGTAAGAATTTTTGGGTTTGTTTGAGCGCAATTCACTGTAACACTTATGGGTTCAGAAGTAATTATGAGCCATGTATTGGGTTCTAGTTTTTGAACGTTGTATCCCTGAGTGAATATTAGTGAGCTTTTACAGTTGTCCGGTACATTCTGGAAATTCTTTAGAAGTTGAGCTTCACATAACGCGTTTGTGTCAATAGGATATGCGTAAAGTTCAGAACACAGTTTCTTACGAGTGGCTAACGGTTTACACGCACTTAAGTCTTTGATCGGAATAAACATTAAAGAATCATCATTCTTTGCAAGATATTTTTGAGTGAACGATAGCATATGATGTAAACCTGTTCTTTCATCGTATATAGGGATAGGATATAAATGAAAGACTGTGTAAGGATGTTGTTCGACTAAAAGGATTCTTAACACAAATATAAGATCGGTATATGTTTGAAATGCCTCTAGTTCAATGATTTCTAGATATTGTGCGATGCTCGAGTATTTTACAGACAATGGAAGGTTACTTTTGACTAAATTTTGCGATATTTCCTGTAATGAGGTAATAAGATGTTCTCGTGTTAAAATTGAAGAGTGAATTATTTTCAGACGCGCGAATGTGATAGAATTTAAAACATCATTTAGATTATCTTCTAAGTAGAGATAATTCTCCATAAGTTTTTCACACATTTCAAGTAATGCGAGTTTTGATTCGACGTAGGCGACCTTATCATTAATTTTTCCGATAGTGTTTTCCAGCTTTATCATATTATCGTTAAATAGTTTTTCGTCAATTCTAAGATTTTGGATAGTTTCGTTGAAGTTTTTGATTACGGATGTGGTGACACTTATTTGGGTTATTTGTAAGTTCTCAATTTGAAGTTGGCCTTGATTTAAGCGGTTTGTGCTTTCGGTAAAGTATTTTCCGTCGGCGGCGTCTAAATTGCCGGTGATTGCCTTAAAAAAGGTACCTGCCTCATCAAGTATACCTCGTTTGTGTCTTTTAGTGTCCATGTGAATGTCAGTAAATTTCTGTTTGATTGAGTTAGAAATTTGATTGAGAAGGTTAATGTGGGTTTGTATGTCTGCGCGAAAGTAGTTCATAGCAAAAGAATTGAAGTTAACAGTTTTTACAAGAGTTTGTAATATTCTGTTATTTGTTGTAAATACTTGTTCTAGTGTAGAAATGTTTCTGTGTACTAAAAGTGTCCACTTATCATTGGATACAGTTATTTCTGCTTCGTTATGGAAGTAGATACCTAAAGTATTGTTTATTGGTTGTATTTGAAATTGGGGTACTGCTGACCCGAACAGCAGGCAAAACCTGAAACAGAAATTAACTTTCTGAGAACGGTTTCATTCGGTCGAAATTTACTTTTGATTTTTGGTTAGTTTTAGGGTTTAGTACTGTTGCGGAGTTTCTGTGAATCTCCAGGATTTCGAAAGGACCATTGAATTTATTTTGGAGTTTGTCCTTGATCTGGGATTCTTTAATATAGACTTTATCGCCTATTTGATAGTTAGGGAGATTTTCAGAAAAGTGTTCATCAAATCTGACTTTCACTTTATGTTTTTGGATTTCCGTTCTTTCGCGAGCAATTTTATAATAGTGAGAGATACGATTATTGAGATCCCTGATGTACTTAGTTATCAGGGCTTGTTGGTTGTAGAGAGTTTCTGGAGTCCTACTCGAAGTATGTCCATAAACAAGTTCGTAAGGGGTGAATCCATGAGTTTTGTTTACAGAATTGTTATATGCAATGATTGCATAAGGGAGGATGTTAAAAGGGTGTTCGTCAGGATTTTCTAGTTTATGGATTCTAATCATCTCTAATAAGGTCGAGTGGAATCGTTCTAATGAAGCATTTGACTGAGGATGTCCCACACTAGAATAAGATAATTTGATGTCAAATAGTTTACACAAGTCTCTCATTAGTGTGTTGTCGAATTCCCTGCCATAATCACAATGTATCCGTAATGGAGTACCGAAGTGCTGGAAATAGAGTAGTAAGGTACTAACAACGGTTTTTTGCGGATTTGTCGGTTATGCGGTAGGCCTGAGAGAATTTTGTTAGTTCGTCCCGGATAGTTAATGCGTAGTTTTTTGTCGGGACTTCTAGAATATCGATGTTGACGCGTTCAAAGGGTGTCCGTGGGGTTTCAGTAATGACAAGTGTGCTGTCGAGATTTTTCCGGTAAACCTTTGCTCTCTGGCAAGTTTGACAGTTTTGGATAAAATTGTCAACGTCCTTAGTCAGTCCTTGCCAATTATATTTTTCTTTTATTCTGCGGATAGTTTCATTGATGCCTCGATGTATATTATTTTTGCCGTTATGGAATTGGTCGAGAATGATGGGTATTTGGTCTTTCTCAACCGTTTGGACGATATTTTGGCATACTTTCCATTTGATATCGATTTCGGAAAAGATAAACGAAAGCATTTCCAAAATGGGCAGTTCAATGTTATCCTCAACACAGAATACTTCATTTTCAGTGACACATCTCTACTATTATACAAAGATGTAAAAAGAATCTCGTTGACTACTTCTGGGTCAGAAGGGAGAGGGACGATGTAATAGCGTCTTTTTCTGACACTTTTGCTTGCAAAAACATTTACTCTAGGGGTACGGAAATCAGCATTTTCCTCAAAAATGTCTTCGATGATGTCATAGTGAAAATCTTTCATGAGAGAGCCTTGGGGAAATACTAGGATATTTTTGTTTCCTCGGTCTAAGAGTTGGCAATTAGAAAATTGAATTTTGTCGTAATCTATGAGTGAGACGGTTTGATATCGCTCGACAAAAGTTCTAAATTCTTCAGAGATTTGTTGGAGATTAATGGGACTTCTTGTCTGGGGTTCTTGTAAGTCACCGTCAGTTTCGTTTGTTGGGAGTACTGTAAATGGTGTTAGATGATTGTTTGCTTGAAATGATATGTATTCATTAAAGTTGTTAACTTTAATGCGAGAGAGAGCGTCGGCGTTTTTATTTACTTTGCCGGGTTTGTAAATTATTTGATAGTCGTACTCCTCGAGCTAAAGGCGCCATCTTGCAAGTCTACTTCCAGGATCCTTTATAGAAAACAGCCAAGTTAACGGGCGGTGATCGGTCTGAAGTAAAAACTTACGGCCAAAAATTATCAGACGAAAGTGTTTAATCGCCCACACTATTGCAAGGAGTTCTCGTTCTATGGTTGAATACTTAGTTTCAGCATTGCAGAGAGTTCTGGAGGCATACGGGGCCTTGAGAGAGCACTGCGCCGATAGCAAATGAACTGGCGTCGGTTGCAAGAATAAATGGCTCTTCAAAATTAGGGTATATGAGTATGGGGGTAGAAGTAAGGGCTCTTTTTAATTCGTCAAAAGATTTGACGCATTCTGAATCGAACTGGAAAGGTATGTATTTTTTAAGTAATCTTGTCAAAGGTTTCGAAATCTTGGCGAAATTGGAGATAAATCGCCTGTAATAACCAGTTAACCCTATGAAGGACTTGATATCTTTTGGGTTTTTTGGTTGGGGAAAATTTAAGATACAATCTACCTTTGTGGGGTTATAAGGTGGCCAAGATACGCGACCTCTTTGCGAAGAAACTCGCATTTGTCGGGTTGGATTTTTAGATTGGCTTTTCGCAATCGTTTGAAAACTTCAGAAAGTCGGGCTATGTGCTCATGTATAGTCGGAGAATAAACGATAATGTCGTCCATATAGACTAAACATCTCTCGTTTTGAACACCTAAAAAAATATTATCCATTACCCTTTGGAAGGTGGATAGAGCGTTTTTAAGACCGAAGGGCATTCTAACAAATTCAAAATGACCATTATCAACTGTGAATGCTGTTTTTTGGATGTCTTTTGTATCGATTTCGATTTGGTGAAACCCTGAAGCTAGGTCGAGAGTGGTGAAGTATTGGCATTTGCCAAGTTGGTCAAGTAAATCCGAAATGTTCGGTAGGGGATATTTGTCGTCAACAGTAAGTTCATTTAGTTTACGATAATCGACGACGACACGCCATTTTTGGGTACCAGATGAGTCTAGTTTTTTGGGGACTACCCAAACCGGGGATGACCACGGCGAATTAGACGGACGTATAATGCCTTGGTCAAGCATCTTTGATATCTGACTTTTTACCTCTTGTTTGTGTATTTGTGGGTACTGATATGACTTTGTGAAAGAGGGTTTCGCGTTATTAGTGACTATTAAATGTTTGATTTCGTTTGTGAAGGTCAGTTGGTCACCTTCTAAATAGAATATATCAGAATATTCGAGGCAGAGTTGAGAAATAAGTTCGGCTTCCTCATCGTTCAGATGTTCTAACCGAAGTTGTTCCATGATTGTAATTTGTCTATCAGGCTGGGTTAAGTTTTGTGAGTAATTTTCGGAAAGAATGTTTACGAAAAAATTGTTTATCGGTTCGAGTTCCAAATTGTCGAAATTAACAGTTTTGGGGATAGCATTCGCATTTAAAATTGAAGTAAGAAATTCGCCTTTTTCATTAATTTTAACAAGGGCACGGGGAAGATAAACTTTTTCTATTTCGGCAGATGATAGGAAAGCCTCAGTGTTGGTGAGGTTACATTTTAATTTACATATCTGTTCTGTTCGGGGTTCTAAAGAGTTTGTATTGATTGGGAAGCAGTTATTGGAAGTTGAAGGGTTCTGAGTACGCATGACAGTATCATACGTAACTTTGTAGAGTGGTAAGGTTTTAAAATTAGTGACAAGTTGTTTGCTGTTAAAGTCTATAACGCAGTTATAGTGTTCAAGGAAATCTGAACCCAGTAATCCGTCGAATTCAATGTCGATGTTGCAAATATATACCTTGTGTGGGTCGGCGACATTGAAAGGTACAAGGGTGGATTCGTTGATTAAGATTTTGTGATCAGTGATTCCTTGGATGACTACGTTTTCGGGAAATCGTTGTTTAAATTGTTGGCAAGTGGCGGACTTAAATATTGACAATCCTGCTCCTCCGGTGTCAATAAGGAGTTTATAGGTGTTTGAAGAATCAGTAATATAATAAAGATTCTTGGAGTTGACGGAAAGAAGGGATCTTACAGAAAGTTCTGGGAAGTTGACATTCGGGCTGAAGTCGTCCAGATTCATTGTCTGAATTTGAGTTTGAATTTCTGAAATTTCTTGGTCTGGTGGTTCTGACTGAGTGGGGGTCAAATGAAAATTTACTTGAGAAGAATCAGGTTCGTCAGAATAATATTCGTTAAACTGTTCATTGTTGAAATATTCTGGTTCATCGTTTTGTTCGAAATCATTAGGGTAATATTGTTGTACGTTTCCGTACTCATTGGGTAAAGGGTTGAATTGATTTTCGCTTTGAGAATAGTTATAGTCATTGTGATATGGTCCGAATTGCAGATTGTTCAAGTGATGAGTCTTTCGTTGTTGGCGTTGTTGATGTTTAAAGAAACTCGGGTTCGGTCTGTAATTGCCAGACATTTGGGGTTGTTTAATGGTAGATGGACGAAATTGTTGCTGTGAAAATTGTTGACTGGGATTAACATTTGTAGATTGATTAGCAGGTTGATTGGAAAAATGAGGGCGATAATTGGAATAATTCTGATTGGAATTCGGGTTGTGTTGAAATTGTCTCATCCTCAATAAGCATTCATTGCTTAGATGGCCCATTCGTTTACAAAATGTGCATTGTTTTGGAGGTGGGACGTTATTTGGTTTACGAGAGGGTTGTTGGAAACTTCTATTACCTGAAAATTTCTGGGTTTCTAAATGTGATAGTTTCTCGTTTAATTCTGGAAATGGCAGTGTGAATACAGGGGTCGCTAGCGCGAACGAGTTGACCAATTTTGGGCTCTAAACCCGTGAGGAGGCTATTAAGAGCCATTGACTCTATCAAGTCAATCTGTGCTTGTTTTTCTTTAACAGTTAGGTTTTGTTTGTTTATGGCTGCTAGCATTTTCCCCTGATGGGTCTAAAGTCTAGCAGAAAATGTAAGAGGGGATTCATTAGGAGCCGAGAGATCCCTAGCATCTCCAAAATGATTTTCTAGGAGGGTTTGAATTTCAGCTAATTGACTAGGGTTTCGCGAATTAATTAACTCAGCCGATCTACCGCGTAACTTATTTTTGATATGGAGAATTAGCAATACTTGCTGATTATCCGTTGCCATGCTGTAAGCAGTATTACAGGAGCATATGAAAGTATTCAAAAATATCGGATTACCATCATACTCAGGAATTATGGCAAATATTTCCGATAGCCTATAGAGTTCTACGGTTGGTGTAGCTGCTTGTCTAGTGGTGGCCATTTTTATAAATGTATAAATTCGCACAATAAATAAAAATTAAATGTTGAGGTTTTAAATGTAAATGGTAAATATCTAGTTTATCAAAATCCAATATCGAGCAATGTTTAATAGAGTAATAACAAATTTGAAATAGGAATGTATAAGTGGTAAATTAATAATAAACTTGAAATAATGTTTCAAATACTTCGAAATATGTAAGTCAAACTAATGGAAATGATAATGATTATGTAAAATATATAGTTTCAAAATTATTTAGGAAGGTAAGGTTATGAGGAATAAAATATTATATAAATGAAAGAACTGGTGGTCATTCAAAATAAAATCAAAATAAAAAATAATTACTTGATGTGATTCTTACGTTATCATTCCTCGCATCGGACTGTTCTCCGCGTCACTTAGCACTGGTTAGCCTGGTTGCGTGTTCCCTTGCTAGTACTTGGTAGTTATTGTCCTTTTCAAGTAGGTTTTGTCCACGATGATTTGGAAATCTCCACAGTCAGTTAGTATGCACCTGTTCTAACTGTGTTGGACAATCCTAATGACTGCTCCAATTTTATATTCACTTTGATTCAAATCACTTTTTAAAAAAGATTATTTATTTAAAACATACAAAATCAAAATTTAAACAATTAATTACTTGAAATACTTAATACTATAAGTGATAATATTTGAATGACAACACGAGAACGTTTCCAGTTGCTTTTATAACATTGGCAAAAGTGTTGATGCAAGTCAGCGATTTTACTGGATAAACGGACTCGTGTAGGTTTCCGGGAAGATGTTTGCATATAATTCGAGATGAAATTTGATATCCCTGAGAAGTTACGTACGCTTTAAATTCCGTTGACTTCTCGACTGTGTGAACTAAGTGCTGATATATTTTGCATATATATATATATATATATATATATATATATATATATATATATATATATATATATATATGTATATATATAACTTTTCGCGGGAACTAAATGTGTAAGTTGGTTTCCGGGAATTCATCGGCATAGTTGATAACTGATCCCCGCCGGGATCGATGGAAAAATGACGACGTTTCGGTAGAGTCTGCCCTCTTCAGGTCGATTCGCATAATTTTCGTAGCCCTCTGCTTTCGCTACTAGTTACTCGAACAGTAACTTACTTAATGTTTTTAACGTTTATTATTTGGACCACTTTCTGTAAGTTTAAGTCTAATTCACTCAATATTGCATCCACACTGTATATTCTTCTGTTTATTGATCACCCCTATATAACTTATTTGTCTATCATTTTCTGAACCACCTCGGACAACTATAATTTAACTTCACACAATATTGCAACGATCCTAATATCTTTTAAACCGCCCTGTATAAGTATAATTCCTCTCCACACTATTTATTTATTTATTTATTTACAATTTGGGTTTCCAACAGGTAGCCTGGACTACCCAATTATAGGAAACCACATAGTACACAATTAGTCACACAGATATTTAACGCAATTACAATAAAAAAGAAAGAGAACAATAAAGATACGAAAAAGTACTACTAAGAAGCTACTTACATACATGTGTGCTTAAATTTTGAAAAATAAATAGTCCGCTTTTTTTTGAGCATATAAGGAAATGCTGAAAATGTCAATATGCAAGAAATGTAAGTTGTACGTTCTCAGCATCCTGTACAAACAGGAGTTGTAGAAGGAATTAGTATCACACCTACGACTGTAAAATAAATATTTAGTTCTTAAAGTATAGCTAATGCCACAGTTAAAATTGTAGTTATTTATGATATCAATACAGTCTATTTTATTTTGAACTAATTTATATAGAAATATTACATAAAATATATCACGACGAGTGGAAAGTTTAGACAATTTGTATTTTGGCAAATTACATTCATATGTGTTATAACAATATTCTCTGTGAAACCGATAATTTAAATTATTAATGAATTTAATTTGTATTTTTTCTATCCTTTCCACGTATTTTACGTATTGTGGATTCCAGACCGAGGAAGCATATTCTAGTGTACTTCTAACGAAAGAGTTATAAAAAATAATAAGGCTTTCTTCAGATGAGAAATCTTTAGTGATTCTTAAAATAAATCCTATTGACTCCTTCTATTTTTCTATTGCTTAAATTATTCCTGTATAGCTATGATTTTACTTCGCCCCATATGCCTAGTATCCCATTTATGCAACTGCTCATGGTCTACCCTATATAACAAAATCCACATTTCTAAACCACATTTTGTGACTATAATTTTACTCTACAATTTATTTCAACAATTCGGTATATGCAACTGCTTCTAAATTTTTTTAAACCATGTCTATAATTATATTATACCCCATCCTATAATTCAAATATCCTACCACTGCTTATGCTTATATAACAAATTTTTGAGGCATAACAATAATTTTACTCCATCCTTACTTCAAACACCTTTTATAAGCAACTACTTATGTTTCAAACTATATAACGTTTTTAATCGCCCTATGTAACTGTAATTCTACTCCACCTTATATTTCATTCATCCTGTATATTCAACTGCTTCTAATATTTTTTAAGCTTTCAGTATAACTAATTATACTCCGTCATATAACGTAAATATCCACTCTGTATAACTATAGTTTTGCTCCACTCTTATTTCAACCACCTTGTATACGCACTTACTCATGTGGCACCCATTACAATTTTTTTGAACCACCCTGTATAACTAATTCAATTCCAACTTATATTTCAACCATCCTTCTATACAACTGCTTATGTACCACCTAATATCACATGCACGCACGCATACACCTACAACCGTACACCGTACAGAAGAAATAGATTCGTTTCAGTAAACGTGACGACAAATTCATAACCTCCTCCTTTTTGGAAGTCGGTTAATAAACACATACAATAATTAAAGCTTAGTAATATAACGTTGAATAAAATAATACCATTACTAATATATAAACAATAGAAAAGAATGTTTACAGTGCTTTTAGATGTAAGAACACAATGCAAATATCAAATGGAAGTGAAGATACAATAATCTTATTGGGATCGTAAAATAATGAATCCATATCATGAACTGGTAACTTCTAATGCAAGTTTTTATAAATAGAACTACTAGAACATAATTTTTAAAATACAATAAATATTTTTTTTTATCAACATTTTTTATCAACATTTTTTAAACAACGAGTAATCTTTTAACAAAGCCTAAAGAAATATTCTAATAGTTCAATATATCATATCAGAAATGTTTAAGTAATAGAATGAATGAGATTTTACTTTGCTTTTGATATAAAAGATGCTTTTATATCAGAGAATAACATTTAATAAATTCAAAAGTCCAAATTTTCATTAATGGAGTTTTTTCCTAAAGCAAGGGTTGAAATCAGCATTTTTGGGATCTTATTACGACTTTTCAGGAAAAACGCATTTTGAATATTCACTATTTCTATCTAAAAACTTAAATTGATGGTTCATAACTGTCACAAAAATCTAGACAGAAAATTTTTTAATTGACATTTTGCATATTGTATTACAAGAAAGGTTGATAAAGTGACCACCAGCCAGAGAGATTCAAAGAAAGCATGTGTGCAAAAAAGCTTTTGAAGTTGCAGTCAGTGTTCAGAACACTCTGTCTTTTTTAGGTTTAAAAGAGACAGCCTTTATACTTACATATGTATATTCTCAATTGCTTGGAAAAAACTCTCTGCCTTAGCGCAATCGCAGTAAGAAGAAAAGCAGGCTCGCTGTTTGTCTTTCGTCCAGTACGGACCTCTCCTGAAACTCTCAAGGAAAACGTTTCCCTATGTGCTCGCTAGTGCAACCCCAAAGTGCGTGTGCAGCTATTACTCAGTTATTGTAAACCCTATCGTGAGTGCGCATTGCCTAACAGTATAACCTCTAGTTGTGCCTAAAAACCCAGGGTTACTAGATCTAACTCGTAGACAAGGTAAGAGTTTTCTTATGAAGGCAATTGAGTTTTTTATCAAAATAGAACCACTCAAAACTACAGTCCACTTAATCCAATTCTCTACATTTTTTGGTCCTTCGAGCCGGATTACATTTTTGGCCCAATCGAGACAAATTGATTTATTTTGATTTATCGCTATCAATTTGGTACATTTTTAAAATTCTCAAAAAATAAAATTGCACTCATAATTAGCCATCCTCCTATTTGTTTCCCGCGTATTTCCACACACCATTAGGGTCAGATAATACGCATGCCTACAAATCAACACACAGGCGTCACTCACAAATTTTCCTCTGTTTATTTTGCGTTTGTGTTAATACTCATATATTAATTTCTCATTATCCTCAAATATTTATTAATACATTACTCGCAATTATAAAATAATAATTGTAATCTCTTAACATCGCACTAGTTTAATTTTGAATCGATCGCCGTTTTGTTTATATCAATAATAAAAACTCGTTCAGTTTGTCGATGTTTACCGGATATTTTTTGTCATTTAAGGAATTTGCCACTCATTTGCATCTGATTTATGATACAGATATACAGTCTGTTTCTATAAACTTGCAATTTATTAATTTTGTGAATATTCATTTATAGTAATTGATATTTTTCTCTTTAAATCTAATAATTGTAATGTTAGTGTTCAGTGGAGTTCATACATGCTGCTCTCAAATAATTAACTCGTATTAATTTTCAATATTTGTTGTTTTTTAATTTGATTCGTTTAGTTCAGCAGTTTAAGTTATTATTTGTGTTCGGCTTATATTAATTTATACTTCACAATGGCGGATAGAAAATTAAATCTTGCCATTTCTCAAGGCAAAGCTGAAATTGTAATGGTAGAAGAATTGTTGAACAGTGCGAAGCAATCTCTTACTGATAGAACTATGCATAATAATTTCAAATGTAGATACAACCGCTTAGAAGCAACTCGCGAAGCCTTTGATAAGCAACATAATATCATTCAAACTCTTATGTCTGCACAAGATAGTGCCGATTTAGATGGGCAAATCGTGATAGCTCGTGCTTTCTACACAAGTTTTATGAAATTCAAGCTAGTCACATGCAGCTTTTTGATATCTCTAGAGACTCACTTGAGTCCCATAACACTAGTATCCCTCGCACTAATGCAAAACTCCCAAAAATAGAAATGCCACACTTCTCTGGTGAATTCCGTGAATGGCAAACATTTATTGATATGTTTGACTCTTTGATTCATAATAATGACTCGCTCTCAAATGTCGACAAAGTTAATTACTTAATAGGCTTGGTTCACGGCGCTCCACTTAAACTCTTAAAATCCTCTCCCTTGACAGGTGATAATTACTTAGTTGCTTATAACGCATAGCGCTTGCGCAATAAGCGTTTAGTTGCTAACTCTTATTGGCAGGCTATTTCTCGATCTAAAAAACTCTCCAGTTCTCAAGAACTCAGAGAGCTAGTTGATGTTTTTAGTGAAAACCTTTCTGTGTTGGAAAATATGGGCTTTCCTGTCAAGCAATGGGACTTCATTCTCTTCACAATGCTGTTCGAACGACTCGATACCGCTCTGAGGTTTGAGCGAGACTGCGCTTCGGAACTCGAAGATCTATACTTTGATATTTTGCTGAATTACTTGGAGAGGCAATGCGCCGCTCTGGATTCTCTCAATATTATCCACACTCCCCCCGGTGCTGTTAGTAAATCTAAAGTTCATTCTCCCCGTTTTAAAACATCAAAAAATACAGTACATATATCATAAATTCTCAATCTCAATTCTCTAGTAACATCATCTGTCCATTATGTAAAACCGCACACCGCATCTATAATTGCCCTGAGTTTCTCTCAAAATCTCCTAATGATAGATTTGCTATCACTCGTACCCATGGATGGTGCACAAATTGCCTAGAATATAAACATACATCTTCTCGTTGCTCCTCTACAAATTGCTGTAGAAAATGTTCTCGCAAGCATCGTACTCTTTTGCATTTTACTGATGCCTTGCACAACTCACACTCGCCTTCAGGCTTATCAACTACTCAGCTCGCTTCTAGTATTAGACCGGAAGAAACCTCATCTCACACTCTCAAGATTGCCTCAGCAGATCCTTGTATTAATTCTCAACCCAGCACTTCGAATATTTCTCTTCTCATAGGAGTGCATGGTACCGTTCTCTTATCCACTGCTCTAGTGGAGATAAAGGATGCTCGTGGTCATTTTCAACCGGTTAGGGTTCTTCTAGATAGTGGAAGCCAATGTAATCTTATAACCAGTAAGTGTTTTAAGAGACTCGGATTATTTACGCGCACTACACCTCTTAGTATTGGAGGTGTGGACAGAATAAATACTCAATCCTCACATATTGTTTCTTGTATGCTTCGGCCTCGCGGAGCTTTGACTCCAGTTATCGATTTTGATGCTGTAGTCTTACCTCAAATTACCTCTGATATGCCCTCATCGGATATCCCATTGGACTATTTCAAAGATTTCAATCATTTAAAACTCGCCGATCCTCAGTTTAATATTTCTCGTCCAGTGTATATGCTCTTAGGTGCTGATATGTTTGTTGCATTATGTAGGGGTAATATCTTGCAACCCCGACTCGGTGGCCCTGTAGCCTTGGAAACTACTCTGGGATGGATTCTCCTGGGAAAGGTAGACTTTCCTTCCGTCTCAGTGAGCCCTCTTATAGCTAGTATTTCACTAGAAGACCCTGTAAAGCGCTTTTGTGACTTAGATCAGGTTCCAAAATTGCCAGCAATTTCTTTGGATGATAAACAGGCAGAGGACCTCTTTCTAGTATATCCACAGAGAGGTTCACTGTCGAATTACCCTTTAAACATTTACACTTTCACTTCCAAGGATCTCGTGATGTAGCTTTCAAAAGATTCTTGTCCCTGGAACGGAGGATGTTAATAGACTTTGTTTTGTATGAACGCTACAAAGATTTCATGCAAGATTATTTGAACTCTGGCCACATGGAATTAATACCCAGCCTCGAAATATCTCAACCCAGTTATTACATTCCGCATCATGCTATAGCTCCTACTAGCTCCAAATTTAGAGTTGTCTTCGATGCTTCTGCTGTTGATACTCAAGGAGTGTCTCTTAATGACATCCTACTCTCCGGTCCCAAGTTACAGCAGAACATAATCTCGATTCTTTTGAGCTTCAGACTCTATGCAGTATGCTTCACAGCCGACATAAGGCAGATGGTCCGTCAGATTCTCATCGCTGAACATCATCGAGATTACCAACGTATTTTGTGGCGTTTCTCTTAGGATACCCCTATTCAGGATTATCGATTGGTGACTGTTACTTATGGAGTTAGTTCTTCTCAGTGTTTAGCAATACGTACTCTATTCCATCTTGCTCATATGTATAACGATGATTACCCCGAAGCATCTGAGATCATATCAAATGATGTTTATGTAGATGACATCTGTACTGGTGCAGATTCTATCTCTCATGCTCTTCAACTCCAGAAAGAATTGATATCTCTACTCCAAAAAGGTCAGTTTGAGCTGCGTAAATGGGCTAGTAATAAACCTGCTCTATTTTCTCATTTGCCCGCTTCGCAGATTCATTCTGAGGCTCTTTCTCTGGATTTCGATCTCGATTTTAACCAGACAGTAAAAATTCTCGGACTCCAATGGAATCCTTCTCAAGACCATTTTTGTTTTAAGGTTCATGCATTTAATAACTTATGCACCAAACGCTCTATACTTTCCGAATTGGCACGAATCTTTGACCCATTAGGTTTTCTGACACCCCTTACTCTCTCTATGAAATTAATTATTCAGCAATTATGGGCTAGTGGTATCGATTGGGATGCTACTCCTGATGCTTCTATCATTCATAAGTGGACTACTATATGTTCTCAGATAGACGTTCTTTCTCAAGTTCGACTAGAATTGTGTGCTGCTCTACTTCTCTCAGAGTTATTAGTCGTCGTAAAAGATTCTCTAGGCAGAAAGCTTGAATTTTCATCGATCACGGCCTACTCGGATTCTACTGTTGCCTTCACTTGGATAAGAAGTTCTCCTCACTGATGGGTTACATTTGTTTCCAACCGGGTAACTCAAATTCAAGAAAGACTGGCTCCATCTCAATGGCGCTATGTGCGATCTGAAGAAAATCCTGCCGATCCTGCTTCTCGAGGACTATTACCTCAAACTCTTGCCGAGAGTTCCTTATGGTGGCCGGGACCGTCATGGCTCTCTCTTCCGGAATCCCAGTGGGCTCCTGAGGTTTTCCCATGTCTCGATGCTATACCTGAAACTACCGTAGGGCAATGTAAACTTATATGCACTCTCTCAGTTCTGTACAATTTTATAGAAAATCTTCTTAATAAGTTTTCATCTCTACAGAAAATTCTCCGAATAATCTCTTACTCTATGAGATTTATTCACAACTCACGTCATCCTCAATCTGCCCAGAATCACTCATTTTCAGCTGCTGATTTGGATAAAGCTTTGTCAACTCTCATTAAACTTGCTCAGACTCAACATTATTCTCAAGATATTGCGGCTCTTAAGAAAAACTCTCGACCTTCAAAGGTTCTCTATAAGCTCAGTCCGTTTCTGGATAAAGACGGTTTACTCAAAGTGGGTGGGCGTCTGGTGCAGGCCCAAATACCATTTTTTCAAAAACACCCCATTCTTCTGCCTGGTAATCACCGCCTATCATCGAAAATACTCACTTAAAATATTTACACCCAGGACCTCAAACGCTTCAGTATATTCTCTTCCAAAGATATAAATGCTAAGCTTACAATCTCTAAAATAACATCACGATGTTTTCGCTGTTTCCGTACACATCCCAAATCGACGCAGCCGCGTATGGGGGATTTACCACTTGCACGCATTTCGGAAGTTAAACCATTCTCCAAAGTAGGTGTGGATTATGGTGCCCCTTTTTCGATCACGCTCGCTCGCCTTCGAGGTGCTAATGTTCTCAAGTCTTATATTTGTCTCTTTGTGTGTATTGTTACTAAGGCAATACACATAGAATTGGTGTCAAGTGTCTCATCTGATGCGTTCATTGAGGCGCTTCGACGTCTCATCTCTAGAAGAGGTCGTTGCGATGATATATACAGTGATAATTCCACCACTTTTGTAGGTGCCTATAATACTCTCATTGAACTCACTAAACTCGCAGCTACAAAAGAGCACATTCGTTGACGTTTTATTCCTCCTTATAGTCCCAATTTTGGTGGATTATGGGAAGCTAGAATTAAATCTATTAAAACTCATTTAGGTCGGGTTATTGGTGACCAACTCCTTACTTATGAGAAATTTAATTCCGTCCTAATACAGATAGAGTCTGTATTGAACTCTCGCCCTCTATGTGCCACCAGCTCTAGTCCCAATGACTTACTACCACTCTCACCTTCTCATTTTCCCACTTTTTCTCCTCTAAACACAGTTCCTGATCCCGATACATCAGGACTGAAGTTACCTCATCGCTCTCGTTGGCAGCTAGTTCAACGTATGCATCAGCACTTTTGGGACAGATGGCATAAGGAATACCTACACACTCTTCAACAAAGGAGTAAGTGGAGTGACTCAAGCACGCCTATTAATATTGGTACTCTTGTCCTTTTGAAGGAAGATAATTCACCACCTTTGCAGTGGGCACTAGCGCGTGTAATTGATGTCCATCCTGGTGCGGATAGCGTAATTCGAGTCGTAACTGTTCGTACCCAAAAGGGCGAATTTAAGCGTCCTGTCTCTAAGGTGTGTCCTCTACCATCTGACTCATAACCAACTCCTTATGTTCCCCTCTCTTTCCTCATTTACTTAAATCTCTCTCTATCTCTTTATATTTAACTCTCATTTTGCCAATATGGCTATTTTCTCCTATATATATATATATATATATATATATATATATATATATATATATATATATATATATATGTAGATTAAACTCATCTCTAGAGTACAACTAGGCTCGCACCCTCATAACTGTTTTATTTTGCATAGATAATCATTTTTTTTCTCTTCCTCAAAAGATGTCTTTTTTGGGTTTAAAAGAGACAGCCTTTATTCTTACATATGTGTATTCTCAATTGCTTGGAAAAAACTCTCTGCCTTAGCGCAATCGCAGTAAGAAGAAAAGGAGGCTCGCTGTTTGTCTTTCGTCCAGTACGGACCTTTCCTGAAACTCTCAAGGAAAACGTTTCCCTATGTGCTCGCTAGTGCACCCCAAAGTGCATGTGCAGCTATTGCTCACTTATTGTAAACCCCCTCGTGAGTGCGCATTGCCTAACAGTATAACCTCTAGTTGTGTCTAAAAACCCAGGGTTAAGGCAGGCTACCCGCGACGAATGCAGACAAATACATGGATGGCAGATTTCCCGAGGCTTTTACTAGATCTAACTCGTAGACAAGGTAAGAGTTTTCTTAAGAAGGGCAATTGAGTTTTTTATCAAAATAGAACCACTCAAAACTACAGTCCACTTAATCCAATTCTCTACAGTCAGTATAGAAGAAAAGTTATAAAGAGAGCAGTCAGATTAAGTAGCAGATAGTAAGCTGGAATTGGATCGAGATTACAGAAAATTGTATAAAGAGAGCAGGCAGATAAAGAAGCAGGCAGTAAGCAGGTATTGGGGCGAAAGAATAGGAAGAGCAGGTGTGCAGAGAAGCGGTTGGAGTAGCAGTTAGAGTAAGCGACTGTTGCAAAAAAAAACAGTCAGCACAGTTAGATTGGAGCAAGAGGACAAAGTAAGTGGCTGATTCGTTAATATGAACTTAAAGTAATCAGGTGGTACAATTTTGCAGTAAGGTTTTCATACGACAGTCTTATTCAATTAAGATAATAGAATTGGAAATGTTTCGATGGCACATTCCATATAATATCAAAAAAAATTTATGAATTAGATGTTGCGGTTGTTACGGACCTTGGATTGTCTGTTAACTACAACAGGGTAGTTAGTTGTACTGTGGCAAATGGTAATAAATGCAGTAGTGTGGGTAGTGTACAGTTACCTGTGTCCTTAAGAGATAAGTTAAGGCTAATAGAAGTCTTGGTCGTTCCCTAACTTCCCCATGTACTCATCCTTGGAGCAGATTTTTGGCGAGATATGGGTATAGTTCCTGATTTAAGGCGTAATGAATGGCATTTTTCTCGTGAACCTGTTGGAGTTAATGCGATAACTCATGTTTCTGATCAGACTCTACTTAGTCCTCTAGAGCGGTCCAGACTTCAGGCAGTAGTGGATCGTAACATGGCATTGATGGATGATCAATTAGGTTGTACAGACAGGACGGAACATGTTATTGTGACCAATAGCGAACCGATTAAACAGCGGTATTATAGGGTGAATCCTGTAATTCAAAAGGAAATTGACAAGCAATTAGAGGAAATGTTGCGACTTGGTGTAGTAGAGCCATCAACTAGTCCTTGGTCTTCTCCCCCTCTCTTAGTTAAGAAGAAGGACGGATCCGGGTTAGTTATCCACTTCCAAGGATCTCGGACATATTAGATAAGCTTAGGGATGCTAAGTATCTATCTTCCCTAGATGTTAGGTCTGCCTTTTGGCAAATCAAAATGGCCGATGATTCTAAAGCCTATACAGCTTTCTCAGTGCCTGATAGGGGATTATTTCAGTTTTGTCGTATGCCTTTTGATTTTGGCAAAGGACCTACAAGATCAGTAGATATTGTTTCCCACGGCCTGGAGGGTTTTGGATGTGAAGCTAACTTATCAGTGCGCATCTCTTGTGAAACTTTATGGGCCACGTAAGTACGACAACGTTGAACAAAGCGAGCGACGTCAAAGCGAATCTTTGGCCAATAATATTTTTCAGCTACACGAGCGAACGTTTTATACACCCCGCAGTGTCCTGAAGTTGGGGGTTCATGAGCAGAGGCAATTACCCGAAGTCGGTCGATTTTAGGTAAGACCAGTTTCCATGAATCAGCAGGTACCGATAGTTCAGAAAACTCAGTAGGAACATGCTTCCAAAGTTGTCCATCCTGCTCTCTATAAGAAGAATACTTAAGCGGTTTCTTCCTAACGCGTTCTAACATGGCTACATACCATTTATCTGTAATCGGCTTCGACAACAAGAAATCCATATTGCAGGGATCAACGTAGTCAGTTACGGGAACACTACGAGAAAGAGTGTCTGGTAGAACAAGATATTTGCCCTTACGATGTATAATCTTGAAAGAAAACTGCTGAAGGCCTTACAGCCCAACAAGCAAGTCTACCTGATAAATCCTTCAAATTATGCAATCAACACAAACTATAATGGTCGGTAATCACCGTAACTTCTACACTCTCAATATAAGGTCTCAGCTTTTCAAGGGCCCAAATCACGGCAAGACATTCCCTCTCGGTAGTTGAATAAACACGTTCTTGCCTGGTGAGGGACCTACTAAGGTAACAAATCACACGGTCACCGTCTTCATATGGTTGTAACAACACGGCACCTATCCCATAACCAGAAGCATCTGTCTGGATAACGAACGGTCTAGAGTAATCCGGACAGCTAAGAATAGGAGCAGAGACTAAATGCTCCTTAATAACCCTGAAAGAATTTGCACATTCTTCCGTCCACACAAATCTACTATTTTTCTTAAGCAAGGCTGCAATTGGTGCGATAATTGTTGAAAAATCTGGCATAAATCTCCTATACCATGAAAATGTCTTGACAATCCGGCGTACCTCCCTGACATTGGTTGGCGAGAAAATCTCTAACATCGCCTTCACTTTGTCTGAGTCGACATGAAGTCCATTCCTGTCAACAACGTATCCTAAATGTTTCATCTCGGGTTTACAAAATTGACATTTCTCCGGACTAACGGTAATGTTGGCTTCCCTAAGACGACGGAAGACTTCATCCAAGAGAATTAAGTGTTGTTCAAATGTCTGACTTACCACCACTACATCATCTAAATAAACAAAAACGTAAGGTTCGAGATCATTTCCTAAAACTTGATCTACCAGCCTTTACCAACGAGCTGGAGCGTTATGCAACCCAAAAGGCATACGACAAAACTGAAATAATCCCCTATTAGGCACTGAGAAAGCTGTATAGGCTTTAGAATCATCGGCCATTTTGACTTGCCAAAAGGCAGACCTAACATCTAGGGAAGATAGATATTTAGCATCCCTAAGCTAATCTAATATGTCCGATACCCTTGGAAGTGGATAACTATCCGGGACCGTGACAGAATTTAACCTAAAATCAACGCAAAAGCGATATGACCCGTCCTTCTTCTTAACTAAGAGAGTGGGAGAAGACCAAGGACTAATTGACGGCTCTACTACACCAAGTCGCAACATTTCCTCTAATTGCTTGTCAATTTCCCTTTGAATTACAGGATTTTCCCTATAATACCGCTGTTTAATCGGTTCGCTATTGGTCACAATAACATGTTCCGTCCTGTCTGTACAACCTAATTGATCACCCATCAATGCCATGTTACGATCCACTACTGCCTGAAGTCTGGACCGCTCTAGAGGACTAAGTAGAGTCTGATCAGAAACATGAGTTATCGCATTAACTCCAACAGGTTCACGAGAAAAATGCCATTCATTACGCCTTAAATCAGGAACTATACCCATATCTCGCCAAAAATCTGCTCCAAGGATGAGTACATGGGGAAGTTCAGGAACGACCAAGACTTCTATTAGTCTAAACTTATCTCTTAAGGACACAGGTAACTGTACACTACCCACACTACTGCATTTATTACCATTTGCCACAGTACAACTAACTACCCTGTTGTAGTTAACAGACAATCCAAGGTCCTTAACAATCCCTAAACCCTGATTACCAATAATTGTCCTTGATGCCCCAGAATCCAAAAGTCCTAGAACAACTTTACCTAAAATGTTCACCGACAAGTAAGGCCTCTCATCGCTAACGGCATTCTCTAAGATGTAGTCCAAAACACCTTGAAATTTGTTGATTGGAGTCTGCTCACCAACACGACTACACCAATCACCTAGTCACGCGTCAATCCGTTTCCCTGAGAATTACGATTACAGCCATTACAGGATTTCAGAGTAACACCCTCTTTTTTACATTTATAACAAAATTTACCCCTATTATATGGGAAATCAACACCACTCCCAAACGAAGATTGTGTGTCAGTCGTGCGAGGTCACAGCCAGTCGGTTGGAACAAAAATGCTTTCGATGCTGATTCATTCGCCTTGGTTATGGAGCAGGAACCATTGTCAATAGCAACAAGCGCAGAAGCCACTGCCAAAGAGGTAATGACAAGCGTTGTCAAGTCCTGCGATGCATCCATGCCAAGGAGACGGCAGAACAACAGCCGCCCACCAGTTAACTGGTGAGTGTCTCAAAGCACGAAGGCTGCATCAACGAGCACGGAGACGCGACAGGGTCACAACAGAAGAACTAAGGCTCGACTATGAGATCAAAAGACAACAACTACGAAGAGCCATTCTCTCAAGCAAGAGATCCTACTGGAAGGAGTTGTGTGACGAAGTTGACCAAGATCCATGGGGAAAACCGTATAAAATCGTGATGCATAAAATCAAGGCCACCCCCATGACATCAACGAACTGCCCCGAATCATTGCACCGCATTGTCACTCACTTGTTTCCTGTGAAGCCTGAGCTACCCGCTTATCCTTCGTGGCAGGTGAGGGACGAAGATATACCATCAGTGACTATGAATGAGCTGATGGGCGCGTGCAACCGGCTCCAAAACGGTAAGGCTCCCGGTCCAGATGTCATACCTAACATCGCGCTAAAATGCGCCATAGCCAATAGGCCTGACATGTTTCTACACATGTATGAGACCTGCCTAAAGCAGGGGTTTTTCCGACTAAGTGGAAAAAGCAGAGGCTTGTGCTCCTACCTAAAGGGGGAAAGAAACCTCCAGACGAACCGTCATCATATCGTCCCCTCTGTATGTTGGACTCTGCGGGAAAACTCCTTGAAAGAATAATAGCAGATAGGCTGGAGCCCTACGTTGAGCCAAAACTTTCCACCAACCAATTCGGGTTCAGAAAGGGGAGATCAACCATCGATGCCGTGACACTCGTTACCAACATCGCCAGAGAGGCTATCTCGGGAAAGAGATGGAGAAGAGGTGGAAAAAAGTACTGTCTAATAGCCACCCTGGATATCAAGAACGCCTTTAACTCGGCCCGCTGGGACCGCATTTTGGAGGCTCTTGCCAGGATGGAAGTTCCGCAGTACTTGCGCAGAATGGTTTCAGCGTATTTCAAGGACCGCATCTTGTTGTACCAAACTGAAAATGGGCAAGTAGACTATAAGATCACAGGAGGTGTACCTCAGGGCTCTGTTCTTGGACCCCTCTTATGGAACGTAATGTACAACGACTTGCTCCTGCTCGGTCTGCCTGAGGGCGTCAGGCTAGTGGCATTCGCCGATGATGTGGCATTGATCATAGTGCGCAAGCACATAGAGGAGATACAAACAACCTTCTCATTCGCTATAGCCACAATTCAGCATTGGATGCTCGCAGCGGACTTGAGTTTAGCAGAGCAAAAGACCGAAACACTTCTTGTTAGCAGTCGGAAGGCAAGGGAAACCATCACCCTCAAAATAGGCGACACCTACATACAGTCGCAGCCCTTCATCAGCTATTTGGGGGTGCTCCTGGACACACGGCTCAACTTCAAAGAGCACATAATCGCGGCCAGCAAGAAAGCAGCTGGGGTACAGGGGGCATTATCTAGAATAATGCCGAATGTCGGGGGCCCTAGACAGATAAGAAGACAGCTACTGGCAACAGTAACTACTTCTGTTTTGTTGTACGGGGCACCGGTATGGGAGAAATCGCTCGAGCTACCATCGTACCGCCGGAAAATGAAATCAGTCCAGCGGCTCTCAGCGATTCGAGTGGCATCATCCTACCGCACTGTGTCTTACGAGGCGGTGATTGTGATTGCCTCTACCCTGCCAATCGACATCCTGGCTGCAGAAGGGGACGGCTTTATCGCAGAAAGTTAGAAAAAGACCAGCCGACAGGAAACATCGATGAAAGAGCCATGAGTCTAGGGCAATGGCAGGAGAGGTGGGACAGCTCTACTAAAGGCCGGTGGACATATCGATTGATACCTAACATCAGTCGTTGGGTCAACCGCCAGCATGGGGAGGTTGGGTTTTACATCACTCAACTACTGACTGGACATGGATGCTTTCGAGCATACTTGTACAGGTTCAAGCAAACTCCCCAAACTGCCCACACTGTACGGACGTGGTAGAGGACGCGGAACACGTGTTCTTCTCCTGCCCCCGGTTTCAGGATCAACGTGCTGAAGTGGAGAGGATTCTGGAGACTAATATCGTTCCAGAACAAATAGTAGAAGCCATGCTGAAGGGCCCCCAAGCCTGGAACTTGGTATCAGATTACGCGGAGACTATCCTCAAAGAACTCCGCAATACGTTCGAGGAGTAGGCTTTAGAGGCTTCCAATGTAAGAGCAGTAAACATCTGCAATGAACCACCCTTGCGAAGTAGTATTGAGTAAGAGTGCCGCAAGGGACCATGGTTGTAGGAGAAAGAGGTTAGGGTTTTAGCGGGTAACCGGTATACTGGTTTCAATGCAACGATTTACTCTTGCTTTGAAGTCATTGCATCGGGAGTCCCGCACGACGGCTAGCACGTGCTAGTTAAGTACGCAATGTATTTCCCCCCTCTTCGGATAAAAAAAAAAAAACAAAATTTACCCCGAACCACAGCACATCCAACAGCGCGATGTCCTGCTTTGTTACACCTAAAACAAACAATATCCCTAGAACGATCTCGATTACTACTCCGAGACGACGACGATCCACTAACACTAACCACGTCTGCCTCAATATATGCTAAATCCGGTTCCAGAACACTTGTCTTCCTAGAAGGTGCGGAATAACTCTCCACAAATTCCTTCCGCGCTTCCAGACGCTTGCCTAACTCTTTCAGCTGAGGAATAGAATTAATGTCTACCAAAGCCAACTGGTTCTGATAAAATGGAGCAATATTCCTCATCAGAATTTTTAGTTTGGTCTCCTCAGAAACTGAGCAAGTCAATCTATTGAAATACCACAACATGATAGCAAAATAGGTTCCCATCGACTCATCATGTCCTTGAGTTCTCTTGCGAATCTCCTCAAAAAGCTTTTCATTGTAGGTTTCAGAAAGGTATTCTTCCCTCAGCAAATCCGTGAATTCATCCCAAGTACTAACCTCATCACGATAGGCCAAGTAGAACTGATAAGCCCTGCCATCAAATAAATCAATACCAGACTGTAAAAGATCATTCTTAGTTGCCTTGCAACCCTTAACTCTTCTACTCTTTCCAGAAAAGCACTTAACGAAAGACCTCTCCGGTCACCAGAAAATTTAAGGTTCCATTTACTAGGGGGAACAGGTTTAAACGTCAATGAACTACTCTGATCGACACAAGGAGAAACACTAGATGATCTACGAGATCGGCTAATAGATTGTACAAAATTGGCCGCACCGGGTATAGGAGGAAGAAAACTAACTTGAGGCGGTTCAACTTGATCTTGATCAGAAGCGCCCTTTACGCTGTTCGCATACAATCGATCCAACAGTAACAAGGCTTCAGACAACACAACAGGTCTACGGGTGGCCTCGACAGGCAAGTTATCTATTCTACCCAATAAGTGAGAGATTTTACTTTGGAGTGTGCTAAAAGCATTACTCGTGGTGGATTCCTTGAATGACTGCACCTTGGGCCTAAGATCGTCCAACTTCCTCTCGACAGCAGCCAGATCTTCTTCTGGAGAAAATGGATATGGCGGGTAACTGACAGAGTCACCGCATTTCTCTAACCGCAACGCCATAGTCAGAGCATGACGCATCTGATCTACAGTACCTGTAGCAATACCTCTTCTCACTACTTCATAACTTAACTCTTGCTGATTCAACCACTTCACCTGCATTTTCCTCAAAGCCATGATAACGAAATTTCTAAAAGACCAAACTAAACTCTTTTCATCAAATTGCAAATGATTCACCCTAAATAACGCTTGGCTGAATCAAATTTGTTGTTGTCTCGCACAATATATAATAAATGAAATGATAAAACAAATATAATATCAACAATAACAATAATATATAGCACAAAATGCTCAATTAATGGCAATATCTAGATAAATATCAATAAATCAACGCCATAAAAATTAAATCAACTGAAAAGTACCAGTCAATGGTTTGAAAATGCTAATATGAGCAACTTATAAGTCACAAATATGAACCAAGTAAATAAATAGTAACCTACAGTACTTGAATTTAAAACTGTGTATGCCCCACACGTTGAGTGTCAAAAATTGCTACTGGGTGCCAAAATTGCTATCGGGCCCCACGTTGGGCGCCAAATCTGCCACGCTTCCCGTTGGTGCTAAAATGCAACACCAAAATGTTACGTGACGCCAAATTTCTACCCTAGCTAGTTATGCTAAGGGCAAAAGAAGGTATGTCCGGTAGTCTCAGTGAAGACGGGGGGTTCGTTTTATTTGAACGTAAATAAAAAGAGAAAATAAGGGCGCCAGATAGATTCCCCTATACCTTCTAATTACACATAATCAGGACACCTACCCGTCTTAAAATATCTTCTGTAGTAATTTTTGCTAATTTGGGGCGCTAAATTTCTAAATATAAATAAATAAATGTTGTAATCAAAAGGAATAATAAGCATACAATAGTTCCAAAATATAAGTTTAATTTGCGCGAACAGACTAGTACAAGACGCTAAAAATATGCCATGGGGCACTCTATTAATGCAAACAGTCTTAGAATGTTAAAGTTAAATATACCTAAGTAAAAAATGAAATTAAACAAATATACACTTATGGACAGGGATTCAAACTGTACATATAAACATGTGAGATCTTGAATAACCCAGATTCAATTATTTAAACATTCCTCTAATACAATAATTCTAATCAATAGAATATTTAAATAAATCGTCAATATCAAATCCTACATTAATGGGAACCGATAATAAATTACCTGATATTTATCAAATTCAGAATTCCGACGTTGGTGTCTCATCTATACTACACTCGAGCTCGAGGGTAAGTGCAATAGATCCGAATAATAATAATAAACCCGATAGTAGGCTAATGGTCTTTACTTTCGGTTAACAAATTCCATCTTACTAATTTCAAATCAAATACTAAAGTTTATATTATTATTGTAAAAATAACTGATAATGAAACAGTAACCAGATACACAAATTGTCCATTGTGAGGGTGGCCCCAAATACCATGACCACTCTGAAGAATTACGCAACAACAGAAGTTTTCAAATCTTCAATGAGAGAAGTATCCCAGCAACTAATCAACAGTACTACAATATGCTGGAACACAATGTAGGGATTTCCTTATAACTCCCGAACTCGGATGGCTTATCAAAAGCCAGTATACTAGTGGAAAATCCCTTAAAAACAACTGCACGACTTCTCCAGTTAACCTCACACAATTTTTCTACACGCACAGCCTTCCCGTCTTTTCGATGACAATGACAACTGTCAAGAAACACACAATGCCAACCAAAAATATTCGATAAATCAATTCGTCTCAACAGGTCAAATTCAAACAACCTTCAAAAATAAATCAGAACCAAACATAATAATAAGGCAAAATCAGCGCGCAAACGGTAGGTTATCGATCGCTAACGGAACGGACGAATATAAAGCAATATTTTGACTGGTTTTAAACGCATTTATTTCTACTGAGTAACTACGGCAAAAATATAACGTAACAGTCCCCCCCATTGCTTGAAGAAATTTTCCCAAAATTTCCCAAACAAGTAGACAAGCTAATCGTCGCCAGGATCCTGCTTAAGTACCTTGGCATGCCAAATGCCCCTAGAATTACTCTGTTCATCGCGAAGCTCGTATGTCCAAGGAGAAAGCTTCCATTTAATGTAAAATGTGCCAGTTTCTGAGTAAAGTGTTTAGCTGCATCGGATAACACAAAGTTCCGCCTCCATACTGGTTGGTTAGGATAGTATTCTATCTGCCTCCATCTCAAGTTATAACGGTTACAGGTCTTCTTAGATGCTTCCTCTAATCTCCTCTGCACCTCGGAGAACATCTTTCTGAAGGCTAAGTTACGACTACTCTCGCCAGTTTGTTTACCATCTTCTGTTCCAACAAGCTCAGCTGCGACATAGTCAGAACCTGACAACATCATGTTTCTACCAAAATTCACGAAAAACGGAGTTACTTTAGTGACCTCATGTTTGGATGTGCGTATTGCACAAGCTATTTTGTCAAGATTTTCATCCCAACGCTGGTGATTGTCGGAAGAGTAAATAGATAGCATAGTCTTTAGAGTTCGGTTTATTCTCTCAGTAGGATTGGCTCGGGGTGATATGAGGCACAAAATTTAATTTTACAATCATAGTCTCTTGCAAGGTTTAGAATTTGTCGGCTTTTATATTGTGGTCCATTGTTGCCAACAATGACGCCAAACTTAAGAAACACTTCCGACTCTATTTTCTTAATTAATGTGTCCCCAGTGGCTTTTCTTAAAGGAAACATGAGAGGAAACTTACTCAGATAATCAGTGACCACCAATATGTATGGTATTTCCATGTTTTGATTTTAGCAAAGGACCTACAAGATCAGTAGATATTGTTTCCCACGGCCTGGAGGGTTTTGGATGCGAAGCTAACTTATCAGTGCGCATCTCTTGAGAAACTTTATGGGCCACGTAAGTACGACAACGTTGAACAAAGCGAGCGACGTCAAAGCGCATCTTTGGCCAATAATATTTTTCAGCTACACGAGCGAACGTTTTATACACCCCGCAGTGTCCTGAAGTTGGGAGTTGATGAGCAGAGGCAATTACCCGAAGTCGGTCGGTTTTAGGTAAGACCAGTTTCCATGAATCAGCAAGTACCGATAGTTCAGAAAACTCAGTAGGAACATGCTTCCAAAGTTGTCCATCCTGCTCTCTATAAGAAGAATACTTGAGCGGTTTCTTCCTAACGCGTTCTAACATGGCTACAGACCATTTATCTGTAATCGGCTTCGACAACAAGAAATCCATATTGCAGGGATCAACGTAATCAGTTACGGGAACACTACGAGAAAGAGTGTCTGGTAGAACGAGATCTTTGCCCTTACGATGTATAATCTTAAAACAAAACTGCTGAAGTCTTACAGCCCAACGAGCAAGTCTACCTGATAAATCCTTCAAATTATGCAACCAACACAAACTATAATGCTCGGTAATCACCGTAACTTCTACACCCTTAAAATAAGGTCTCAGCTTTTCAAGGGCCCAAATATTATAACGGTTTTAGTTCAATGCTGGTTCAATGCAAGTATGTAATTGACGAAGGATCTTTAGCGGAACAATCAATAAAACAATGTACCGTCGAGTAAATGAAATCACCAAGTAAAAGTTAATTACTGACCTTTTAAGTCGAAGCCCTGCAGGTGGTGTTTTATTGGTTCTTCTTTCTTCAGAGCCTAGCCCCGCAGCAGCAGGAACTGTTTTCGAGCTTCGTCTGTTCATAAAATAATCTGGACGACAGGTTTACCAAAAAATAGCGACGTAATGTTCATTGATTGAGCAAACAAAAAATGCGGGTTTAACAAAGAAATGATGCGCTTTTGTAAACACAAAAGAAACAAATGAAAGCGGTTTAGCCGTTGCTATGACCGGAACTAATAACTCGCGAAATATTAACACATTAACAACAAAAAGCGACCGTCTTAAGACGGAATCAAAAGGAGCGTCCGAACTGGTAGGAAGTCACAACACAAATCACAGTTCTCTCTGTTTTAGAGACAAAAAAATGTACAAATATAAATTAGCATTGGCGCGACGGAGAGTTTTCGAAAAAGGTGCAAAAGTTTAAAAATCAATTGAATAATTCAATCAATCTTAAAAACTAAGAACAAACAAGTTGCGGGGACGCAACATCCAGCCGGCCTTTAAATACTAATTTCAAAACTAAGGGTCCACTGGCAGTGGACAAGGCTTTACAAGAGGTCGCTTCAAAGTACCACTTGCAGTTCTAACTATAGCAACGCGTACAACGTCATCACATCCAGGATAATAACAAGAGTACCAGGCTTAACAACCTCCGAGGGATCAGTCCATTTGCTCCGTTGATGAAGAGTATGTAAATGTTCTTACGACCAACGTTTCCAAAATGCCTGATGCAAACGACGCAGTAACTGCCATCTGTTTAGACGCTGGGACAGATAAGAAATCAGATTCAGGAGGTGCTGTTAAAGGTTCCACTGTAAGAAACATTCCAGGTCTCAAGGCGGTAAGATCCGATGGATTGTTGCTACAAGGGTTTATCGGTCGCGAGTTTAAAACTGCTTTGACCTGCGCAAATACAGTAGAAAGTTCTTCGTAGGTTAGGATTAGATCCCCAATGACACGTCTTAAGTAAGCTTTAACGGATTTAATTCAGCTCTCCCATAGTCCGCCAAAGTAGAGCCGAAGGGGGATTGAAATGCCAGGAAATGGTTTCTCGTGCAGCAGTAGCTCGAAAGGCTTTCAAGATCTGCTTGTAAGCCCTCAGCAGAGGTACTCTGCATAGGACCTAGCCCGCTGAGTTGAATAGAAGCGGGCATAGATCGAAAGCCAAGGCGTTTCACAGCCTTGCTAGCAATGAATGATGTCATGTTACCAGAATCTAGCAGACATCACAAATTTTGATAAGAACCGTGCTTATCTAATCAACAGCATTAATGGTACTGGATCCACCAGATGTGGAAGCCAGGTTTGCGGGGGGAGCTTTAGATTCAGACCGAATACCTGAATCACCACTATTTACAGTTGCGGCAAGTGGATAAAGATTTACAGCGATTGGATTGATAAGAATTGCCTAAGCAATTAAAACAAAGTCTAAAATCTTTAACAAACTTAAACCGCGCGGATACTGATTTGTTCAAGAATTCAGAACATTCCTAAATCGCATGATCGGATTTTTAAACTATACAATTTCTACTCTTAGTGACAAACAATGATTTAGTGAAACTGGAAGAATGTTGCTTTGAATTCAATGGTAACTTTTTGTCAACACTTCGCTTTGCCTTGCGGGAAAATTCAATATGTTCAAAGGCATCGCAATGCTTCGACAAAAAAATCAAGAACTTCCGAACGGATCGGAAAATCATCTTGAGCGGTCACAGTACCATGGTAAAGTTCAAATTTAGCAGCTACTAAATTCTTTGGAACTCGTTTCAACATCATCTGAACAATACGAAAATCCTACTGATGAACTGGTAAACCCAAATTCTTCAGTGCTTCCAAATTATCACTGAAGATATCCAATAACTTCCGAACCTCTGAAGGGCTATCTGAAGTTAGTTGGGGGTATTGTTCTAAAGCTGACCAATGAGACTCCGCGATTAAACGAGTTCGCTTGAATTTTTTCAAAAGTGTCTCATAAGCAGACACGTAATTGTTTTGTGTTAGTTTAAAATTCCTAATAGCCTCAAAAGCAGGCCCTTTTAAAGCTAACTGCAAATATTTGAACTTTGCATAGTACTGAGTTTTTTATTATTGTGAATTAATGAATCAAACAAATCAATAAAAGTACCAAATTCCAATATGTTTCCACTAAATGAAGGCAAATCAATTCGCGGCAAAGCAACACTTTCCTGTTCCCGAGCTATATTTTGTGGCGTGGAATTCTGAACAGATTTCAGTTTAGCAAAAATAGATCTAATTGAATAAAACAATTTTTTAAATTCATTGCGAATGTCATCCTCAAAATCAAAATCATCGTTCGCATCTGAGATCAAACCTACAATCGAATTTTGATGTTTAAAAAATTCTGCATGAATTAAATCAACCATATCAATCATGCAAAAACAGAATTCAACGTCTTCACCTCTTTCTCGACAGCAAAATAAATATCCTCTAATCTTTTAAACTCCGATTGTCGATGATTTTTTAATTCACGTACATTTTCAGCGGTTTTTGACATTTTATCAATAAATTAAAAATACTGTAACGCCACTGAATAAATCTAACACGATACAACGAAACAAAATATATTCCCCTATATTCCAACCATTCTGTATATACGGCTGTCTACGGACCACTATCATTCTAGTCCGTCCTATATTTCAATCTTCATTAAAATGCAACTCCTTCTATCACTTTACTTTGTGATTTTGTTTGCTATAACTAAACACCCTGTCTATAAACGCAGTTTAAAGTTTGACATGTGTTGTCACTGAATTTTCTATTAAGCCGGGAGAATGTGACAACCAAAAACACCGTCTTCGCAAAAATGGGAAAATTTGCATTTAAATAGGTATTTGCCTGGTATACAAACAAAACGAGCATGGTACTCATTGATTTAAGGAGCCGAAAATACTACCTATATGCTTGAGATGTACATAGAAAATTTTCAAATTCGCAATTAAAACTTCCAGTGCCTAAAATTACCGCACTATTACGTTGGAATTAAAATATTTATGAGGAAATGTCCGTTATGTCATTTCGATGAAATTTTTGATAAGAATTTTGGAATTTTCGGCGTTTTCTGCAAAACTGCATGTTGCATGTCGCAGAAAAGTATATGAGATCACTTAAGGATCTTCCTTAATAGATTAAACGTTAAAAAACTATACACATCCATAAGGAGTTATCGAAAATTGACTAAAATATTAGGGATATTGGTCGATTTCTATACACGCATGTGTTCATTTACAAATTTTATCACTTTACCAATAGAATTTTTACAAAATTTGAAGTTTCACCAATCCGGATATATACTCTATTAAACAAGACCATATTCATTCAAAATGGTGCACCACAGGAGAAGAAATCATATACATACAAAAAAAAGCGAAAAAAAATACGCGACGAATTGATAACCTCCTCCTTTTTGAAAGTCGGTCAAAAAGTAGCAAAAACTTAAAACAATGCCAACGAAATGTTACTTAAATACTAAGACTGATCAAACGTGGGTAGTGCAGTGATTTTAATCACTTTATGTGAGTTGGTAAGGTAGAAAGTGTATAAATACGCGAAGTAACTTTTAAACATGATATGTCAAGACTACATAGAATAAAACCTAATTACTGGGTTAAAAATGATTTGCGGAAACATATTTATATACTCGGAGTAGATACCTAAGATTATGTCAAGTGAGGAAAAAATAAAATCTTGACAAAATAAACTTTATAACATACCTTGAAAAAATATTGATATAAGCCATGAAGTTACGCAAGAAAAAAGAATGATAATACACTAAAATAATAAGTGATGATTATTGAGCATATATTAATTATTTACACATTTACACATCGTAGTGAAAAGTTGAGAATGACAATAAATAAATTTGACAAAAAACTCCATTGGAAGAATAACTTTTCTAGTATAATTTTTATTATATTTGCAGCAATACAATCAGAAAATATTTAAAATATGCTATGTAAATTGGATTAGTCGAACAAAATGAAACTTACTGTGCAGAAACCGATGAACAAAACTGACAAAATTGTAGTTACAGCCTTAAATTCCATTTTTAACTGAATTTGAGTAAAACTCGACTGATTAAAATAATGTGTGCTTGAAAAATATAAAGGTTTTTGTATCTTATCATGATATTTTTGTTGGTCTTAATGATATGTCCAAATTCCATCGTTTTGTCTTAATTTCAGGATTATACATATCAAATTAGGATAACGCAACTAATTTATTGCTTCTATCTCTACCCATAGGTATTTCTAAAAAATACATTGATTATCAAGACGCATTTAATAACTGAGAAATCTTCTCCCATCCTACATAGAATATCAACTATATTTTTTATATTGCTTCTATGGCATCTCATTTAAGACGTTGTTCTCCTCTACGTCGTCCGTTTTCGATCTAAACTCAATTTGGAATTTGGTTTCAAGATTCAATTTTAACCAATTAATCATCTTTAGCATAAAAATAAATGTTATATTTATATAATTTTATATATCCTGGAAATATGTGAACTAAATTATAAATTTTACTTATTACCTGCCCCCCCCCCCCCGAACAAAAAACATTATCCATCCCACCCCAAACAAATTTTCTGGCTGCGGCCTTGGTTGTTTGCGTTTTCTTTTCATCTAATACGATATCTTTCTTGTGAGTAATTTCTCTTTCCTGAATCCGCTATTTTTTTTAGTTTGTTTTTTTTGCATTTGCGGATGAATTTTTAGGTTGTGTAATAAGAAAATATCAATTTGTCGATTAATTTTCTTATTTCTCATTTAAATAATATTTGTTTATTGCACTTTGTGGATTTAAGTTTCTTTCCTTAAAACAAAAAGAATTGCAACAATAAACAATACATATTTTGGGTAAGAAATTGCATGCTCTAAATAAATAGTCTCTTAGTTTTTTTTTTTTTAAATTAATCCCTCTAAAGGTTACTCAAAATTAAAATATTCTTCAAAGTAAAATTCATCTTTTTATTTTTGTTGTTACTTTTACTTTTTATCGCTATATAATTATTGATGAAAATCTGAAAAAATTGGACACAAATACATTATAAATTTATTTACATTTTGCACCCAATTGTAATTTAAGGAAATATATACAGAACAAATTAACAGCGGCAATTCTGAAAGCTATATGTACATATGTCGATAGGATATTTAGCAATTTTACAACGCGTATTAGGCCCGCTACAGGCACACAGCAAGCAAACGGTAGGGTTTACACCCTTTGCGCGAGCCCAGGATATGGGTTTGCCCTTCAAAAAACACTTCCAGCTCCCTTGACATCCACCCCTAACGCAGATTTCCTTCTGCATAATGGCTGTCTTCTTTTTGGGATAAACCGTCAGTAGCTTGCTGCAGGCGCCTCAAGGCTGGCTCGAATCTAAAAGATTGTCTGCGAACTGGGCAATTATAGCGTCGGGTGGTTTTGGGATGTCAGCATTTTAAATTGAAAATAGCATCGGGGACAGGAGTGCTCCTTGGGGAAATGACTACGCAAAATGTAAATTTGTTGATCTAATAGTTTGCTTAGATCTGTCAATCCTCATACCGTGGCAAAGTTGTACGTTCGACAGAGCTCTTTGGGTGGTGATTTTGAGCTTTTGTTAGTAAAACTTGAACTTTTCGTTGTAATTGTTCAATGTCAGTCTTGCACCAATTAACTATACCGAAAGAGTAACTGAGCACTGAACACGCATAGGTGTTAATAGCCTGAAACAGATTTTTACTCTTTAGTTTTAGATTCAATTGAGGTGCCATCTCCCATTTCGAAGTGCCCCTGCTGTATATCATGCAGCTGTTGTTTCGTAGCTGCCATCAACTTTAAGTCGTCCATGTATAACAAATGGTTTATCTTTAATGCTTGTACGTTATTGTGTTTGAGACTGAACCCAAAATTAGTCGAGTTCAGTTTGTTTGAGAGAGGGTTCATGGCAAGGCAGAACCACAGCGGGCTAAGAGAGTCTCCCTGGAATATACCCCTTCTGATTGGAATGGGGTCAGTTTGTATCGAACAGTTGGTTTCATTCAGTGAGATTTTGGTTTGCCAGGTGGACATGGCATATTCTAAAAAGTGAATAATACAATTATTCACTTTATACAGTTTCAGCACCTTAATGAGTCAATCATGTGGAACTGAATCAAAGGCCTTTTTGTAGTCCACATATGCCATGTAGAGATTTCGTCGTTTGGCCTTGATTGCAGACAACGGAGTCAATTATCAGTTGTTCATTGCAGCCCGTCGAATTTTTCGCGTATCCCTTTTGTTGTTGAGTAATTATGTTGTTCAGCTCACAATGTTTGAAAATGCGATGATTAATGCACGATGTTATGAGTTTGTATAAGGTTGGAAGGCAAGTGATTGGTCGGTACTTTGCTGGGTCCTGTGCACATATGTTGTACTTTGGTAAGAGGTATGTAGCACCATGCGTAAGGAAACTAGGCATCTTGTGCGGGTGGGTAATTATGTCATTTATAAGAGCTGTTAGTGTTTCGTGGGTTGCGTACAGTTTCTTTATCCAGTAATTTTGTACACCATCTGGTCCTGGTGCTTTCCAGTTATGGAGGTGCTTCATTATGTTGGATGTGTCTTCCGTTGTAAATGGTTGGTGTTGCATAGCCTCACAGTTCTGAGATGCAGCCTCATCCTCATTAATCCAGCTGGCTCTGGAGTTATAGGAGATTGTTGTGGAAAGCTGTGTTTTCCAGAATTCCTCGATGTTTGTTTTACTGGGGTAACTAGGGGCTTCATTATTATTGTTGTTAAGTTTTCTATAAAACCCTTTTTCTGATTGTTGTCGGAAAAGTGTGTTGTCTTGTTTCCGTTGGTTACTGGTTTTGTACCTTCTCAATCGACTTGTGTAGAGGGATGGCTTTTGTCGTAGACTGTCCAGACACTGCTGAGATGTTATGTTTTCTCCATCCCAGTGGGAGCGTATTCGGTTATTGTCCATGATAGTCTTGACAAACCTTTCTATTCTGTTGTTCCTGACTCCTCGTTGGTACTCGATCAGTCTTCCAACGTCTTTCCGAAGAGAATTGATTTTCCCTTCAAGTCTTCTTTGCCAAAGTGGTATTCGAGGTGTTTGTCTAAATTGGGGAGGGTCTTGCTTTGGTCTTACTGCGACCCCAATTGTTCTGAAGATAGAAGTTGCAGCACAGTAGATGATTGTGTGTAGCGACTCTAACGTATTAGCATCTAAAACATAGTTTGGCAAGATAACTCTCTAAGAGTTCCTTCCATTTCTGCTTGGATCTTCTCAATCAGGTCAGCATTGGTTGACTGTTCTTGTTGTAGTTCTTGAGTCTCGTCCGCTCTTTGTGCCAAAGGCGTTTCAGGCTCTGGATCGATTGTATTTCAACCAAATAGTTCGCGCTCCACTTCGCTCTTTATTCTGTCCAGTTGTTCAGGCGAAATAAGGCCATTTCTCAAGATGACACGATATTGATCTGCGACTCTCTGTTCAGTAACTTGAAGCTCTGGGTACTCACGACAGAACTCTTGATGGAGTATTTGGCGATATCCAGTCTTGTCCTGGCCAAGGTTCGTAATTCTGTACAACGTGCGCATTATAAATTAATTCAAGGCGCCAGTCCATTTCATGCGCTGTCTTTTCAGTCCCGCTTGAGTGAGCGCTGGCTGTTGATCCTGCGCAACACTTTCTGCGGGTGGAGTTCTCGTTCTCATTTGACTCCGTTGGTGATGGTCACGTTGTTGTTGTGACTATATTGGTGAGTGTTATTGTAGTTCTTCTGGTTCTTGGGCTGTAGCTCTTTGGACGGCAGGGGCCCGCCTCCTCAGCACCCTGCCACCGACGTCCCGCATGCTGTCATGACCAGCGCCGGCCCCAGACATGCCCTGGCGATCCCCAGGCAGCGGGTCTTTTCCGAGGCATCTACTCCGTAGCTCCATTTTCATGGGTGGTGTCACCAATTGACCCTGGTGACCCGGGTAACTCGGAACCTTGGGTTGTTGTCAGTTCCCAGATGAAATGATTTAAACCAGATCATCCCGTGCGGGTTTTGGGGAAGGGAGGAAGGCTAGGTAGTAGGTCAGCGGAGAGCTGCCCCTTTAGTCGCCTCATACGACAGACGGTAGATACCATGGTGCTATTCTAACCCGGACACCACACGGAATTAATGATATTATTATTATTTGTGGTTTGTGGTTATTGGGCTATTATAGCTAGAAATGGCTCGTATGGAATTAAATATTGAAAGTTACTTTTAATATATGGTGAATGTGCCATCGTTGCTACAACAACAAATGCTTTATTTGCTACAAGATATCCATAGATCACCCACGACCCACTCGTAACATCGTGAAAGAATACTTAAAAATTCTCAATTACGAGTTAAGAAACTGAAACCTATTTTTGATAATCTAGGTAGTACAATTAATGTTTTTGGTTACTATGCTGCTGATCCAGAAACGCCATTACGTTTGTTACAAGAGATTTAGCTATACCAAACATATCTATTCAGAAAGTTTTAAAGAAACATATGGGTTTCATCCCTATTCTTACACCACAGTACAAAGTTGAAAGGCAACAGACTATATTAAAAGAATTACATTTCCAGAATAACACAGTATACAATAAGCAAAAATAAAGCAGAAATAATTATTTTTTTTAACTAATTAAACATAAACTCCTCTTATTTTTGTCACAGATTTGAATAAAAGAGGAAAAACGCTAGTGTCAATTGAAAAAATAAGATATTTGGGATTTTTTGAATTTCAAATTTTCACAAGTCACCATATGCCTTGACCTTCCTATTAATTAACCCTACAAGAGATTTGTGTATTTGATAATGAATTTTTAGTATAAACGTCTGCACCTATAAATTTTTCGTTAAAAAATAATATCTATACATTTTAAATATTCTATTCGATACAAAGTTACATTAAAATTTAATGTAGAATCCGAATAGTTATTAATATATAGGATTTTCTCTTTAAAATAATAATCACCCGGTATAATGGTGCATTCAGTATTTTGTTTAACTTGTATTATAATCAATTTTCCGACATACATAATGAAATCAGTTTACGAAATCCAATGTTTATTTGAGTGAAACCATAGCAATCAATGGCACCAGATTGCTATTGAATAAGCAGGTGCCAAAATTATTATTTTATCGTACCAGAGAAACTAAAAAGACACTTGCAAAAAGTTGCCAATTTGTTACCGAGGACGTAACTAAATTTTGGAGCAGTACTGCAATTAAAGTGCAATATATTCCACAATTTGTGCAAGATATAATAGTTATAGAAGTTTGAAAAAAAAAATCTAAAATTGAAATCGAACAAGACTTTTCCGAATATCTCAAGAAATTATTTGAAGTAGCTCAAGGTGTATTCAAAATGCGGCTGCTAGTAAGGTATTGGAAATTTTAACTAACCAAAGAACAAATAGAAAACTTTTTTTTCACCAAAAATCAAATAAAATTCAACCATTGGGTAAGTTGGATTTCAATAAGTATAATAATTCAATTGTAATAAATATTTTGTACATAAATAATTGTACAAAATCACCTGTAGAGAAACCGATGTGACCACTACCAGTAAACCAAATACTGACGATAAATTGAGTGACTTGTTGTTTTAACAAACGACGATAAACAACCTTCGGATTCAGGTAATTGATCGAAATAGTTGTTTCAAAAATAAGCATATATCTGTCGATAAATTCAACAATTTCATACACAACATTTTTATTGTTTGTGAAATGTAACAAATCTACAATAATACTCCCTCTTATTCACTCATAACATATAAACAGGAGCAGTACTTTGAGTTTTGAAACAACTGCCAGTGTTTATCATGTTAGTACAGTATCGATGTTTGAAGTACCCGGCCGAAATTATGAACGGAAGAATGAGAGAGGAAAAATAAATATTTTGACTGAAGACGTTGTTGCAAAAGTTGTAAAAAATCAGAAATTCTCTTCAAATTAATATCAAAAACATCAACAATCAATCTGCAGGCATCATATTTAAGAAACTTTTGCTTACTTTGTGTTGCTAAATACTGTTGGACCAAATATTCTATTGATTGAGAATTTTCAGGAAAACTGGAATACAATTAATCCCGCATATAATATGAATTACCAGGAAATAAAATTCCTTAAAAATTACTAAGAAAACTTGCAAAGGCAAATGATACAGTTGAAACGTTTTTTGTACTCTTTTGACAGGCGATGCTTTTAAGCTCTAAAAGTTATGTTAAATTTATCTTGGCACTATGCATGGCAATAAAGTTAAATTCTACAATCCAAGAGCATTTCAACATGCTCGTTCGATGTCTTAAGACGATTTATTCACTATAAATATAAATATTTCGAGATGTTTTCGACTTAGATATCGAAACATATAAATCTTCTGCAGTTTTGTTTATATGTATCTAGTATTCATTTACGTGTCATTCTGACTTAAGGCGCCTCCGGCAGCGCTGGCTCTTAATAAAAAAATACAGTTCTTGAAAGTGAATAAATGGCTCGACAACGATTCTACTAGGATGAACTACTATGAAGACTAGGATGAACTACTATAAAGACGTCAGAACTTGGTGTCGTCAACCAAAAAACTTGTGCAGTCGCCTAGGGACCTAAGACTCGGAATGAAGTAATACAACGTAGGAATCTCTTTTGAATAAACTATGATCGATTACCTAGACCCTTCCCAGAGTTTAATAGAGGCAACGTATGCTTTCTCAAAACCATTCCCCATTCCAAATCAAAAAGTGACCACTGTAGCAACAGTTTTAGTG
Organism: Octodonta nipae; assembly: GCA_034190945.1. Lineage (NCBI taxonomy): Eukaryota > Metazoa > Arthropoda > Insecta > Coleoptera > Chrysomelidae > Octodonta > Octodonta nipae. The sequence goes on from CM067219.1 coordinate 57,077,959, forward strand.
TAAACAGTTGTTCAGCAGATTTGGGGTGACAGTAGACGTCCATTCCGGCCTAAGCCCAAACTTTGAGTATAAAGTTTTGAGAAACAGCTACGAACTATTGGGCATCCAGAAGACATAACCACTCCCTTACACCTATCCGACGGAAGGGTAAAAAGTTTCAATACGACACTACAACATCACATATTTACGCAAAAGTTCAAGTGATTCAACATGATTGAGACGAGAATATATCTTTGTTTTCTTATGCCTACAGATCAGTAATACCTATTAATCAGGCTTATCTTGCGATTTAGTTTTCGGAACAACTGAACGACCCCCTATGAAAATGATTTATCAGACGACGAAAAAGCTTCTTGTCCACACATGAGCTTCCAATAACTCTGTTGCCTGCTACCAATTATTCCCTGCAATTCCGATATGATTTAGAAGCTCTCTTTCATCAAGGAGGCACAATCTCTTTATACAACCCCCAAAGGAGCAATGATAAATCACAAAAGTTTACGCCTCCAGAGGACGGTCGCTGGAGGCGACCTAAAGTGAGGCAGTCTTACGGACCGTCAGCTAAAAACTATCGTCAAGCCCAATACTTACATTTAACACACAAGAGACAAGGTCTAATATGTATAAATATAAGGAACATTGAACATGGATGAACATATGATGAACGTGTATATGTTAACATTCATGATAGTCATAAGATAATTCATCTTCAAATTTTGTTGGGAAATATTTCCCAGTTTCAGTAAAGACCAAAAATATAAAAAAAATCAAATATCAGTAAAATTAAAGAAATTTTTTTTAAATTTGTTTGAAATGTTTTAATTCTTTGGAGCCAATCTAGAGAAATCTTTAATTCAACCTTCAGGATTATAATTAGCAGCTTTTTTATTATTTTATATAATTTCATTCCTTCCTTCACCATCTAAATCTAAAACTCAAAATTTCTCATGATAAGTAAATTTCTACTTTTAAACATGTAAACAAGAGGATAAAAATAACAATACTCAATCCTTAATAAATCATTATTGATAATAAATAATCGTCGGCATCTTTTTAATTAGAAAAATAAACAATACCTTGAACATGGAATAACAATATTTCTAAAGAAATGAATGTCAAAGTACAATTAGCGGTTTAACTGAGATTAAAGCAAATCTACTAACAATCACGTGGTAAGCTTATATTTACAGTTGGTAACTAAATACATCGCTTATATATATATATATATATATATATATATATATATATATATATATATATATTTGATTTGGTTTCACTAAATTCACTTTTTAAAAAAAATATATTTATTACAAAAAATTAATATGTTTAAGTTACAAAGACAATATTATATGCATGAAGTTATATGAAGATAATGAACACTGAGAATTGTTTTCGGTTACATTTATAACATAAAAATGCTGACGCTATGTCATCAGTTTTCATGTGAACAGAGCGTCTACGTGATTTCTAAGAATTCTAGGAAGTTGTAATATGATACTTGTGTGAAGTCAATTACGGTTCAAGCACCTATGGTAACTTTAATGTGTAAATTGTAAGTTAGTGTACTTCTCATATAACAACTCCCCTTATACATGAAAAGTTGATGCTTTACATCAACTTTTTAATAAAAATGAAGCATCTGTAAATAACAAAATATCGCTAGGAATATCAAATGGTAGTATTAACATTACAAAGGTAATTCGAAAATGAAATTAAAATTGTTAGTATAAAATATGTTAGTGTCAATAATAAGTCAAAAATCAAACTTATATAATATAACAACGATAAATGGTTAGTAAATAAAATAAAAAGGGTAATACATAAAATATGGGTAAACATACAAAAAAAAATACATTGTTATAAATGAAATGTTTATACAGTTGTCTCTGTGATCGGGTTTGGTTTTAATACTGGCCTTAGTTTAGGCAGCATTCTTAGAGACGATGAAGGCGTCGTCGGTTGGTCGGTATTTTCTTGAGCTTTTGGGCGCTCTTCAATTTTCTTTTTGATGATGTTGAAAATCATGATCGCTGAAATGATCATGACGACAGCTATTTTCGTATACGTAAACCAAGAGATGTTCTTGGTTAGGAAAGGCTGATTTATAAGACCATCTAGGTCTCTGGAGTACTGTTCTAACTTATGGTTCGCAACGTCCAGTTCCTCCACGTTGATGCTGCTTATGTCGAAGGGTTTCAGCTCGGGAATTTGTACCTTTTCTGGAACTGTATCGCAACAGTTGTAAGGTACTGTAACTGTGTGATAGACTTCGGAAAGGGCTGTTTCTTTTCCAGACTCAGCCTGGACCTTAGTAACACCTACAAAGGCACTACACTCCGATTGAAGTTTTAGAATGGAGTTGCGCACTAGAGTTAAAGTTGTTGAGTTCTTTTGATTGCAACTCACCGCAACACGTAAAGGTTCGGAGGTCACGACAAGCCACATATTCTGTTCAAGTTTTTGGACACTGTAATCCTGACTAAAAATTACTGCACTCCTGCAATTGTCCGGCACATTTTGAATACTTTTCAGAAGTTGCACCTCACACGGCGCGTTAGAGTCTATAGGATAGGCGTATAGGTCGGGACACAATTTTCTTCCGATAGCAAGCGGTTTACACGCGCTCAAGTCCTTGATTGAAATAAACATTAAAGAGTCTTCGTTTTTCGCGAGGTACTTTTGAGTAAAAGACAAAAGGTGATGTAATCCAGTTCTGTCATCGTAAATTGGGATAGGGTATAACCGGAAAACTAATGCAATTCTTAAGATAAAAATAAGATCAGAGTTTGTTTGGAAAGCTTCTAACTCGATAATTTCCAAGTATTGTCCAATGCTTGAGTATTTTATTGGTAGTGGAAGATTGTTTTTTATTAGGTTTTGGGATATTTCTTGCAATACCGTAATGAGATGTTCCGGCGTTAAAATAGATGTATGTATGATTTTAAGACGCGCGAAAGTAATTGAATTTAGCACATCATTTAGGCTATCTTCCAAGTAAAGGTAATTCTCCATTAGTTTCTCGCATAATTCGAGCAACATAAGTTTCGTTTCGATATAGCCGACTTTATCGTTAATTTTTCCGATTGTAGTTTCTAGTTTTTTCATATTGCTGTTAAAGAGTTTTTCGTCAATTTGCAGTTTTTGGACGGTCTCGTTGAAGTTTTTAATGACAGAGGTAGTTACACTGATTTGGTTTTTGAGTAAATTTTCTATTTGTAATTGACCTTGATTGAGCCTAGTGATACTATCAGTAAAATATTTACCGTCATCCGCGTCTAAGTTTCCGGTAATTGCTTTGAAAAGAGTACCTGCGCCATCAAGTATGCCGCGTTTTGGTCTTTTGGTGTCCATATTTATTTCGATAAATTTGTCTTTAATTGTGGTGGATATTTGGTTTAGAAGATTTATATGAGTTTGTACATCTGAGCGGAAGTAATTCATTGCGAAAGATTTATAGTTAACAGTTTCGATAAGTGTTTGTAAAAGTCTATTATTTGTCGTGAAAACGTGTTCGAGGGCCGAAATATTTTTGTGGACCAAGAGAGTAGACACGGTTATTTGGGCTTCGTTGTGGTAGTATATCCCTAATGTGTTATTTATAGGTTCGACTTGATATTGGGCTACTGCTGATCCGAACAGCAGGCACAACCTGAAACAGAAATTAACTTTCTGAGAACGGTTTCATCCTGTCGAAATTTACTTTAGTTTTTTGTTTGGTTTTTGGATTTAGTAATGTCGCGGAATTTTTGTGAATCTCCAGGATTTCGAAAGGACCATTGAATTTATTTTGGAGTTTGTCCTTGATTTGGGATTCCTTGATATAGACTTTATCGCCTATTTGATAATTCGGGAGATTTTCGGAAACATGTTTATCGAATCGGGCTTTCGCTTTGTGCTTCTGAACTTCTGTTCTTTCACGAGCGATTTTATAATAGTGTGTGATACGGTTGTTGAGATCTCGGATGTATTTAGTTATCAATGATTGTTGGTTGTATAGAGTTTCGGGAGTCCTACTCGAAGTATGTCCGTAAACAAGTTCGTAAGGAGTGAATCCGTGAGTTTTGTTTGCGGAGTTGTTGTATGCGATGATTGCATAAGGAAGGATGTTGAAGGGGTGTTCGTCGGGATTTTCTAATTTGTGGATTCTAATCATGTCTAGTAAGGTCGAGTGGAATCGTTCTAATGAACCATTCGACTGGGGATGTCCCACACTAGAATAGGACAGTTTGATATCAAATAGCTTACACAAATCTCTCATCAGAGCGTTGTCGAATTCCCTGCCATAATCACAGTGTATCCGTAATGGGGTACCGAAGTGTTGGAAATATAGTAGTAACGTACTAACAACGGTTTTAGCGGATTTGTCAGTTATGGGGTAGGCCTGAGAGAATTTTGTTAGTTCGTCCCTGATAGTCAATGCGTAGTTTTTTGTTGGGACTTCTAGGACATCGATGTTGACACGTTCAAAGGGTGTCCGTGGGGTTTCAGTAATGACAAGTGGGCTGTCGAGATTTTTCCGGTAAACTTTTGCTCTCTGGCAAGTTTGACAGTTTTTGATAAAATTGTCAACGTCTTTAGTCAGTCCTTGCCAATTGTATTTTTCTTTTATTCTGCGGATAGTTTCATTGATACCTCGGTGTATATTATTTTTGCCGTTATGGAATTGGTCGAGAATGATAGGTATTTGGTCTTTCTCAACCGTTTGGACGATATTTTGGCAAACTTTCCATTTGATATCGATTTCGGAAAAGATAAACGAAAGCATTTCCAAAATGGGCAGTTCAATGTTATTCTCAACACAGAATACTTGGTTTTCAGTGAACACATCTCTACTATTATACAAAGATGTAAAAAGAATCTCGTTGACTACTTCTGGGTCAGAAGGGAGAGGGACGATGTAATAACGTCTTTTTCTGACACTTTTGCTAGCAAAGACATTTACTCTAGGGGTACGGAAATCAGCATTTTCCTCGAAAATGTCTTCGATGATGTCATGGTGAAAATCTTTCATGTGAGAGCCTTGGGGAAATACTAAGATGTTTTTGTTTTCTCGGTCTAAGAGCTGGCAATTAGAAAATTGAATTTTGTCGTAATCTATGAGCGAGACGGTTTGATATCGCTCGACAAAAGTTCTAAATTCTTCAGAGATTTGTTGGAGATTAATGGGACTTCTTGTCTGGGGTTCTTGTGAGTCATCGTCAGTTTCGTTTGTTGGGAGTACTGTAAATGGTGTGAGGTGATTGTCTGCTTGAAATGATACGTATTCATTAAAGTTGTTAACTTTAATGCGAGAGAGAGCGTCGGCATTTTTATTTACTTTGCCGGGTTTGTAAATTATTTGATAGTCGTACTCCTCGAGCTTAAGGCGCCATCTTGCAAGTCTACTTCCAGGATCCTTTATAGAAAACAGCTACGTTAACGGGCGGTGATCGGTCAGAAGTAAAAACTTACGGCCAAAAATTATCGGACGAAAGTGTTTAACCGCCCACACTATTGCAAGGAGTTCTCGTTCTATGGTTGAATACTTAGTTTCAGCATTGCAGAGAGTTCTGGAGGCATAGGCTATGGGTAAATCTTTACCTACGGGGCCTTGAGAGAGCACTGCACCGATAGCAAATGAACTGGCGTCGGTTGTAAGAATAAATGGCTCTTCAAAATTAGGGTATATGAGTATGGGGGTAGAAGTAAGGGCTCTTTTTAATTCGTCAAAAGATTTGACGCATTCTGAATCTAACTGGAAAGGTACGTCTTTTTGAAGTAATTTTGTCAAAGGTTTCGAAATCTTGGCGAAATTGGGGATGAATCGCCTGTAATAACCAGCTAACCCTAAGAAGGACTTGATATCTTTTGGGTTTTTTGGTTGCGGAAAATTTAAGATACAATCTACCTTTGAGGGGTTAGGCTTCACGCCTTCGGGAGTTATAAGGTGGCCAAGATACGCGACCTCTTTGCGAAGAAACTCGCATTTGTCGGGTTGGATCTTTAGATTAGCTTTTCGCAATCGTTTGAAAACTTCAGAAAGTCGGGCTATGTGCTCATGTATAGTCGGAGAATAAACGATTATGTCGTCCATATAGACTAAACATCTCTCGTTTTGAACACCTAAAAGAATATTATCCATTACCCTTTGGAAGGTGGATGGAGCGTTTTTATGACCGAAGGGCATTCTAACGAATTCAAAATGACCATTATCAACTGTGAATGCTGTTTTTTGGATGTCTTTAGTATCGATTTCGATTTGGTGAAACCCGGAAGCTAAGTCGAGAGTGGTGAAGTATTGGCATTTGCCAAGTTGGTCAAGTAAGTCCGAAATGTTCGGTAGGGGGTATTTGTCGTCAACAGTAAGTTCGTTTAGTTTACGATAATCGACGACGACACGCCATTTTTGGGTACCAGATGCGTCTAGTTTTTTGGGAACTACCCAAACTGGGGATGACCATGGCGAATTAGAGGGACGTATAATGCCTTGGTCAAGCATCTTCGATATCTGACTTTTTACCTCTTGTTTGTGTATTTGTGGGTACCGATATGACTTTGTGAAAGAGGGTTTCGCGTTATTAGTGTCTATTGAATGTTTAATTTCGTTTGTGAAGGTCAGTTGGTCACCTTCTAAATAGAATATGTCGGAATATTCGAGGCAAAGTTGAGAAATAAGTTCGGCTTCCTCATCGTTCAGATGTTCTAAACGAAGTTGTTCCATAATTGTAGTTTGTCTATCAGGCTGGGTTAAGTTTTGTGAGTAATTTTCGGAAAGAATGTTTACGGAAAAATTGGTTATCGGTTCGAGTTCCAAATTGTCGAAATTAACAGTTTTGGGAATAGCATTTGCATTTAAAACTGAAGTAAGAAATTCGCCTTTTTCATTAATTTTAACAAGGGCACGGGGAAGATAAACTTTTTCTATTTCGGCGGATGATAGGAAAGCCTCCGTATTAGTGAGGTTACAAGTTAATTTACATATTTGTTCTGTTCGGGGTTCTATAGAGATTGTATTAACAGGGATGCAGTTATTGAAAGTTGAAGGGTTCTGAGTACGCATGACCGTATCATCCGTAACTTTGTAGAGAGGTAAAGTTTTAAAATTAGTCACAAGTTGTTTGTTGTTAAAGTCTATAACGCAGTTATAATGTTCAAGGAAATCTGAACCCAGTAATCCGTCGAATTCAATGTCGATGTTACAAATATATACCTTGTGTGGGTCGGCGACGTTGAAAGGTACAAGGGTGGATTCGTTTATTAAGATTTTTTGATCAGTGATTCCTTGGATGACTACGTTTTCGGGAAATCGTTGTTTAAATCGTTGGCAAGTTTCGGGCTTAAATATTGACAGTCCTGCTCCGGTGTCAATAAGGAGTTTGTATGTATTGGAAGAGTCGGTGATGTAGTAAAGGTTTTTCGAATTGACCGAAAGAAGTGGCCTTACAGAAAATTCTGTTCGGGAAAGTTTAGGTTTGGATTGAAATCGTCCAAGTTCATCGTTTGAATTTGTGTTTGGAGATCTTAGATCTCGTGATCGGGAGGTTTTGTTTCTACCGGGGTAGTATGAAAATTTTGTCGGGAAGAAAACTGTTCGCTATCGTAATACTCATCATATTGTTGGTTATAATTATCATTACAAACATTTTCGCTGGAATGATATTCGAATTTGTCGTGTTTTTGTGTATCAGGGTAATAATAGTCTGATACGGTTTTGTATTCAGTTGGTGTTTGAAAGTTCTGTTGCTCATGGTAAGAAAAATCATAGTTATGTTCATACGGATCGAATTGTTCGTTGTTTAAGTGATGAGTTTTCTGTTGTTGTTTGAAAAAACTCGGATTTGGTCTGAAATTACTAGAAGTTGGGGTTGGTCTACTTGTTGAGGGTTGTTGTTGTTGGTGAGAAAACTGAGGCCTATTATTAAAATTCGTAGGTTGATTAGCGGGCTGATTCGGATAATATGGGCGATGGCCCGAGTAATTTGGGTGAGAATTTTGGTTAGTCTGGGATTGTCTCATTCTGATGAGACAGTCGCTGCTGAAATGTCCGATCTTTTTGCAAAACGAACATTGTTTTGGGGGTGGACCATTATTCGGTTTACGAGGCGGTTGGGGTGCATTTCGGTTGACTGAGAATTTTTGAGTTTCTAGATTAAACAACTGTAATTCTCTTTTAATACGGGAAATAGCGGTCAGAATATCTCTGGGATCACTGGCTCGCACAATTTGGCCAATTTTCGGCTCTAGACCCGTAAGTAGGCTAGTTAGAGCCATTGACTCAATTAAGTCAATCTGGGCCTGTTTCTCCTTTACAGTTAAATTTTGTTTATTGACAGCTGATAACATTTTTGCTTGATGTGTTTGAAGCCTAGCTGAAAATGTCAATGGAGATTCGTTGGGTAATTGCCTCATTCTTTGTAGGTCTTGAATAAGGGCGGAGAGATCCCTTGGATCTCCAAAATGGTTTTCTAATAGACTTTGAATATCTGCTAAATGGCTGGGGTCACGTGAATTAACTAGTTCAGCCGCTCGTCCACGGAGCTTATTCTTAATGTGGAGAATTAACAGAACTTGTTGATTATCAGATGCCATATTATATGCGGTATTGCAAGAACAGATAAATGTGTTTAAAAATATTGGGTTCCCATCGTATTCGGGAATAATGGCGAAAATTTCTGAGAGCTTGTAGGGCTCTACATTTTGTGCTACAGCTCTAGTTTCTGGCATTTTGTAATTTTACTCAAGATTGTGCAATATTAGGAAAATACAAAGCTTGGGAAAAGCGAAGTAAATAATTGCGATTGTAATTAAAATGAAGAAAATATGAGAAATAAATTTTTGTTACTGGTTCTAAAATAAGTATAAGTTAAATAAAGGTATAAACATAAATAAATATTTAGAATATCTTAGACTATCAAAATAAAATATCAAAATTCGTTCTTGGGTAAATATTTAGGATGGTTCATTTAAAATAGGAAAAATGATAGAACTGTTTGTTCAACAATTATTAAATATTGTAACTTTTTTTTTAACGCTTACGTGATTATTCCTATCATAGGACTTGTTCTATCCGTCACTGAACACTGGTTAGCCGCTGCTTGTTCCCTTGTTGAGCTCGGTAGTTGGTGTCCAAGTAGGTTCTTTGTATCCGCGAAGGTTAGGAAACCACCGTAATTAGTTAGACTGTTTCTTGTTCTAATTACGTCTGGAATATCCTACTGACTGCGCCACTTTTAGATTTGGTTTCACTAAATTCACTTTTTAAAAAAAATATATTTATTACAAAAAATTAATATGTTTAAGTTACAAAGACAATATTATATGCATGAAGTTATATGAAGATAATGAACACTGAGAATTGTTTTCGGTTACATTTATAACATAAAAATGCTGACGCTATGTCATCAGTTTTCATGTGAACAGAGCGTCTACGTGATTTCTAAGAATTCTAGGAAGTTGTAATATGATACTTGTGTGAAGTCAATTACGGTTCAAGCACCTATGGTAACTTTAATGTGTAAATTGTAAGTTAGTGTACTTCTCATATATATATATATATATATATATATATATATATATTGATTAAAAAAATTCTTGGTTTTTGGTCATTTGTTTAATAAATAATATAAATTATTTAAAATCAATTGTGTGTGAACTTGATTTTAAATAATTGTAAATGTGTAAATGTTCCCAGAAACAAATTAGTGTCCTGTACACAAATGTCTATTATTGAGTTTGACATGTTTGAAAAAGGACAAAATGTGTCCGAAACGTATTTAAAATTAAATAAACAAATGACCAAAAACCAAGAAAATTTTTTATCAATTTATATATACAAGGAAACTCTAAAGTAATAAATAAACTATATATATATATATATATATATATATATATATATATATATATATATGTTTTAGGTGGTTTCCGGAAATTCATCCGCGTAGTTGATAACTGATCCCTGTCGGGATCGATGGTAAAATGACGACGTTTCGGCAGAGTCACATCTGCCCTCTTCAGGTCGGTTCGCATAATTCTCGTAGCCTTCTGCTTTCGCTTCTAGTTACCCGAATACGAATACTTATTAAGTTACCAACTTTGGAACCAGCTAAATAAGACTTCAAAGGAAAAATATGTCTAAAAAGATATATTTTACTCCACAATAAATGTACCTACCTAACCTAACTTAATAAATATGTAGGTGAATTTAAATTCTGTATATTCTAAACACAAATCTTTAAAATGCCAATACCTAATGTTTATTTTAAGTAAAGGTTAGTCATCCTGCAGGAATGGGTCATGTAATGTAAAATAAATTAACTACAAGATACCCATAAAACAGTAAACAGACCTAAAAATAATTAAAATCATCTGCCTTTAAATATATTCAAACATATAAATATCATTTTCAATAATAATAATTGAATCATAGAACAAAAACAGAATCTTTATTCGGACATGTTTTTCAGTTACGATTTCAACTCGAAAGAAGAAAATGCAAGAAACTAACTCAAAAGTTAATATGTATGTGGCTATTACATTATAAATAATTACAATACATAAATAGATATTAATAAATCTTAAAGTTAAGATTCAGTATAATTTCAATCTGAGTTAAACAAAATACACTTTTACCAAGTAATACTTGACGATTTCAGTTTTATATCGAACTAATAAAGAAATATGAAGCACCTACAGAATTATTCTTTATTAGGTAGGCAACGTTCAGTGTAGCTCAGACAATTTTTTTTTGAAGTAAGGTTGATTTTACTCATATTAAGGTTTTCAGTAGCTCACTTTCATTACGTATTATCAATAGGAAGAGTATTCGCAATTATAGCAGGATTCAGACGATTTCAAAATTCAAAATAAATTTGCTACAACGACGATGGCTATGAATATCAAGATTTCCAGATCTAACAATTTATCTCGAATCTTACGACCTGTGCATAATTTCACGATTTTTGTAATTTTAGTCAAATTATGTGTTTGTGGTGAAAATACAAAAGAATCTAAATAAAAAGTATAATGTTAAGAGTAAAAAAATATTATCAGAAATAAATTGATCAGTTGATCAATTCTGATTTTAGTTGACAAACCATATTTACACTGTAATGAAAGTTGCAAACTTGGGAGAACCCAATAAACGGTGACTACTGTGCAATGTAACTTCTCGTGGGTTCTATTCTTAAATCATTTACCATCTAGATATAGCCTGTCAAGCATAAAATCGTGGCAACGCTAGAAAGAGAGGGCAATAGAGACTATTTCACTTAGTGGGTGAAAGCAGCCAATGAACAACATGCTGAAGGTATTTCATTTTAAACACCTCCCAACCGAGTTAAATAGCCTCTTGCCCTCTCTGTTGTCCTCTCTCTCCTTAGTCTTACCAGGACATTTGTGCACTGCAGGCTATCTCTAGAAAGTAAATAGCCTGACTACATGTAGAATAACCTCAGGAAAGAGTCAGAAATTGTTAGTTTTATGTTTGTCTATCACATTCGAGTTAATCCATCTTTACGATTTTCTCTCGATGTAATCTGGCGACATTGTTGCTATTATGTTTGGCATTGGCAGGATGGACGCAAATAATGAAATTGTTATTTTATTAATGGACCCATATAACTGAATTTTTGGTTTCTGAACTAAAGCTCGTCAATAGCTGCTAAACAAAAATAAAGAAAAATCTGTCCAGTGACAGAGAAAATGATACTGAATGTTTTGTCTTTGCCTATTTATACATATGGGTCAAAATATTACTTTTTTCCAAACCGTCCGCAGTGGGTGTTCAAATTTTTTCCTAAAATAAAGCTTCCTGAAAATTTGAGCCTTTAAAATACCTTTATTTTATACGAGCTTTTAAACCGTCAAAAACAGGTATTTCTTAGCTAGTTCTGGCTCATATTAAAACTGGTGCGTTCCCGCAATTTGTTTAGTGTATTGTTTTCAATTTGATTGAATTACTTCATTGATTTTTAAACTTCTACACCTTTTCTAAAACATTCCGTCGTGCTAATGCTAATTGTAAGTGTTTTTTTTGCATAAAATATAGACAGTATTGACATTCGTGTTTTGGGTCCCTAGCTATTTAGACGCTTGGGAGGTTGGTGTATTGTGCTGCGAACTGTTCGGACATTTTTTGATTCCGTCTGAAGAGACGACGCTTATTGTTGTTTTTTGCGTTACGATTCCGCGAGTTAGTAGCTTCGTTCGGAACGACCATTTGTTGTTAAACCCGCATTTTTGTTTGCTCAATCAATGAACATTACGTCGCTATTTTTTGTGTAACGTGTTGTCCAGACGAAGCTCTAAGAAACTGTTCCTGTTATCACGGGGCTAGCCTCTGAAGAAAGAAGACCCAAGAAAACACCAGAGCTTCGACATAAAAGGTTAGTGATAACTTTTATTTGGTGATTCGTTTATGTGACGGCACGTGTTTATTGATTGTTCCGCTAAAGGTCCTTCGTCAATTATATACTTGCATTGAACCAGCATTGAACTAAAACCGCAACATCTAATTCATACATTTTTTTGAATATTCTCTATGGAATGTGCCATCGAAGACATTCCATAATTTGGTCCAACTTCGAGCCGGATGCAATTTGAGTTAATTTCGTGCAAAGATTATCGAATAAATTACATAATTTGGTCCAACTCCGGGCCGGATACATTTGAGTTAATTTCGTGCAAAGTTTAATGATCAAAACATTGATTTTTCGTTGCAATTATTGTTGAAAACCGCATTGAATTTTCGTTTCTTTATTTGTTAGAAGAGAAAGCAAGTTCGGGATATTCACTCATTCCGTTGGAAATTTTTTTCTGTAAAAACGCATCTTTTTTTGTCGCGTTAAAAACCTTACAAGAGATCGTTTTGTTTGTTTGGTTATTTTGCTAAATTCAATAATTGTTTTGAATTTATTTGACATTTGGTCAGATATTTTCTACTTCAACAGTAAAAAATAAGCTGTCCTATATATCGTTTGGAATAGTATTTTGTTTACAATAACGAGGCCTTCTAAACTCGTGTTAGATTTGAATACAATTCAGTGGCGTTACAGTGATTTAACTAATTTATTGTACTAAGATGCCAAAAACCTTTCTTTTTGCTGAAAATTTACGTAAATAGAGTTAAAAATCATCGACAATCGGAGTTTAAAGGATTAGAAGATATTTATTTTGCTGCCGAGAAAGCCTTAAGAGGTGACGACGTTGAATTGTTTTTTAGCATGATTGATATGGTTGATTCATGAAAATTCATTCAGAGTTTTTTAAACATGTCACAATTCGATTGTTGGATTAATTTCAGATGCAAACATTCTTGATTTTGACTTTGAGGATGACATTCGCAATAAATTTGAAAAATGTTTTATTCAATTAGGTCTATTTTTACTAAACTGAAATCTGTTCAGAATTTTTTGGTACGCCACAAAATATAGCTCGGGAACAGGAAAGTGTTGCTTTGCCGCGAATTGATTTGCCTTCATTTAGTGGAGACATTTGGAAGTTCAAATATTTGCAGTTAGCTTTAAAAGGGCCTGCTTTTGAGGTTTATTAAGAATTTTGGCAAACTAACACAAAACAATTACGTGAAAAAAGTGCTTAAATGAAACACTTTAGTGAAAAAATTCAAGCGAACTCGTTTAATCGCGGAGTCTTACATTGGTTTTACAGCTAACCTAGAACAGTTCCCCCATGTGACTAACTTCAAAAAAGATAGCCCTTCAGAGGTAAAATCGGAAGTTAGTGGATGACTTCAGTGATAATTTGCAAGCACTGAAGAATTTGGGTTTACCAGTAAATCAGTGGCATGATTTTTGTATCGTTCAGATGATGTTGAAACGAGTTCCAAAGAATTTAGCCGGGTGCTAAATTTGAACTTTACCATGCAGTACTGTGACCGCTCAAGATGACGTTATCCGATCCGCTCGACGAAGAAATTGTTGATTTTTCCCCTGTCGAAGCATTGCGATGCCTTTGAACATGTTGAATTATCCGGCGCCAAGTGTTGACAAAAAGTTACCATTGAATTCAAACAGCAACATTCTTCCCGGTTCACTACATCTTTGTTTGAATTACACTAAGAATAGAAATTATTTAGTTTGCCAGCTAAGCATCCGATCATGCGATTTACAGGTGCGAGGAAGTCTAGTTTGTGCTGAATTCTTGATCGTGAAATATCCGCGCGATTTAAGTTTGTTAAAGATTTTAGAAAAGATTTGTTTTAATTGCTTGAGCGATTCTCATCAGTCGAATCGCTGTAAATATCTAAGGTTTATCCACTTGCCGCAACTGCAAACAACGCCATCACACATAATAAAGCTTCATTTGTAAATCGTGATGATTCAGGCATTCGGTCTGAATCTAAAGCTCCCCCCGCAAACCTGGCTTCCACATCTGGTGGATCCAGTTGTGACCATTAATACTGTTGAAAGTCCTATTCCAAATTGACTTCTCTACCACAGACTTCTGATTGGCGCTCATAGTTCACTTTTGTCATACAATGGGCAAATGAGGAAATGTTGTTATCTACCGTTTGCGCCGCTAACGTTGAGGGCATAACAAACCTTAGATAAGCACGGTTCTTATCAAACTTTGCGATGTCTGCTAGATAAATAATCCAAACTGGTAGCATGACATCATTCATTGCGAGCAAGGCTGAAATGAAACGCCTTGGCTTCCGACCTATGCCCGCTTCGATACAACTCAACGGACTAGGTTCTGTGCAGAGTCCCTCTGCTGAGGGCTCTCTTACCCTTTCTCTTCGCTCTAAAAAATAAATATAAAGCGTGAGTGCAATTAAAATAATGTTGTAGATACTATTGTTTTACCCCGCATTTGCAATGATATGCCTGAATTGCGCCCATTAACATGGCTAATATGGCATATCTAACCAATTTGAAACTTGCTGATCAGGCTGGTTTCAATAGCCCAGGCGTTATTGACCTGCATTTGTTAGGTGCCGATATAAAATAAATCTCATCAAATTTTGTTGGAAATGGACGCCTTCTGGGAAAGGAAGGTGTTGCCTGATGCTTATTTAACACTGGTGTTTGGTTGACGATCCTTATGGGTAAAGTGTCTTCGAGTTCTGTTAAAGATCTCAGAGAACTCTCAGTCAGTCATAAACCCAACTTCGCTTTTTTGTCAAAAAATTGAAGATGTAGTATCATATCAGAATGATTCACTCCAAACGGTTCTGGACAATTGAAGATGTTCCTACCGCACTGGTTCAGTCCCCTGATAATCTTATCTGCGAAAAAATATTTTCCGAGGGATGCAGGAGATTGGATTCAGGTAAGATTCGTTGTGCCTCTTCCTTTTCGAATATACACTTTCTTCTTTTCGGCTGGAATGTATGATATCGCCGTACAACGTTTCTGCTCTTTAGAAAGACGTCTTCTACAGCAACTGCAGATCTTTACAAACAATTTATTAGTGATTTCTAAAACAAAGAATATATTTGGAGCTTGATCATATGGAGTTGGTTCCCGATCCATCTACTTTTTCTGATTGTTACTACATACCGCATCATTGTGTTTTGAAACCTGATAATGTAGCACAACCAAACTTCGTAAGTCAGAATAAAACGTTTAATGCATCCGCTAAGATACCTCATCGGTTACAAAATGTTTAGAAAAACTGACAAAATTGTTTGTTTATCGGTCCCAAGTTGCAGCAAGACATTATCGCTATTTTGTTAATTTTGACCTAATACAGAATTTAGTTTTGGCTCACCTGCTTGCTATAGAAAACTTTTCTAGTTGTGAACTTCACACATTTGGTGATGCTTCTGAGAAAGGTTATAAACTGTCACTGCTTTCATTCATTCGTGTTCGAAACCGCATCTGGATCATTCGTACAAAGTTTTTTTGTGTTGTCTTCGACTAAGTTGCCTAACCTTTGAACCTAACTATTGTCACTTCCCAGACTTGGACCATACTGTATGGCATCAGTTCTTACCCCTCTAAGTTGTACTCTATGAGTGCCTTTATGGGGAAAATTCACTAAACCCCAGATAGTCCTTTGTTGATATCAAAAGGTGATTCGTCTGCTGGTCAGAGCCCTTGCCACGGTAGTCCTTTCATGGCCCGTGGTTGGAGTCGTCGGCAGTTTCCCATGAATTTTCTGACCGTCCGGGCTGTCCCTAACAAGACTGCTTTTTGCATTTGTTTGTACAGATGAGTTCGTTACATTCAGGAAAAATTTCCTTCTTCGCATTGGTATTTTACATTCAATCTTGTGTAATAGATGTTTTGGGTTCCCGCGGCACTTTGCCATCAGAGTTGTTAGACATAACAATTGGTGGAAAGGCCCACAATTCGTGTGATTACCGCTTGTTTGCCACATGCTTGCTCAGACTCAAGCATGTCACCGCTAGTTATGACTGAAGCAAATCCGTATATTTGGCGCTTCATTTTCTCAGCCTGCTTGATACCAAATTGATATTATTGGTACTTTGTTAGAAGAACATTGCTATGTCTATTAAAGTCGCATTACCGAGAGACATTTATAGCTACCATATTCTGTCGCTATTGTTGAGCAATCCAGACCGTATCTGGATCATTTTTGTATCGCTGCTGAGTCAGGCTACAGCTTCGCATAGTTGATCAATATTTTCTAAAGACAGATTCCCTGGTCTTATATTTATAAATCGGTAAACTTTCGCCGTTTCTGTGATAATTCATGAGTTGATCAGTAGCTAGTGCTCCATTGCCGTTTGAAGTACTAAATTTTGCCCATAGCATCGTGTTGACTAATCTAATTGTCGATTCATGTTGCAGCGAATCGCTTGACAACCGTTCCTGTGATATGCTGGATAGATTCAACGATGTTTGGACCGTATCCTGCAAAGAGAGTCTATCGTAGTGTCATAGGAAGGGTCTTTAACGATGTACTTTAGGTAGTTCTTAGTTGGAATTACTTGATCTTGGAAATTGCCAATAACCTAAAGAACCTTTCTACTGTATTTGCACAGGTCGAAGCAGTATCGCGACCTAGAGATCAACCCCTTGTAGTTCGACGATCTGCACTGTCGGACATAATCTTACCGCCTTGATGTCCTGGGATATGTTTCTTACCATGGAACTTCTCTTTCCAACAGCACCTCTGATCTGTTTCTGGTGGTCTAATTGTCTCAACAGACATGTTACTGAGTCGTTTGCATCAGTCGCATTCTGGAAACGTTGAGTCGCAACCTGAATATTTACATACTCTATCAGATCAGAAAATTCGCGAGTTTCTGGAAATGGACTGATCGCAAAATAGAAATTTGTTGATCTAATAGTTATTTTGAAGATCTGTCAAGATCCTCTTCCTCCTTCCATTACCGTGGCAATTGTACGTTCGACAGAGCTCTTTGGATGGTGATTTTGAGCTTTTGTTAGTAAAACTGCGAACTTTTCGTTGTAATTGTTCAATGTCAGTCTTGCACCAATTAACTATACCGAGAGTAACTGAGCACTGAACACGCATAGGTGTTAATAGCCTGAAACAGATTTTTACTGTTTAGTTTGGTTTTCAACAGTCGTCTTACCCTTCTATATTTTTAAACTCTGCTGTTAGGTCCTTTTTAAAACATAGTCATGTGATCAATACGTTGAGCCTGCTTTATTCCAAGGTATTTATAAGTATGACCTTCGTGTTTTGGTCCCCATAGATTCAATTGAGGTGCCATCTCCCATTTCGAAGTGGCCCTGCTGTATTTTGCCTTTAACTATATTAATAATTCGGCATTTGTCTAGGCCAAATTTCATATGGATGTCACTAGAGAACCCTTCTACTATTTTAAGCATATCATGCAGCTGTTGTTTTTTTGTAGCTGCCATCAACTTTAAGTCGTCCATGTATAAAATGGTTTGCTCATCTTTAATGCTTGTACGTTGTTGTGTTTGAGACTGAACCCAAAATTAGTTGAGTTCAGTTTGTTTTAGAGAGGGTTCATGGCAAGGCAGAACCACAGCGGGCTAAGAGAGTCTCCAAGAATATACCCAGAGCTTCTGATTGGAATAGGGTCTGTTTGTATCGAACAGTTGGCTTCATTCAGTGAGATTTTGGTTTGCCAGGTGGCCATGGCATGTTCTAAAAAGTTAATAATACCGCAATAATTCACTTTATAGAGTTTCAGCACCTATAATGAGCCAATCATGTGGAACTGAATCAAAGGCCTTTTTGTAGTCCACATATGCCATGTAAGAGATTTCGACGTTTGGCGTGGGCTTGATTGCAGACAACGGAATCAATTATCAGTTGTTCTTTGCAACCCATCGAATTTTTTCGCACATCCCTTTTGTTGATTGAGTTCTAATTATGTTGTTCAGTTCACAATGTTTGAAAATGCGATGATTAATGCATGATGTTATGAGTTTGTATAAGGTTGGAAGGCAAGTGATTGGTCGGTACTTTTGCTGGGTCCTGTGCACATAGGTCGTCCTTTGGTAAGAGGTATGTAGTACCATGCGTTAGGAAACTAGGCATCTGTGTGGGTGGGCAATTACGTCATTTATAAGGGCTGTTAGTGTTTCGTGGGTTGCGTACAGTTTCTTTATCTAACAGTAATTTTGTACACCATCTGGTCCTGGTGCTTTCCAGTTATGGAGGTTCTTCATTATGTTGGATGTATCTTCCGTTGTAAATGGTTGGTGTTGCATGGCCTCACAGTTCTGAGATGCAGCCTCCTCCTCATTAATCCACCTGGCTCCGGAGTTATAGGAGATTGTTGTGGAAAGCTGTGTTTTCCAGAATTCTTCTCGATGTCTGTTTTACTGATAATCTAGGGGCTTCATTATTATTGTTGTTGTTAAGTTTTCTTATAAAACCCTACTTTAGTCTAATTGTCGGAAGAGTGTGTTATCTAGATTTCCGTTGGTTACTGGTATTATGTTACCTTCTCAATCGACTTGTAGTTAGACAGAGCTTTTGTCGTTTAGGCATTTTTCCAGACATTGCTGAGAATGTGATGTTTTCTCCAATCCCACTAGTGTTTAGTGTAAATTTTCGTGTCTATATAAATCGGCATGATTTTCTGTGAGGACAAGCACTGGTTCTAAGCTTGTTCCGGGTGACTCGCTCGTTGTAGCTCGAAGGTCAGTTATTCCAAAAGTCTTTCGACGAGAGAAATCTTCGTGTTCTTCCCTGTCGGAACAATCCTTCTTATTGCGCCAAGGTTTTTATTCGAGGGGTTATGTCTAATACAGCTTGGGGAGGGTCTTTTAAAAAAACTTTTCTTACTGCGACCCCATTATTCTTGAGAGCTTGGCCAGTTAAGCAGCATCAGGTAGATGAAGTCTAGTGTTGTAGCGACTCTAGACGTATTAGCAGCCTGAAAACATAGGTGGCAAGATAAATTTATTCATAGCCTGCAAGACGATACCCAATTTCTTAGATGATCTTAGTGTTGGGAAGATCCTAAGGTCTTAGTCAGACGAATCTGTTCCATTATACTCTCTAAGAGCTCCATCCATTCCTGCTTGGATCTTCTCAAGCAGGTCAGCGTTGGTTGGCTGTTTCTTGCTGTAGTTTACTTGAGTCTCGTCCGCTCTTTGTGCAAAGGTGTTTCGCCGGCTCTGGATCGATTGTATTTCGACCAAATAGTTCGCGCTCCACTTCGCTCTTTATTGAACACATGTCCAGTGAAATGAAATTCATGCGAAACGTATTTTCAGGCATTTCTATTTAATCAAAAAATAAATATGACACGATATTGATCTGCGACTCTCTGTTCAGTAACTTGAAGCTCTGGGTACTCACGACAGAACTCTTGATAAGTATTTGGCGATATCCAGTCTATGTCCTGGCCAAGGTTCGTGATTCTGTAAAACGTGCGCATTATAAATTCATTCATGGCGCCAGTCCATTTCATGCGCTGTCTTTTCAGTCCCGCTCGAGTGAGCGCTGGCTGTTGATCCTGCGCACACAACTTTCTGCGGTGGAGTTCTCGTTCGACATCCGTTGGTGATGGTCACGTTGTTGTTGTGACAAATGTGTGTTGGTGAGTGTTCAACGTCCTCTTTTTGTGGTTCTTCTGGTTCTTAGGCTGTAGCTCTTTGGACGGCAGGGGCCCGCCTCCTCAGCACCCTGCCACCGACGTCCCGCATGCTGTCATGTTTCAGCGCCGGCTCCAGACATGCCCTGGCGATCCCCAGGCAGCGGCTCTTTTCCGAGGCATCTATTTCTTAGCTCCATTTTCATGGGTGTTGTCACCAATTGACCCTGGTGACCCAGGTAACTCGGACCCGTGGGGTTGTCACTTCCCAGATTTGGAATGATTTAAACCAGACCTATCCCGTGCGGGTTGTGGAGAAAAAGGAAAGCTAGGTAGTAGGTCAACAGCTGCCCCTTTAGTCGCCTCATACGACAGGCGGTGGATACCGTGGTGCTATTCTAACCCGGCCACCACACGGGTCTCTTCTTTATTATTATTATTTTCAATACAGAATTCTGAATAACTTACAAACCTGAACTGAAATACGAAAATAAAATTTTCTGACAAATTATAAGTCACTGGCGGTGTCCGTCATATCAAACTTGTCGGAAAAACGACTATAGGAAATTTTATTAATAACCAGCTGATTTTCTCAACTAAAATAAATCATTTAAAAAATATATATAACCGACTTCCACCTATAACTAAAAAGCTGAAAATAATTATAACAAAATACAACTCTAGCAAATAAATAACACATTCAATGTTGTTAGGTATCTACCCAGAAAGTACAAAATGTAAAAATTAAAAGGTGCTCATTCTGTACAAATTAATTACCTAGCAGTCTAGTATATTTTTGAAGTCGGTGCCAAGCAAATCTAAAATCCTGCATTGCGTACTTATCTACTACATCATCAAACTTAGTTGTTGCTTGGCACCGATTTCAAAAGTATACTAGATTGGTAGGTAATTAATTTGTACAGAATGAGCACATTTTAATGTTTACATTTTTTACTTTCTGGGTAGATATCTAACAACATTGAATGAGTTATTTATTTGCTAGAGTTGTATTTTGTTATAATTATTTTCAGCTTTTTAATTATAGGTAGAAGTCAGTTATATTTTTAGAAAAATGATTTATTTTCAACTTTTTAGTTTTTTTGAACTCAGATAGTTTTCATTCTTAATTTTTTATTTTATATGTATAACCTTAATAGACAGGACCGGGTAAGATCGGAAGCCTCAACATTACACAATGATACATTTTCATTTAAATTGACAGGTAAATGTTTACTAACAAAATGTACTATTACGCGTTGACTTAAAACCCAAAATATATTTAAGCCTTATGGACCACGCCATGTAGCATTTTTCAACTTTTTTTGACAACTCTGTGTAACTATAGATAATTCCACTCCACTGTATGTACCAACCATCCTGTACATACGACTGCCCACGGACAAGCATAAATTTGTTAGCTGCCTCCTATTAATTATAGGACGGAGTAGAATCCATCCCGTATTTACGGAGTCAAATCCGTCCTATATTTCAACCATCGTATATAACTCCTTGTGGGATACCCCATAAATTATTTCATTTTTAACATTTTATATTATCGCCCTGTGTAACATTAATTCCTCTCCACACTTTATGCAACTTCATATGGGCTATAAAATAAATAATTTTTTAATCACACTGTATAAATAAAATTCAACTCCAGCATATATTTCAACCATCCTGTATATGATTTGTTTACGTCCACATCATATAACAGTTTTTTAATCACCCTATATAATTTTAGTTAAACATTTTTTCAAACATTTTTATAGCACCAAACGTCCACTCCACTCTATATTTCAACCATCCTGTATATACGGCTGCCTATGGACCACTATCATTGTACTACGTCCTATATTTCAATCATCATACAAATACAACTCCTCCTATCACTTAACTTTGTGCTTTTATTTGCTATAACTAAACACCCTGTGTATAAACGCACCAAATAGCAGTTTAGGGTTTGACATGTGTTGTCACTGAATTTTCTATTAGGCCGGGAGAATGTGACACCAAAAGCACCGTCTTCGCAAAATGGAAAAATTTTCATTTAAATAGGTATTTGCCTGGTATACAAACAAAACGAGTTTGGTACTCATTGATTTAAGGAGCCACAAATACTATGCTTTACTACCTATATGCTTGAGATGTACATAGAAAATTTTCAAATTCGTAATTAAAACTTCCAATGCTTACAATTCCCGCACTATTACGTTGGAATTAAAATATTTATGAGCAAATGTCTGTTATGTCATTTCGATGAAATTTTTGATAAGAATTTTGGAATTTTCGGCGATTTTCTGCAAAACTGCAAGTTGCACGTCGCAGAAAAGTATATGAGATCACCTAGAGATCTTCCTTAATAGATTAAACGTTAAAAAACTATACATATCCATAAGGAGTTTTCGAAAAATCGACCAAATTGTTAGGGTTATTGGTCGATTTCCATGCACGCATGGGTTCATTTACAAATTTCATCACTTTACAAATAGAATTTTTGTCCAAAATTTGAAGTTTCACCAATCCGGATATATACTCTATTAAACAAGAGCATATTTATTCAAAACGGTTCACCACAGGAGAAGAAATCAGGTAACATACATACAAAAAAAAACAAAAAAAAAAACGCGACGAATTGATAACCTCCTCCTTTTTGGAAGTCGGTTAAAAACTTTTCATATTGTTTGACAATGGCCATTTTCCAGTTGCCGAATTCGCGAAAACTAAAAAAATACAATTATAGCATTTTCAAAAAATTTGTTGGTTAACTTAGAAAGAATATTGTTAAAACTTCTGCGAATAAACAAATGGGTGGTAAAAAACCAATTCTCCAACCACGAGTAGGTAAGGATAAAAACAATACCGAAATTTGCCATCATGTTCGAGACAAAAAAAAATTAATTAGGTTAGCAGGCCAGAGTAACTACGGGAAAAATCCAGAATAACTAGTCATATTTAAACGCTGACGTACAGCAAGATGTAGCGACGTGGTAAACAGCTGATTATCGACCTTTGAAAAAGTAAATATTATGTAGTGTAATTTTATTAGTTCAGTAAATAAAGACCATTATTTTTGATGCAAACATTTTTTGAACCTACGAAATTGACGTTAAGATGTTTAAGATAAGATGTTAAGATGTTTCAGGTAACATAGGCGATCACATTTACTAATACTTTTTTTGAGTTTCTAAGTATACCTTATGTACCAGATAACAGCCGCTACATGGGGATTGACGACACGCCACGAGATACAGTGTGGCTTAAATGAGAGAAGTTGCGCTACTCCAAGCCCAATCAGGTACTGTATCGAAATATTTTCAAAATATATATAAAAAAGTGGTTTTCGAAAAACTGCAAATTATTCCCAAAGAATTTCATAAAATTTGGTAGTTTTATGTTAGCGACTACGGCCAATCAAATGACGTTAACGAACTTTTTTCTAGGCCGTCTAGATTTTTTGCAACCATATCCAATTTTATTATTTATTATGGCCGCCATATTGGATTTATCTTCATTGAATAGCACATAAAAAGAGCTTTTTAACCATGTATAGCCTATTTTGGATGACAGAAAATGGAAATTATTAAAAATAAATGCATTAAAAAAACAAAAATAGACTTCAAAAAAAGTAACTTAACTAAAAAATATGAAATCATTTTTTACTGCAACAATTAAATACTTTTTTCTGAAGTTGGTGCCAAATTGAACAGCGAAGTTCCGAAGTACAAATTATAAATGTTCTTCCCAAATTATTTTCACTTTAGCTTGGCACTAACTTCAGAAAAAGTATTTAATAGTTAAAAATTATTTCATGCTTTTTACTTAAGTTACTTTTTTGAAGTCGGTTTATGTTTTTTTGTTTAGACCAATTAACACTGTACATCCAATTTAAAAATACTAGAACTGTGCGTTAATAAACAAATATTGACCTATGTAGAAGAAAATAATATCCTCAGTATCAATCAGGTTTTCGAAATAAAAATTCCTGTGGGAGTGCTCTACAAAGTGCGTTATTTAATGGGAAAAATGCAATTGATGAAGGCAAAATGATTGGTGTAGTTTTTCTAGACTACAAACGTACATTTGAAACAATCAACAGACATCTGCTTCTAATGAAATCGGGAATATATGTTTTCGGTAAAACAATTATAAAGTGGTTTAGTGTATATCTAAGCAATCGAATCCAGGTAAGAAAATACGGGAATACGTGTCTACCAGAAAAATCTGAATATGGTGTGACACATGGGCCCAACATTATTTATATTATAAATTAATGACATTGTGAAAATCATAAAAAAATCTGATATCTGCAGACAATACTGTAATATATTGTAACGAAATTTACCAAAGCCGACCCTGTTTCATTTCAGATATCACCGATCGCTTCTAAGATAAAAAATGTTCTCGAAATGGCTCGGCAGCTGTAGGATTGATGACTGATTTTACGAGAATTTTCGATGCCGGTTTTAAAAAGACAGCCCACGATGGCAGGTCAGTTAGTGGAGCGAAGAGCTTATATGTAAAATTGTTGTGATATTTGAATCAGCTGTTGTATTTATTCGATGTAAATAAAAGTTATAGAAAAGTGAAAGTGAATATTAGTTTTATAATTTTAAATTGAACCCACGGACTATATAACAAATCGGGTGATCAGAAGTGCAGTTAAAATCGTAATTTGATTTATGGAAACTCGTAGCATGGAAAAAATGGACGAAACTACCAAAAAAATAGTCAAGCAGGTTACGGAGGGACTAGACGAAAAAATAGCCCAGATTCTAGAAAAACGTGACATGAAGGAGAAACAACATCAAGAAGAAATTCAACAAAGGTTAGTAAAATCTTTTGATGAAAAACATAAAATAGAATTAGAAAATCTTGTCACTACGATGGAAGAAAAACAACAAAATCTAGTTTCCACGATGAAAAGTGAACAACATAATTTAATTGAAGGATTGTTCTCGAAATTTGTAGAAAAACAAGATCAAACTGAATTGACGAGACAAAATGAATTTAAAATAAGTGAAGAAAAAAGACAAATGCAATTTGAACAACTAACGCAAATAGTATCCCAAGTTAATGAAACAGTTAATGAAAGAATGCAAATAGTAGAATCAGATATAAAAGAGATAAACGACGACATAAAGATCCTAAAAAATAATGTGGAGGCCCTTGAAATCAAAGTAGATGACATCGATTCCATACAGAGCCAGGTGAAATTTGAAATCAGTGCTATTCAAAATAAAGTAGAAACAGAAATTAAAAAAATGCAACAGGACTTACAGCGAGGAAAATACCAGAACACAGTGAGTATCAAAGATTCCGTTAGCAAACCACCCACATTTGATGGCAGCTCATCTTGGCCCATGTATAAACGATAATTTGAAGCCGTGGCTACAGCTAATGGATGGGATAACCATGAAAAATCCACGTCTCTGGAAATTTCGTTAAGAGGTCCGGCCCTAGAACTCCTCCAAAGCATTCCAGTCGATGAACAAGGCAATTTCGACAAGATCATCGCCATCCTCGACAAACGATACGACAATCAATCCTGGAGCCAGGTATACCAAGTCCAACTGAGTGGAAAAACGCAAAAATCCGGTGAAAGCCTCCAAGAATTCGAAGCAGAGATTAGACGGTTAGTACACTTGTCCTACCCAAACCTGCCAGAGGAAACGAAAGACCAGTTGGCCACACAGTTTCATAAACGGCAGCAGAGATGTGGAAGTACAAAGAAATTTAAGACTGAGTGGCATCAAGAAGAGTAATGAAGCTCTACTTCGGGCTTTGGAAGTAGAGGCCGTCATGAACATGTCGAAGCCTAGGGTCCGAGCAGTTTCCTTCAACCAGGAAGAGTCAGAGTCACCATTTCAAGCGCTGTTCGCTGGTCTGAACAAAATATTAGAACGGTCACAAAGAACTGGCACCAGAGGGTCATGTTACCGCTGCGGACGGACAGGCCACTTCCAACGATCACTAACCAGGGGTAGCCAACAAACCGACCTTACCAACCAGGGAAACTCCAACCAGTCAGCATAAGGGGGCGAATGCTGACTCACCCTGCACCAGCCCCCAGGACAGTATCCATTCGGGGATTTTGCCGAGATAGCAGCAGCCTAGTCATCAGAGGCACCATCAATGGGCGAGCAGTTACCGTCACCATCGATACTGGCGCCGCTGTGTCCACTGCCAAGTCCAGGGTTTTGAGAGCATCAGAAATTCGGCCAGTTACCAATAACATCCAGCTCAGAACAGTCACCGGCGAGTCCATGTCAATACAGGGTGAGGCAGATGTCGTGCTACAGTTAGGGGACAACATGATCCGGCATAGGGTCCTGGTAGAGAATATTGAGGACGATTATATACTGGGTATGGACCTAATCAGCCAGCATGAAATTATGTTCTACCCGAGATATGATGTTCTTCGGTTCCTAAATGAGGAATTTGTATTGACACGGCCGTCAACAGTTCAGTCACCTCCATAAAAATTGTGGCAAAGTCTTCAGCTAGAATTCCCGGTCGAACGGAACAGATTATTCATGGGCAGCTAGACAGCAATTTGGGAACTGCGCTCGAATGGTGGAGCCCGTACACTCAGCTCATGACCACTTAGTTGGACGGGCTATAGTTAAAACCGGACGAGATATACCAATTAGAGTCATGAATTTGTCCAACCACTACATCAGAATTGCCAATGGTCAAGAGATAGCTTGTTTCGAGTCAGTAGAGACCATCATCATTGCGAAGAAGAGTACCAGACTTCGGTGAAGGAGACAGGGCCCAGTAAAGAGTTTCTACAACAGTTTGCTGACCATTTGACACACCTGACACCCAAGAACCAGAAGAAAGCCAAGCAATTTATCACAAAGCACTGGCAAATTTTTAACAGTCAAGATGGAACCACCGGTCGCACCAACATCATCCAGCATCAAATAGATACCGGAAAGGCTCAACCCATCAGAATTCCACCTAGACAACTACCATTGGGGCAACAACAGGCAGTCGAGGAAAACATCGAGTCCATGTTACAAAATGGAGTTATTGAGCCATCCATCAGCCCATGGTCTGCTCCCTTCTTGCTAGTTAAAAAGAAGGATGGAACCACCCGATTTTGCGTTGATTACAGAAAGCTGAATGACGTCACGAAGAAAGACAGCTATCCACTACCCCGAATCGATGACACTTTGACCACACTAGCAGGCTCCCGTTGGTTCTCCACACTAGACCTAAAAAGTGGATATTGGCAGGTTGGTCTACACGCAAACAACAGAGAGAATACAGCGTTCTCCACCAGTAAAGGGCTGTTTCAGTTCACGGTCATGTCCTTTGGGTTATGTAATGCACCCGCTACATTTGAGAGGCTAATGGAGTATGTACTGAGCGGGTTAACATGGAGGACGTGCTTAGTATACCTCGACGACATTCTAGTCATGAGTCAGACATTCGACGACCATCTGACGATCCTGTATTCTCCAGAATTAATAACGCCAACCTGAGACTCAACCCGAAGAAGTGTTCCTTGTTCCAAAACGAAGTAGAGTTTTTGGGCCACGTCGTTTCCGAGTCAGGAAACCGCACCAACGAAAATAAGATAGAAACGATCCGTGATTGGCCAGTCCCGAGAGATTTGCCACCATTGCCGCGCCTCTACATCGGCAGACCAATGAGAAAGAGACCTTCCGTTGGAATCAGGATTGCGAAACATCATTCAGGCGACTGAAGGCAGCACTATGTTCCAACCCAATCCTAGCCTTGCCTACACAGTATGGCAAGTTCATCTTAGACACCGACGCCAGCCACACAGGTTTGGCGGTCGTCCTATCCCAGGTGCAAGATGGTGAAGAGAGGGTGAACGAGTACTACAGCGGTGTATTCTCGAAACCGGAAAGAAATTATTGCGCCACCAGAAATAAAGGAACTTCTGGCAATAATAAGGGCTATATACCATTTCCACAAATATCTTTATGGTCGTCATTTCTTAATCCGGACAGATCATGCCGCCCTCAAATGGCTGCTGGACATGAAGACACCGAAAGGACAACTGGCCAGGTGGGTGGAGAAACTACAGCAATACGATTTCAAGGTGGAACACCGTGCCGGCCGTTTGCACAATAATGCCGATGCCCTATCCACAAGACCCTGTAGGGCAGAATGCGTACATTGTCTGAAGAGGAACAGCGAGAGGGTATCTCCATCAGGCAGATCCGAGTACAGGCCAATGAAGACTGGACAACGGAACAGTGCATCCAGGACCAAATGGCTGATCCAGACATCGAACCAATCTTGTCACTCAAAACGAGAGGGGCACCCAGGCCACGATGGGACCAGGTAGCTAGATACTCCGGCGTGCTGAAATCGTTATGGACTCAATGGGACTCTCTAAGAGTAGACAATGGAATGCTCAAGCGAGTTTGGGAAAGCGCTGACGGACGAGAAACCAAGTTCCAACTGTTAGTTCCGAAGAAAAAGGTACTAGCCATCCTGACCGAAGTACATGATGGGATTACCGGAGGCCACCTGGGCATGAATAAAACCCTAGACAAAGTTCGCCAGCGGTACTACTGGGTGAATTACTTCGAAGACGTCAGAGCTTGGTGCCGCAAATGTGCCACCTGTGCAGCCAGTAAGGGCCCGAAGACCCGGACCAAGGGCAGAATGCAGCAGTACAATGTAGGCGTCCCATTTGAGAGAATTGCCATTGATGTCGCCGGTCCGATTCCCGAGTCTGAGAGGGGGAACAAATACATTCTGGTCGCAATGGATTACTTCAGCAAATGGCCTGAGGCATATGCGATACCCAACCAAGAGGCAACCACGGTAGCGACGGTGCTAGTAGAACAACTATTCAGCAGGTTTGGCGTCCCGATGGAATTACATTCAGACCAGGGGCGTAACTTCGAATCGAATGTATTCCAGAAGGTCTGCACGATGTTGGGGATCAGGAAAACGAGAACAACACCATTACACCCACAGTCAGACGGAATGGTGGAAAGATTCAACAGGACCTTGGAACAACACCTATCCAAGGTTGTCAGCAATAACCAGCGTAATTGGGATGAGCATATTCCCCTATTTCTGTTGGCATATCGCTCTGCCGTACATAATAGTACAGGCCTGACCCCAGCCAGGGTCCTATTCGGAAAGGAGCTGCGATTACCCTGCGATTTGACATTTGGCTCCCCCGAAGAACCTTCCAAAGACATCGAGGATTATGCCGACCAGCTCCAATATAACATGCTGGCAATACACGAATTAGCCCGAACGCAGATGTTGGCCACCAGTGACCGGATGAAGACGCGATACGACCTCAAGGCCAATTCAGTCGGGTTCCAGAAGAGGGACAAAGTCTGGTTGTACAACCCTCAACGGAGCAAGGGTAAATCCCCAAAGCTTACACCCGCCTGGGGTGTTCCATACGAGGTGGTCAAGAGACTTAATGACATGTCTACCGGATCCGTCGAAACCCCAAGGCTAAATTGAAGGTCCATTTAGATCGACTCGCTCCCCACCATGGAGAGGGACAATCAGAATTAAAGGGGGTGCAGTGTTACGAAATTTACCAAAGCCGACCCTGTTTCATTTCAGTACGACACCGATCGCTTCTAAGATAAAAAATGTTCTCGAAATGGCTCGGCAGCTGTAGGATTGACTGATTTTACGAGAATTTTCGATGCCGGTTTTAAAAAGGAAGCAGCCCACGATCGCAGGTCAGTTAGTGGAGCAAAGAGCTTATATGTAAAATTGTTGTTGTGATATTTGAATCAGGTATTTATTCGATGTAAATAAAAGTTCTAGAAAAGTGAAAGTGAATATTAGTTTTATAATTTTAAATTGAACCTACGGACTATATAACAATATATAGCAGGTTTTAATTTGAAAACTATCATAAAAACATTAAATGAGGAGCTAAATTGTTTATATGAATGGCTAAACAACAATTCACTACAGCTAAATGTAAATAAAACAAAAAATATAATTATTCAACATAAAAATAATAAAACTCAACTAGGTAATGTGTAAGTAGATATTTATGGTGAAATCATTAAAACTGTAACACAAATTAAGTATCTAGGTTGTATGTTAGAAAATAATTTAACATTTATAGAACATATTTAACATTTATAATAAACAAAATAGCAAGAAAATGTATTAGCTCGTGTTTCAAAAGAATTAAGTATTTGGGCAAAGCTCACAACTTATAAAACGATTATAGCTACATACTTTTATTACTGTTCAACACTATTGTTTTTTATGAATAATTTAGAAATAGATATCTTACAGAAAAACACAACAAGGTTTTACGTATTAATTTAGGCTGCAATAAATATACAAGTAGAATTCATATATTAAAAAGTACAAATTTATTAAGAATAAGACAAACAATAACTTACAACACAATGTTATTTATATACAAAATGTTAAACAATCTGTTACCAAGACACCTCCTTAATTGATAATTGTAAATTTGTTAGAGATATCCATGAACATAATACTAGGTCAATGAAATAACTTTTATTTAAGTAAACACAAACTTTAGCTTATTTTATAAGGGCTTAAAAAATACAACGAACTGCCTGGTTCTATTCAAATGTGTAATAATTCAACAGAATTTAACCAAAAATGTATATTACATATTAAAGAAACAATTGTTTTGTAATTTTTTTTCTGATATGTATTTATGTTAAATGTTAATATGGTATATTGTGTTCTAGCCAAGTACTATCAATAAAGATTATTATTACTACATTTTAGACGATTTGAGTAACATCATTCTTTAGGTCTGTTAATTATACTGACATTCATTTAATAGTCTCTTCACCGCGGAATCTTATAATAAATCCTTATACAGTTTTAAGTGATATAATAGGACGCAGTTTTCAAATCTAATAAACTTTGTTTGATAACAATTTGAGTTATCATTAAAAAATAAAGGTACTTAACTTAAACAAAATTTTCTTTTTATTCAAACAATTTTAAAAAAGCGACATGAACAAATTATTATACAATTTTTAGAGATGTGGCATAATTAGATGCATTTTGTAATTGCAATTACTCCTGTGTGATACGAATTTTAGATATTATCCAAAATAAAGGCATTTTACTTTTAGGCAAAATTCCTATTTGCTGACAGACCTCGTATACAGTTGAAAAAGTGACATGTAGTGCTTACAGTATACGTTTCTGACCATGTAATTTTTTTATGAACAATAACTTCAATATTCATACGAACGTTTTCCGTATGAATCTAACTTATAAAGACACACTATATATAGAGACGAACTGAGAACCTCCATCTTGAAGTTGCTTAACTGACATTTATCTATATTTTAATTCCTATCTACTTTCAATTTATTACAATTTTTAGTGATACAGCATAACTGGATGAAATTGATATATTTTTTGAAACCTAGTATATAGTTGAAAAAGTTACATATATACTAAAACAAAGGTACTTCACTTTTAAGCAAAATTCCTATTTGCTGATAAACCTCGTATGCAGTTAAAAAAAGTGCCATGTAATGATTACAGTATATATTTTAGACCATGCAAATCTGTTTATGAAGAATAACTTTTTCTCTTATTATTAATAAAAAAATTCGTTTGATTCATGAAGACACACTGTAAACACAGACTAACTGAAAATCTTTATCTTGAAGTTAATTAACTGACAATTATTTTGATTCAATTTCTTTTCAATTTATTGTACCCAGTTCCGAACAGAATTCTTTCCATATTTTTTAATACCAGCCACTCCACCAAAGCTTACAGTATGAGAAAGGCGGTAAAAA
This sequence comes from Octodonta nipae, assembly GCA_034190945.1. Taxonomy (NCBI): domain Eukaryota; kingdom Metazoa; phylum Arthropoda; class Insecta; order Coleoptera; family Chrysomelidae; genus Octodonta; species Octodonta nipae. The sequence continues at coordinate 57,109,696 of CM067219.1, forward strand.
GTTTTTCTCGATTTTCTAAAAAACGGTAGAAGCTATGTTATTAAAAAATATATTGTACCACTTGCGGATACCCCGGAACAGGATCCAGTATAAATGCTCGAAATTCCTTGAGCCGTTTGCGAGTAAACGCTGAACATACATTAAAAAAATAGGCAGAGACGAATTGAGAACCTCCTTCTTTTTGAAGTCGATTTAAAAACAGTGTTTCACTTAGTTGGCAGCGAAAATCCCGTATTGTATTTTCTTAAAATAAAAGTACTGTTTTAATTATCATACTAAAGTTAAACAACTAAAACATTATATATTTATGATTTACCTCATAAATTTCACGAAAAGAGGCACGAGGATTGTCGATAAAAGTGTTATCGACAATCCTCGTAAAACAAAATGTTTAATATTTTTATTACACATTCGATTTCGATTAGTCTTTTTAAAGAAACCATATGCAAGTAAATTATTTTTAAGCATTCTTAAGATCCACAAACCTGGTTGCGGTCTTTCGGGAAATCGCTGAAAGTACATATCTTGAGCTTGCTCAGCGTTCCTGTGGCACAAAATGAAACGATCATACATATCCACTTTTTCCCAATTTGAATACTTTTCCATACTTAATATATAAATGCTATAATAACTAGGTAACTTAAAAAATATCATATTTATTTTGAAAAATGTTAAACTCTTAACAGCAAAAAATAAAGGTTTGACAGAAAGATACATGACTACAAACACGGCATTTTGTTTCGCAGCCAACAAATTGAAAAACTGTTTTTCAATAGTTTACATTTCTGTAATCCAAAGATAGACCTGTTATACATGGTTGAAAACCTCTACTTATGTGCTATGCCATTATGTATAAAACCAATATGACCTCTTGCCGTTTCGGAAATCCCAATGTGGTTGCTTTTATCTGGGACACAAACTTGTTTTTTCAACATGGCTTGAAATGTATTTTCTAATTTCGCAGACAGAAGCGTGGAATATTGTTATACACTAAACAATTTAATGTCAAAATTAAAAATTTCTCCACCTAAAATAGCCAACAAATATGTTTTCAAACTCACTGAAGAACTTGGTTGTAAAATACATTCTTTGAACACGAATGAGGTAAACTTGCGAAGAATTGAACTGTTGGACAAATCATTCTGTCACAAAAATTTTCAATTATAAGCAACAAGCAAAACATTTTATTATTTAAAAGTTTAATTTTTATGAGAATTTAAGTAAATAAAAAAAAGCCAAAAACTTTTTTACAAATTAGCTGATTTCAAAGTCTTTTTGATAGATTTTTTTTGGGAAAATAAGAAAAACAAATATATGCGTCGCGCCCTCCATCACCCTGTTAAAAAGTAATGCAAATCAATTATCAGATAAATCCAAAAAGTACCGAGAAAAACATGTCTAAAAAATTATAAACCTTCCCTTTAAGACACAATCTCTTTAACTAAACACAAATTTTCAGAATCTAAGTTCAAAAATTCTGATTTTGAAAATGATAATACACAGGAAGACAATTTTGAAAGTGATAATGACGATAAAAGCGAAGAAGGAGAAAAATTAAAATTTACAGCTATTACTTTTCAGTTTTTTTTTGCTTGTACACCAATGTATTAATTAACTGCCAAATCCATATAAGGTATGTCCTTGTGTCTTCAACATCCTAGCTGTGACATGATTCAGTTAATACCATCATATCTAGCTAAACGTCTTTCTAGACAAAGGTACATATATGTGTGATGTTCCTTACAAGCAAATGATTATCGCAAGAGTTACTCCAAATTATTATTACAGTGACCATTGAAAACTATGGTGTTACACTGTCAGTCTTTTATCATATTCTATCTTTAATTTAAAAACCAAACATTTTTGATAAAAATTGTTATCAATAAATTTTTTGTAAGATCAAACTGGAGAATTCGAAAATAACGATTGGCAGACAATATGAAAAGTAGTTTTTTAGTTTTTAATGAATCTTGAGAAGATCAGCTGGTTAATAAAATTTCCAATAGTTTATCTTTCCAACATGTTGGAGGTGACGGACTCCACCAATGACTGAATTTTTTGTTTCAGAACTTCATTTTGCCGTTTCAGTTCAAATTTTTAGCTACTCAATTTGAAAAACAATATATATACAGGGTGAGTTTTTTTGATCATCAGTATGGGGATCTCGGGAACTAGCGAAGATAGAGCAATGTTTAAATTGGGAAAGATTTGCAGTTTTACTGGCCCAATTTAATGACACTTTCGGATTTTTGTAAAAAGTCATGGCATACTAGATATTTTGAAAAAACGAAATTCTGTCGATTTGGTCAAATCCCTCTAGCTCATTTGTTTTTGATTTTATAAAAAAAGTGTAAATATCAAAATTGAAGGGGATTGTATCCCGAATATGATTGTCATGTCCTCGTTTGCGTGAGAGCTCTCGTTTTCGAGATATGACACAAACTTATCTTTTTTTGAATGGACAACATAGTTGACTATGACCTCAAAAAATCGGACATTTTTAGAGCTTTTCAACGATATAATACTCGATATAGTTATTCATAAAAATAATGGAGTTATGGATGCTTATTTTCACTTTAACGTAGTTAGCCATGAAATAGATTGATTTATTAATAACTATTCCAAAAAACATTGAACGATTTTTTTATTAATTATATCAGATATAACGAAAAAACTAAATAAGTAGGTACTTACTAAAAACCTAAGAAATTAAAGTACATAATAATGGTTACAATTTATGTTCGAAAAGTCCACCATTGTTATTTAGACAAAAATTGCATCTTTTTAAGATTGACATTACCGCTTTCCTCCCAGACCGCCTATCAATTTCTTCAATTGCTTGTAATACCGCCTCCCTTAGGTCACCAAGTGTCTCATACTTTCTTTTGTATACTTTGTTCTTTAGCGCACCCCATAAATAGAAGTCTATAACTGCCAAATCGGGAGACCGGGGGTGGCCATTCGCCATAACTAGTTATGAGCAGGTGCTCCATCATGTTGGAACCACTCAATTTCTAAACAAGTTCTTAAATTCAAATTATGCAACATGTCTTGAAAAGTGTATTGCAAGAAATGCATGTAGCGCTCCCCAGTAAGTGAGTCGTCATAGATAAAAGGCCCCTGAATGATACCACACCAAACATTAAAACCAAATTTTATCTGGGGTCGTGTTGTTCTTTAGCCCAGATATGCTCATCGTGTCTATTGAACATACCGCAGTTAGTAAATCTAGTTTCATCTGACCATAACACCTTTAATGAAAACTGTGGATTGTCAAGGCACATGTCTCTAAACCATATACAAAACAAAATACGTCGATGTTCGTCACCAGCATGCAAAGTTTGAGAAACTAAAAGTTTGTACGGGTGAAACTTGTACGCTTTCAGTACCTTAACTACAGTTCGTTGAGAAATGCCAGCTTCTGCCGCAATCTCACGAGTTGATGTAGATGGATTTTGATTTACCATTGCCAAAACATTTATTTGTGCTCCTTCGTTAATTTGATTACGTTCCTTTGGTGGTTTAGTACAAGATCCGTATCTGCGTAAACTATCGTAAAGCCTCTTACATGTACATAGAGCAGGTTGACGACGATTAAAATATCTATGAAAGTATTCCTCAGCTGCACGAACTGAATTTTTATGGCATATGATATAACATTCTACCATATTCAGTTTTTCTTCGTTAGAATATTCCATTTTATCACGAAAACTTGTCAATATCGACTGTCAGTTCAGCACTACTAATGGAATTACTCTCAAATGAGCAAACGTCACAGTGAAAACAATCTTTTTCATGGCACCTACGTTAAAAGTGAAAATAAGAGAGAAAAGCATCAATAACTCCGTTATTTTTATGAATAACTATATCGAGTATTATATCGTTGAAAAGCTCTAAAAACTATGGTTTCCATTCAACAAAAAGATAAGTTTGTGTCATATCTCTAAAACGAGAGCTGTCACGCAAATGAGGGCACGACAATCACATTCGGGATACAATTCCCTTCAATTTTGATATTTACACTTTTTTATAAAATCAAGAACAAAGGAGCTAGAGGGATTTGACTAAATCGACAGAATTTCGTTTTTTCAAAATATCTAGTAAGCCATGACTTTTTACAAAAATCAAAAAGTGACATTAAATTGGGCCAGCAAAACTGCAAATCTTTCCCAATTTAACCATTGCTCTATCTCCGCTAGTTTCCGAGATCCCCATACTGATCATCAAAAAAAAAACTCAGCCTGAATATATATGTATATATATATATATATATATATATATATATATATATATATATATATATATATATATATATATATATATATATATATATATATCTATATATATATATATGTTTTAAGTTTTCGCGGGCACTAAATGTTTTAGGTGGTTTCCGGGAATTCATCCGCGTAGTTGATAACTGATCCCTGCCGGGATCGATGGTAAAATGACGACGTTTCGGCAGAGTCACATCTGCCCTCTTCAGGTCGGTTCGCAAAATTCTCGTAGCCTTCTGCTTTCGCTTCTAGTTACTCGAATACTCGAGAGTATTCGAGTATTCGAATTCCCGGAAACCACCTAAAACATATATATATATATATATATATATATATATATATACAGGGTGTTCCTAAATTGGAGGTACAAACGAAAAGGGGAGATTCCTTGAATAGTTTTAGGAAGAAAAAGTCCCATAAACATGGGTCCGCAAACGTTTCGTTTTCAAGATACAGAGTGTTAAAGTTTCAATTTTTTTCAAGTTTTTTTCTCATAGTATCTGCACTTCACAAGATATTCAAATGAAATTTGGCATAGATATTACAATTAAGAGTTTACACCTTGTGACATGCCAATTTCGATTGCAAATCTACAGGGTGATATTTTTACGGGAACACTGTCCACTGTTGTCCTTCAGAACTTTTTTTTGGTGAGCCACTGGTACTTTCAATAATTGTAAAGAAAAACTTTGTTATAGCAAACTTTATGTTCTCTTGTAGTTTTGTCGTATCTACTACCGATTTCGAGAAAAAAATTTTGAATTATTAAACTAGCAATGATTCTTAAAGATTCGATAAACTGGTATAATCATCAAAAAAAATGTATTACGGCAAGAAACGTACAACTCAAAAATTAATCTAATAAAAAAACTAAATAACAACAAAGGAACTAAAGCAATTGTTGTCAATGTCCTCTCCCAACCCTTATACAAGCTTCTGTTCTTCTTCTCATAGACGATCGAACTCTTTCAAACACTCCTGGAGTATTCCTAATTGTATCAAACGCGCCTATTATAAGATTTCTCAGTTCGTCTACGGTATTCACTGGCGTTATGTACACTAGAGATTTCAGATGGCCCCATAGAAAGAAATCTAAACTATTTAAATCTGGGGATATGGCGGGCCATGGCTGATGTCCACCTCGTCCAATCCACCTGTTTACATAATTTTCGTTCAAATACTCCCTAGCCAAAAGTGAAAAATGAGCAGGAGCACCGTCGTGCATGAACCACATTTCACGTCGCATCATAAGAGGTATATCATCCAATAACCAGGGCAAATCGTTCTCTAAAAAATGTCTGTATGATTGACCAGTAAGTCGCCCTGGCAAGAAGAAAGGACCAATCAAATAATCGCCAATATTACCACCCCACACATTTAATGAAAATTCCTCTTGAAAATAAGCTTCTGCAATTTCATGTGGATTCTCCTCAGCCCATATGTGTTCATTATGAAAATTTATGATTGAAGTCCTTGAGAAACAGGCTTCATCAGTGAATAGGATTTGGCAATCAAAATGAGGATTGTTCAATGGTCTGTTGAGGTACCACTGACAAAAAATAATTCTTGGGTGACAATCTCGAGGCAAGAGCGCCTGCACCCTCTGAATGTGATAAGGATAGAGCAAAGAATCCCGCAAGATCCGCCAAACAACTTGATGGCTTGTATTTAAGGTAACACTAATTTTTCTTGTACTGGTTCCTGGATGTTCTTCTATATATTTCGTTCAGCACTGCCTCTTCGAGTCGTGGTGTTCTCACACTTCGTGGTCTACCTGCATTAATATTTTTCGCAGAAAAGATCCAGTTTCTGAAAGACGCCTGTGAATATTAGAGAACATCCGATGATCAGGCATCACTCTTTTGGGATAGCGTTCCATGTACAGACGCTTAGCTTCTCTTCAATTACCATTTGCAAGACCCATACATGAAATGCATGTCAGCCATTTCGGAATTCGTAAAATTCGGCATGTTTTGATATTAAAATGCAACCATCTTTAATTTTCAAAACACAGGAGTTTAATTTGATGTGTCAAAACTAACAATAAATTTATTCATTCACCACAGCCTACTAGATTTCTATGACAATTCGGAATTTTCTGAGGATTTCAAGAGAATCATTCAAAATTTTTTTCTCGAAACAAAACTACAAGAGAACATAAAGTTTGGTATAACAACAAAGGTTTTCTTTACAATTTTTGAGAGTACCAGTGGCTCACCAAAAAAAAGTTCTGAAGGACAACAGTGGACAGTGTTCCCGAAAAAATATCACCCTGTAGATTTGCAATCGAAATTGGCATGTCACAAGGTGTAAACTCTTAATTGTAATATCTATGCCAAATTTCATTTGAATATCTTGTGAAGTGCAGATACTATGAGAAAAAAACTTAAAAAAAAAATCAAACTTTAACACTCTGTATCTTGAAAACGAAACGTTTGCGGACCCATGTTTATGGGACTTTTTCTTCCTAAAACCATTCAAGGAATCTCTCCTTTTCGTTTGTACCACCAATTAAGGAACACCCTGTATATATATATATATATATATATATATATATATATATATATATATATATATACAGGGTGTAAACGGTTTGAGTGCAAAGATTTTGAAGAACAATACTTCAGGCAAAAACAAATCAAAAAGCTTTATAACATTTTCTAAAATAAACTATAGTTTTGCCAAAAAGGACACATAAAGTTAGAGTTTATGTAGCCCTTGCTACAGTGAATAATACAATAATTTCGATTTCAAAATGTCGGTAAATCTAAATATGTAAATACTCAATAGCTTATACATCTTTAATAGCCACATTAAAAATTAAAATTGATTATTTAAACTCGAAATATGCTTTTATAATTTAGTGTAAGTTTCTCCGAATAGATATGGCAACGTGGCATACAGACCAACTTATTTACTACATTTTTTACTTTAACGACGACTGAGAGTTACGATGGTTTTTTGCGATTTCGATTCTTGTAAATAAGAATAGATAAACGGTAAAGTGATTTGAATATCTATTTGATGTAGACTTCGTGGTTTGCTTTCCATTTAATATATTTTTTAAATAAATAAAATCGGTTGTGATTAGTGTGTAAGTTCGAAAATTAAGAATAGTGCGACAGTATTTATTTGTGATAAATAATGGCCGATTATACAATTAGGGAAAGATTCTTAATTTGCTCTTAATTTATGGGGAAAGCAGACGTAATTGCAGAATAGCAAGAATGTTATACAGGGAAAGGTTTCCAAACAGACGCCTGCCCAATGCTAGGACATTCGTAGCTGTTTCGCAGAGGCTTATGGAAACAGGTAGTGTAATACCACAAATAAACAATCGCGGACCACAGCGACATAATCGTATCTTAGCTGCTGAGGATCAAATACTAGACCTTATCGACATCAACCCATATCGTAGCACACGGAGTATTGGAAGTGAGCTGCAAATTTCTCACACTGTTGTTCATAGAACATTACGGGAACAATTGCTCTATCCATATCACATGCAGCGGGTTCAAGGGCTTTCAATTGATGATTTTCAACCAAGACTCAATTTCTGTCGTTGGTTCCTCAGAAAACATCGACAATTTCCTAATTTTGTGAACAATATTTTAACAACAGATGAAGCAAGTTTTAATAGGAATGGTATAATAAATTTTCATAATACGCATTCGTGGTCTGAGTTAAATCCGCACGAAATACGCCGGTCAGTATTTCAACACCAATTCTCAGTTAACGTGTGGGCTGGAATAGTTGGTGAATACTTGGTTGGGCCATTTATACTGCCTGCACGTTTGACAGGAGAGAATTACCTTTATTTTTTGAACAACACGCTACCAGATTTGTTAGATGAAGTGAACCTACAAACACGTTCCAATATGTGGTACTTACATTAAATAGAACATTTCCCCGTCGTTGGATTGGTCGAAACGGACATATACGTTGGCCAGCAAGATCTCCTGATCTCAATCCTTTAGATTTCTACTTATGGGGACACATAAAAAGTAAGGTTTACACGACTCCAATTATTGACGAGAATGACCTTAGACAACGCATTTTTGACGCTGCTGACGAAATCCGAAATATTCCAGGAATTTTTTCTCACATACGTGAAAATTGGATTAAACGGTGTCGTGCTTGTGTCGATAGTGGGCATTTTGAACATTTGCTGTGAATAATCCGTTGTTTCAACTCAGTTCTATCATTATAATAAATTCGGTAAGTAGGATTACATATTTACTTGTATAATATAAATAATATTAATTAAATCAGTAATAATGACTCTTCGAAAAATTTAACTGGTAATATATATATATATATAGTTTTGTCATCAAAATGACATATTTTGGAAAAACTAGAGAGAACACTTCCCCAAAACAAAAAAAAGTGACAGTGGAATGTGGTTAAGACTGGCTAAATATAAGAAGTTTGGAGAGAGTATGTATTATTATAATATTAATTTTACGCCACCAAAACTTAAGAAACCTTCTAGAAGTTAATCATTCTTTTAAATAAAGTTGCTAATACATAAAAAAACGGCTGAATAAAAAATTAAAAACTCGATTAATGTAAAAAAACTGAGATCAACGTGATTCCAGATTCGAATACACCCGCTCTGGCATACCAGAAGTGACCATCGAATCTGGTGTCTTCGGCGATCCTATTTAAGGCCGATTGTCTCATGGGGCGAGTTTACAGTGAGTGTGGCGTGAAATCGACAAAGCGAAGCGATCAGCTGTTTCAATATTATTCAGTTATGTTTTGTAAAAAGTGAGTTATTTTGGTAGTATCAAGACATTTGTGTGCGTGTAAAAATTCAATTGGATAATTGAACCCACGGAATATACAGCAGGTGTTAGAAGTGGGATTTAGTGAAGATTAACATGTCTAATTGTTTATGGCTACAACAGAAGTATGGCAGAAATAGTCGAGACTAGCAAATAAATATTCAAATAAGTTACCGATAAGCTGGACGAGAAAATAAGTCAGATTCTGGAAATACGTGACAAAAAGGAGAAAGAAAATCAAGAAGAAATCCATCAAAGGTTAGTGAAAACTTTTGATGAAAAACGTAAAACTGAATTAGAGAACATTGTAACAGTATGGATGAAAAGCAACAAAATTTAATTGGCGGGTTATTTGCGAAATTTGACTTAAAAAGACAAGATGAACTTAAAATATTAGCCGAAAAGAGGCAAAATGAACTCAAAATATCAGAAGAGACTAGATAAACTTAGAATATTAGAAGAAAAGTGGCAGGCTGATAAATTAAAAGGCAAAATGATTCAAAGATGCAAAAGGAACAATTGGAATGCAATTAGTAATGCAAAGAAGTTAACCAGAAAATAGTGATTATGGAATCAGACATAAAAGAGATAAATGGTGACATAAAGATCCTAAAAAACTGTGTAGACTCTTGAAACCACAGTAGATGACATCAATTCCATCCAAAGCAAGGTAAAAGTTGAAATCAGTTCAATTCAAGATATCTTACTAAGTGATATTCAAAGAGTATAAATGGAAATAAAAAAATGCAACAGGACTTACAGCGAGGAAAATATCTATAAGTACCAAATGTTCATTTAGCAAATTATCTTGGAGTATGTACAAACAGCAAATTTGAAGCAGTGGCTGCAGCTAATGGATGGGACAGCCAAGAAAAATTTACCTTTTTGGGGTTTTCTTTAAGAGGTCCAGCATTAGAACTCCTCCAAAGCATTCCCTGTAGATGAACACGGTAATTTCGAGAAGATCTTGAGTCAAGTATACCAGGTAAAATTAAGTGTGAAATCGCAAAAATCTGGAGAGAGTCTATAAGAATTCAAGGCAGATATTAGACGTTTAGTACACCTGTCCTACCCAGACCTACCAAAGGAAACTAAAGATCAATTGGTCACACAGAGTTTTGTAAATGGTATCTTGCTCCGGGCTTTGGAGGCAGAGGCAGTCAAAAACATGTACAAGCAGAGGGTACGAGCAGTTTCCGTCTGCCAGGAAGAATCAGAGTCACCCTTTCAGGCGTTGTTGACTGGTATGAAATAATTTGGTCAAGTGCGGGTTGGACTCGCATACTTAGGGTTCCGTCCGTACCACCTTCAAGATTCTAATATTCCAGTTTGAGACAAGCAGGGAATGAGTGCATTTTCTCATATTTACCCTTATATCCTTATATATAAGGAAGCGTTTTAAATTTATAAAAAATATGCACTTTCATTTACCTCACATAGACTTTTTATTTTATCTGCTTCAGGATTCGCTTGATTTTTATCAGAATACATATGTATTTAATTTTTCAGAGAAATGTTTTATAATCTATATAATAATGTCTGAGTTTTGAGGCTCTGTGGATTGGAAGATAAAGTGCAAAATAGATGAAGTTTTAATTTATAAATTATTAAATCTGTTATTCAAATGATTAAAAAATACAAATAAAATATTATTTTCAAAATTTAAATAGTGTAGTTTCTAAAGTGGGAATTAAGTCGATGTTTAATATTTTTGTTAAGATCTTTTCAACAAATGAATTAAAAATATGATATATTTGTAATTCACATAATGAGCCTTTTATCTGATATATTACATGATGCTTTTGAAAGTTGAATCTTTATTTTCCATTTAATTTTATAATTTGTCCCTAAAATTACTATGGGGGTTTTCTAATAATTTACTTTCCATTTAATTCTATTATTTGGGGCCAAATAATAGAATTAGGGATTTTTTGATATTTACCCAATAAACTAAAAAATTTAGGTCTTATAGTTTGGGAAATAACGGGGGGAATGGGTAATTTTTTTAAAATATTCATTTAAAAAAAATAAAAAATATATTTGTATTTGTCATAATGAGCCCTGTGATTTGATATATTACATGACCCGTTAGAAACAATTATAATTTTTTATTTTCCATTTAATTCTATACTTTGCCCCCCAAAATGAATATTAGGGGTTTCTCCTTTTTTTCCAGTAAAGTTCAGATGAGGGGCTATACTTCAATTTTTTTCAAAATTTTTCAGCTTATTTTTTGGGAGATAAGGGGGGGATGGGTAATTTTTTAAATATTTTTGTTAATATCTTTTAATTTATTTATTTTAAAAATATGAAAAAAATATATTTGTTTTCGTCATAATGAGCCCTTTCATTTGATATATAACATGATGGGTTAGAAACAATTTTAATTTTATATTTTCCATTTAATCCTATAATTTGCCCCCCAAAATGAATATTAGGAGCTTTTCCTTATTTTTCCAGTAAATTTCAGGTGAGGGGCTATACCTCCATTTTTTTCAAAATTTTCCAGCTTATGGTTTCGGAGATGGGTAAATTTTTTATATTTTTGTTGATATCTTTTAATTAATTTATTTTAAAAATATGAAAAAAATATATTCGTTTTCGTCATAATGAGCCCTTTCATTTGATGTATAACATGATGGGTTAGAAACAATTTTAATTCTATATTTTCCATTTAATTTTATAAGTTGCCCCCCAAAATAAATATTAGGGGTTTCAATTTTCCAGCTCATGGTTTCGGAGATAAAAGGGGGGGGGAATGGGTAATTTTTTTTATATTTTTGTTAATATCTTTTAATTAATTTATTTTAAAAATATGAAAAAAATATATTTGTTTTCGTCGTAATGAGCCCTTTCATTTGATATATAACATGATGGGTTAGAAACAATTTTAATTTTATATTTTCCCTTTAATTCTGTAATTTGCCCCCCAAAATTAAAAGTAGAGGTTTCCCCTTATTTTTCCAGTAAACTTAAGGTCAGAACCTATACCTCTAATTTTTTTCATATCTTTACGTTTTATAGTTTCAGAGATAAGGGGGGAATGGGTAAATTTTGGTACAGGATGAACCAAACGTAGTGCTACAGATCAGGGACAACAGAACCCGGCATAGTGTCCTAGTAGCGGCGATTGAGGATGATTTTATGCTAGGTATAGACCTAATTAGTCAACATGGGTGCATGTTCGACCTCAGATGATGTTCTTCGATTCCTAAATGATCAATTTATATTGACAAGGCCGTCAACATCTCAGCGGCTTCCATAAAAATTGTACCAATATCCTCAACCTGGGAGCTAAGTTAGAATATTGGAACCCGTACATTCAGCTCATGACTACTTAGTTGGACGAGCTATTGTTAAAACCAGACGAGGCACACCAATTAGAGTCCTGTATATGTCCAACAACGTCATCCGAATTGCCAATGGTCAAAAAATAGCTTGTTTCAAGCAAGTGGACACCATCATCAATTGCGAAGAAGCGAACCTGACATTGGTGAAGAAGACAGGGCCAGTAAAGAGTTTCTAGAATAATTTGCTAACCATTTGACATGCCTTACACCAGAGGAACAGCAGAAAGCCACGTAATTTATCGGGAATCAATGGCAAATTTTTAATGGTGAAGAAATATGAGTCATACAAACATCATCCAGCACAGAATACATAGCAGAAAGAGTTACCGAGGTGACTACCCTTAGGGCAACAACAGGCTGTCGAAGAAAACATCAAGTCCATGTTACAAAATGGAGTTATTGACACATCCATCAGCCCATGGTCTACTCCCATTGTTTTAGTAACACAGAAAGATGGGATCAACCGATTTTGCTACAGATATCCCTTCCCCCAAATCGATGACACTTTGACCACACTAGGGTCCCATTGGTTCTCCATACTAGATCTTAAGAGTGGATATTAACAGGTTGGACTATATGGTATTAAAAATGTCATTACTTTATAATATAGGATAAAAGTAGGTAGGTAATTAAGGATTATCCTAATTTACATAATTTCATTATCGTGAAATCTGTTATTTAGAATTCAGGTACTTGGAATTTATCCTTTGTACTAATTACTGTAGTTACTAATAGTTTACTGGTAGGTATTCATTAGAGAAAATTGTAATTTAGATTTAGTTTGATTTACTCCTTGATGATGAAAACTTAAAGAGTTGTTGAAAGGGCATTCAGTGTTTAAAATAAAGGTTTGGTCTTAGAGTGCAAAACTGTGTTTTTACATTTTTGAAACACCAAAGGTTCCACAGCTTTTCCATTACTTGAAAACGACAGAGAAAATACAACATACTGCAGCAGTAAAAGGCTGCTTCAGTTCACAGTCATGGCCTTTGGGTTAAGTAATGCTCCCACTATGTTTAAGAAGATAATGGTGTATGTATTGGGTACGTTTTGACAAGGAAAAAATGCTTAGTATACCTCAATGACGTTTTGGTCACAAGACACACACATTCGATGACCATCTAAAAAAACCTCAGTGAAGCATTTTCCAGAATTAAAAATGCCAACCTGAGACTCAACCCTAAGAAGCGTTCCCTGATCCAAACAGAGGTGGAGTTTTTGGGCCACGTCATTTCTGAGTTTGCACAAACAAAGACAAAGTAGCATCTGTTTATAATTGGCCGGTACTGAGAGACAAGGTTTCTGAGACTCTGTTCTTACTACAGGCGATTTGTTGAGGGATTTGCCACCATTGCCGCGCCTCTACATCGCCAGACCACTGAGAAAGAGACCTGTTGGAATCAGGATTGTGAAACATCATTCAGATGACTGATGACTATGTTCCAGCACAATCCCAGCATTTCCTACACAGTCTGCCAAGTTGATCTTACACTCGATGGTAGCAACACAGGTTTGGGGGGTGTCATCCAAGATACAAGTAGTGAGGAGAGTGATTGAATACTACAGCTGTGGATTTTTAAAACTAGAAAGGAATTAAAATCGCTGTTTTCCAATTACCGCACAATTGAGCACAGTGTGGCACAGTGCTAGCACTGAGTGTTCCAATTACAGCACTGGTTCGCACAAATGAGCACAAGAAATAACTGTGCCTTTGGGATGTTTTATGTAGGTTTACTAAGTAAACATAAAACTTTATCATAAAACATGAAGTATGTTCCAATTAACGCCCAAAAATTATGGTACAGGGCAACACAAAAACACTTTGAGCTCTAGTAATTGGAAAACAGCCATTATTGAATTATTCTGTAAATAATTTATGTACACATAAATGTCAATTGATAACCTATGAGTAATACACTTTTAACCTTATGGTGATCAGTGTACTCTACCAGTTGGTTTTAAAAAAAACATGTTCCAATTAACGTCCTAAAATTGCCGCACTGTGCAGCACAAAATCACTTTGTGCTCTGGTAATTGGAAAACAGCCTGTGTTACCAGATAAGAACATCTGACAAAAATCAGGGTGTAGACCATTTCTACAAATATCTCTATGGTCTTCATTTCCTAATCAGAACTGATCATGCCACCCTCAAATGGTTGTTGGACATGAAGACAGCAGGACAACTGGCCAGATGCATGTAAAAATTACACCAATACAATTTCAAAGTTGAACACAGTGCCAGCCACTTGCATGACAATACTTGGTCAAGAAGATCCTGTAGAGCAAAATGCAGACATTGTCTGAAGATGGAGCAGCAAGATGGTATATCCATCTGACAGATTAACATACAGATGAAGGAAGACTAGACAGCAGAAGAAGTTTCAAATTTACTAATATTAGGTAAAACTGTCTATATTTTGATGACTACAAAATGAGAATATGTTTTTAATATTTATTTATGGATTGTGATATTAAAGTATTTCTGTTCCTACCAAAATTCAGCACAAATCATTTTTTTTTTTTGTGATAACAAATGTTGCAATCAGCATGGAACACACTGTGGCATGTGTGATTATAATTATATTAAGGAGGACATGTGACATTAAACTTCTTCAAGCAACTTATTAAATAAATCTTGCAACATCATTGTCATATAGAGTTACAGCAATATTTAAATCAGTTAACTAAACTAATATATTACCTGAGCATGAATCTCAGTCATCATTTTTGCTCTTTGAGAGTAATCCTCATAATGTTCCAATAACAATTTACCTGCTTCTTCATTCAAAGCTGATTCTGCATTAGGTACTATTAAAAGACACTTAATGGTCTGCAAAATACAGGTCAAAATCTTTATAAAATCAGTGTTAAATTGTACTTACTAATAAAATATGCTTAATTCCGAGATCAGATTTCCAGTCCTTCTTTAAGGTGTTCACACAAATTTCCCCATTTTGAGCTACATTTGGGTGGAATATTTTTGTAAGAAAATAAGCTTTAGGAGGTTCAACTGGAAAACCTTTCCCAAGATTTAATTTAACTCTAAATATTCCTCCCATATATGGAGTTCCTAAAAGTTCATATATTACAAAAAAATCGGCCAATGTTTTTTTTCTTACCTGCTGGACCATCAATATATGCTTGAATATCAGTAACATCTTCTTCATTGATTTGAACTTTTATTCCTTCTGGTGGATTATTGACTAGATCTTGCATTTCTCTTACAACCCCTCTAATTATTTGTGGGGATAGATTTTCAACATTGTTTGACATCTAAAGCAGATAAAAATTGAGTAAAAGTAAGAAAATTGTAAATTTGTACATTAATCTTACTGTACCAACAGAAGCCATATTAAAATTATATCACAATAATTAATTAATTAAATTCGGAAATGTAGTTTCAATAAAATGTCATAATAAAATTTTTAGGAAGTCTCCAAACACTAATCTGAATTATATTCTATATTCAAATCACAAACATAAATGGGCGTTCGTAGGCGTTCGGTCCTACCACACAACAGTAACAATCACAAAACGAAATTGGTCGATGTTTTTGGTAAAATGGAGTGTTCGATTCCCGACAGAACATCAGAAACAGTACATCAGCGCACCATGTTTATTAGGAGGCTGAACTAACCTGAAAGGTGGGAAATTCAAATTTTACAAATGGCCTATTCCATTTGCAGTGTTTTGATTAAACCAATTTTTTGGTTATGAAATTATTTCATTCGATTAATTCGGTACATATAATATTCACACACATATACACAGTACTATTAGTCATAATTTTACTTTTAATTATTAGTATTATGAACTTTTGTATAAATTTCTATATATTTCATAATATAAAATTATTTTAATTAATTATTAAATATTTCATTGATGGTGAAACTTATAAACTAAAATTATTTCAAAATAGCTATTTCAATTAGAATTTTTTGGAGCTAGACTTTTGGACTAGATGCCCGCGCTTTAGAGAAAAATAATCAAGGGTAATGAATACTCTATGGCAAACAAATCCATTTTCCATAATACATAAAAAATATACATCGACTTCAGCTTTGTTTTTTATGTAACCACTCCCTGGATACTAAAAGTGAGTGGATGAAATTTTAAATTCAACACTGTGCTATTAAATGCCAGTCGTATTTGCAAAAAAAAACAATAGAGATTCGTCCTGAAAGCGTAGCGTAAAAATACATCGTTTTAAATCGTCCGAACTAAAAATGGTAGTTAGTTTATTATTTATTATTATTTCCTCCCGACATGACCATACAATGTATGGCATCACACTCCCTCTAAGGCACGCTATGAGTGCCTTTAGGGGAAAATTCACTAAACCCCAGATATCCTAGATATCAAAAGGGTTTTTAGCTCTGTGGGAGCCCTTGCCAGGTTTTCAGGCCCGTGGTTGGAGTCGTGGCGGCAGTTTCCCATGAATTTCCTGATCATCCGGGCCGTTCCTAACAGGACGGCTTTTTGCATTTGTTTGTAAAGATGTTCGCCCAGACCGAGGTATTTTAAATTGTTTAATAGATGTTTTGGGACTAGTCCTGTCGTTGACATAACAATTGACACAGTTCGTGTGTTGTTCATGTCCCACTGAGTCTTTATTTGAAATTCCAAATCTCTATATTTGGTTATTTTCTCAGCTTGCTTGATATTTATATTATTGTTGTTAGGAATTGCTATGTCAATTAAAGTTGTTTTCCGAAAGACTTTATCTACCAAAACTATATCTGGTCTATTGTGAGCAACTGTCCGATCGGTCAGTATCGTGCGGTCCCAGTACAGCTTGTATACTCTCTTCGAGGTATCATTCCTTTGTACGCAAGACAATATATATTATATATAAATATAATATATATTGTTTCTGGTCGGGAACCTTCATCAGTTGCGCTTCCCACAATTGAATGTCCTCTCGAACACTTCTTTATGCATTTGATGCATTTCGTTAAATTTGAAGACGCGAGATGTAAGACCGACATCTAGGATTTTCAAGAGAATCAGTACACAGAGGTTCCGAATCTGGAGCCGTTCGGTGTAATTGCTGTTCTCCCTTAACTCCTAGGTAGGGATGTTACGGAGGTGCTTTTATCGAAACCGAAGTCGGAGTCGGAGTTTTTAAATTTAATATGTCGGAGTCGGAACCGGAATCGGAGACGGAGGTGATAACAGAGGAGATATGTGTTGAA
The DNA here is from genome assembly GCA_034190945.1 of Octodonta nipae. Classification (NCBI taxonomy): domain Eukaryota; kingdom Metazoa; phylum Arthropoda; class Insecta; order Coleoptera; family Chrysomelidae; genus Octodonta; species Octodonta nipae. Next base: position 57,127,306 of record CM067219.1, read on the forward strand.
GACCGATATAATAAAATAAAACAATACAAATATTATTTAACCTCGTTAATTTCAGTTCAAAAAAATAGTATACTTTACTAGACATTGAAGATAAAAATATCAAATTATATCAAATGAAGTGACGGTAAAAGAAGCAAATTTTATTTAATGAATAAAAGCTGGGTCGTAGAGTTGTTCGCTTGCTACGGAGCCTTTAGCACATGCCAAATATTGGTGGGCAATCGAGTTCAGGGGTTAAAAATTTTGTATTAAATTTCCACAATAATAAGCGATCGTCACTGACAGGAATACGTTTTCCTCTATTTTACTTAGCCAGTAAAGGCTTCAACATGAGAAAGTTGTCTAAAATAAATGCTCGTCGTTGTAAAAAAAGTTTAGAGTTAAAACTACACCATTTCTGATTCTTCCACAAAGTATCTTTCTGTACTGTATTTTTCTGTTCAGCTTCTAATTCTTTTAATTCTTCATGTTTAATAGCATGTACACTATGTATAACCTTCAAATGACGTTTTAATGAAGTAGTCGTATCTCCAATTCGTGAATGTATCTTGTTGCACAGTTTGCATTTCGCCTTATTCGCAGAAACTTCAATAAAGTAGTTCCAAAAATCACTCGTGTTTTATTTCAACTCAAATGCAAAATGGGTGCGTTCAGCAGATACAAACTGTTGTCAACGTTTGCTTACGTTTCATGTTTTGTGCAGCACAAAACATGAAACGCGCAGCACAAAACATGAAACGTTAGCAAACGTTCACAACAGTTTGTATCTGCTGAACTCACCGAATGACAAGTGAAAGTGTAATAGAACTAATAAAAAAACAGTAAGCATGGGGAAATAGGGAGGGAGTACCCCGCGTGACAAGCATTGGGTGCGTTCAGCAGATACAAACTGTTGTCAACGTTTGCTTACGTTTCATGTTTTGTGCTGCACAAAACATGAAACGCGCAGCACAAAACATGAAACGTTAGCAAACGTTCACAACAGTTTGTATCTGCTGAACTCACCCATTAACTTGGGCTCCGTGACCCCAGCACCCGTAAGTAATGAAATTAAAAGTTTCATACCCATAATAATTGCGCCTACTGGGCGCGTTATAAAAACGTTTTAAACAAAATTGCGCGATATTGTGTTTTCGAGATATTCCAAAAAACAATCGGGGTGCTGGACAATTTTTTTCACCCCTGTTTTCAACAATGAAACAGTCTTAATTGTAATTTTTTTTGTATCAATCGACGGCGCGTGTCGAAATCTATATGTCCAAAGTGTTACATTTGCAAAAATCCAAATAATTAAGTTGTAAATGAAAAATTATATATATATTTGTTTGTGGTAAATACTTTTAATTCTGTGTACCACAGGTCATCTTATCAACAGCTAGGTGCTAGCAGTGAGTAAATACATCCACTGAGTGACAAAATAATATTGTTTGATCTGTGGTCACAGATCATCTTTATTGTATGATCTGTGGTTGCCAGTGGTTACAATATAAGGTTACAATTGAGATAGAGAATTTAAGATGACAATTTTTGAGGTTAAAAGTCCTGTGTTTGATCTGTGGTTAAAAGAGTGTAATTCTGACGATAGTAGGTAGTGTAGTAAATATGCATTTTAATGTAAAAGAATCAGATTTATGTGGTAATATTTAATAATTAAATACCTGTTAGAAGAAAAGAGGTAGTGGTAAACTCAAATCAAGCGGAGGATTTATATTTTGGAAAACCACTTGCCTAAGAGTACTAGTAGAAGTGTGTCTTTAATAGGCTTAACTGGTTTATTTGGGTATTATGTGTAGACCGTAGGTGATCAGTCCCAATCAACATTAACATAGGCCCATAATAATTGTAATTCAAATCTCCTATCTCTTTCAATACTGCTTACAGGGATGATCCACCTTCTAGTGAACAAGCGATTTTAAGGAATTAGGATATCATTATTTTGCTTTATAACACTGCTAATAATTCCAATGATATAAATAATTATTTCTTAATCAAGTATTGTCATGGCCAACTGCCAACATTGCTCATTCACATAATTTTTAAAATCATTGGAAATTAGCAACTGGTTGCTATGAAAAACCTAAAAACAATAAAGAGCCAACTGCAATGCAAAAAACTGTTTATGCTTTGCAACAGTGTAAAGCAGACTTTATTAAATTAACAGAGTACCTTCAACAAGGACTATAAATATATTAGTATGAAATTGACAGGTGTAGCTGAGGAAGACAGTCCAGAAACCAATGATTGTTACTACAATGACCTGATCATCACTAAAGAAACTCAAAGTTTACAGGTAAATAATGCTGTATGTCTTATTTTATTAATATCAGGCTATATGACTAGCATCTTCTGAGCTGAATTAATGGGTTTGTTTATGGATGCCAGGTACTAATAATTCCAACAGTTTGAAAAATTCCATGAATTGAGTATTGGCACAACTAACTTCTCAGATTGGTGATTCACTGATAATTTCTCAAAACACTTGTTGTTATTACTGGCTTCTACAAACCTAATAATAATGCACAGATCCAAACTTGAGGAAGGCTTATTGATATTAAAGAATGATAAAATTTATTTGTTGCTAATCTGACCTAAGTTATTTTGCCAGCAAACAGCCCCAAAATATTTACTTACTTTATATGCTTAAACTATTGAATTGCCTCTGGTTCTTTGAAATTGTGAAAGTTTCATCAATCTTCAAATTGGGTATCTACTTCACAGTAGCTGATGAACAATGACAATTACACGTAAAATTGTGTAAACATTACTTTGGGCACTGCCTTGTAATGCATAAATTACTGTTTCTTGTATTCATATTGATTTTTTAGTTATACTTCTTTATGTTGCAGAGTATGAACAATAGAATACAACATCTGCTGATCAGGAATTGCTATCCCCGATGCCCTACAACTATAGGAGCAACTTCATATTCACCAAAGAGATAAAAAACATTCTTCACAAGATTCAACTTAGGAATCAGACAGTTTAGCTACTGCATATTCAGGAAGCCCAAAAATGAACCTGAAATGGCAGATTGGCTGCAAATTAGGAATATTTCAGCAGAAAAACTATGAGTGACACATTGAAGCAGAATTGGACACATTAACAAAGCATAGAGTAAGGTTTTTAAAACATTGGAACCAAATTCTTTGGATGCGCCAGCAAAGTCAGTGTTGGAAATTCCACAAAAATATGAATCACATTAATTACATGAACTGTAATAATCTTCAGTACTTACAATATAGTCAACATACCACTCTGAAAACCCATAGCAACCAGCTGGTGCATGGAGATGTTAATAATAGCAAAATTGCACAATTTTTTGTAATTTTTCATCATTTTTTACACAAATGATCTGTTAATTTTACAATAACTTTTATTAACAAATACAATGTAATACTGTTTTAGTAATATTTTTAAACTGTCTATATACTTTGTATGGTTGTTCTTGTGCTTGTTGTTTTTCTATTTATTAGTTTCAGATTGTTGTGAAGAAAAATAATGTTAAAAATTCGTAAAGGCCTGAGTACTGTCTCTCAGTCTTTTTCAGGATGTTAGGGCTATTTAGCTTCAGCAGCATATATTGTTCTTTGCCCATTGAAAGTCATTGCTAAGAAATCCAAAGCTGAAGTGGTATTCAATGTGAAATTCACAATAAAAAAGAGCCTGATATTTTTGCTAGAATAAGTTTCAATGAAAATGTTGATGTGTAGAGTCTAATTAATGTACTGCTTACTAGTGAATAATAAAATTTGGTTATGGGCTCAATTTTAACAGGTTTTCTAAAACAGCTAAAGACTTACAACAATCCAAGGTATATATTGTGTTTGAGATTAGATTGTATGAAAAGCACCTTCATGCAATTTAGCCCATATGAATCATTCCATATCTAGGCAGAGATTCATACATTTTGAGTCATTACATATAGAAATAGGTCTGCAGATTAAATTCCAGAGACAAACAGTTATTTCAGTTAAAATATTTTATTTATAATAAAAAATTATAAAATATATTTTGTTATAAATAATTGAGTAAACGAATATGTTTAAATTGTATTTAACATTTATTTGTATCAATATAAAGTATGAAAAAAATGTAATTAAAACAAAAATGTATATTTATTCTTTACATAACAATCTTAATTAAAATTTGGTTATACAGTTAATGGTTTATTTTGTTAAATTTTATAGTAAAATAAAGCTGAAATTTTTGTATTCATGTCGATTTTATCTACATTAATGACCTGTTTGACAAGACCATCTTTCTTTAGCCATTTTCCATTTGAATAACAGTATGGAATGTAATGGCAAGGATTTGACTTCAAACAAATTTCAACAAATCCAAATATTTCAAATTCTTGTTGGTTAATTTGTATCCTCAATGGAAAGTTCAGAGTAGTACTATCTGAACTTACTTCATTTGATAAAAAAATATATTCAGTTTCTAAGATTAAAATGGATTTGATATCATACTTAATTTCACAAGTGTTTTGTTTACAGAGCACACATTCACAATATGAGTTTTCAAAAATTTGCCTGAAAGCTTCTTTAATATTATTTAACTGTATCTTGTTATTGAAGACTACAGTGTCCCTCAGTATATCATGATTTATTCTCATCGTGTTGAAATTTGTTTGTCGTCTGAAAGTACAATATGAGCATGACTTTTTACAACTAATTAATGTGTTTGGGTTTTGAGGCAATAACTTCTCAATTAGCTCGTTAAGGTTGGATTGACAGTCAATAATACTTCCTGCAGACAGAATTTTGTACCTGTATGGATATAAAAGTTTAGCTCTATCATTAAATAACTGTTCTAAATCGCAATTTTTAGCATAATTGCTTACTGCCATAAGGTAAGAATTAGTTTGATTTTCATTGATAAAATTTTTTATATTATTATTATTTATATATCCAAAAGTTAATATTTCAGTGACGGAATCAAACGGACAAGTATTTATAAATCTTCTTTCCTCACCTTCATGAATTACAGTTCCTAACAGTTTCCATTGGTTATTATTGTAGGTACATTTGCAGTCCCTTTCTCTTGTAAATGTGATTTTGATGAATTAAAACTGGTTTCATTCTTTTTGTAGTGAATTGCCAGATCCTTATCCATTCTTTTAGCATTTGTTTTCAAATGTGCTTTTGCTTGAATGACTGATGCATTTATTACTTGCAGATCATTCAAGAGAAATTTGTTGGCATTAATTGGATATGACAATGTGTTATTATTTTTTCTATCTTTAAAGTATTCTTCACATATAGAGGATGTAGGTACTTTATTGGTAGATTTATAGTGAGGTACCATTATGTTTGTAAAAGATGGAAACTGGGAAAATAAGTAATATATATTTTCTTTAATTTTTGGACAGTGAAATATATTTGGTTTGGATTTCCAATTTTCACTATAACTAAGCAATGTTAATGATTTTCTGTAAATTTGATCCAAGTGGTTTTTGACTGTACTATTAACACCTGTTAATTCCTGGAATTCCTCTACAGTGATATCTAATTGTTGATCATCTAAATCTTCATAAATGAAAGTTTGTATCTTGACTTGCAATTGATTTACCCTGGTGGCACATTCGGAATTTTCTTCAAGAACATTGCTGTGTGATATTATAAAAATTGACAAAAGGAAATCAAATAGCATTGTTAATGACGAAATATCCAGTGCATAACCAATGCAACGAACATAAAAATCCTTTACTCTTTTGTCTTTTCTTGTAAAACATTTCCACCTTAATGCTGCTTTAATAACATGAGATTTGTCCAATCTCACATAGCAAGGTTTCAATTCTGTCACTTCACCTGTTAAAAATCTCAAACAGTGATTTTGAAATTCTGTATATGTACATTCATTGAATGCTAAACATATAGCATTTAATAAAGCCAGAGAGCCATCACATGTTGTTTCATGTGGAACAGGTGCTCCAGAACGGAGAGCATCTAATAAAAAAAACTTGAGCTTGTTTGTATCATGTTTCTCTGTAATCATTTGAAGCACTGGAACTACTTTTCCTGAAACACTTACCACTGCAACATACAACAGCAAATAATTTGTTGTATGGCCTGGCATTTTGATAGACTTTACAAAACCTCCAGTTGCATCTATAGCTAGTGAAAGAAATCCCGTTTCTGACAACTCTTTCATTAACTTAATTTGCTCATCAGTCCAGTATAGTAAAGCAAATGGATATTTTTGAACTGATCTTATTGCATTAACAGACTGCATCAAGTACTGCAATGAATCATAGACTTGTTTGGGACCAGATAGTTGTAGATCTTTCTCAATTGCCCTCTGTCTTGCTTTGCGGTATACATATGTTCTTTGCAGGAAAGCTGGTTCCACATCTCCATATTTCATATGTTTTATTGTTTTTCGTTGCTTATAGTGTTTGGCATTTACAAATCGAAGATCTTTGTTGCCTTGCTTTGCTGCTACACCAGCAAACTTTCTTTTCTTTATATGTGGTATGTTTCTTGTGTCATAAGTTTTTATTGTTATAATAACTGATTCACTATTTTCATTATAATTATTAGAACAAACACCATAAAGAAAAGTTTTGCATTCTGAACATAATCCATAGAAATCAAAAAAGGGACCATCCTCCATGGAATATACATGTTGTTTTTTAAAAGAAATGGCACACCCAAACTGTTTATCATAATAATACAATTGCTTAGCTATTACATTAGACCACCCATAATTTAAGCGCTTGTAAGAACGTTTGTCAGCATGGTCTACTTTAATAGGTTTAATTGCATTCCAATTTTTGGTTGAAATTGGAATATCAAATTCATACATATTACAATTCAAAGGATTTTGTTTTTGCATGGGAATGTTGAATTTCCCAAACTCAACCTCCTTAGTACTTTGTATCTTATGAAGGATAAATTTGTTATTGGAACAATCATCATCTTCACTGCTGTTACTCAAATCAAGAATCTGGTTAGAAATATCAGACACTTTATGATGACATTTTAACTTATCAAGAATTCCATGCTTGTTAGCTAGTACTGATAAATATAAATTGTGTATTTTAATTTCCTTTTCACCTCCCAAAAGCATACACGCTTTTTTCCATACATTGTCTTTTTCCACTTTTAATTTTCCATTTTTATAAAATATAGAAAGACTTTTCAATATTTTAAACCTTTTACTGAAAGTAACTTTAGGTTTTTGACCCATTTCTAAATGTATATATTTCTCGTTTACACACTAGTTACTCTACTAAAGCTTCAAGCTTCATAATTTTTGAAAGAAGAAAGAACTAAAATAATATCTACAATTTAACTTTCCTCGTTTAAGTTCAAATACCGCCCAACTAAAAATGGGTCATTATAAAAATGGCCCTTATGAAGTAGTTCATTCGATAGAGAATCGAAGGACCATCGAATTGGAATTACGCGCTGTTAGAACTTAAAGAACGTTCTGTTATTCCCAAAAAGTCAGCCCGCCTTGGGAGCAATAATTTAAAGTATACTGAAACTATGTGGCAATGCTGCCACTTCTACCTACTGGCAAGTTGTTTTACCCATTTAACTTGGCTCCGGTAATTTACGGGAAAAAAAGACCTTTTGTTGGCAGAATTAATAGTAGAACCAAACCAACATTAACGTGTTTTAATGATAAAACATGACTAACCGACATAAAATTCATCATTTTTTGTCGATGCGTTTTTGGTTTATAACAAAAATTGCATGAAAAATCGGTAAAAATTTAGTTTTTTACCTTTTACACTAAATCCACCTATTAAACCGTGTTTGATACTATGCGCAATGTTGAAGAGGAATGAAAAACCTAAAAAATGAGCTACTATACGCCCAATTTCGTTAATTGGTTTCTGAGATAATGGAATCAATTCATATTCTAAAAATTGCATATTATTATTATTATTAGAACTATAGAAACTGTAATACTAGCTATATACAGACTCACGCGAGGAGTCTTGCCGAGGTATTGCGCGAGAACCGAGAAGGTATATACACTCATGCGGCCTTCTCATGGCGTTGAGACGATGTATTTTCTAACCCGAGAAACACTTTGAAACGGCAACAAAACCGACATCGACCGGAGAACAGGTGAGCACGAGAACGAGGCGACGTCAAACTGATCACATTCACGCTTCTCGGGGGTTCTCGCTGCGAGTCTGTAGCCGGCTTAATAACAGTTTGCATGCAGTCTACCTGGAAAGAAAAATTGCCAGATAAATACAATTTTTGAACCTATCGGAATCTATCTATTCCAATATACTTAGCAAGTTTTCTTTTTGGAATGTATGGGCTTTTAATATTTTAATGCATTCCGCAAGCGTATGAATTTATATGGACGTAACCTAAGAGAATGTGTGTGTTTCTATTATAGTCTATTTAGAATTCTGGATCTTACGCTAATATAGAATAAAAAATGTAAATGGTATTTTCATACTCAGAAAATTTGAAACGGATATATTGAAAATATGTAACTTAATGTTTCGCTTAGAAACTTGTTCGGATGTTTGTGGAATGACAGCGACAAAAACACATTAGGTTCCTATAGACTTTTTATTGGCGATTTTGTCCACAGGACCCTGCGTTAAGTCATAGTACAAAAAGAAGCTGAAGAATGTTATTCTGAACAAATTTCCAATTAATCACCGACTGTAAGATAACAAAATTTAATCAACGATTAAAGGCGTTCATTAATATATCCCAGTGCTGAGTGCCAGTGCTCACCGACTTTCAGATCGCACGATCCGGCAGCACTGTTCAAGTGTGTTTCATTACAATTTGTTTACTTAATTTGAACTGAATGCTGACCCTGTAATTTCCTTCAGAACCAAGAACCAATCCAAATAAATAACTGGCTATTTCCCATTATTTCATTAACAACTTTTAAACATTATATATACGTATGAATTATTCATTGATGTACGTTTAAACCATTAAATTTAAACATTACATTAATTCCCATTTTTGAAAATACAATTATTATGGAGATTCACGCTAATAAAAAAACAAGAGGATCTCAAGCAACTGTTTCAGATCAGACAATATTAGAATGTTTGAGAGACCTGAATATTTTTTATTTCGATGGAAATAAAGTTTTCTTAAAATTAGAGAATGATCCTATCTGGATGGCAGCAGTAAATTCTTTGGATAATCGTATTAAAAGGCACAATTTATATATGAGAATTTATCAGAATCGTAATGGTATAACTAGTCAGTTATTAGCTGGTAAAACATCAAATGATCAGCCAGTAGAAGATTTGGGAAATAGTATTCAACAAACTTTAATAGATTCTGGTAAGGCCCTGGACATCTTACTGACAGAAGAATTTACGAATCCCATTGTTAAAGAACTTAGTACCACTCCATTATTTGTTTTGTACCACTGGCCTGAGCAAGTTGACATGTGGAAAACGTACCCAACTCGTTACGAGTTCCCAGTGGTAATCGTTGTAACAGACGCTTTTATCAAACCAGCTTTTATAAATAACATTCAAATTAATGATATTTTATATATCTCTATCATTGGAAAAACAAATGACCAATATATTAGCTTTTGGCAAGCAGTTACTGAAAGGAAAGATAAGGATTTCATTAACTATGCAATTTGTGAGTGGTTACGAACGAAAATACCTGCACCATTAGAATTAGTTACAATACCAACATTGGAAATAATAGATGCTTGTTGCAAGGCATTGAATCACTATAATTGTAAAAAGTATAATGAAATTTGTCTAGAATTTTTGCAAAATATTTCTCATATTAAACCAAATTCTATTTTAAAAGTGGATACAGCACCAATTATCAAACACATGAAAAGTATTATTGATGACTGTTTCGATGATGACTTGAAAATAGTTAAAATGTTTTATTACAAATGCTTCATAAATATTTGTATTATGACGAATTTCTCCGAATTTCAAACTCTACTTCATAACTGTTTTGTTCTATTGTTAAGTCCCAATCACAATGATTGCACAACTGGTGCTAAGATGAATATTTTAAAATTGATCAATGATGATGCAGTAACAAAATGTCAGGAATCCATCGATAAATATGAAGATACTTTTATGAATAAGGATATTTATTCTACCAAATTAGCCTGCAGTAATTTGACTAAATATAAAACAAGTAATGAAATTCATTCATCCTTGGTACAAATTCAGATGAGAATTAAGGAAAATTTTAAATCTATATGTACAAAAGAGGACTCAAATCCATACCAAAACATAAATTTCTTAAATACCTTAACTGATTTATTGTCTACCTTTCCATTGTGGACTAGTTTTATGTCAGTAACTGGAGTAGATTTACGTTTTGAAGTATCGATGGTGCGAGAGAAACATTTATTATCTATGCAAAATGATTTTGTTAAAAATAATGAGCAATTACCGATTGAACATTTTATTATGAAACATGCTGAATACCTGAAAAAATCAATGCAACATTGTAGATTGTCAGGAAACCCTAATAATCCATTTTATGAAACAGCTTCACCAACTATTGTATCCGTTCATAACTATTTGGATTTTAAAGAGAATTGGATGGGAAAAGGAGAATTAAGCAACCAAGAAATAGAACAACTGGCAACAACTCAACAAATTAATCTTGAAAATGAAAAATCATGTGACATTAAAGATTTGCAACAAATTGAGAATGTTACTTCAGCTTTCAGAAGTGATGACTCTCAAGAAGTTATTGATCATTATAACACAGATTTCATGCAGCATTCATCTCAGTGGATAAATGAAGAACATTCCTATAGCAAGACATCGCTGACAATACATAACAAAAAAAATATTACACCACAAACTGCACACAAAAAAATATCCAAATATTGCTCTGCATTTCCTGAAGTACATGCCTATTATGCAAAGGAACAAAAAAATGAGCCAAGACCAAAATTAATAAGGAATGGAAGTAAACTGTCAATGCAAAGAATAAAAAAACAATCATATGCTCTCCAAAACACATCCTGTTTGGATTCCATTGCTGAGGTTTTAGTCCATGCAATTACTAATTACTCGAAATTTAGTAAATACATGAAAAATAATGCAAGAAATCTGTGTCAAAATTCATTTTTGAAAACTGTTGTAGATTTTGCTAGCACTCAGAACATCAAAGCTTTTTACAAGAGTAGGTTGAGCATATTATTAGAAGTTGGACACTTGAATGGGGATAACATTTATTGTCCAAATAAAATTGGATTTTATTTTTCCACATTAATGCACAATAATCCTAGCTTTGTGGAAATGTTTTCTTGTACTTGTGGTAAAATTGAAATACGTGATCATGTTTCTAGTACATCTATTTTTAAGGTCTCAAATGAAGATATATTAAGTAAAAACTTATTACAATCATATTCAAAAAAAGTTCCCACAAATTGCCCAAGGTGTTTACAGATTACACAAACCAGTTATGAATTCAAGGAGTACATAATGATAGACATTGAAGACAATAATCTACATGTTCAAATTGAACAAATTCAAAAATGTTTAAACCTTGGTGATAAATCATATGTCTTATCTGGTATAATAAGCCACAAGCCACCAGAATCATCTTTCAGCAAATCTCATTATGTTGCATATTGCCGTAGCCTCACTGGAATGTGGAAAGAATATAATAATTTAAGCAAAAGTATTAAAAATGTATCAAATATTAATATATCTTTAGCAATTTTATTTTATGTGCATCAGTAATATGTATATCTAAATGGTTCTAAGCTACACAAATTGTTATTCAAAGTCCAGTTACATTTATTTAAAATAAACAGTTTAAATCTGTATATTAATGGCAACTATTTTTATGCATATTAGACAAACATTGAATAAAAATCTGTGTATAGATACAGAGTTTTCTGTTAGAAAGTAAAAAAAAATGTTGTTCAATATTTTGTATAGTGCATATTTGAATAAACAGATTGCTATTAAATCTTTACCATTCTATATTATTATGTATCTGCCACCTACACATTTAATAATATATTCATTCATGTAGAAATAGGAAAAACTAAGCAGTAGCATTTTGGATTCAAAAGGGTGTGTATACACTTTCGTTTTCTGTCATTCTTTAGCAATATAGTATATTTATTTGTTTCAATTGCACCATTGATATAATTTAATGTGTGATTTACTGAAGATTTTTTGTGATATCAAAATATATTTACAGAGAAATGGTAATTCAGTCATTGTTGACTCTATATTTTGCAAAATTCTATAGTTTCACCTTAATAAAGTCTTTCAATGACTATTATTACATTATATTTCTTTAGATAATATTTTATGCTTCACCACATAATTCAAGGATCCTAACTGCTTACATATCACATTTTTGTCTTCGATTTTTTTTATCCACCCTGTATAAATATTTTAATCTTATTTCAATCAAATTCTATATGCCACTACTTATGAGCTAACAATTATAGCATTTTGTTGTCCACCCTAGAAAAATATAATTCTACTCTGTCCGTTTTTCAACCCCCTAGTAGGTATATGCCATTTATGGCTAATTCAAGGTAACTTTTTTGAACCACTCCATATAACTAATTCAACTCCCTCTTATTTCAACCACATTGTCTATATGCAGCTACTTATAGGACGACAAACCAAACTTTTTTTTAGTTTTTTTAAATCCATGTCATTCTACTCTGCACTAAGTTTCCTATATATAGAACACCCTGTAAAATTACACTTGATATATCAGTTGATTTTTTTTAATCAAAACATGTTATATTGGCATATTCCAAATTTTGAATAAAAGCTAAGCTGATTCAAGTATCTAATAATTAGTGCTTGTGATGACATCAATAGAGTAATTGTGTTATCCAACATGGTAGAAGTTTTTTCATTATATCTACTGTGACAAACTTTACAAGGTAATGATTTTATAGATATATTAAAAAAATTTCATTTCTGATATCAGTTCCCGCAAATTTAGCATTTATAGATATAGTTTTTTCTCTGATCAAAGCTAAGTGATTGAAGGAAAAAATAGGGCACCCCTAAATTTAATAAGGAGTAAGCTATTAATATATCTTAATGTGGATACAGAGTGCAAAGATGTTTAACATTATTTAGTAACAATTATTTTTAAGCTGTAAGAAATAAAAAATATTTATGTATGAAAAAGTGTTAAATAAAAAATACTTTATTTTCAGATTTTATTCCAGTTGAAAATTTACAATAAACACAATATTTATTGCAAATCTTACAAAGGTAATGAAACCTAAGACTAAACATACATACTAACATACAAAATATAGACATATAAACTACTATACTAAAACACTATTGACTACATTCTATTCAAGTATTGCTAATTTTTTATTTTTACACAATACTAATTAATGCAAAACTTAGTACCCCCTTATTCTGGACGAAATGCATGTTGTATTATCAAAATATTTAAGAAACAAACAACAACACAATAATAAGAAAATTAAAAAAGCCAAATTTTGTGTACTCACAATTTGTTTCACAAATGTATCCTTACTTGTTATTAAAAATATATTCTTTTATTTTTCTTTTTTTGAGATTGCTGTCTAAGATTTAGCCATAAGTACACGTGTGTTATTATTTATTACTTTCAAAATCCTGTTTTTGGTTTTGGACAAGATTCTAAAGTTTGTTTAGGCCCCTCCCCATGTTATTATTCCATAATTAATTATGGTATGAAATAAGGCATAATATATCATTCTAAAGGTTTCACAGTTCATTAATCTAGATAATTTGACAAAAATAAAACAATATATTTGGTTTTATTAATAATGTATGAATATTTTATTTTAAATTCTGATCAAAAATAATCCCTAAATATTTAAAGGTTTGTACTTTAGTAATGATACTACCTTTTATTTGTGTATTAAATATTTCAATCAGAATAATTCCCAAAGGTCATACATACAGTTTTCTTTGTATTTAAGGGCAGTTTGTTTAACAGAAGCTGGTCAAAAATGTGGTCGAGATACTCATTCATTTTCATTTGAACTCCCTCTAAAGATTTATCTGTTGAGATAAGGACATTATCATCTGCAGATGATATATTGAAAGGCATATCCACCAAGATGTCAATAATGTATAAAATAAAAAATAGTGGCCCAAAATTGTTCCCTGAGGAACCCTTGTTTTGACAGTAACAAATTTAACAAAATCTTCATCTATCTTAATTCTGTGTTGCCTATTTTCTAAGTAATTTGTTAAAAGTTTATTAGCTTCCCCTCCAACCCCATATCTCTCCAATTTATCAAGTAAAATTTTATGGCTGACCATGTCGAAGGCCCTTGTTAAATCAAGAAAAATAATTGCTATTTGCTGGCTCTTATCTAGGTTTTCTATTACCAAATTGGTTATCAAATATAAAGCAACTTGTGTTCCCTTATTTTTTTTGAAGCCGAATTATTTATTTGCAATGATTTTAAATTTGTTTATAAATCCAATTAGTCATTTGTACATATTTCAAAAAAAATTTCCCAAATTTGATATCATGGAAAAGGGTCTATAATTAGACGAAAGGCATCTCACATTGCTTTTGTAAATAGCTACAATATCTGCTTTTTTGAGAACATCTGGCCAGATAGATTAATTAATACTTAAGTTAATAATAAGTACAATTGGTTCAATTGAATATACATATTTTAATAGTTTTGGCACTTATATTGTTGACACCCCCATTTTTAAATTTTAATTTGTGTATATTGTTATTTATTTCATTATTTGTGGTAGGATTAAGAAATATAGATTTAGGCTTTTTGTTGGTAGTCTTAATTTACAGATAGATGGCTGCTGTATTTTTTTCACATTTCTCCGTTCCACTTTCAGCAAAGATTTCATTTAGAGGGTTGCCAGTTCCTGTTTTATTAGTTATTTTGTTCATATTGTTATTTATTATGTACTTAATAGCTTTTTCATTCATACTCTAGTTTCCTAACTTATTGTTTATTATTCTCCATAATTTTTTATTGTTATCATAACACATTTCAACTTCTTATCATGCATTAATTTAGCCTCATATATCACCTCAAGTATTTTAACAAACTGTTTGTGTTACATTCTTACTTTATCATTACTTGACTCTTGGCTCAAACTTCCATAACCTGTACAATAATTCTTTTATTAGACTTGATGTTATAATTCTCCTGGTTATCCATTTACTTCTAGGTTTATTTTTCAATTTATTATTGTATTGTTTTGTGATGTAGGCCATTAAAATGCTGCACTTTATTTTTACCTTACATAGTAAATATAAAGTATAATTACTCTTTTCTTTAAAAAAAGGTAGCGACCATACTCACACCACCTGTTGTTCTATTTTTGTTGAAGACCTTTAAGGGATCTTAAATTTTCGCCATTATCGAGCGTTGGAATTTTAATCTATATATAAACTACTAAAATCTTCATAAACATACAGTGGTGTATATACATAAATTATCTCATAAATAATAAACATAAAGTTCCACCTAATGATAAATGTTAACCTGCTTGTAAATTCTTCTTGTCTATGTGTAAATTGTTAAAGTGATGTGGAGATCATAGAAAAATGAACTGTATAGAAGGGAAGCTCACGTGTTTCGATTTGGAACACAGTTTTCAGCGCACCGTACGGATGCAGGGAAAAGTTTTAGCTGCAATCAGCACCCTCTATTAGTCAATAGTTGAACTAATCTACTCAATCTTACAGGTGCTGACATCTAGCGGCAGATATGACACTAAATTATTCAAATATATACAAGGTGTTCCAGATGTTTCTTTACAGCTGATACCTTGTTTTTTTAGTAATTGTAGGAACATTTTCTAAAAATAATGTTAATGAGAACAAATTATGTTTTATAAATATAACAAAAACGGACAAAATTTGAAAAAAAGTTGAATGTACTGGCACAAGTTTTTGATTACAGTTTTTTAAGGATAACATGTTCTCATCAACAATGATTTTATGAAATTGTTCATACCTTTACTAAAAAACAAGATATCAGCTGTAAAGAAACATCCAGAACACCTTGTACATATATAGCCCCAAAAAACTTAAGTAAGCATACTTTCAGCATGAGATTAGCATAATTTTTGCTATTAAATATATGTATGCACACTTTCAATAAAACAATTAAAACATATTGAAATAATAAGTGTATTAACAAAAATTTATACAGAAATTTATAAAATATTTTAGATAAAAACATGTTCGTGACTTAGATATACAAAACAGAACACAATTAATATATGAGTGTTATCTACACAACACAGCACTGATATTTGTTAAAAAAAATAGAAATATTGAATCCATATTCACATAGTTAAGTGTGAAATTTACAGTTACAAAATATTGTAAATTCATTTTAGATTTTAGATCATGAAATATAAATAAAATTTTTTCCTAAGGTACAGTTTGTAAAAAAACATTTAAAGATTTGAAAGTTGCTTAACAGTTTTTAAACTTTTGTTTTGACTGAAATTTTCTATATGCATGGACTTTTATAGGATCAACTATATTTGGTTTTAAAGCTAAATATTTAGAAAATTTGTCTTCTCTTCCCTTGGCAATATTATTTACACTTCTACACCACCAAAACAAACTACATTTAACTAGGAGTTGGCATAGCTTATTATCAAGATGGTGTTGTTGCAAACAATTCAAAGGATTAATTAAATAATTGTGTTGTAACACTTGTTCCAACACTTGAGAAATGTTCTGCTTGCAACACAATTTTGGAATTAAGAAATATAAGGTGGATAAACAATGTGTTATTAAAAAATTTAAATATGTGTTTGGTACTTGCCAATGTCCTCTTGCATACTTCCTAGCATCAATGAATTCACAATCTTCTGATTCTAAATTAGAGTTTCCAATTTGTAAACAATCATTACAATTATGATAATATTTTTTTAATAACCTCTGGATGTACCCACTCATATAAACAATTGTACATCTAGCAATTTTAGAACTCTGTCCTAACAAGTTGGAAGGTAATGGGGCTGATATTGAAGTTTCACAAGTAGTTCTGATAGTTGGAGCATACTGCCCAGTTAAAAAACGTTTTAAATTGTCTAAACTTTCTTTACCAACATCTTATTTGTAATTATAACTGGGGGAATTGTTCCTGTTGCTTGAACAAATAATTTGTCTTTATCCTTGGTGTTTAAATACTTCTTGGGAAATAACACCACAAGTTACAAAAAATTGCTATATATTCCAAACATTTTGGGGGTCTAGGTCAGACTCTGTTGTCCTTGGTGTCTGAAAAAATACATATTAAAAATACAATGTCCCAAATGTAGTTAATGCTAACATACCCCAATCAAATTTTCTTTTCAGCAATGCTAATATTTCTGTAAAATATTGAACTTAATTTATTTCATTTTTGATAACATGGACATCGTGTGGGTTTACAATAGTCAAAATGATGACAGAATCATAGTTATAAGTCTTCAATGAAAATCAATTTTACTATTTTTTTGAACCACTTCAATGCCGCTACTCCATGGGGCATATGAAACAAATGATCAATTATCTGATATAAATAAAGGAACGCACTGGATGATAAACCTGTTTTGGTATTTATCATAATATAGGTACTTAATCTACGCCAGTATTAGTAATGTAGTAGTTATTTTTTTGTAAACTGCCATTTTCGTTAAACTGTACGAATCAATCCTTCAAAGAATATCTTAAATATGTTTTCTTTGTTTTGGAATAAGTTCCCGATTTCAGTATTCATTACTCAATAGTCAAATAATTTTGAAAACAACACTTCTTTCAGCTTTGTGACAACAAACGCCATATTTTTAAGGTTAATAAATTAATAACGACAATCAACTTTGGTGAGTTATCTTGCTAAAATTTATGTTAAAAAAACTGTAAAGAAATTACAAAAATTCCGATATCAGCGGCCTCATACGGATGCAGGGAAAAGCTTTTTTAGTGTTCTCGTGTCTCCCATAAGAGCTTCCCTTCTATTTAAATCATTTTTCTATGGTGGAGATCACAGATCATACAAAGAGAAATATATATGACTATGACTTATATGACATTGTGTCATGTGACATATAAAGGTCCTTCTTCTTCGTGTCACGTGGGTTATACAACTTATGCCAGCAATAATCCAATATTGCGATTTGTGATCTGTGATTTACATTTACCACAAACAAATATATATATAATTTTTCATTTACAACTTAATTATTTGGATATTTGCAAATGTAACACTTTAGACATATAGATTTCGACACGCGCCGTCGATTGATACAAACAATAATTACAATTAAGACTGTTTCATTGTTGAAAACAGGGGTGAAAAAATTGTCCAGCACCCCGATTATTTTTGGAATATCTTGAAAACACAATGTCGCGCAATTTTGTTTAAAACGTTTTTATAACGCGCCCAGTAGGCGCAATTATTGTGGGTATGAAACTTTTAATTTCATTACTTACGGGTGCTGGGGTCACGGAGCTATTAACTTGTAGTACGCGCTGGCTGACCACAGATCATACAATGGCTGATCATTGTAGTGCTCTTCAATCTTCGACTCTAACCTCCGGTTGAAAAGTGTCGGAACCGAAGTCGAAATCGAAGGTGTAATATCAATCGGAAGTTCCGTATTTTCGAAACCGAAGTCGAATCTCCGTAACAGCCCTACTCCTAGGACAGAATGTCACGATAAAATTTTCAGGTTACTTCACCTGTCAGAGATATTGAATACTCTCTTCGAGGTGTCATTCCTTTGTACGCAAGACAATATATATTATATATATAATATGATGTACTGATTCTCTTGAAAATCCTAGATGTCGGTCTTACATCTCGCGTCTTCAAACAGCTTGTATAGTTGTTATTTTCTAAAACAGATTCTGGTTTGTATTTATAGTATGGTAATCTTACCGACGGTGATAATTCAAGTTTCAGTGCTAGTTCTTGGTGAAGTATTTTTGCCAGAGCAATGTGTCGTTCTTTGTATTCAGTTGCAGCGAACGCTTGACAACCTCCTGTGACATGCTGGATAGATTCAGATGTTTGGCAACCGTACATGCATCTGTCGTTGTTAATAGAAGGATCTTTAACGATGTACTTTAGGTAGTTCTTAGTTGGAATTACTTGATCTTGGATTGCCAATATAAAGCCTTCCGTTTCAGGAAACATATGACCAGAGATCAACCAGTAGTTCGACGCTGCATTGTCGACATAATCTTGGTTGACGTAATTTATTTGTCTTCCATGAAGGGGCTTCTCTTTCCATTTCAGCAGTTTCTGATCTGTGGTCTGGTAGTGTAATTGGACATGTTGTTGTGTCAGTCGCAGTGGTGTTGAGTCATCAACCAGGCACATGACTCTGTGTAGATCAGAAAATTCTGCGAGTTTCTGGAAATGACTACGCAAAATGGAAATTTGTTGATCTAATAGTTTGCTTAGATCTGTCAATCCTCTTCCTCCTTCATACCGTGGCAAAGTTGTACGTTCGACAGAGCTTTTGGGTGGTGATTTTGAGCTTTTGTTAGTAAAACTCGAACTTTTCGTTGTAATTGTTCAATGTCAGTCTTGCACCAATTAACTATACCGAAAGAGTAACTGAGCACTGAACACGCATAGGTGTTAATAGCCTGAAACAGATTTTTACTGTTTAATTTAGTTTAGTCGTCTTACCCTTCTATAAAACTCTGCTGTTAGGTCATTTTTCATAGTCATGTGATCAATATGTTGAGCCTGCTTTATTCCAAGGTATTTATAAGTATGACCTTCCCCCATAGATTCAATTGAGGTGCCATCTCCCATTTCGAAGTGCCCCTGCTGTATTTTGCTTTTAACTATCTATATATAAATAGGCAAAGACAAAACGATTAGGTACCATTTTCTCCTCTGTTTCTCAACCGATTTTCTTCATTTTTGTTTTGTTTAGTAGCTACTGACGATGTTCAGTGCAGAATGCTAATCTTAATTTATAATATTGGTTAATTCATTAAATAAAATATACTAAAAATTCATTATTTACGTCAATAATGTCAATGCCAAACAACTGAATGTGCCGCCGCCGCCAGACTCAAAACATTGAGTAATTATATATAGACAGACCATTGCTATTATATACTTAGAGCATGTACTTCTGGAAGTGGCATGCAAGCGTTGTTATTGTTAAGTGGGTAAAGTAATCGTTGTATATTATAATTATACAGGGCGATTCCAGATATGTTAGAAATCATTTTTTTCGTGGGTGGCACATAAGCAGTTGCATATATAGGGTGTTTAAAATATAGAGTAGAGTGCAAGTATAACTAATAAAATAATTATATAGGGAAGCCCATTAGCGGTTGAATTTATAGGGTACTTGGAATAGAAGGTGCAGTAGAATTACAATTATAGAGGGTGGAACAAAAAATGTTATACATAGATGCATATACAGGGTGGCGGAAATGGAAATGCAACATTTCGTAACCCATAAGCAGTTGTATATATAGTTAAGATGAAATATAGGGTGAGAGGAATTATAGATATACAGGATGGTGATAAAAAATGTTAGAAAAGGAAATGATTTATAGAGTAGACCACGAAGAGTTCCATATATATGATAATTGAAATATAGGTCGGAGTAGAATTATAGTTACAGAAGATAATTAAAAATTTCATAAAGAAAAACAGTAAATATGGTGGGTCATAGGCAGTGGCATATACAGAATGGTTTACCCGGGTGGTTCAAAAATGTAAAAAAATATTATGCGTTGTCCATGAGCAGTTGCATATACAGGGTGGTGGAAATATATAATGAGATGGAATTATTATAATGAGGATTTTAATAAATGTTAGAGAATTGAGTGCAATTATAGCTATACAGGGGGGTTAGAAAAAATAAATATGTAGAGTAGCCCCTTGGCGGGTTGAATTGTTGTCATATTAAATTAAGAATTACGAATTTGAGCACAAATAAAGTTCTATGAATTATATCTGAAAAAAACTTGAATTTCGTATTTGAATTTGCAGAAGCGAGATGTAAGACCGACATCTAGGATTTTCGAGGAAACTATCACACAGTGGTTCCGAATCTGGATCCGTTCTGTGTAATTGCTGTTCTCCCTAAAGTCCTAGGATAGAATGTCACGATAAAATTTTCATGTTACTTAACCTGCCAGAGTTATTGACAAAATTGGTCGAATTTCGACCACTGGGCGACAGCTAGTATTAATAATTTGGCATTTGTCTAAGCCAAATTTCATATGGATGTCACTAGAGAACCCTTCTACTATTTTAAGCATATGATGCAGCTGTTGTTTCGTAGCTGCCATCAACTTTAAGTCGTCCATGTATAACAAATGGTTTTATCTTTAATGCTTGTACGTTGTTGTGTTTGAGACTGAACCCAAAATTAGTCGAGTTCAGTTTGTTTGAGAGAGGGTTCCTGGCAAGGCAGAACCATTGCGGGCTAAGAGAGTCTCCCTGGAATATACCCCTTTTGATTGGAATGGGGTCAGTTTGTATTGAACAGTTGGCTTCATTCAGTAAGATTTTGGTTTGCCAGGTGGACATGGCATATTCTAAAAAGTTAATAATACAATTATTCACTTTATAGAGTTTCAGTACCTTAATGAGCCAATCATGTAGAACTGAATCAAAGGCCTTTTTGTAGTCATGCCATGTAGAGATTTCGACGTTTGGCGTGGGCTTGATTGCAGACAACGGAATCATTTATCAGTTGTTCTTTGCAGCCCATCGTATTTCTCGCGCATCCCTTTTGTTGTTGAGTAATTCTGTTGTTCAGCTCACAATGTTTGAAAATGCGATGATTAATGCACGATTTTATGAGTTTGTATAAAGTTGGAAGGCAAGTGATTGGTCGGTACTTTGCTGGGTCCTGTGCATATAGGTTGTCCTTTGGTAAGAGGTATGTAGCACCACGCGTAAGGAAACGAGGCATCTTGTGTGGGTGGGTAATTACGTCATGTCATGTCTGTTTTACTGGGGTAACTAGGGGCTTCATTATTATTGGTGTTGTTAAGTTTTCTATAAAACCCTTTTTCTGATTGTCGGAAAAGTGTGTTGTCTAGTTTCCGTTGGTTACTGGTTTTGTACCTTCTCAATCGGCTTCTGTAGACGGAGAGCTTTTGTCGTAGACTGTCCAGACACTGCTGAGATGTGATGTTTTCTCCATCCCACTGGGAGTGTTTTCGGTTATTGTCCATGATATTATTGACAAGCCTTTCTATTCTGTTGTTCCTGACTCCTCGTTGGTATTCGGTCAGTCTTCCAACGTCTTTCCGAAGAGAATTGATTTTCCCTTCAAGTCTTCTTTGCCAAGGTGGTATTCGAGGTGTGTGTCTAAATTGGGGAGGGTCTTGCTTTGGTCTTACTGCGGCCCCAATTGTTCTGCAGATGGAAGTTCCAGCACAGTAGATGATTGTGTGTAGCGACTCTAACGCATTAGCACCTAAAATATAGTTTGGCAAGATAAATTTGTTCATAGCCTGCAAGACGATACCCAATTTCTTAAAAGATCTTAGTTTGGGAAGAGCTGGTCTAGTCAGTGGATCTGTTCCACTATACGCTATAAGAGCTCCTTCCATTTCTGCTTGGATCTTCTCAAGCAGATCAGCGTTGGTTGGCTGTTCTTGTTGTAGTTCTTGAGTCTCGTCCGCTCTTTGTGCCAAAGTTGTTTCAAGCTCTGGATCGATTGTATTTCGACCAAATAGTTCGCGCTCCACTTCGCTCTTTATTCTGTCCAGTTGTTCAGGCGAAATAAGGCCATTTCTCAAGATGACACGATATTGATCTGCAACTCTCTGTTCAGTAACTTGAAGCTCTGGGTACTCACGACAGAACTCTTGATGGAGTATTTGGCGATATCCAGTCTTGTCCTGGCCAAGGTTCGTAATTCTGTACAACGTGCGCATTATAAATTCATTCATGGCGCCAGTCCATGTCATGCGCTGTCTTTTCAGTCCCGCTTGAGTGAGCGCTGGCTGTTGATCCTGCGCAACACTTTCTGCCGGTGGAGTGGAGATTATTATTATTAAGGTTGGTAAATATGATTGGCTTATTTTGGCATCATAGACTAGTAATATATACAAATAATTTTTCAAATATATGCAATTGCATCTCACTGCATAATAATCTATATAGAAAGAGGCTAAGACAAAACGGTTCGGTACCATTTTCTCCACTGTCCCTCAACCGATTTTCTTTATTTTTGTTTTGTTTAGTAGCTTCAGCGCAAAATGCTTACCTTTTTTTATAACATTGTTTCATTCATTAAATAAAATAAAATAAAAAATTCATAATTTGCGTCTACTCTTTCAATGCCAAACAGTGCCGCCAGATTGCTTGGAGAGAAAATCGTAAGATGGATTGACTCGAAAAACAAACTAAATTAAACAAAAGTCTAACAAATTTTGATCTATTCCGAAAGTTATTCCACATCATTATGCTATTCAGATCTCACGCATAAAAAATTATATTATATAACAATAACCATTTATTTGGTACTCGCAAGTTTGAAAGTTTCATTTCTTTCTAAATATGGTTTGTCAACTAAAATTAGAATAACGTATTGCGTGGCAACTGATCAATGTGTTTCCGAAAATATTTTATTATTTTAACATAACAGAAATAGTCATCGGTAACTACTTCGGTAAGTACTTATGGTCGAAGTTACTTATATTGCATCTTCATAGTTACTTGTGAATTGGTTTCTTGTATTTTCTTCTTAGAAATTGAACTAAAGTTTTAAGATAATATTTTTAATATTAATACAGAGTGAATAACTTTTATCTAAGATGAACATATTGACATTTTAAATATATTTATTAAATCTCTCTCTCTCTCTCTCTCTATATATATATATATATATATATATATATATATATATATATATATATAGGCAAACACAAAACGGTTAGGTACCATTTTCTCCTCTATCTGTCAACCGATTTTCTTTATTTTTCTTTTGGTTAGTAGCAATTGACGACCTTCAATGCAGAATGTTAATTTTTATAATTTTTCGGATTGTTTCGTTTGCTTCTTCCAACTTTTGTTGTTGTTCCTCTAATTTTTTTAATTTTTTCGTTAACGTTAAAAATCAGGTTAATTTCTAACCCGTCAATTAAAAATTTTTACAAAATTCGTAGTGAAATTATGGCAGAGGCTGCAAATATTACAAGCGAATTTAAGAATCTGAAAACAATGATAAACTTCTTTTCCAGAACCAATCGCTGCACTATCACGAAAACCAAAAGCTACATGACGATATTCTTAAATTATCCAAACAACTGGAGAACTTTACGAAATCCTCTGTGGAGCCGGAAATGATAGAAACATTAAGAAATGAAAAGGATCACCTCATTGCACTCAATGATACATTGAAGAAGAAGCTAAAACGTCTAAAAGCCCCAAACGTTTCATTGAACTTTCAAGATGTTAACAGTGATCAGTGGGAGCAGCAAGAATTGATCAAAACCGTAGAGGGTTTGAGCCAACTCTTGGAAAAAGTGAAGGATTCTGAAAAATTTGATATCAAAGTCCCTAAACAAAATTTAGCGACGATTGTGGAGACGTTGACGAAAAAAATAGAGAAACAGCCACAAAAGTTGGAAAAAGCAAACGAAACAATCCGAAAACTTAGAGACGACGATAAAAAATACGTATTGAAAGAACGAATCAACGACATGAAACAACTGATAATAGATCTAGAATTAGAAAATGCCAAATTTAAATTTATTTATATTATTGGTTCATTCATTAAATACAATATAATTTAAAAAACATTATTTACGTGCATAGGGTCAATCAGGGTGTATGCCAAACAGATAACAGTAACAGTGTCGCCAGATTGCTTGGAGAGAAAATCGTATGATGGATTGACTTGAATGTGAAAGACGAATTAAATTAAACTAAAAAGTAACAAATTTTGACCCGTTCCTAAAGTTATTCTACATCGTCATGCTATTGAAATAGAACCAAGGAAAATGTATATTACATAATAATGGCCATTCATTGGGCTCTCGCAAGTTTGCAACTTTCATTGCTTTCTAAATATGGTTTGTCAATTAAATAACAATGATGTTGCAATTGATTGAATTTATTTCTGATAATATTTTATTAATTTTAATGTTATATTTTCAATTTAAAGATTATTTTAATCTTTACGGTTAATTCATATAATTTGAATAAGATTACAAAAAATGTGAATTAATGCACTGATTATAATATTCAAGACAAATAGTTAGATCTGGCAGCGCTGAACTCATGAGTATCTTTGATGTGGCGCCTTGATTTGAATTTTGACATTTCAGAATATTGTTTGGTATAAGATTATTATAGCACGATGGTGTAAAGTTAAGTTGTAAATTCAATGTGTAAAGTTCAAGATTTCAGCTTTACTCACTGCGAAAAGTTTTTAACAAATGTGAGTATTACTTATTTATCATTAATTTTACAGTAGGTACTTATATTTCTTTATATTTTCCATACAAAACAGAAATAGTCATTGCTTACTATGTGTTCCATTTAATTTAATCAAATTATATTGAATCTTAAGATTTTGGTTGAAGGTTTATTAATATGTACTTATGTTTTGCAGTTATTATAATATATAATATACAAATTCATTTAGGTATATTATCTTTAAATTTCTAACAATGATTGGGCGACCGCTAGAAAAACATAAATTTATCAAAACCGATATTCCCCCTTATCTATCTCTCTTATGTTAAATAACATGCATGTTACGGCCATTTCCTGTTATGTTTATTTATAACTATAGATTTATCAACGAACATAACAGGTAATGGCCGTAGCATGCATGTTGTTTAACGCAAGAGGGATACATCATAAGGGGGACTATTACTAAATGCATAATCATACTTTTCTTATAGGGCATTTACTTTTTCGGTTAAACAAAACACTAAGGAATCATGTGGTTTCATTTTCCTACAGTTATTAATAGGTTCGTTCCAACAGAACGAATTACCGATACACAACCGATAATCGTCGTGTGCGGTGACGAGTTATCGTTTACGTCGTGTTGGAACATGCCTAATGATGACTAGGAAAACATTCCATTTAAATTAGGCTGATATATTAGTAAATATTTTGCTCACGTCCCCCGTGTGGTGGCCGGGTTAGAATAGCACCACGGTATCCACCTACTGTCGTATGAGGCGACTAAAGGGGCAGCTGTCCGCTGACCTACTACCTAGCTTTCCTTCTTTCTCCACAACCCGCACGGGATATTCTGGTTTAAATATTCTGCTCACGTTATTAATAAAATAATTTCACTTACCATTTTCACATCTTCTAGCTCTCTCTCTCAAAAATTTTGGTGCAGGAAAAAGTTGGGCGTCTCTACGAAATTAAGCCAAAAAAAAGCATGTTATTGATCAAAAAATAAAATAGGCATATGCTCTCTGTCTGTGAGGGATAATCTGGTCGTTTCATATCCTCAATACTAATAGTACTAAGTATATGGATCATTAAATTTGTATTTGTTCTAAGAAAGATGTTTGACAATAATTTCTGCTATAATTTAAAATTACCGTGTTTTCAAGTGAAGAGAAAATTTGCATTACGTTATTAGAAAAGGTTGAATTTGTTTTTTTGTAATCTATAAGAAGCGTAATGTTAAGAGAATCTGGTACATAAATTTCACCCCTAACATGTTGTATATATTTTCTTTGTCTTTAGCATTAAATAATAAAACTGAAATTGCGGTTTAAAACTACTTTTATATCTTTAGATGATAAAATTCTGGCCGTTTCCGAAATAAGTTAAAGAAATGTATTTTACTGGGCCCGTATTCTTAACAAAGGAATACATACTTTGATAGATTAGTTAAAGCTCTTTGTGTGAAATTTATTTTTTTATTAAGGTTGAACTAAAACCATTATTTGCGGCTATAACATAAATTATATTTAATTCCTGTCTGAAGGACATGGGTATAGAAAATGCTTGATGAATTATGTTTTTATACACGTATAATTTATGAACTAAAAGATGAATAATAATGAATCTAGTGTCTATGAACGTAGTTTTTCTGTATATATTTAAACTTATAGATGAATTGTTACGAGTAATTGCTAGGTCCAAGAAATTTAATAATAAAATAAATGTAATGTTAGGGTTTAACTTATTATTAAAGGGCTGGAAAAATGTCTAATTGTCTTGAAGAGTCGTTAAAATCTAGGATGGCATAAAGATATCTTTACCAGAAAAATTATGATTTTTAGCTTAAGATGTATTCATTATTGTCTCTTCTAAATTTGACATATAGTATGTAGGTGCCAATATAAATAATGAATTGACAACATAAAAACATTTATTTCAAATATCAGTTATGAAATATAAATGGAAATACTAAATTTAAAGCTAGTTTATGTGTCAAAAAAGGGGCAATTGCTTATTACATAAAAAAATATACAATTTGTCTAAATGATTCATTTTAGATATACCTACTCTGATTTTGTAAATATATATATACAATTCTATCTAGTCCATCCCTGGTTTCATTCCGTGAGACACCAATCGCTGGGATAGAAAAAAAAAAGAAGAGCTAGAAGGTTCGGATGGGAAAAAAACTTATCTCGAAATAACTCGACAACTGTGAAATTGACACTGGATTGTACGAGAGAATTCGATGCTGATTTTAAAAGGAGCGGCCCATCATCGCAGCGGTCAGTTAGTTATTGCGAAGAGTTTATTTCGTGTTATTGTTTAGATGTTCGGATCAGCTGTTGTGAATATTTGATATAAATAAAAGTTTCTAGAAAGTGAAAGTGAATATTGGTTTTTAAATTTTAATTGAATCCACGGAGTATATAAAAAATATGGTGTCAGAAGTGGGATTAAGTGAAGTTAAAATCGTAATTTGATTTATGGAAACCCGAAGCTTGGAAAAAAAACTATCAAAAAAGTAATCAAACATGTTACGGAGAGGGAGATGAAAAAATAACCCAGATTCTGGAAAAACGTGACAAGAAAGAGAAACAACATCAAGAAGAAATCCAGCAAAGGTTAGTGAATTCTTCTAATGAAAAAAACAACAAATCTTGTTTCCACGATAGAAGAAAAACAACAAAAATTATTGGAAGGTTTGTTCTCGAAATTTGAAGAAAAACAAGAACAGCTTGAATTAAAACGACAAAATTAATTTAAATTATTAGATGAACACAGACAAAATAAATTTAAAATACTAGAAGGAAAACGACAAAATGATTTTAAAGTAACTGAAGAAAAAAGACAACTGCAATTTGAACAATTAATGCAAATAAAGACATAAAGATTCTAAAAAGTAATGTGGAGACTCTTGAAATCAAAGTAGATGACATCGATTCCACCCAGAGCCAGGTGAAATTTGAAATCAGGTCGGTTAAAAACACAATACAAAGTGAGGTACAAGATAAAATCAGTGCCATCCAAGACAAAGTGGAAACCGAAATTAAAAAATTAAACAATTACAACAAGATTTGCAGTGAGTGAAATACCAGCACACCGTGAGCACCAAAGATTCCTTTAGTAAACCACGCACATTTAATGGCAGTTCATCTTGGCCCATGTATAAACTAAATAATATGTAAATAGCAGAAGCAAAGAACAAAAGTTATTTCACGAATATGTCAAAAATGTTTATTTAGAAAAACGAATAATAATTATTAAATAATAAATAGAGGTGTTCATTTTTTTCGTAGACGAAATTATTCCTTTAAGAAGTCTCGCCTAGCTTATTTGTGTTGGCCGCCGGGTGACGTTGCCTCATTTAAAATAATTTACTTAAAATGTTTTTTGCATTATCTAGGTTATTAAGGCCAACAGACTATAGTAGTGTAAGTGTTTTTTGTTTGATTTGGTGTGTACTATCTGCACCTAAAATATATGTTATATGTAAAACTTAACATTGGATTAACCTTCAACAAAGTAACTACATTGTATCAAACAATAGCTCATTGTTACTTGTTTACTCCGCTATTTTGCAGGCTTGCTATTTTTGCCTTGCAGGTGTCCAGAACGGAAATGATGCCTAAGCATTCTTAAACTTATAAATTCATTCAAATATGCTTTCTCGTGGCTCTATCACGGTTCGTTCCTCATACAGTACAGTTCATAAGCTCTCTAACACATTTGTTCCTCGTACGTTAAAGTTCTATCACATTTGTTAAACGCATATTTAAAATCGCTAAGATCCAAAGTTAAGTTATAAAATAATTCAAAGTGTGAATTTTTGTGTTAATAAAATAAAATCTTTTTTAAAACTTTGTTTATGAGAACCCACTCATAACATTTGGCGCAGTCAGTAGGATCCTGTACGCTGACATACCATTTAAACAGTCGGATATCCTGGTCCCTCACATAACATTTGGCAGTAGGATTATCCTGTGCGCTAACACAAAATTTGGTGCAGTCATCCAGATCTTGGACGCCGACAGAACACGCGTAATTCCTAAATTGGTTGCTCACTCCGGCGTTGGATTCCAATCCTTTACCAAGAAAACGAACCCCGCAAAAAGAAAAAGAATCGCTCAGCAGAAGCAGAATCCTTCAACAGAAACAGAATCGCAGTCTCCAAGTCTACAGTGACAGAACCCGCGTAAGTCCTGAATTGGTTGCTCACTCCACTGAACAACTTAGGAAACAAAGCAGATTCACTCAACAAAGCAGAATTGCAGAAGAAAAACCAGTCTCCAAGTCTACAGTGACAGAACCCGCGTAAGTTCTGAATTGGTTGCTCACTCCACTGGCAGAACTAAGAAAACAAGGTAGGAATCATCATCTTAATTCAAATAATAACAATAAAACAATTGTATGTTCTAATATCTTCAAAAGGTAAAACAATCCTTAAAAATAACAATAAACTGTTACAAAATAATTTAATAAACTTTCAAGAAAAAGAAAGCTTTCAAAACTTTTCAAAAATGTCACACACAGAGGAACATATAGAGCCATACAAACTTTCAGAAATTTTCAGTTTAGTACCAGAATTTGACGGAAATCAAATTAATCTACAAACATTCATAAGCGCTTGCGAAACCGCTAATCGCATGGCAGTAGGTGATCAAAATTTATTTTTAACTATTCACATAAAGAATAAATTAAAATTAAAAGCCGCTGAACTAATCAATTCGAGAAACCCAAGCACTTGGCTTGAAATAAAAAATTTACTAGAATTACATTTTGCCGACACGAGAGACTTTTCAAGTTTAATACACGACCTTCAAAAAATGCATCAGTTAGAAAACGAAAACGCAATAACTTTTGTATCAAGATTACAAAGTTTAAATTCAAAGTTATATGCTTCCATTAATAAACAACTTTTGTCCGCAATCGAGAAATCCGCTCAAACTAGCTTGATAGACAATATGTGTTTAAATGCTTTATTAACAGGTTTAAACGGTCAATTAGGTTACGTAATCAGAGCTGCAAATCCCGCAGATATCGTAAGTGCAACGACTTTGATAAAGAGAGAACTTCAGTTGCAACAATTCGAGAAACAAAAACACGATCTTTTGCCGCATTCGCAAAAACGCACTTTTTCAAATCAAAATTCACAAAAACAATGTACTTATTGCAGAAAAATAGGACATTTATACAATGAATGTAGGAAAAGACTAACACAACCTTCAAATAATTACCCAAACAATTACTCAAATAACTTTCAAAACAATTTCCAGAGAAATCAAAACAATTTCCAACGACCCCCGAATTTCTCAAACAATTTCCAGAGAAATCAAAATCAAAATAATCAAAGCAATTTCCAAAGAAATCCAAATTTTCGAAACAATTCACAACCTTCAACAAGTCAAGGAAATTCTTCAAACACAGGAACAATTCCTAGACCCCAGTCAATGAATTTCAATCAAAGACAACAAAATACAAATACAAATCCAAGAACAAATCATTATAATCAAGACAACTTTGAACAATCTTTTTACTCATCCCAACAAATTGATTACGAAAATCATGAAACATTTTTAGCCTCACATAGAAACTCTAACAGCCCAAATACAAACTCTCAACCTTACAGAGAACAGATTTGTTTAAAAAACAAATTCCCCCTACTAACGGTAAATGGAGAAAATCTCTATTATATAAAAGATATGACAAACCAATTTAAAATTTTAATTGATACAGGGGCAGGTTTATCGATTTTCAAACCCCAAACTTGCAAAAACTATAAAAAGAGAAACAAAGAAAACATCACTATACAAGGCATAACGAATCAACAAATTTTAATAACGGAATCAGTATTAATTCCCTTCGGAAACGATAGTCATCACAAAGTGTACATTTATGACTTTGACGGTATTCTAGGGTCAGATTTTCTATGACAATACCAATGTGTAATTGATCCGAAAAATGAACAATTAATCACAAATTTTAAATCAATACCTCTCTTTAAATTTACCAAAGATCATTTTAACGATCAACCCACAGAAAATATTTCAACAATGACAAATAAAAATTCAAATCCCAGTGATATTTCAAATGAAATTCAAATAGAACCCCGCTGTGAAAAAATCGTAAAACTAAAATGCAATTTAAAAAACAAACAAGCTGTATTAGTAGCCACAGAAATAAATAAAGTCAGCTTACCAAATGCGTTAATACAAACAAATGATAAAGGTGAATTTTATACCACAGTAATAAATCCTTACGCAATTAATCAAACCAGAAATTTTGAGAATTTACAAATCGAACCTCTCGAAAGTTATTCAATAAATTATTTCTCAAACTCAAATTTTGAAAATAACTCTTACATTGACCGAGAAGACGAAATATTACAACAACTAAGATTAGATCATTTAAATGACGAAGAAAAGGAAGACATCATCCAAATTTGCACAGAATTTTCAGATATATTTTATTTAGATGGAGATAACCTCACGTTCACGAATGAAACAAAACATAAAATAAATACAGGTGACGCAAAACCAATTATGACAAAATCATATCGATATCCATACGCACACAAAGAAGAAGTAAAGAACCAAATTTCAAAAATGCTATCACAAGGAATAATCAAACCTTCAATCAGCCCATGGAATTCACCAGTGTGGGTAGTTCCTAAGAAAATAGATGCGTCAGGAAAACAAAAATGGAGGATAGTCATAGATTACAGGAAACTCAACGAAGTGACAGTAGACGATTGTTATCCCCTACCAAACATTTCAGATTTACTCGATCAGTTAGGAAAATGTCAGTATTTCACATCCCTCGATTTAGCGTCCGGCTTTCACCAAGTAGCAGTCGATCCCAAAGGCGTAGAAAAAACAGCATTTTCAGTAGGGAACGGTCACTATGAATTTGTCAGGATGCCGTTTGGATTGAAAAACGCACCAGCAACGTTTTAAAGAGTTATGGATTCAATTTTACTAGGAATTCAAAATGAAAGAGCCGCAATTTACATGGACGATATACTCATATACGCACCAACAATACAAGAGCATAATAAAAGACTAAAAGAAGTTTTCACAAGATTACGAAATTCAAGTCTGAAGATATAACCAGATAAGTGTGAATTTCTGAGAAAAGAAGTAGCTTATCTAGGCCACATTGTTACAAAAGATGGAGTCAAGCCAGACCCTTCAAAAATTGAAGCAGTAAAAAATTTTCCAAAACCAAAAACCACCAAAGAAATAAAATCATTCTTAGGTCTAGCAGGGTATTATAGATGATTTATTTCAAATTTTGCAAAGATAGCAAAACCATTAACGAGTTTACTACAAAAAGACGTTCCTTTTAATTTCAATTCAGAATTCGAAAAATCATTTGAAGAATTAAAAAATGCTCTCATTTCAGAACCGATTTTAAAATATCCCAACTTTGAAGAACCTTTTGTTCTCACATGTGATGCAAGTGCATATAGTATAGGAGCAGTTTTAAGTCAAGGCCCTATAGGAAAAGACTTACCAATAGCATACGCCTCAAGAACACTTTGTCCGGCAGAAACAAGATATTCAACAATTGAACGCGAACTATTAGCAATAGTTTGGGCAGTCAAGACATATAGATGTTACTTATATTCGAGAACCTTCCTACTAATCACCGATCATCGCCCTTTAACATGGCTTTTTTCCATAAAAGACCCAGGCAGTCTTCTTGCCAGGTGGCGTCTAAAATTAGAAGAGTACGATTACAAGATAATGTATAAACCAGGACGAATTAATAAAAATGCAGACGCACTTTCACGAATAAAGATCAATCACTTTAAAGAAACTTCGAAATTAGCAACAAAAATATTAGCCTCAAACAACTCAGAAACCGACAGCGAAAAAACAGACACAGCTGACGAACAAGAAATTGATATTGAAGAAATCGACACAGAATTTCAGAACTTCGTTAAATTATATCAAACAACCTCATTAATCGATTATTCAAAAGTGGAATATTTAAATGATCAATTATTAAATAAACAGCACAAAGATATAATAAGCATATTTTGGCAAAATCAAACAAGAGAAGAACTACATGAAAAAATACTAGAAGATATTTTCGAAGAAAATTTAGATATTACCTTTAACAAATTAAATATCTTACACAGTGCGACAGTAAAGAACAGAACTTACTACTTAATATTTTTACCCTATGATCCCGATTCAACAAACGAAAGATTATTTTATACTCTTTACAAATTTAAAAATGAACTAGATCCTTCAAAAACATATTTTGTGGAAAACAATGTAGATTTACCGATCTTAGAAATGTTATGCTACATTTACGCTGACACAGAAATAAAATTTAAAATATGCCAAAATGTAACAAAGACACCAGATCTTGATGAAAGACAAATTATTTTAGAAGAATACCACAATGGAAAAAGAAACTTACACCGAGGAATAAACGAAACTATACGCAGGATTAAAGAAAAATACCAATGGAAAGGATTAAATAAAGACGTTGAGAATTTTATAAAAAAATGTGAAACATGTCAAAAAACCAAAATTTGTAGGAAAAACCTAAATCAACCCCTCGTAATTACAGAAACCCCTCGTACACCTTTTGAAAGAATAAATATAGATATTCTTGAAATTCCCTCAAAGAATTACATCCTAACAATTAACGATGAACTAACAAAATTTATCCAAGCATACCCTCTTAATGACAAAACTTCAAAAAGTATCGTAAATACACTAATTCTATTTTTTCAACAGTATGGTACACCCCTTAGGACCCATTGCGATCAAGACAAAGAATTTAATAATACTTTAGTGAAAGACTTATGTCAACTCTACAACATCAAACTTACATTTTCAAGCATATCTCATCCTCAATCTAATGGATCAATTGAAAGATTACATGCTACTGTATTAGACATGATCAGAGCCCATCTTTCAGAAAACCCAAATGACAATCCACTAACTTGCATTCCCTATGCAGTAATTTGTTACAATAATACACAAAACAAGACACACGGATTTACTCCCTTCGAGTTAATTTTTGGTCATACATCTTCGAGACCACCGGAAAATTTATATAATGAAAAAGAAATAATTTCCAAATACATCCGCGATTTAAATAACAGAATTAATTATTTTTATAAATTAGCCAGGGAAAGAACCCAATTATCAAAAGAAAAAGCGAAGGAAAGATTTGATAAAAGAATTTCAGAAAATCGTTATAATTTTAAAGTAGGAGATAAAGTTTTTATAAAAGAATCTCAAATTTCAGACACATTGAAAACTAAATTTAATGGCCCATATGAAATAACTGAAATTTTGAAAAACTCAGCTATCGTAATAAATCCTGATACACAAAATACTTATAAAATAAATTTCGACAGAATGAAACCACATCTTGAAAAATAATTTCTTTTCAGATGAATGGAACACATTTAACGCTTATCGGATTCATTACACACCTACTCATCATCTCACAATGTCAAGTTCAGATCACTCCCGTAAACAACACGGTAGGAATTTATTATAATTATGACTCATTAATGAAACTATCAAATAACAGGTGGACATTATTAGTTTACAAAGATTTGAAAAATATAAGAAATGCTTTAAATGATAACAACAATATTTTGGAACACATAAAAAGTATGATATCAGAATCTACAAATAAAATGAGAAGTTTTAAACCACATGTACAAACACACATCAATATATTAAGTCAAATATCCAAAGATCTTGAAAATAAATATTCAGAAATATTTGCAGACACTTTAGCGAATAACGAGCGCTATAAAAGAGGTCTAATAGATGGTATAGGAACTGTATGGGAATTCATATCGGGAAACCTCGATGCTTCAGACGGGAAATATTTCTCAGACTGTATTGAAAAATTAAATCATGATGAACATCAAATTGAAAATTTAATGAAAAACCAGATATCAGTTACCACTTCGGTAATTAAAAACTTTAATAATACAATTCAAAAGCTCAAAATAGATGAGGAAACTTTTAATGAAGATTTAAAGAAAATTGATAAATCAATTTATACTCTTAATGATGATTTAGCATTTTACGAAAGTAAATAAAAAATATTAGACATTTGCAAAACATTATTGGAAAGTTACACATTTCTCGAAAGTTCAATTAATGATATATTAAACTCATTAACTTTTTCACGATTAAAAATAATACACATTTCAATAATAACACCAAAAGATTTAGTCAATTCATTGCAAGAAATATCTCAAGCTCTAACAAAAGACAATTTACCAATATCCCCTCAACTAACAAACATTGCTAAATATTTTGAAATAATTGAGTTGCATGCTTTTCAAACAGAGACAAAAATAATATTTGTTTTAAAGATTCCCTTAGTAGAATCCGAGTATTATACTCTTTTTTAACTATATCCTCTACCAATTGAAGATAGTAGAACAGGATTACATCATTCAATAATATTATCAGAAAAATACATCGCGAAAGATGATGAATCTTTACTCTATGTTACATTCCAAAATTTAGACAATTGCAAAAATCTAGATGCAAATTCAAAGATATGTTCTGATGTACTCCCACTACCAATCGATACAAACTCAATATGCGAAGCCCAACTACTTAAACAACAATTCAAATTGCCAAAAACTTGTCAAACGTCATTAATTTATGCAAATGGCTACAATGTGAAAGAAATCCAGATCAATACATGGTTGATTACTGTATCTGATCCACTACCAATAACAAGTAAATGTGTAAATCAAGACACAGAAACAATTATATTAAAAAACAATTCAATTATAACACTAATTCCAGAGCGCAACGCCTTTATTGGAACAACAAGAATAAGAGCCAGAAATAGCAACGACAGAAATACGAAAATATTATACAATACTGTCCCAGTACAAATACCATTTGAATGTTGCAGTAACATTCCAGAGAAGAAACAATTACCAGAGCTCAAACCCTTAAAACTAAATAAAATAAATGTAGACGATTTGAATATTGCACAACATAAATTGGATCAATATTCCGAACAACTGGATCAAATAATTAATGAGCCCTTCGTAAATAAAAATATATCATGGTTCACTTATCTCACCATTGGACTAATCGTAGCCCTAATAGCCCTTTACACGTTCTGCAAGTGTAAAAGAAAACGACCGACAAGAATAAGCATCATGGGTCCAAATCCGCCTCCTCCACCGAGTCCACGTAAAAGAAGACATTTCACTTTCGCCAGATTCTTACCAAGAAGAAGACCTAGTGTCCATCCAGAAGAAGACGAAAACGATATTGAACTTGGTTAAACAAAAAATGTGAGTGAAAACAAAAACATTTAATTTTTGTGAACTTTTAATTTCAGAATAATATTTATGTACCTTTTATTTTTAATGATATTTTAACCACTTACATTTTAACATTGTATAATCACATTATGATATTCAAGCTTATATTTTAAACGTTATAATTTTAATAACCAAGTAATTGAAAAATCCAAATAATGTAAAATTTGAATTTTTATACTTTCAAAAGTTGCAGCATTGCCCCAACTTTTTATATATAAGGGGAGCTGTTATATGTAAAACTTAACATTGGATTAACCTTCAACAAAGTAACTACATTGTATCAAACAATAGCTCATTGTTACTTGTTTACTCCGCTATTTTGCAGGCTTGGTATTTTTGCCTTGCAGGTGTCCAGAACGGAAATGATGCCTAAGCATTCTTAAACTTATAAATTCATTCAAATATGCTTTCTCGTGGCTCTATCACGGTTCGTTCCTCATACAGTTCAGTTCATAAGCTCTCTAACACATTTGTTCCTCGTACGTTAAAGTTCTATCACATTTGTTAAACGCATATTTAAAATCGCTAAGATCCAAAGTTAAGTTATAAAATAATTCAAAGTGTGAATTTTTGTGTTAATAAAATAAAATCTTTTTTAAAACTTTGTTTATGAGAACCCACTCATAACATATATGCACTCAAACTATTTACATCCTGTATTTGTTTATGTGTTTTTAACACAATGACTTTCTAAAGGATAAAACATTAGATAAAACGGTGGTAACCTTTTCGTTTTTGTGTTTCTTTTCAAAATCGGTTGTAAATAATGTACTTGTAACCAGATATATGGATGCAAATTGAGTTTAATTAAATATTAATATACTGAATTTTGTATTTTATTTAAACAACTGCAGTACAGCCTTAGGTAATATTACATACAATTTTTGTACAGGTTTTCGTGAAAATCTTAAATATTAACTTACTTATATCTGATGAACAGCCAACATTATTGGAATCACAAATTGTAGTAAAAAGGACAATGAATAAGAAAACAACAGAAGTAATAAATTAATTTTGTAGTTGTTATTAATGTTTATTTTATTAATGATCAGTACATGAATTACTTTAAACCTAATATGAGTATCCATTTCTCCTAACCTGTCAAATAGATCACCATTATTTCTGCATGTGGACGAAAATAACACTTTACCACCATAGCAACATAATACTGTTACGAGAATTCATCCGACATTTGGTGCAATCGGCCATCAACCAATTCGGGGAAGGGACAGTATTCCGATACTTCTGGGAATCCAAAATGTTTTGTCTCTCAACATGCCGACCGCTGCCGTTACTGGGAATTCCCTTAAAGCTTCCAGAACACATGAGAGAAGTTTCCCGATGGTTCGTGGACTTACCAGACAATTCGGACAGAAATATATAAATATGGACAGCTGGCGATAGGATTCATTCTGTTTTCGACGGTCGTATTGTATAGTTAAGATAAATGTAAATATTTCTGTGAATATAAATTGTGTTTAAGTAGTGTAAATAAATTAGAATGAGTTGGACTGTGTTTTTAAATAAATCCAAGAACTGAGCAGAACCCATGTGTAAAAATAAGAACATTACAGTGGTGACAGGTGTAGGTGTATTTGTGGAACATTATAAGTGGAAAATAAATAAACTGACAATGTTAAAAAACGTGAGTTTGGATCATTTGAAAGTGACTGATTTAAAAAAAGAACTGGAGGAACGGGATTTAGAAATTAGTGGAAAGAAAAGTGAATTAGTGCAACTAAGGCTATGAGATGCTCTAATAAATGAAGGTAACGATCCCGATACTTATTTGTTTGCGATTTCTGGTAATGGAGACATGAGTATGCTATTAAAACAAATGGAAAATTTAAAAGAGACCTTACAAGATAAATTACAAGAAAATTCTAAGCCTTGAGAGGATAAGCTACAAATATTACAAAAAAATTCTAAGTCCTTAGAAGATAAATTGGTAGAAAATTCTAAAACCCTAGAAGATAAATTGCTAGAGAATTCTATAAACTTGAAAGAGGAGTTAGAGGATAAATTTGAAAAGCATGATACAGAAAAATATTTGAGAGTGAGTCAGTTAAAAATTAAACGCGGATAGAAGAGCTAAAGCACACAGTGTTTGAAGAGTCAGACAAAAACGAAACGCGGATAGAAGACCTAAAGCATATAATGGAGGGTGAGATCAGCAAAATAAAAGAACAGGTAGTCACTATACAAAGGGGAGAAACTCAATCACAAACCGTAAGCAGAAACAGTCCAGAAGTAGTGGATTCAAAAATTGGCCTCGAAGGTGCAAGACACAAAATGAAACCTCCACAATTTGATGGGAAATCGTCTTGGACTAATTATAGACGCCAATTCGAGGCTGCAGCAAAGTTAAACGGATGGTCGGCAGAAGAGAAGGCAAAAGCATTAACCCCAGCCTTAAGAGGGGATGCTACAGATATCTTACAAACGCTAAATACCTCGGAGCAAGAAGACTACGAACAACTGGACCACGTCTACCACTCCCAGTTGAAAAATCGCCACCAGAGATCAAGTGAATCCCTACAAGAATATGAAGCTGATATTGCACGTCTGGTTCGCCATGCCTATCCAGCCACACCGGAAAACGTGATAGAAAGGTTAGCAGTGCAAGCATTTTTGAATGGACTGCGGGACAACGAAGCCAGGCAAGCATTGACCTTTGCTCGACCGACTCAATTAGTGGATGCATTGGCTCGAGCCAATTCGAAGCTGCAAAGAATACCTATAGAGGGCAGGGCAGAGTCCGAATCATTGGAAATGATACGGCCTCTGTAAGAAAGATAGTACAAGAAGTCCTTACCCAAAAAAACTAGTGAAATGTCGGAAGTGGCAAGGAGAGCGACGGAGTACAGACTTTCTCCTCGGGGAAGCTAAAGAAGGTCAATGTAAAAGGACCATCGTCGACTTATAGCAAACAAGCCTCAACTATCAACGCATATGTGGCTTCGCTACGCAACCACGTTAACAGTGTCCTTGTAGATGGCCTTATTAATTGGAAGCAATTTGCAATGCTGCTGGATACTGGTGCGACGAAAACAGTAATAAGACCCAACATTGTTTTAGAGACAATGATAAAACCAACAAAATGGCACCTGCGAACAGCGAAAGAAGAAGCAGCGAAAGTCCATGGTGAAATAGAGGTTGAAATGACCTTGGGAAATACAACCTTCCTACATCGGGCATTAGTGACAGACATCGAAGACGACGGTAGGACATATCCAGAGTCGTTGCAAGGAGAGCAACGGAGTACAGACGTTCTCCTCGGAGAAACTAAAGAAGGTCAATGTAAAAGGACAATCGTCGACCTGTAGCCAACAAGCCCCAACTATCAACGCCTATGTCGCTTCGCTACGCAACCACGTTAACTGTTTCTTTGTAGATGGTGAAAACAGTAATAAGGCCCAACATTGTTTTAGAGACAATGATAAAACCAAGAAAATGGCAGCTGCGGACAGCGACAGGAGAAGCAGCGAAAGTCCATGGTGAAATAGAGGTTGAAATGACTTTGGGAAACACAACCTTCCAACATCGGGCATTAGTGGCGGACATCGAATACCAAGTCATCATTGGAATGGATGTCATGAGCTCCAAGGGATTCCAGTTAAACTTGAAAGATGGAATTCTGCGGGTCAATGAAGAAGAAGTGGTGCTTCATGGAAAAGAAGACATAATGCTCCGAGCCATCTTAGAAGAGGATGTCAATGTTCTGGAAAGAGCTGAAATCATTGTAGATGCTTGCTTAGATAGGAAAGCTAAAGCTGGAACAGTAATGATGTTTGATCCCGAACTTCACGATGGAAATGTAGGCAAAGGTATCGCACTGGAGAAGACTCTGTTCCGTGCCAAGGAGATTGTGCCAGTAAGAATAATGAATCTGAATCATTACTCGGTGGCGTTAAAGAAAGGAACAACTTTGGGCCATTGTTCAACAGTTTCCTCTGTAGTCAGAAGTACACAGTATGCAGAAATACCACCAAGTAAACTATCTGATGAACTGGAAAGACTCATCACCGATTCATCTAAGAGTTTGGAACCAAGTCAGAGAGCAAAATTGAGGGACATCGTTAAAAACTACCAGGATATCTTCGATGTAGGGAACGGCAAAAGAGGACGAACTGATCTAGTGAAACATAAAATTAATACCGGGGATGCTCAACCTATTCGACAGTCGGCGAGAAGACTACCACTAGATAAAAGAGACAAAGCCGACAGGATAGTCCGCGAAATGAAGGAAGAAGGTGTTATTGAACCATCCAATAGCCCTTGGGCTTCTCCAGTTGACCTGGTTAAAAAGAAAGATGGTTCGACCCGATTTTGCGTGGACTATCGGCAATTAAACCACGCTACTAAGAAAGGCAGCTATTCTCTCCCAAGAATAGACGATACACTAGATACATTGGCTGGATCGAAGATGTTTTCCACCCTGGATTTGAAGAGCGATTATTAGCAGGTGGAACTAGCTAAGGAATATCGAGAAAAGACTGCTTTTACCATCGGCTCAGGACTTTACCAATTCACAGTAATACCGTTTGGATTGTGTAATGCTCCAACAACCTTTGAAAGATTGATGGAAACAGTGTTAAAAGGGCTTTCATGGAAAACATGCCTGGTGTATCTTGACGACATTATCGTAGTTGGAAGATCATTTGAAGACCGCGTGAAAAACCTGGAGAAGGTGCATCGGCGACTTCGAAGTACCGGACTAAAGTTAAGTCCGAAGAAGTGTCAGCTGTTCCAAGAAGAGGTGCAATATCTTGGACATGAGGTTTCCGCAGAAGGAGTAGCTGTTGATAAACAGAAAATTAAAGCTGTCCAGGAATGGCCGATACCAAAAGATATTCACCAGTTAAGAAGTTTCCTGGGGTTTTGCACCTACTATCGTTGGTACGTAGCCGGATTTGCCAAACATCGCCAAGCCACTTACTAGACTCACAGAGGGGAAGGTACAATACCAGTGGGACGAGGAGTGCCAGCGATCATTCGAGACAATGAAAACTGCATTGACGAGTGCTCCCGTCTTAAGTTATCCTTTGCCAGACAGAAACTTCGTTTTGGATACCGACGCAAGCAATGTCGGAATTGGTGCGGTGCTTTCGCAGATCCAAGACGGCCACGAGAAAGTCATCGGCTATTTTAGCAAGAACTTGAGCAAGCCTGAACGGAATTACTGCGTTACCGGCAGGGAACTCTTGGCTGTGGTAAAGGGGGTAGAACATTTCTACAAGTACCTCTATGGTAAAAGACTCCTCCTGAGGACTGATCATGCAGCACTAAAGTGGCTCTTGCAGTTTAAAAACCCCAAAGGACAACTGGCCAGGTGGATTGAGCGGTTGCAAGAATTCGACTTCGAGACTGAACATCGAGCTGGAACAAGCCATAAGAATGCTGATGCCCTATCGAGGAGACCATGCACTGATGACTGCAAACATTGTCAGCGAGCTGTAGAAAAAGGGGCTGTTCTCTGTAGAACTACCGCTATCGATGACCATTGGCAACCTGAGGAGATCCAGAAAGACCAAAAATTAGATCCAGAACTTAAAGAAGTTATCCGATAGAAGGAAGAATGCCGCAAACCTACGTGGCAAGAGATTTCCCGATACTCACCAACCATAAAGTCGTACTGGGCTAAGTGGAACTCCCTCATCCTGGAAAATGGACTTCTCAAGCGCGTCCTGGAAACTCCAGAGGAGGAAAACGACTGAAAACAGTTTGTAGTTCCCAGAAATAGGAGACCAGTGGTTTTGCGAGAACTACATGACGGTACAACCGGAGGATATCTGGAAGTAACGAAAATCCTGGGGAAGTTGAGAGAACGCTTCTATTGGGTGAACTGCCAAGCAGACGTTAAGGAGTGGTGCCGGAAATGTACGGTTTGTGCAACAAGTAATGGGCCTTAGAAGCGACCAAAAGCTCCCATGAAGCAATATAACGTGGGCAGTCCATTCGAAAGAGTAGCCATTGATGTTGCCGGTCCATTTCCTGAATCCGACTCTGGAAATAAATACATTGTGGCGGTGATGGACTATTTTAGTAAATGCGCCGAAGCGTATGCCATGCCGAATCAAGAAGCCTTGACCGTTGCTGACGTCCTTGTCAGGGAATGGATCAGTCGTTTTGGTGTTCCCTTGGAGTTGCACTCAGACCAAGGTAGAAATTTCGAGTCTACTCTTTTTCAAGACGTCTACAAGCTCTTGAAGATCAATAAAACACGGACGACAGCATTACACCCGCAATCCGATGGAATGGTAGAACGGATGAATAGAACTATTAACCGCCATTTGTCAAAGATAGTCTCTGACCACCAAAGAGACTGGGACCAGTATCTGCACTTGTTTCTAATGGCATATCGTTCGCCTGTGCACGAGTCCACGGGTCAGACCCGGCCAGTATTATCATGTGACGAGAATTAAGACTACATGCGATTTGAAGTTTGGATGTCCCACAGGAGAAGAGACCGCAGGTGAAGAGTATGTCAGCCAGCTACGTCAAAAGATGAACGACATCCATGAACGAGTCCGGTTAAACATAGGGCGGAGAATTACAAGTGGATGAACCTGTTTGGTTGTATAACCCGCAACGTCGTCGTAGATATTCGCCCAAGCTACAGAGATCTTGGGAATGGCCGTACTAAATTGTAAAGAAAATAAACGATGTTGTCTACAGAATAAAGAAGCTACCTAGGGAAAAACCAACGGTGGTACATTTCAACAGGATAGCCCCTTATGCCGGAAGTCATGACAGCGAAGTTGACCAAGCCCAAGTTCGCAGCATCCAACCACCCGATGACGAGATGATCTTCGAGCAGTTTATGGCACTGTACTCTGATGGGCAGAAAGTGCAGCACGACGTAACGAAAGAAGGACCCCGAGACCTGTTTGAGGTGCCCATAGAATATGCCCTGGTTCATTGTGTGGCTCGAGATCTCCGGATGTCCAGAGGAATAGCCAAGGTGTTTGGCAAAAAGTACGACCAGTGCCAGAAGCTATGGGAGCAAGATCCAGTGGTAGGAAGGTCCTTCATCTCGAAGATAAACAACCAGGGGGTACCAGAGACATCTTTTATTTGGTAACGAAAACATTCTCACAGGACAAGCCAACATACAGCGATCTTTGGAAGACTCTGGTAGAATTGAGGAATGTGATGATGGAGAAGAATCTGATGAAATTGGCGGTCCAAAGATAGCCTGCGGGTTGGATGGACTGAATTGGAGGGTGGTGAGAAGTATGATGGAAACATTTTTTCGATTCAGCGGCATCGACATCCTGGCATGTTGTCTCAATATGCGCAGCCGAGATTCGAAGAACGTTGACTGTTACTTCCACCAAACTTCCCGTTGTCGAAATGGAAGGATTCTAGAACATTCCGGGACGAAATTGTCTTAAGTAGGGGGCAATGTTACGAGAATTCATCCGACATTTGGTGCAATCTGCCATCAACCAATTCGGGGAAGGGACAGTATTCCGATACTTCTGGGAATCCAAAATACTGGGAATTCCCTTAAAGCTTCCAGAACACATGAAAGAAGTTTCCCGATGGTTCGTGGACTTACCAGACAATTCGGAGAGAAATATGTAAATATGGACAACTGGCGATAGGATTCATTCTGTTTTCGACGGTCGTATTGTATAGTTAAGATGAATGTAAATATATCTGTGAATATAAATTGTGTTAGAGTAGTGGAAATAAATTAGAATGAGTTGGACTGTGTTTTTAAATAAATCCATGAACTGAGCAGAACCCGTGTGTGAAAATAAAAAAATTGAAAAACAGTTATGTGTTTTAGTTGAAAGATGTACAAACAAAGCCTCAGCAATTAATATTTTATTTAATTTGATAATGATGCTAGTTCCCCATGCCTATTTGTGAAAAGTGCCCGAACTTTCATATTCTCGTCAATTTCAATAATTTAGTGTCATATCCACGGTGTAAGATATGAAGGTGGACCGACTCGTATCGAAAGCTGAGAAATTATTGAAATTAACGAGGATTTCATTTAATTAAATGGAAAAGATTTAATAAAATGGAAAATATCGTAAGAAGTAAATTTGCGTTAGTTTCTTAGATACACAAATATTATTAAAATGATAAAAGGTGCTTTAAATTTGCACAATTTTTAAAATATAACTCTAAAAGTTAAAAGATAAAGAGAACAAGAAAGGTAACTTGACTTCAACAC
Organism: Octodonta nipae; assembly: GCA_034190945.1. Taxonomy (NCBI): domain Eukaryota; kingdom Metazoa; phylum Arthropoda; class Insecta; order Coleoptera; family Chrysomelidae; genus Octodonta; species Octodonta nipae. The sequence goes on from CM067219.1 coordinate 57,172,182, forward strand.
AACAATGAAAAACTCAAACTGCTATAAAGAAAAATAAAATAAGAGTTTTTTTGTATACAGTATTTGCTACAATTATGTCTGAAAATGTAGTTTCCCTATTGAAAAAATCCCATACAGTCCCTTACATACCCACAGAATCTGCATTAGTTTGTATTTAGTCTATCTGGCAAGAAAATGTGGCATATAAAAGTAATTTTTGGACCTATCGGAACTTATCTGCAAGTCCAATAAAGCGAGTTTTCGTTATTGGAATTAATGGGATTTTAACGTATGCCCTAATCATATGGATTCTATATGTAGGTAACCTGTGGGAATGTATCTGTTTCTATTGTAGATCATTAAAATTATGCCGCTTATGCGTATTTCCTAATACAAAATAAAACATGTTTCTAATGGTTTTTCCATAATCAGTAAGTTTAATGTTTCCTATTTGCAACAGCTATATTAAACATATTTAGAAACTAATAGGAGATTCCATATAAATTCGAAACATATAATCTAACTGCAAACACCAGGATAACAATGAAATAGTTTATCGATGGGAATACTTTTGGAACTGCAGCGACAAAAGCACATTAAAAATTCATAAAATCCATTACAACTATCGAGTTCTATGAGAATTTATCAGCCAAATCATACATCAAAGTTGCCATAATCTTTATGGAATACTTTTGGAAATGCAGCACAAACACACAATAAAAATTCTTACAATCCAATACAAGTATAAAGCCATGGGAAACTAACAGCCAAACCATACGAGCAATTTGCCATGATATTCTATACGTTTCTATGGGAATGGTTTTATAAAAATAAAATGTATATTATTATAGTTAAAATTATGTGATAATCTGTACGTCCTTATAAACTGTGCCTATAAAATCATGTAAAAGAGTATGGTTCTAAAAAAGAATTTCAGCAAAGAAATACAATTAAATGTATATGTCTTTATCTGCAGATACATATGAAATATACACTAAAATTGTATGAAATTTAATGGAATATTCATATAAATCGAGATTATAAGCTTAGTTTAGATTACGACAAATCATTAAGAATTTAGCGGTAAACTCCAATTAATTAAATGGTGTAAGCAGAAAATTTTTATGAGAAATTCTGCAAGGAAGATTCATGTTTTCATTTGTCTTATATGGGAGAATCCAAGGAAAAATTACCTCTACCTAATAGGGCCAGATTAAATAGTTTTGAGGATTTCTATCAGGATATCCAGTAAAATAATAGGCCAACTTCCTAGTAGATTACAACACTAGCTGAGAATTCCTTTGTAATATTAATAGCCCTTTGTCGGCCTTTTTTGTACCGGTATAATATGGTTTGTAAAGAAGGTATAAATGTTGATAAAGACCGGACATTCGCCGTGCCTTTTTTATATATCTAAATATTTCATTATATTTTATCGCATAAAAAAATCTGTTTTATGATTGGGTTCATTTTCGCTTTTGTATGATCTGTGGATTCATTGTTCATTCGTTAGTTGAGTTGTTGAGTTGTCTCTATTCACTATTGTATGATCTGTGTTAGGGTTATTCACAAAACATCGATGCATCGAATCCATTCGATGTTTATCATACGATACATTGGATTGATTCAATGTTTTGACAAAGATCATTTCCATTCGATGCATCGATGTTTTTTATAAAAAACATCGAATCAATGAAAAAAACTAACTTTTGCGTTCCCGCAATTTGTTTAGTGTATTGTTTAAATTTGATTGAATTACTTCATTGATTTTTAAACTTCTGCACCTTTTCCAAAACCTTCCGTCGCGCTAATGCTAATTTTAAGTGTTTTTTGCGTGTAAAATAAAGACAGTATTCGGGATTCGTGTATTGACTTCCAAGCTATTTGGACGCTTTTTTGATTCCGTCTTAAGACGGCTGCTTTTTGTTGTTATTGTGTTACGATTTCGCGAGTTATAGTTCCGGCCGTAATAACCGCTAAACCGCTTTCATTTTGTTTTGTGTTTACAAAACCGCTTCATTTGTTGTTAAACCCGCATGTTTTGTTTGCTCAATCAATGAAAATTACGTCACTATTATTTGTGTAACGTGTTGTCAAGACGAAGCTCTAAAAACAGTTCCTGCCGCTGCGGGGCTAGCTTCTGAAGAAAGAAGAACCAAGAAAACACCACATGCCGAGCTTCGACGTAAAAGGTCAGTGATTAACTTTTATTTGGTGATTAATTTACGCGACGATACAATGTTTTATTGATTGTTCCGGTAAAGGTCCTTCGTCAATTACATACTTGCATTGAACCAGCATTGAACTAAAACCGCAACATCTACTTCATACATTTTTTTGGATATTATATGTAATGTGCCATCGAAGACATTACACTAACTCTCTAACTAATAACGAAATAGAGCATTAAAAATATATTATAATATAGTTCATTTATTCAAGAATAAATTATTAACTTTTAAATAATTGTAATGAAGACTGGGTGAGATCTGTCAGCAGCGAACAGCTATTGGACCTAAGGAACTAAAGTATGAGCAGCCATTTTGGGTCCAGCTGCCACTGCTCCTCCATGTTCACAATATATTAGGCTTCAGTTTCAAATCAATAAAGAAAAATTATTTGTGGTAAAACGTGAAAAATTGTGAAATGAAAGTGTCCCGACTATTTTCTTCAATAGAATAGTTTGGAAAAACAGGCAAAAGTAGGCCGAGAAACAGTTCTGCTCGTGTCAAATGTGTTAATAATCAATGGCCTAACGCAAGATTTCCTGGGTACTCAACAACGCAAATCCAAGCCTCTGTGGAAGCTTACATAATATTTTTCAGGTTTCAATGTTTACCAACAAATTATTAATTCATACTTAAAGGGGAACCAAAATGCATTTATTGTAAATAGGTACAATGGCTGATAAGAATCCCTATGTTTTTAGAACCTTATTGAGCCCCGATTCTTGTTACTATTCGATTCCAAAGATAACGAAAGTCGTATGAAAATTGATATAATTTAATGAAAATTGTGACTTTTCATTCTTTCAAGAAAGTATTGTTTAAATCATAATCAATGCCGTAGCCAGAAAATTTATTCGGGGTGGGTTGGGTAATTTTTTCGGGGGGTTGGATATTTTTTTCGGGATTGGATACTTTCTTTGACTGGTGATGGGCTGATTAGGACTGCAAAATTAATATTTTTGTTCATGTGCTTGCAGGATCTATAAAATTTTATAAATATAAAATTTATTCTTATGAAAAAGTTGATTTATTGGTTAAAATTGAATCTTGAAACCCAAAATTTCGCTGGTCACAGCTTTGATCATAATTACAAATCTAATTTAGTTCAACTTTGGGTTCCGTGTATCTTTAATGTTAGGCTTGTTTGTATAGTAACTGGTTTAAAATATTATTTGTGTAAATATTTTATGAAGGATTAGTTCACGTGATGAAGGCAATAAGATTTCGATATTTTAATTTGTAATGACTCTAAAATTTACATTCGGTATTGACAAATACTAAAAACCACAATTATAGTGTATATTCATTTTTATTTCATGTTTTATAGCAAAGAATGTCTCTGAGGAGTCCAGCCGCAGCTCCGCGGGTAGTAACTGAGATACAGGTTATTTACAAAAAAATATATATTAATGCAAACAATATTTGAATATTTATACCTATTAATTTATTCTCAAATAAAGTATACCAATAATTTTGAGTTTCACTTAATGAAAGTCATCTTTTAAAACCTTACTTCATTTGAATTTACCGTTTAGTTTATATAATTTTGTGGTGCATTTATTTGATATTTATAGATAAAAACAGAGAATTATTTTTAGCTGGATACACCAATAAAATTCTGCGGATATCAATATAAGTAACATTGAATATAAAATAGTGTTTAATCTTGATATTCCAGTAGATTCCTTATGATTTCATTTTAAGGTTATGAGTTTTAACAATGATACTATAGTTCACGAAATTACTGTATATTTCCAAACATTTCGGGGTTTAGGTTAAACCCCGTTGTCAATTACAAAGAAACTCTGAAAAAGGCACAATTCGAAAATTTTAAATTAAAATGTTTGACAATTATATCTGATTTATGAAGTAACTATGAGAATTTAACTTGATAATATACAGGGTAGCAAACAATCTTCTGAAGATCATGTAATAATAAAGTTCCTTTCAAATTGTAGGAATTAGAAATCGGTGATTTTTTATTTGGCGCTCCTAGGGGCGACTTTGTTATAAGATAGTGCATTCGCCAAAAAGGCTATCAAAGATTTTGTTGATTCAGTGATTCCATTAAATCATAACGGATAATCTAGGAAAAACATTATAAACTATCCCGATAATGGTTTGTTCACAAGAACATGACCATCAGCAATTTATTCCTTAATCATCGGCAATTAGGAATGATTGAATGCGACGGAGGTAGTAGCGATACAATCGTTTTCATTTAACAATATTAAACAGAGTATTTTATTTTTCGTTTCGTGTTATATTCTTTGTGTAATATAACTGAATTTTGAAATTGTATTTTACCCACGGTCAAAAGCATGTTCACAAATTTTGGATTTTTTAAACTCGTTTTTAATGTAATTTTTGTGTTCGTTTATTCGAACATTTAGAGGTCTAGAGGTTTCTCCAATATAACATTTATTACATTCACAAGGAATTCTATAAATGCAATTTTTTTTATTTTGAGTTTTTTGGTTTTGTTTTTGATATAATTGAATTTTAGTGTTTCGCTTGTTTTAAATGATGTTTTAATATGATATCAATTGTCGAATCTTTTTAGTCTTTCTGAGAGACCCTGTATTGTAGTAATGTGCTTATCTTGGGAGACAGAGTTGTTTGGTTAAGTTTGGTGTTGGTTGTTAGCGATCGTTTGGTATTCGATTTTGTTTAACTCTTTATTAATAAATGTTTCAGTGTAACTATTGGCAGAGAGCACATTTTTTATAAACGTTTTTACTTCATTCAATTTATTGGTGTTAGAACAGCTGGTGTTTTGCTCTGTCATATACTATATAGTTTGGATGATACCTCTTTTCACTGAATTTAGATGATTAGAGTAAAAGTTGAGATACCTGTTAGTGTGAGTCGGTTTTCTGTAAACTTCTGTTTCAAATGTCGATTGTTTTTTGTTATTAAAATGATAATTTGTTATTCTGTTCAAGTTCTAGTGAAAACTGAATAGTTTTTTCTTTGTTGTATATGTCGTTAAGTAATTCATGTAAGTCTTCAAGATTAAGTTCCCAAATAACGAATATGTTATCAACATAATGCCACCAAACCAAATGTCTTATCTGTTTTGAGCAAATTGTTTGTTCTTCAAAATTTTTCCATAAAAACCTTGCTTAAAGCAGGAGGCAGACAGGAACCAACTACCATACCAAAATCTTGTTGGTAGAAGTCATCATCAAGTTGAAAATATTTTGTTATTGTACAAAATGTTGGTAGTTCCTTACAATTGTATTGATGGACAATTGTGTACGTTGATTTAGTAAATATTCTTGTTCTAATCGTTCTTTTACTATGGGAAGTGTTTTGATGACAGAAACATTATTGTATATATTTACACAGGGGCGGATCCAGACACGTGACTCCCGGGGGAGGGGGCGATTTCATGCTTCAGGGGGGCGATCCTATACTAAATTTACCTAAATATAAATTTAAACCCAGTTTTCCTGGGCTATTTATTACATTTAAAATAGTCGTTCTGAGGTTTAAACCCATATAAGTTACCTTCTTAGACTCTTGGAGTTAAGATTACTTCATTTTAATATTAAATTTACTAACTTTGAAGCTGTCGGTGGGGGCAATCGCCCCCCCCCCCTCTTGGATCTGCCCATTTATTTACAATGTCAAAACTTGCTAGTGTGAAAGTGTTTTTTGGTATTTTACATGTGATAATTTATCTAAGAAATGTGTGTGTGTTTTTAAGGTGAGAGTTAGAGTGACCAGTAAGTGAAGAAATAATTTTTAAAAGAACTGCGTGGAGAATTTACAGATCTGACCATTGGTCTTAATGGAATGTTGGGTTTATGAATTTTAGGTAACCCATAGAAATGTGGCGATATAGAATAGTATGGAGTAACATTCTTACGTTCTTGTTCTGTAAATTCATTGTTGTGATTGTAAAGTAAGCGAAATATTTTGTTTTCTATAGAAGATGTTGGATTTTTGTATCATTTTGTATATTGTCATTGGTTTATTATGTTTTGAATTTTGAAATCATAGTCAATTCTATTTAAAATAACTGTAACTGCCTTTATCTGCATTTAAAATCTTAATAGTGCTGTCATTTTTATAAACTTTAATTGAAGGTAATTCATTTTTCTTAAGGTTATATGTGATATGTATAGCTTTTTCAAGTTCAATTGTTGCTCTTATTCGATATTCTTGAGCTTCACTGTTCTTTAGGTATTGAAAAAGAGCAAAAATTACATTCAATTAAAGTTTTAAAAATGACAGCTCTATTGCAACGGTTAATTTAAATAAACTTAACTAAGAATTCAAAATTCAAAACATACTAAACCAAGGACAATGTTGTAGAAAATTAAACAAAGATCCAATAACTTCTATAGAAAACAAAATCTACAGCTTACTTTACAATCACAAACATGAATTTACAGAAGAAGAACTTTAGAATCTTACTCCACACTATTCTAAACCGCCACAATTCTATGGGTTACCTAAAATTCGTAAACCAAACATTCCATTAAGACCAATTGTCAGCAGTGAACTCTCAAAATTTATTTTCAAAATTATTTCTCCACTTACTGGTAACTCTAACTTTCACCTTGAAAACAGCACACATTACTTAAAAAATTATAACATGTACAATACATAGTAAATGAACTATTAGAACATGATTCTTTACTAAATCAAGGAACACAATTGTCCCTTAATGCAATAATGGAACTACATACTAACATTTTGTGCAAAAACAAAATATTTTCAACTTGACGATGACTTCAATCAACAAGATTTTTGTACGTTAGTGGGTTCCTGTCTGTCTCCTGCTTTAAGAAACGTTTTTATATAAAAATTCTAATAACAAACCATTTGCTCAAAATAGGTAAGACATTTCGTTTTGTGGCGTTATGTTGATGACATATTCGTTATTTGGTAAGTTAATCTTGAAGACTTACAAGAATTACTTAACGACATAAACAACAAAGAACAAACTATTTAGTTTTCACTAGAACTTGAACAGAATAACAAATTATCATTTTAATAACAAAAAACAATCGACATTTGAAACAGAAGTTTACAGAAAACCGACTCACACTAACAGGTATCTCAACTTTTACTCTAATCATCTAAATTCAGTGAAAAGAGGTATCATCAAAACTATATAGTATATAACAGAGCAAAACACCAGCTGTTCTAACACCAATAAATTGAATGAAGAAAAAACGTTTATAAAAAATGTGCTCTCTGCCAATAGTTACACTGAAACATTTATTAATAAAGAGTTAAACAAAATCGAATACCAAACGATCGCTAACAACCAACACCAAACTTAACCAAACAACACTGTCTCCCAAGATAAGCACATTACTACAATACAGGGTCTCTCAGAAAGACTAAAAAGAGTGGACAATTGATATCATATTAAAACATCATTTAAAACAAGAGAAACACTAAAATCAGTTATATCAAAAACAAAACAAAAAACTCAAAATACAAAAATTGTATTTTTAAAATTCCTTGTGAATGTAATAAACCTTTAGACCTCTAAATGTTCGAAAAAACGAACACCAATATTACATTAAAAACGACAGTTTAAAAAATGCAAATTTTTTTAATATGCTTGGGACTTTGGTCATAAAATACAATTACAAAATTCAGTTATATTACACAAAGAAGAACACAATACCAAACGAAAACTAAAAGAGTCTCCTTTAATTTTGTGAAATGAAAGCAAGTGTATCCCTACTACCTACGTGGAGTTCAATCGTTCCTGGTTGCCGATGATTAAGGAAGAAATTGGTACCGGTCATGTCGCTTATGAGCAACCCAATATCGGGATAGTTCGTAAGATTTTTCTTAGGTTTACCCTTATGATTTAATGGGATCACAGAATCAACAAAATCTTTGATAGCCTTTTTGGCGAATGCATCTTATAACAAAGTCGCCCTTAGGACCTCCACATAAAATCCTGAAAATCACCCCCTTCCTACTTCTTCCAATTTGAAAGAAACATTATTATTACATGATCTTTCGAAGTTTGTGTGCTACCCTGTATATTATCAAATTAAATTCTCATAGTTACCTTATAAGTCAGATATACAAATATTTTAATTTCAGATTTTAGAATTGTTCCTTTTTCCTAGTTTCTTTGCCATTGACAAAAGGGTCTGACCTAGACCCCGAAACGTTCGGAAAAATACAGTAACTTTGTTAATTGTGGTGTGCTTTCCCAAAATAGTGCTTAAACATTGACAAACTATGCCACAACTATCCTTCAGGAAACAATTAATAATCACAGTTATGCAAACGCTAGATCGTCCAATAGCATCCTACTAATAACATTAGGTTTCACATATGGAATTCTCGATAGAAACTTTAACATATTACATTAATTTAATCTGGATATACCGTTAGGTATCTTATAATGTTGTGGTGCTTTTAAAGACAAAATTATTTGTATTTCGTACCTAGATATCCCAATAAAAACCTAATGTTATAATTCTGTTTTACCTGCGGTAATCCAGATCAAAACTCATGGAGAATATGGGAAAAATCCCATAGATTTCAATAAAACATTTTTTTATTCTGTGTAGGAAATACACATAAGCACCGTAATTCTAAACAGACTACAACAGAAACAGATACGATCTCACAGGTTACGGGCATACAGAATCCCTACGATTACGGGGAACATTAAAACTATTAATTAATTCCAATAAAGAAAACTCGCTATATTGGACTGGCAGATAGACTCCGATAAATTAGCGATCTTTTGCTTCTCTTGGAAACTTATGGGTATTAATGTGGAATGACAGCGACAAGAACACATTAGATTCCCATACACTTTTTTATTGGAATATATGGGATTTTTTCAACAGGGAGGCTACAGTAGAAACAGATACGATCCCACAGGTTACGTGCATACAGAATCCATACGATTTCGGAGTACATTAAAATCCCATTAATTTCAATAAAGGAAACTCGCTATATTGGACTGGCAGATTGATTCCGATAAATTAGCGGTCTTTTGTTTCTCTTAAGAAATACGCATAAGCACCGTAATTCTAAACAGACTGCAAAGAAACATATACGATCCCATAGGTTACGTGCATACAGAAATCCATATGATTACGATGTACATTAAAATCCCATTAATTAAAATAAAGAAAACTCGCTATATTGGACTGGCAGATAGATTCAGATAAATTAGCGATCTTTTGCACAGATCATACAATATAGAATCCTTTGTTTCTCTTGGAAACGTATGGGTATTAATGTGGACTAACAGCGACAAAAGCACACTAGAGTCCCATACTCTTTTTTTTATTGGAATCTATGGGATGTTTTCACCAGGGTTAATGATGAAAAAAAGTACCAGCAGTGAGCAGACTAGTAAAGACCTTGAATGGTACACATGCTACGTAGCTCCATCTAATGGCTAAAGCTCTAAATCTTCTTTAAGGGATCGCGTTTATTACATATATAAATCTCATATCTATCTTTATGGTCTTGTAGGAATAGGAAGATGATCCACCTTCTTCTCTTACACCGTGGTCATATCTACCGCTAGATGTCAGTACTGGTAAGATGAGTTGACCTATTGACTAATAGAGGTCGCTGATTGCAACTAAAACTTTTCCCTGCATCCGTACGGTGCGCTGAAAACTGTGTTCCAAATCGAAACATGTGAGTTTCCGGCTTTTGCTACATCCAGGAAAATTAATGCTATACTTCGATTCCGGTTGAGTTGAGGCGTATTTTATAAGGCGTAGACCTTGGTGTTCGGTGGCGTCCCGATGTCTGAATCCAAACTGCTGGCCCGAAAGGAATCACGTTCAGTTCATCTATGGTCTCTTGGAGTCGATTCTCAAAGATCCTTTCTGCTACTTTACTCATGGCTGGTAGTAGATTAATAGCGCGATAGTTTTGTGGAAAAGTGACGTCTTTATTGGCCTTTGGTAGCATGATAATGTCGGCATACTTCCATCTCTTTGAGTAGTATCTAAGTTTTAGCATTGCATTGATGATGTTTGTCAAGGAAACCACAGCCGTCCTGGTGAACCGTTTGACTATCCTGTTGGATATACGGTCATGTCCAGGAGCTTTTCGTTGCTTGAGTCGTCTGATCTGGTCTCGTACATCTTCGGAGGTCGTGGTCCTGATCGGTAGGATGTCATATTGGTTCCTGATTCTTCAGGCTTGCCTTTCGACTCAAAGTTTGTAGTGGTCGTCATCGTAGAGTGTTGGTTCAGTCTACATGCTCTCTCAAGGCTGTTAGCGAATGCTTCTGCCAGTTATAGTTATCTAGTTATATGAAATTATTACAAGTCGCCAATGAGCTTCGTCTAGTATGTAGTACATTGACTACTCCCATCAAGTGAGATAACATAATCAGAGGCGGTGTAAGACGTGGACGGTGTGAGCCTCGCGTCTTAATTTCAAGTTATTTTTTACTTTCTATTCCCTTCTTCTTGGACCATAATCAAATAATCATCTTTTTCATGAGAATAAATTTTATATTTATACATTTTTATATATCCTGGATATATGTGAATACAAATACAGATTTTTCAGTACCAAGCAGTCCACCACCAATCAAAAAAATTATCACCCCCCCCCCCCCGAAAATATTGTCCAACCCACCCCCAAAAAATTTTCTGGGTACGGCCTTGTGATGCTCTCACTATAGTCCTCTTTTTTTCCAGCCTTGCCACAACATTTGTGCATTGCTACCTTCAGAAATATATGCTCTAAGTATACAATGTCTCTTTATATAATACCTCTATGGCTCTATGATAACTACAAAGAAAAAAGCACCAGCTGGCGTTGGAGTAAAATTTTAATTTGTAACAGTCAAGTTTACAAAGGAAACGACATTTTATGGACATTCTTTTAACACTGCGGAAAGTGTAAAAACGTGTATGTATCTTAATTTAAAATGTCGGAAGATGTAAGTCGCTTGTCTCTTTTAATTTATCCTATTTATCCTAAGTCATTTTTAAGGAATCCTTAATACCTGTTCCAAGATTTGATAATTTTATGGGAGATAATTTTGCAAACTTTAGACCCTACTCTCCTCAATCCAAAATGCCCTATGTTACTACTGTGGTACCTATATAATTTTTTAATGTACTTGAAATTATCACAATATTAATTATTTATAGGAATCTCAAGTTGCAAAATTAAGGTTGACAATGGAAATGTATAGGAATCTTTTGCTTCAAGTTCACAGCATTTTAGTATGGGAAAAACCATGGTATCCATCTGCTATAGCAGGAGGTAGGTTTCTTTGTTATCCAACTTATTAAAATGAATATTAATAGCATAAGTTCAATGTTTTGTTACATTTTGGTAGTTGAATTTGAAAGGTAAACCTGCACTACTGATGTGGAGCATGTATGCATGTATGGTATCACAGGTAACCAGACCTATACTGCTGACTCAAGAAAAGTAACTCTGATTTTTCTCAGCTAAAGTTCTTCAAACAATATGCACATGTAAATGAGAATGTGTGTGATATTACAAAGGCAACTGTGCTGTGGTGGTGCCACTTAAATTAGCTATTTCACATCTTAGGAAACATGTATCATTAAGTAACAATGACATGCCATTTTCAGAAGCTCTGGCTGATACGTTTTGGCCCCTTTGCCTTGCTTCCCCTGCATATGTTGCTCCAAATATATATATATATATATATGTTTTAGGTGGTTTCTGGGAATTCATCCGCATAGTTGATAACTGATCCCTGTCGGCATCGATGGTAAAATGACGACGTTTCGGCAGAGTCACATCTGCCCTCTTCAGGTCGGTTCGCATAATTCTCGTAGCCTTCTGCTTTCGCTTCTAGTTATTCGAGTAACTAGAAGCGAAAGCAGAAATGTTTCAAATCATATTTCTTTATTGATTGTTTCAGTCTTCACTTGATGAAAATTCATTGTTAAGATTACTTAAAAACAACAAATGCTTGATTAAATTTTCACTATTTTATTTATTTTTAATTTGACATGTTTCGCCAAATCTGGCTTTATCAGAAATTGGAAAATTTATATTCCTTACAAAGAAAGTACAGATAGAATAATTAAAGGTGTCTTCATAATTCTGGGGATTTCCGAGGAAGTGGGCAGATGTGGATAATATAATATAATATTATTTAAAATTGGTTGTTCTGATTAAGTAAGGGAGATGAATTTGTATCAATTTGATCATTCAAGGATTCAGAGAATTATGGTTTTGTTGGTTTTGAGGGATTCATGAAGATATAACTTTTTAGTTTTGTTTTATAAATCTAAACTTTGGGATGTATTTTGAGGTATATGGTTTTCTGTTAATAAGTGTTCAGCAAATGTAAATTTATTGTGTGGTTCATTTTCAAAAGCTTTAGACTGTTCACGCCTTCTTGAATTGAAAAATCTTGCAGTGTGACCCATATAGAAGTTGAGACAACTCCCACAGTTCAACCTGATGACAAATGAGTTAGAATTTTTGTCACTTTTATCTTTGTTGTTTTTTATATGTCTAGGTAAATTGTTGTTTGTTGTCAAGGCTGTATATATATTCCTGTTCTAATAAAAAGATTAGTTGAAGGTGAGAGTATGGTATAATTTAGGTATGGGCTTGGGGTCAGTGGGATATATTTCTTTGTACTTTACCTTCTATGATGTGAGTTTTCCAGTTTTTGAGAAAAGCCTATTGCAAGACAATGACTTAGCAACAGTGCCAAACAATTTCTTCACATAATAATAGTTATATTCATTAATATAATTGAGAATTACTGGAGAATTAAATTATAATATTTCCATAACAACACAACGAAGTATTGGGCATAAAAAATAAAACGTCAGAAGTTTGTTTAGTGTATTTTCAGCGTAAAATATATAACTGTTATCTGTTATTTTCAGTTGTTATTTGCAAATAGCAATAACAATAGTAACTGTTATTTAAATATAGCAGTTTTGCCCATCTCTACTGGCTTCTTCAGAATACAACGTAAGACTAACAAATGTAAAAACACAGTTTTGCACCCTAACACCAAACCTTTATTTTAAACACTCAACGCATTCAACAACTCTAAGTTGTCATCTTCAAGGAGTTGTTGAAACATGCGTTGAGTGTTTAAAATAAAGGTTTGGTGTTAGGGTGCAAAACTGTGTTTTTACATTTGTGACACACCAAAGGTTCCACAGCTTTTCCATTGGTAAGACTAACAGTTAAATGCCTTAAACTATTACAAAGAACCATGATGATGCAATTACAGAGGTATTTAGAGGATTATTGAAGCAGGTAGGGGGGGATTATCACTATTAAGAAAGTACAATGGATAAATTATGGCTGTAATGAGTTTATATAATTCTATTGAAAAGATTAAGTAATAATGCAGACAAAGGAAACAGTATTGTTGCCTTAGATAAAACTAACTACATTAACAAAACCAACGAATTTTTAAACCCTTCCAATTATCTTATTATTACCAAAGATCCCACCTCCAAATTTCAACTTCAAGTTGAAAATACCCTTAAAGAAATCAATTTATTATTTAATGAATTTCAAAAAAGAACCTTAACAGTAATGAATCCATATCCCCCTCGTTTATATTCACTAATTAAACTCCATAAAGATAATCACCCTATCAGACCTATTTCCTATTTCTCAGCTCCTTTGAAAATTTCCAAAGCACTCCTTGACATGTTAAAGCAATACTCCAAATTCACTCCCACACATAGCATAAAAAATTCCCTTGACTTAGTGACAAGAATTCAAAAACTAACTCTACTTAATAACTGCATACTATTATCATTCGATGTAGTCAATCTTTTTCCCAGCATTCCACCAGAAGAATGTACTACCCTTATCATGAACTTATTAGAAACAAACAATACCAACCTAATTATAAAAAACGAAATAATCAATCTCTTACAACTTTGCCTTAACCAAAATTATTTTTAACTCAACAATAACATTCACACTAGTTACATGAACAATCCACAAAGGATACGCTGATGAAGCACAGACGACACGAGCACACAGTCAGCAGCGCCGTCGTGTCGCCTTGACATTATATTTCGTTTAAGCATTAATTTGCATTATGATAATCCAATTTGTTTACAGTTCGACTAGAATCTTTGAGTAGTTAAGATGCTTTTGTCTTAGTCTAATAAAACTTGTAGTGCTTGACTTAAAATAAATTGTTTTTAAAAACTAAGTTTTAAGAAACAAGTATATTACTGGCGCAGTCAGTAGGATTGTGGAAGTATTCAGGCAAAGGAAAAACTTCGTTTTCAAACGTTTATCCACAATTCTGAAGAACCAACTTCCAACAGGGAATTTGGACGACCATTGGACAAAGCAGATCAGTAGTTCCAGATGCATCGAGTCATCACCAGTTATTGTAAGTAAAAAATTCTTGTCGACTCCTTTGTACCCAAATCCTTTTTTATCAGAGTGCAGAGTTAAATTTAAGAAAAACATTTTGAAACCGAAAGAAAATCTGCGAATAAGATTTTCTGATATTTTTGAAACTATTACATTTAATATTTTGAAACGATTTCTCACGAATTTAGTTATAGTTGTTTTGTAAATAAATAAAGACATATTTTAATTATAATCATGGTACCACCACCTGTCTTCGATGTAAAAAACTTGGTCATCTTACCAAACTTCGAAGGTAACCCTAACGAACTTCACGATTTTTTGAATATCTCCACAACTTTATTTACACACTACTACGACAGCACGAACCAGGGAAGTCTCCAGAACATTTTATTATTCCGAGGAATTCTGAGCAAACTCACTGGTAGAGCAAAAGAAGTTGTCTCCGTTTATAGTTGCGAAACATGGGACTATGTAAAGATCACCCTCATACAAAACTTTGGGGATCAACGAGATGAAAATTCCTTTACCAGAGAATTGGTCAATCTGAAGCAATTACCACACGAACAACCATTACAGTTCTATGAAAAATGCATGGGAATGTTAAAGGCCTTGTGTAATTACATTGATTTACATAATGATAATGTAATCATCAAAGGTAGCAAGAAAGATTTCTTTAGAAAGCAAGCATTAACCACATTTTTGGCTGGGTTGAGAGAACCCTTAGGCTCAACCATCCGAGCAATGAGGCCAGCAAACCTCGCTGTAGCTATGCAATACATCCAAGAGGAGAATAACATAAACTACCTCCAGAAAAACCAAGCGTCAATACATCCACCGTAAAAACAACAAATTCCAGCTCAAAATAAATCCAATTGGCTACAACCACAATTTCGCCCATCAATGCCGTACCAGTACAGACCTCAGTGGCAACAACAGCAACAACCACGCCCATTTCCAAGCGGACCTGTGATGCTGACGCCGAAATCACTTCCACCTCGACGCCTGCCAACTAACCAACAAGTTTTCGGAAAACCGCAAAACGTATGGAAACCCAAACCTGGCACTCCAAAATTATCCACACCAACGCCAATGAGTATTTCATCGAACAACACCTTCAGACAACCACACCAAAATCAATTCAGAAATCATTTTAGGCCACACCCAAATTCAAAACCAACATTTACTTTTGAAGAGTTATTCAACATAGAACAAGAAGAATATTACCCTGAAGATCCGTTCTACCTTGAGGACCAAGAAGACCCAGAGTACGACTACCCTGAATACGAATATAATGTAGAGGAACCAATTACATCAGAACCGACAGTAAATTTTCCTCTAGAAGCCAGTTCAACGTGAAAAACATAGTAGAACTTCACACCTTTACCGACAAAAAAGAGCTTCCATACATCGCAATATCAGACCCACCATTAAACCTGCTTATAGACACTGGTGCTACGAAATCATTTTTAAATCCTGATATCGCTCAAAAATTTTATAAAACATGAACCTTTTGTTGTAACTTCAATTTTCCACAATTATTCTCAAGAATTTTGCGCTGAAATACCTCCTTTTTCAGAATTTAATTCTAATCAAAAATTGAAATTTTATTTATTTAAATTTCACAAAACATTCGATGGATTAATCGGTTTAGACAATTTAAAATTATTACAAGCACGTTTAGACTTTCCAAAATCAAAATTACTGACTGAAAACTCGACTTTACCCATACACTATTATGAAACAAACAAAACACAATTTTACTCAATACAATTAGATCCACACTCTATAACACGCGTTAGACTACCTGTTTTAGAAGATCAAGGACCGATCCTTCTTCCAAAACAAATAATTCAAGGTGCAACACTTCATGAAACCGTTAGTGAAGCCAACAACCAACTTGCCCATGTAGCTTTGGCTAACAACAGCGATGAAGAAATTAAAATAGCCCTTACGGAACCGATCGTTGCGAAGAAAATCGACCTTGAAGATTATCACATTTTTACAGCAGAAATTTCAGACATCAACACTGAAGGACAAAACACGGACATTGAACACCTTATTAGGACCGATCACCTTAACAGTGAAGAAAAATTCCACATCACAAATTTATGCAAGAAATTTTCAGACGTCTTTCATCATCCTAATACACACCTAACCTTCACCAACCAGGTAAAATACCGAATAAGGACAAAAGATGAAGTTCCTGTATTTACAAAAACCTACCGATACCCTTATGTCCACAAAGAAGAAGTACAGAATCAAATAACAACAATGTTAGACGAAGGAATTATTAGACCAAGTGAGTCACCATGGTCATCACCAATATGGGTTGTCCCTAAGAAACCGGAGGCCTCTGGAAAAATCAAATGGAGAATTGTAGTCGATTACCGGAAGGTAAATGAAAAAACAATCAACGACAAATATCCCCTACCGAACATAACTGATGTCCTAGACAAATTAGGCCGTTGTCAATATTTCACTACTTTAGACCTTGCTAGTGGTCTCCACCAGATAGAAATGGCGGAAGAAGATGTACCCAAAACAGCTTTCAATGTTGAGCATGGACATTACGAGTATGTAAGGATGCCCTTCGGACTCAAAAATGCCCCTGCAACGTGTCAAAGAGTTATGGACAACGTATTGAAAGGACTTCAAGGAAAAATATGTATTACGTACATGGACGACGTTGTAATCTTAGTAAATTTGTCAAAAGTCTTTCAACGTTTTAGAGAAACAAATTTAAAATACAACTTGATAAATCCGAATTTTTAAAGAAAGAAGTCGCATTTTTAGGACATGTCATCACACCTGACGGAATAAAACCTAACCCGGATAAAATTAATGCCATATTGAAATATCCAATTCCAAAAACAACGAGAGAAATTAAAAGCTTTCTCGGGTTATTAGGATATTATCGAAAATTTATAAAGGATTTTGCCAAAATCACAAAACCCTTGACAGCCTGTTTAAAAAGAGACGCAAAAATAGAACATACAAAAAAATTTGTTGAATGTTTCTAAACTTGCAAACAATTACTTGTTAATGAACCACTACTTCAATACCTGGACTTTTCTCAACCTTTTAATCTTACAACAGACGCTAGTAACGTAGCACTAGGCGCAATATTGTCCCAAGGCCCTGTAGGCAAAGACAAACACATCGCGTACGCTTCACGAACTTTAAACGATAGTGAATCCAACTACTCCACTATAGAGAAAGAAATGCTTGCTATAGTGTGGGCAACTAAGGTATTTCGTCCATATTTGCTGAGCAGACCCTTCAAAGTCCTGAGTGACCACCGCCCTTTACAATGGCTATTTTCAATAAAAAATCCAAATTCTAAGTTAGTCAGATGGCGATTAAAACTCGAAGAATTCGATTATGAGGTTGTATATAAGAAAGGAAAAATAAATACCAACGCAGATGTCCTCTCCAGGATCGAAATTAATACGAAAGAAGTAGAGGAAGAAAAAGAACATTTTAACTTAAGTCAATACATGGAAAATTTCAACAAAGAACTTTCCAGCAACTCGACAATATTTCTATGTATAACAATCCCCCTGATGAACTTGACACTGAAATTATGAATGAGATGAAGTCTCCTAATATTTATTACGCACCATGGCATTCCAAAAATGATAGTATCAGATAATGGAACGGAATTCAAAAACGGACTTATGCAAGAATTTGTTGAAACTCACAAAATAACTATTCACTATACTACTCCTGAAAACCCCCAATCCAACGGTATGATTGAAAGATTTCACTCTACTATTATCGAACATTTACGAATTTTACAAGCAAAAAATAAATTACTTAACATCAAAGATCAAATGCCCTATGCTATACTAGGATACAACAATTCTACTCATTCCACTACGAAACAAAAACCAATAGATATTTTAACCGGTCATTTAAACACTCACGACACTTTGGATATAGATATTGACAAAACCTTAATGAACTATATGCAACAACACCGCGAAAAAACAAAAGTTTTACACAAACAAATTAACCAATTAGCTATTGAGACAAAAAATAAAATTATTGAAAAACAAAATCTTAAGAGACAACCACCAGTAAGCTACAAACCCAATGCCAAAGTGTACACAAAAACCAGTACCCGACAAAATAAGCTCTTTCCAAGATATAATCCCAAAATTGTGAAAAAAGACAATCCCGTCACAATACAATCTCAAAACACCCTAATTCATAAGAAAAACATTAAACGCATTCCAAAATGTGATTCGAAAAAATCATTACAGATGGAACATCGTGGCAGCTCAAGAGATAAAGATCCAGGACTTGAAAGAAAATCCAGGAATCCTTCCCCTGAACCTAGGACCAGCAAAGATCCAGATTAGTACACATGACTTCATTCATTTCTACAATTTAACCCCGATAGCACAAGAAATTAGCTCAATAGAAAATCAATATGAAAACGCTTCAGGATCAATATCAGCCAAACTAAGCTTACCATACTTCGAGATGTTACATAACTTTGACCAAAGTCTCAGATATCAATTAGAAGCAGTGAATAGAAAATTCCAAACAATTTCTCCACATTACAGAAAAAGGAGAGGACTCTTCAATTTTCTTGGGAGCGCAGTAACAGTTATATCAGGCAACTTAGACCAAGAAGATGCTCAAAAATATGATGAAGCCATATCAACACTCAAGAAAAACCAGAAAAATATTATTAAAAAGGTGAATCAACACATGTCTTTGACTACCAAATTAACAGATAATTTCAATAAGACAGCGACTCTGTTAATTCACAATCAAAAAGTGATAGAAAAAGAAATCAGAAATATTAATGATGACTTCACAAAATTCGTGTCTGATTTTAATCATTATATGCAAGCCAGAAACATCTTGGACCAATTAAATTTATCATTACAAATAATTTTGCAATTATTAACAGATCTGGAAAATGCAATCACTTTTGCAAGAACTAATACTCTTCATAACAGTATTATAAAACAACAATAAATTGAATGGATTATAAAAACAATGTTAGAAAACCATAATCAAAAACAACTATTTTATAGTGAGAAAGAAAACCTGATCAAATATTATGATCTTATATCTGTGGATGCCTACTATTCAAACGAAATGGTAGTATTCATCCTGCATTTCCCGATATTATATCCCGAAGAATTTACCTACTACCACCTATATTCTGTACCCACAATAAACTTCACCACAATTATTCCACCCGCACCTTACCTGACAATGAATTATGGACTATATCAGTACTCTACGCAACAATGCAAGAAAATCAACAGCAAGTACCTCTGCCAGAGCATTTCGATCCAGTTCCAGAGCAAGACTCCAGATTGCATTTCACACATACTCCAGCTGTCAGAAGAAGAAGCCCTGTGCCAATACGTCATCAACACCACCTTAATTGAGCAAATCACGGATGCTCATTGGATCGCAATCTTCCCGAAATCCACGAAAGTTTCGACACAATGCCAATCCTCAGGAATTCTACAACTCCAGGGAACATTCCTGATCGAGATACCACATGGATGTGAATTCAGTACGCCCGAAGAGAAATTTACCAACACCAAAAACATAGTCAAGGAACAGCCAATGACATTGCCAAAAATAAAAACAACATTCATTCACCAGTCAACAAGGACCAACTCAATCCAATTAGAAAAGGTTTCATTAGATGAACTTCACAAACTCCAGGAAGAACAGCATCGTCTGCACCCCATTGAGACCATCGAAGTCAATGACACTGCCCATTTTTGGTCAAGCCCAATTTGTATTTTGATAACTATTTGTGCATTAATTTTGTTATACAGATTCAGAAACAAGCTACCATGTAGAATGAAGCCACGAGAAGAGCCTTCCAGGGATGGAACCCATACAGTCCTGTTCGTCCCTCCCAGAACTTCATCCAGGGATGGAGGAGTTACATGAACAATCCACAAAGGATACGCTGATGAAGCACAGACGACACGAGCACACAGTCAGCAGCGCCGTCGTGTCGCCTTGACATTATATTTCGTTTAAGCATTAATTTGCATTATGATAATCCAATTTGTTTACAGTTCGACTAGAATCTTTGAGTAGTTGAGATGCTTTTGTCTTAGTCTAATAAAACTTGTAGTGCTTGACTTAAAATAAATTGTTTTTAAAAACTAAGTTTTAAGAAACAAGTATATTACTCACTTGTAAACAAGGTTTAATTATGGGTAACCCATTAAGCCCTCTTTTGGCCGAAATATTTATGAACAACATAGAATCACTCATTTTCAACACAATCTGAACAGTAAAATCCTTTATTGGTTTCGATATGTTGACGACATTTTTGCTTGTTTTACTGGTACTTACAGACAATTAAAGTTACTCCATAACTATATAAATCAAATCCATCCTAACATAAAATTCACCCTAGAAACTGAGACCGACAATGCACTAAATTTCCTTGACTAACCATCAATAGACAACAACAAACATACCTTTTCCATTTATCATAAGCCTTCACACACGGACCTTACAATCCACAATAGTTCACACCATCCTTACCAACACAAACTTGCAGCATACCATAGTATGTTGCACAGATTGGTTAGCATCCCACTATCAAAAACTCTGATACAGAACTACACAGAATAAAAGGTATTGCTGTCAATAACGGTTATAACCCTCAAATTATCGACAATATGTTAACTAAAAAATTAAATAAAAAGGCTTTAAATGAAGTATTTCCTACTACCCCTAATATCGACCCCAAACTTTTTATTCACATTCATCGGTTCCCCTTCTCAAAAAATAGCCCAATTTTTATTAAATAGAAACATTCATACAGCTTTTAAAACAGATAACAACTTAGGAAAACATATAAGAAACAATAAAGATAAAATCAACAAAAATAACAACTCAGGTGTCTATAAGTTGACATGTGGTAGTTGCCCTAGTTTCTACCTCGGTCATACGGGAAGATCATTCAAGACAAGATGGGACGAACATACCAAAGCTTTTGAGTGCCACAATTATAATAAGTCAACTTTTGCCGACCATTTATTGAATAAATCATGTACCTCAGAATACATTCGAAGTATTATATTTACAACATAAAAATAAAAAATTATATCTTTTAGAGTCATTAGAAATTAACAAAAACAAAAATTCACCATACCTCTTGAATGATCAAACCGAAACCAATTCCCCATTACTTAATCTTTTCAATAGAATTATATAAACTCATTACAGACATAATTTATCCATTGTACTTTCTTAATAGTGATAATCCCCTCCTACCTGCTTCAGTAATCCTCTAAATACCTCTGTAATTGCATCACCATAGTTCTTTGTAATAGTTTAAGGCATTTAACTGTTAGTCTTACGTTGTAGTCTGAAGAAGCCAGTAACCTGGTGAAACAATTGTCAATAGTAAATAAATTTAAGTGAAAATTACATCAGTGTATTTATTTTAATGTAATATTAAAATGAATTTTCATCAAGTAAAGACTGAAACTATCATCAGTATATCTAAAATGACAGTATGTATGTATGTTGGTCATTTTATATGTAATTTTTAATTGAACTGACGAAGGAATAAACATATTCTGAAAGCTTTTCAAAGTAATAAAGAGTATTTCTTTTTAACACCCTAGTGAACTGGCTGCTTCCCAATTAATTGATTTTATATATATATATATATATATATATATATATATATATATATATATATATATATATATGCATAATAATATAATAATAAAGCCCCTATTTTCTCACTTCTGCCAAATGGAAGAATGAAAATTGATATTGAGAGTAAGTCCACAAAAGTAAAATTAAGGAACAAAACTTGAAAGATTTGTGTCCTTAATTGGGTATTTGCAAACTATATGCCAGTTTTTCTTTGGAGTACTCTTGATATCAAGTTTCATTGTTCTGCTTGGCAGAAGCAAGAAAATCATGGCCATATTGTTACAGTTCCTTACAGGATCATTATCTCAACTTATGCACACTTATGCCTATTGTATTTTGATGATTGGTTGCATCATAGAATTCATTTAGTCAACATGACAGAAGTGTGAAAAACTGTTTTGGCTACATGGTTCTCCAACAAATTTTGCCACATTATATACAACAATCATACACTTTCCAACCCTTTTTGAGGCAGAAGCGGGAAAATGGTGTCTATTTTGCCACTACCTAACATTACTGAAAGGAAAACTACATTAGTGCAGTAAAGAGAGGTTTATTTTTCAACAAATATTTTCAGTCAATTTTTTTAAATGTATTGAGACAGATCGTTTTATGTTTTCTTGGATATAAATAAACTATTTCGTTTTTGGCCTTTCTAAAAAATAATATATAAATCAGTAAACCTGTTTGAATGCAGGTCTGATTGAACAACCTTAAAATTCTTATTTTATTACAAAATTTAATATTCACGTTCAATATAAAATTCTTAATACTAAAATCTTAATTATATTAATTTAATTAAACTTATTTGTTGTAGGCTGCACCATAGCATTTATGTTACTGTGGCTAAGTGACCCAAGCACTTTGACTGTAATTTCAATGATTGGATTAATTATTTCAATAACTGATTATATTTTACCAACTATTGTTTCAACACTATACAAAAATGAAGACTGGGATAGTGAAAAACAGCAAAGATTTGAAGAAATTTGCACAAATTTAATTATACTTCGAACAAAATTGGAATTATTAGTGACTTCATATTACCGAATGAAGATTACTAATCCAAAAATGGTGAGTTAAAGAAATATTATAGTACCATAAAAACAGTAGAAATTAATTTCTATACTATTGACAACTGAATATTTTTATAATTATTATGTCATTTGATTTGATTATTTTAGTGTATTCTTACCTCTCCCTCACTCTAATTTGTATTTTTTGGTATATTCCATATATTTTTTAACTTATTTGTTCATTTTATTATTTAGAGCTCTTTTTATAATTCACCCCATATAGCAACCACCCTGTATATGTTTCTGTGTATTGATCATCACCCTATATAAATTATTTCTCTTATCATTTTCTGAACCAACCTGTACAACCATAATTCAACTCCACATGATGTCGCAACCATCCTATATAAGTATTAATCATTTACATCCTATTAACTATTTCTATTTTTGTATTATTTAAAACGCACTGTATCCCTATAATTTTACTTCACCCCACATGTCAAGTATAAGCAACTACTTATGTTCCATACTATATAAAAAAATTTTAACCACCCTGTATAACTCTAATTCCACTCCATCTTATATTTCAATCATCCTGTTTATGCAACTGCTTCTAACATTTTTTGAACCCTTCACCCGATAACTCATATATCCTTACTGCATAAGCTTACTTAACAATTTGTTTAACGTTTTTTAATACATTCTGTATGACTACAGTTTTACTTCACTATTTAATTTTCACTACCTAGTATAGGCAACTACTTATGTGCCACCCAATACATAATTTTTTTTAACCACCCTGTATTCAACCATCCTATATATGCTTTTTTTAACCACTCTGTATTCAACCATCCTATATATGCAACTGCTTACGTACCACCCAATATCACATTTACTCGTAAGATTTTTTGAACCCAAATGTATAACTGTAATTTTACTAATAAATACCATCTCTAAAAAATTTCTTTTGTAATAATTTTGTTCACATGCCAGAACTAAAGTGTTGTTAAAATTTATAGTGTGTGAATTTTGAATACAATGAGTGGCAATAGCACAACTTTCTTTTCCTAATCTGATATCGCTTTTATGTGAGATCATTCTACTTTTTAGAGTTCTTGAGGTCTGTCCAATATACGTTGCATCACAATTAATACAATCTATTTTATATACAATATTAGATTTCAATTCTTTTGGTATCTTATCTTTTGTTTTGCTAAAAAGATGATTTACTGTTTTGATTGACTTATAAGTTATTAAAATACTAGATTCGTTTTTTTAAATTTTCTGATTTTAGTTGATAGATCTTTAATATATGGAATTGAAATATGATGAAGATTGACTTTGTTATTGGAATTGTTGCTTAGAATTGAGTTGTCTCTTTCTCTGTAATTAGTATTGTTATATAGAATTTTGTTAATAAATTGAGGAGGGTAGGAATTATTTAAAAAGATGTTATATAATAATTTTAAGTTTTTATTAATAAAAGTTGGGTGAGTAATTTTGCAAATTCTTTGTTTCATAGTTTCAATTAAGTTATATTTGATTTTCATTGGTTGATGAGAATAATAATTTAAATATCTACCAGAACTATTTAAATATCTACCAGAACTTGTTGGTTTGATGTACCAGTCTAATTTAATTATATTGTTACTATCTCGAATAATTTTAGTGTCTAGGAATGGAATACTAGATTCATCATCCTCTTCTTGTAATGTAAATTGGATATGGTCATTATAGTTGTTAAATACTTGCAAAAACTCATTACTTGATCCAATGGGGATGGCACTTATAATATCATCAACATATTTTTTGAAAAATGGTATATTAAAAGACAATTTAGAGAGACAGTCATTAATGAGATCATCCATAATATATTGAGAAATTATTGGAGACAGTTTTGATCCCATAGGAGATCCAAAAATTTGTTGGTAGTATATGTTATCAAATACAAAATAATTTGAATCAAAAACAAATCTTGTAAGTTCAAGAAATTTTGTTTTATTAATATTTGTGTGTTGAGCAATGGAATTCCAGTGTGTATGAATGCTGTTTTCAACTAATTTTATTGAAATGTTAGTGTACATTGACACAACATCAAGACTCACAACTAAGTAGTGATCGGGCAATTGGTAATTGTTGTATGTAGATGCAAAGGAAAATGAATCGTAAATATAATAAAGATTATTTTTATCATATGATTTTTGTTTCAAAAAATACGTTAATGATATTATATGTGCCATCCCCATTGGATCAAGTAATGAGCTTTTGCAAGTATTTAACAACTATAATGACCATATCCAATTTACATTACAAGAGGATGTTGAATCTAGTATTCCTTTCCTAGACACTAAAATTATTCGAGATAGTAACAATATAATTAAATTAGACTGGTACATCAAACCAACAAGTTCTGGTAGATATTTAAATTATTATTCTCATCAACCAATGAAAATCAAATATAACTTAATTGAAACAAAGAATTTGCAAAATTACTTACCCAACTTTTTCTAATAAAAACTTAAAATTATTATATAACATCTTTTTAAATAATTCCTACCCTCCTCAATTTATTAACAAATGCTTGTGCTCTTTTTCAAATTACAATCACAATTTACTGTAAGTATTTAAAAAATTATCTCACATATTATAATTATAAATTTTGTTTGTAGTCAAAAGACTGACGAAGAAATTAAAGTATTTCGAAAGCTTTCGCAAAGTAAAAGTGTATTTCACTTCTTTATAAAATTGCTCATAAAAGGCTGCTTCCCGATATATAAAGAAAAGATCGCTCACATAACATTTTTTCTCTTTTAGATACAATTCACTCAAGTTTAAGCCTCATAAAATGAAAACTATTACAAACACCCTGTACGATATACTTTCATGGCACATCTTGACAATTAAGCAAGATACTTATAATGAAAATTTGACATTTACATTGATTTTTAGTTTTTTGCACATATTTTTCCGATTTTCAGAAAACCTGTATATTTTCCGTTATAGAAAATTATACGGAATCAACCTGGAACATCTCTTTTTAAAATACTATTTAAAATATTCAAATTGATTGAGCCATTTTAAAGAAAACAGTGTAGGTTTATTGAAATTTAGTGAAATGTAGTCCCTTAATTACTGTTTTTTATTATTCTCTAGAAAACCGTAAATCTCACGTTATAGAAATTATATGGTACCTTTCGATAATTTTCTACAATGCCGTTTAAATCATCTAAATTGCCCAAGCCGTTTTTGAATAATCACTGAGCATACATAAAAAAAACTTGCCAACAAATTGATAACCTCCTCCTTTTTGGAAGTCTGTTAAAATTCGGGTCTAGATTTCACTTTGGGCAGTGAGGCAAGTAGTGTCAATGATGAGTCAGATCTAGAACTAGAAGATCACAACCACCACCAAGAAATTATATTCCAGTAGTGAATTATTTTCTTTCCCTGTGTCGCCTAGATTTGAGATTACTCAACTATTTCCCTGCATTTTGACTCAATGTCAGATGCCATGCTGCCAGTTTTGTGGATATTTTTGTTGAGACCTACAAATTCTCTGTGAAACAAAATGACAATAAATGTGTGCAAACTAATAATGATGAAATGGTCCTGTTTAGTGATATAAATAAGCTAATCTCGTTTATAAAAAAAGGCAGTGGTTGTCCAATACTGGTCAAAATGAAATGTAATAGAAACACCATCTTTTGGTAAATCAATGAAAAGATACAACGATTTTTAACCCAGATAATAGAGATTTTTAAGTGACACATTTTAAGAGCTATATGGTTATGCCATCATCTAATAGTTTATAGGTTATACTTAGCATTTTTAACAGCAAACTTCTGGAAGTAAATTAATTGATCATTAAAAATATGGATTTTTTTGTGTGTTGAATATATTGCAAAAAGTGATAAAGCAATCATTATGTTATCACTGTGATTTTTTATATTTTCACAAGTTAATTGCAATAAAAGCTGGAACATTAGTCTTCATTCTAATGATATCTTATGAAATTAATTGGACTCAAAATCAATATTGTCCATTAAGTAGATCTTACAGTATTTCAGTGGAACAAACTTCCAAAAATATTTTGTAGAACATACCACATTAACTGTGATCTTTCAGTTGATATAAACAAAGATATTTTGAAAGCACACAAAATGCATTACACTTTGTATATCTTGAATTTCTTTTACAGGGCTGTAAAATGTATTAATAATGCTTTGATTATTGTCTTAAATGTGTGACCATTATTTTTTCTTAGATTTTTTGTCAGAACCTTAGTAAAAATGGAAAAAAGTAACTTCTGTAAACAGTAGGCAGGTTAACCATTAACCTAATAAACCAAGATGCAAATAGATTGATATGCACCAGATAATAGATAGGTAAATAAAAACCCAATCTACTGCGGAAAATATTCAATTAAAACATGATTTTCTCTTTGTGCCCTCTTAAGAAAATTCTAGTGACACATCTGTGTCATTGTATCTGTTACACGTTCTCATTTTGAATGCAACATTTATTACTATTTAAATCAATTTTCTGACATTATAACAAAAATCCAAGATAGACAAATTGAAAAGCTTATGAACTTTCTGAATTCTTTAGTATATGATGATCAAACTAGCCTAATATGGTACATTTTGTAAAATTTCTATCCATCTTGAGTACATACAAGCTTAAAATCATAATATCGCGTTGATGAAGATTAAGGTTCCACTTAAAATTACAAGAAAGAAAAATTTTTGGAAAAAAATCACTACCAGTTTTTCCAATTATCACTTTTTATAATATAACAAAAACAAGGAATGCATATTTTTTTGGGTTTGTATTTAAATAATTGATTTCTATGAAGTTGCATTTAATACGTTATCAATTATTGCCTGTAAACTGTTACTGAGGTGATGGTATAAAATGTTAACTTTCTGTCCTAAAGTACTTTCTATTTTGCTCTATTGATGGGTGTATTTATGATGAGACTTACTTCGATCCGCCTTTGCTCCAATTCCCAAAGTTATGTCAATTTGCCCTATTTGGATCTTTTACATACTAAATGCAAAAAATTGTATACACCAAATAGAACTGTAACAATTCACGAAAGTTCAATCACATACAGAACTGAAACGAAAAACTGCCACCTAAATTAATAAGAAGATAATTAGATACTGCTGTCTTTCATTGTGGGAAAATATTAGCTCTCAGTTGGGAGTACATATGACACATATGGTTGATGAAACAGCTAAAGGTGAACCATTTACAAGTAAGTAAAAATCTTGTGTTGTCTAACTTTACGATGGGTGGAGTCAATCCGTAGATCAATATCTCTGATTAACCTATTATCAGAAAAAGGAGAGAGAAATGTTACCAGAAAATATTCTATCACCTTGTGGAGTTTGGAATATTGAATACATGTGTTGCACATCAAATTGCATGGCAAATTATCGAGGCCTTCGTCGATCTGTCCTAAATCCTTTTCGCCTGAAAGTATCACTTCTCAAATTATGTGTCATGTATGACAAAAGAAGTTTATACTACTCATATCTGTATCATGGGTTCAAACTAGAGATGAAACGGATAGTGATTTGGCCGGATACCGAATACAGGATATTCGGCTAACTACGAGGCCGGAGCGCCGGATATCCGGCCACCGGATATTCGGCCGCTTATCGCTTTACAATTTGATTTGAATATGCGCGCGTGATTAAGATCGGAAATATTCGGACGCATTCGGGTGTAATCGCTCATGTCAGGTTGTGTGCAGTTGTTTATTCCATTGTTTTTCTTTCTATTTAACTTGTCGATTATTAAAAAATGTCAGTATCAAAAAAAAGATCGCCAGTTTGGCAATATTTTGATTTAAAAAGTGACGATAACAAGTACGCGTCATGTTTATTGTGTCACGTTGAAATTTCTCGCGGTGGTGAAGGAAAAAAGGCAGGTATGTAAGTTTTAGAGGTTATGTTTTTGCTTCAATTTTAATGCGAGAATAGAATACTCTTATATTTTCAAACTTATTTTGTTAATAAACAAACATACTACTTAGCAGTATTCTTAAATTAGTTATTTCGCTGGTCATTCATTTCATTTTAATTTTCATTACTACTACTACAATCTCAATTTGAAATTTAAAATTTAATTTTTTTCTAAACTATATTTTATTAATGCAAGCTTCAGACTTCAGTTTATTTATGCATATTGTGAATGGGTAGGTACTAGGTACAATATTTTAAAATACGTTTCTTTTTCATTCATCAGGTACGTCTGCCATGAGTAATCATTTAAAGTCCAAACATCCAGAGGAGTCTAGATTGATAAATACAAGTAAAACTAGCGAAATTTCAAGACCAATTACGGTTTCACAACGTGCCAATCCCAGCCCAATTGCTCCTTCTACAACTGCAGAAAAACAGCTAACACTGTCGGAATCGTTTGAAAGAAAATTACTTTGGGATGTGAATGATGCCAAAGCCAAAAAGTATCATTATTTAATTGCAGAAATGATTGCAATAGATAACGAGCCGTTCAGTATTGTAGAAAAGGTTGGGTTTAAAAGACTTTTAGAACAAGCGCTACCTCGTTATGAATTACCAAGTCGCACTTATATATCTCAAAAAATTATTCCAGACATCTACAATAGAATTCGCGACAAAATAAAAGCAAACATTTCTAAAGCTATTGCAATTTCTGTTACGTCTGACATTTGGACCTGCCTGCACAATAGTTCCAGTTTCCTAAGTTTCACAGCCCATTGGTTGTCTCCGGAATTTCAGCTGAATTACGGCGTTCTTGCTATGAAACCGTTTTCAGGATCACACACAGGTGAAAATATAGCAAACGAACTGAACGCTATAGCTGCTCGCTGGGATATTGAGAAAGATAAAATTCACTTACTAATCCATGATAGTGGAGCTAATATGGTGAAAGGAGCTCGAGTTGGAGAGTATCATTCCGCTAGATGTTTCATACATTCGCTTCAGCGAGTTATTGATAAGTCAATGAAGGTCCAGGTTGAGCTATTAGAAGTGATTGCTACTGGTAGACGTCTAGTAACTCATTTCAATCATTCAGGTTTGGCACAAGAAAAATTACTTGCAATTCAAAAGGAGTTAAATTTGCCGCAGCATCAGTTAGTGCAGGACATCAACACGAGGTGGAATTCTACCTACTACATGGCTGTACGCTTGGTGGAACAAAAAAGGGCTATCTTTCTTTATGTTGTTGAACATGAGACACTGACTAATTTGACGATACAACAGTGGGGTCTGTTGGAGCAGTGCATAAACCTTTTAAAACCATTTGAAGAAATAACAAAAATTACCAGTTCTGGCCTTTCCTGTATATCCGAAGTGATACCACACGTTAATGCACTAAAAAAGTATTTGGACAAAACCGAGACAGCACAAAGAACACCAGACTTAGCACGTTTAAGAGCCTCCTTGAAAGCTGAATTGGAAAGTCGTTTTAAATCCTTAGAAGAAGATCTAAACTTCATAATTGCTACCTTTCTAGACCCAAGATTCAAATCAGACTATTTAGGAGTTCTTGAAACTGAAAAAGCCCGACAGAAAATCCTGATAGAATATATAAAAAACTCTTACGACGATTCTTCTTCCGACAGTAATAGATCATCGCCGTCTTCAACACCTGCTAAACGACAAAAAGAAGATGAAACTGGATCAAATTTCACACGCGAAGCTCATAACACTTTTTGGGACTGTTTCAATGAAGTGGCAAAGGACAACAGTAGCAGTTGTCGCGATCAAGAAAAACAAAATCCAATTTCTAATGAGATTGACTTTTTCTTAAAGTTATCTCGAATAGATCGCAATCGCGACCCATACCTTTGGTGGTCGGTCAATTCAAACCAATACCCTCAATTGGCGAAGTTTGCAAGAATTTATCTTGGAGCACCTGCCAGTAGCGTTTACAGCGAAAGGCTATTTTCAGAAGCTGGTCTGGTATACGAAGCCAAGCGGAGTCGCCTCTTACCAACAAATGCTGAAAACCTAGTATTCATTCACCATAATTTGCCGCTAGTTAATTTTGAGTACTAACACTAAGTAAATTTTTAGTAATTAACTTTTTATTTTATCAAACAATTTTTGTCATTATTTTAATTTAATAAATGGTGTCCGTCCATAACCTATTGTTATATTATTTTTATTTCATATATGTGTGTGTATGTGCAAAATAATTCGTTACTAATATTATAAATTCAGTCTGTTTGTCTGTCAGTCTGCTACTCTCTCACGCCTAAACTAAAGAACTGATTTTGATGAAATTTGATACAGAGATAGATTAGACAACGAGAAACGATATAGATAGGCTTAGAAACTTTTGTATTCCCACAGAAAAGCGCGATATAGACGAGTTTAGGGCGTAAACTTTACGCCGTAAAGCACTCAGCGCGAACGGTATCGCGGGAAACATCTAGTATTCGGTATTCGGCCGGATAGTGCCCTACTATCCGGTATCCGGCCGGATAGTGAAAATAGGCCGGATACCGGATAGTTACCGGATATCCGTTTCATTTTTAGTTCAAACAAACTGACTGGGGCAACAAACATGTGGCTTGAATCATGGCATCAGTGCTAAACCTGTGATGTTGGTCTGCGCATAAAGTACATGCTTCTGGATATACTGTACTAAACTTGAATTATGACTTTCTTCTTTTAGTTATAAGGTTAATAGATATTAAGAATTTTAGCTGGTTTGTTACTTTTATTGTTTTACTACATCTATGAATCATGCATCATAAGAATTTTTATTTTTTACTGTAATATTTTGTAACTTGTATGTATTCATTTCTCAATAATTTTCCAAAATTCTGGATATATGACCAAAAAATGTTAGAATCCAGGAGTGATATATATACAGTGGAAAAGAAAACTCGGAAATTTTTTCACAATCGTCATTTTTTATTTAGGTGTCTAAGTGGTCAAAGGAAAACATTGATATAAAATTTCATTCTCGAAAACTGTTGGTCAAATTTATTGAATCCACTGCCAGTTTACAGGAATATCTAATTTGTCAAATAATGTTTTTCAAAACTTTCACAAAATTGCATATTTTTTACAAAAAAAGTTACAAATGTGATTTAATATTGTCTTAAATGTAAGAATCACAAAACAAAAAGATTTACAAATCATATTGCCTATTAAGTTGTGCTGTTCTTAAAAGATGTTGATCAATAGTGAAGAGGTTAATACCAAGTTTTATTCACAACAAAAGCAGTTTTTTAATATACATTGTTTTAGTATTTCAGTGTTACCATCTTTGGACTAGCATTCCTTGCTTGGTTAGGAAATGCAGTTAACAACCTATTCTTATTATACATTGTGATATTAGCAACATTACTTTTACCTGGTATGGTGCAACATGGTATGCTGAATAGGCCATTGGAAACCTGGTCGAAGATTTTCACAGATTTAGTGGAGAACGCAAAATCAAAAATAACACAGAAGAAGTTACAGTAAATAAACATGTTTATTTCATTCATTTGATATAAGTAATATGTCTGCTCAAAGTATTTTTGAACCAAACATTAATTTTATTCATAAAATTATTGGTGTGATATGTAGACTGATATTGAATAATGTAGTTTTTTAATAAAATATTTTTTCTAAATTGTCTTGTTACTTAGTTGCCTTATCAGGAAACTAAATTGTGCATAACCTTTAAATAATTAAAAATATGTTACCTTGATTCTGGATGTTATATCATCCTATTGATTTACACCTGAGGAATATATTTCGAAACTTACAAACTTTTCTGGGTCTAAAAGAGACCCAGTTCTGAATAGTATTTGAGAAAATAATGAATAACTGGCATGTGAGAATTTGAATTTTACGGTATCGTTGCAAAAATTTTCTGTTTTTGCTCGTTATACTATTTTTAAGGTCCCGTATATACATTATAGGGATATCCTTATAATACCACTCCTGATTTTTCCGTCTTTCACATCACAGCAATTTTCTCCGAAACTACTCGAGGGAAAAAGTTGAAATTTGGTATCAGTGTGTAGTTTGGTGACCCGACCAGGAGTATATGTCGTAAATGAAGATTATTTACTTCGGAAATTTAATTAAAAAAAAATAGGGGATTTAGAACGTTGCTCAAAGTTTACAGGAAAAAATAAGGAGAAAACCCTTATATTAATTAATTATTAAAAAAAATCTATTACACGTAAAATTTTGCAAAAAATTAGAGACAGGGTTTTACCTGAATTTTACAGGAAAATACGGAGAAACCCATATTATTAATTTTGGGGGCAGATTACAGAATTAAATGAAAAATATAAAATTAAAATGGTTTTTAACGCATCATCAAATCGAAGGGCTCATAATGACGAATAAAAAATATTTTTCAAATGAACTGTTTAAAAGATATTAACAAAAATGTATCAAAAAACTACCCAGCTCCCCCCTTTATTTCCGAATCTATCAGTCCTAAAATTTTCCAAAAAATTGGTGTTAATGGACTCGATCTGTACAGGAAAAATAAGGAGAAACCCCTACTATTAATTTTGGGGGGCAAATTTAGAATTACACAATAAATAAAAAATTAACTTTTTCAAATTCATCATACAATATATCAAATGAAAGGGCTCATTATGTGGAATAAATTTTTTTTTTTCATATTGAAATTATTTGTCTGAAAAATATTGACAAAAATATAAATAAATACCCATTTCCCCCTTTATTTCCGAAACCACATTACCTAAAATTTTGACAATAATTATGGATATAGGGACTCACTATAACAAACAAAAAATAAGTAGAAAACCCCAATATTAATTTTGGATGGTAAATTATAGAAATAAATGAAAAATATATTTTTTTCCATCATGTGATATATCAAATGAAAGGGCTCATTACGACGAAAACAAATATATTTTTCATTATGGGTTCATTATGGAAAGTACTAATAGATTTTTTCATATTTTTGAAATAATCTTTTGAAAAGATATTAAAAACATATATAAACATCTCTTTCTCCCTCTCTAATTTGTATTCTTTATCTATATTTTCCAAATGTATTTTAACTTTTTTATTTGCTTTAATATATATATTATAATAATATAATTTAATATTTTAATTATTTATTGAATTTTTAATATGATTTTTTAGCTTCACGTTGGGTGCCAATTATTATATCAAATTATACTGATATTAATTATTATTTTATTTTGTTTGTTTTATTATGAAATTGATTAGCTTCTTAAATGAAAAGATGACCCCACCAAAAAACCAAAAGTAGTCTTACCATATATCAAAGGGACAACGGACAGAATTGGCCGAATTCTTGGAAGGCATGACATAGCGACAGCATACAAACCGCACCAGACTATAGGCACAAGTTTAGGAAATCCCAAACCAAAAGTAAAACTTGAAAACCAAGGGGTATAGTATATCTAAGTTGTGATATTTATCATAAGTTTTTTGAATACCTTGAACTCTTGGAGACTATATATGGCAGGCATATATTAATAATAGGCGACTTTAATATACCGTTGTATCCTGAATCCACAACGGATGCAAAATCGGTACTACTTAGGAACTTACTTGAATTCTACGAAATGAAACAGTATAACAACATAAGAAATATCAACAATAGACTATTAGACCTAGTAATATCAAATACCAACTTGTCAATCAATAGAGATGAGTGCCCTCTTGTCAAAGAGGATCCTCATCATCCAGCTCTTGCTATTACTCTGAATACTTGTAGGACGAGAAATAACAGATTTACTTCAGGCAAAGATAATCTGAGCTTTAACTTTAAGAAAGCTGATTTTCCGAGTTTATATCAGGAAATTTTTAGGTCTTTCTTGAATTATAATAGAACTATAAATGAAATATGTCAGGACTTTTACGAAAGGTTAAACACTATCTTCGCTATGTATATTCCGAGATATCGCCATAGAAAGGTTAAATATCCCTCTTGGTATAGTAAGGACACTAGGAAAGTACTTAAAGCGAAGAATAATTTCTTGGGAAAATACAAAAAATATAAGACGGATTTTTATCTTAATGAGTATAAAAGACTAAGAGCTTCCTCCAAATTACTTATTAAGGAATCATATACATCATACTTAACTGAGGCTCAAAATAAGTTGACCTCAAATCCCCAAGATTTTTGGAAATTCATACTTATGAGGAACAACACATCAATTAGTCCCCCTATTATGACTGATAAAGAGGATATTGTTAACGCATTTGCTGCTCATTTTAAAAACTCTTTCAACCCCAATCGAGATACAAGTAATACTTCCAATACACCTTTGTCCTCTTATAATATCATGATACCCCAGTTCTCAGTGAATGATGTAATAAAAGTAGGTAAGAAAATCAAACCTAAATCATCATTTGGTCCAGACGGTGTTCCATATTTCCATAGATTGTATCAATGTCTTAGCTATACCTCTGTGTAACCAAAACTTTCCACCAACCAATTCGGGTTCAGAAAGGGGAAATCAACCATCGATGCCGTGACACTCGTTACCAACATCGCCAGAGAGGCTATCTCGGGAAAGAGATGGAGAAGAGGTGGAAAAAAGTACTGTCTAATAGCCACCCTGGATATCAAGAACGCCTTTAACTCGGCCCGCTGGGACCGCATTTTGGAGGCTCTTGCCAGGATGGAAGTTCCGCAGTACTTGCGCAGAATGGTTTCAGCGTATTTCAAGGACCGCATCTTGTTGTACCAAACTGAAAATGGGCAAGTAGACTATAAGATCACAGGAGGTGTACCTCAGGGTTCTGTTCTTGGCCCCCTCTTATGGAACGTAATGTACAACGACCTGCTCCTGCTCGGTCTGCCTGAGGGCGTCAGGCTAGTGGCATTCGCCGATGATGTGGCATTGATCATAGTGCGCAAGCACATAGAGGAGATACAAACAACCTTCTCATTCGCTATAGCCACAATTCAGCATTGGATGCTCGCAGCGGACTTGAGTTTAGCAGAGCAAAAGACCGAAACACTTCTTGTTAGCAGTCGGAAGGCAAGGGAAACCATCACCCTCAAAATAGGCGACACCTACATACAGTCGCAGCCCTTTATCAGCTATTTGGGGGTGCTCCTGAACACACGGCTCAACTTCAAAGAGCACATAATCGCGGCCAGCAAGAAAGCAGCTGGGGTACAGGGGGCATTATCTAGAATAATGCCGAATGTCGGGGGCCCTAGACAGATAAGAAGACAGCTACTGGCAACAGTAACTACTTCTGTTTTGTTGTACGGGGCACCGGTATGGGAGAAATCGCTCGAGCTACCATCGTACCGCCGGAAAATGAAATCAGTCCAGCGGCTCTCAGCGATTCGAGTGGCATCATCCTACCGCACTGTGTCTTACGAGGCGGTGAGTGTGATTGCCTCTACCCTACCAATCGACATCCTGGCTGCAGAAAGGGGACGGCTTTATCGCAGAAAGTTAGAGAAAGACCAACCGACAGGAAACAGCGATGAAAGAGCCATGAGTCTAGGGCAATGGCAGGAGAGGTGGGACAGCTCTACTAAAGGAAGGTGGACATATCGATTGATACCTAACATCAGTCGTTGGGTCAACCGCCAGCATGGGGAGGTTGGGTTCTACATCACTCAACTCCTGACTGGACATGGATGCTTTCGAGCATACCTGCACAGGTTCAGGAGGGCAAACTCCCAAACTGCCCACACTGTACGGACGTGATAGAGGACGCGGAACACGTGTTCTTCTCCTGCCCCCGGTTTCAGGATCAACGTGCTGAAGTGGAGAGGATTCTGGAGACTAATATCGTTCCAGAACAATTAGTAGAAGCCATGCTGAAGGGCCCCCAAGCCTGGAACTTGGTATCAGATTACGCGGAGACTATCCTCAAAGAACTCCGCAATACGTTCGAGGAGTAGGCTTTAGAGGCTTTCAATGTAAGAGCAGCAAACATCTGCAATGAACCACCCTTGCGAAGTAGTATTGACTAAGAGTGCCGCAGGGGACCATGGTTGTAGGAGAAAGAGGTTAGGGTTTTAGCGGGTATACGGTATACTGGTTTCAATGCAACGATTTACTCTTGCTTTGAAGTCATTGCATCGGGAGTCCCGCACGACGGCCAGCACGTGCTAGCTAAGTACGGAATGTATTTCCCCCCTCTTCGGATAAAAAAAAAAAAAAAAAAAACCTCTGTGTAACATATTTAATCTATCCTTAAGTCGAGCGGAGTATCCTGAATGTTGGAAAATGTCTAAAGTTTGCCCCATCCACAAAAATGGTAACACTTCTTTAATTAATAATTATAGGCCTATATCAATGATTAGTGGTTTTTCAAAGGTGTTTGAAATGTTGCTGTATGAGCATATATTCTTTCACGTTAAAAGCCAAATAAGATTTGACCAACATGGCTTTATTAGTGGACGTTCAACAGTGACAAATCTAGCATGTTTCGCCGAATATCTGTCTCAGTCATTAGATGACAGATCACAGGTTGATGTTATTTTTACAGATTTCTCGAAGGCTTTCGATAGGCTCGATCATTCAACCTTACTCAGCAAACTTTCTGCCTTTGGCATGAGTAATCATTATGTCGAGTTTCTTCGCACCTACCTAGTGAACCGTACTCAGTTTGTTTGGTACAATAATCATAAGTCTGTTAGTTATATTTCTAAATCGGGAGTACCTCAAGGTTCAAATCTGGGGCCACTAATGTTCCTAATTTTCATCAATGATATCACCAATGATATCACCAATGGCATTCATGTTCAAAAATTGTTATTTGCAGGCGATCTTAAGCTCTTCTCTTGTGTGAAAAACCAAATGGATTGTAAAAACTTACAAAATAATATTGATAAAATTCAAGAATGGTGTACGATAAACAATCTCCCCCTAAACTCGAGTAAAAGTAAAGTTATGACCTTTGGACGAAGTCATAATTTTGTTGATTTCAGTTATAAGATTGGTTCGTGTGTGCTGGATAGAGTTAGTGAAGCCAGGGACCTAGGAATTATATTCAACGGCCATCTCAACTTCAGAAATCATATAGAAAACATAGTTACTAACGCATCAAAAATGTGTGGCTACATAATGAGAAATACAAGACAATTTACAAATGTTAATTGCCTCAAAACTCTGTATAGTGCACTTATAAGAACTAAACTGGAGTACTCGTCGATTATTTGGTCGCCGCATTATAAGCTGTATAAAGATAAATTGGAACGTGTGCAAAGAACGTTTGCGAGGTTCATGTACTTCAAAAAATATGGGATATACCCCGAGAGGGGGTTTGAGCACGAGGTGTTATTATTCGATCTGAGTCTGGAGAGTCTAGAGCAGCGCAGATTTATCGCCCATTGCCAATTTGTTTATAAACTAATCAACTCTGAAATTGATTGTCCATTT
Organism: Octodonta nipae; assembly: GCA_034190945.1. Lineage (NCBI taxonomy): Eukaryota > Metazoa > Arthropoda > Insecta > Coleoptera > Chrysomelidae > Octodonta > Octodonta nipae. The sequence continues at coordinate 57,210,782 of CM067219.1, forward strand.
ATACTGGAGCATTTTAAGTTCTTAGTCCCGAGAGCTGAGTCTAGAAGTTCATGTTTGTTTTATCCCCCACCTGGTCGAACAAATATCCGTTTTGCCTCTCCTATTTTTAGGCTATGCTTTTGCTATAATATGATTCACAAAAATATTGATTATACGGTAAGGAGGAATATCTTACATAACCTACTGAAGCTGTTTGTCCAAAGTAACACAGTAACATGTTCTTAACGCTGTGTCTAAGTATATTAAAATATATTGTTATGGTTACTCGGTCACGTTTTGTAATAATAGTTATATAATTCATTCAGGTTTGTCAGTCATGGTTGTATACAGTTAGCTTTTTTTTTTCTTTTATCATCTGATGTTTATGGACTTTTAATGTTTACATCTTTTTTGTTGTTAGATCTCATAGGCTATATTTTGTAATTTAGTATAGTTAATATTAACCCTGTAATTGGTGTAATACTGTTGGGTTAAATAAACAAATCAAATCAAATAACTTGCGGAACGTGCGATAAGGTATACGTCGGACAAACGAACAGGAGAATTTCAGCCCGTTTGGAGGAACAGAGCAACAATCGGGCCATAAAATAAACTAAACAAAAGAGACGACGCCCTGCACCTCTCTAACACATGGAAGACAATTATTAAACATCAAAATAAAACACAATTAGATACGCAAAATACAAACCCGTCAACAAGCAACATGACACGGCAGCGAAGGGGGCGGAGTCAACACCGACCAATCAGGCGCGATACGACCTCCGACGGAGACATATAAAATAAACAGCTCAGGCAGTTCACCTCTCAGTTCACCGTAACAACTCATTGAGAATGCCGAGTAAGACCTTAGCGAAACGTCTGCAGTATTCAAAGATGAGTGAATATAACGAATGGATGTATTCCCGGATAAATATTTCTTTCACCCGTGAAAGCCTACGACTAGACATTGTACACCTCTACGGGGAGGAGACTTTCAAAGCCACAAAGACCTACGAAAAACAGGAAAAAGATGTATTTCGCTGTGCAACCTCAACTTTCTGATCAACTGCCGCAATCAGAACTTGCTACCAACGTTCACAAAGCTGTCACACCACACAAGAAACAGGATAACTAAAGCCATTCTGGATAAAGCAAGCAGGGTCCTTCTCAAAGAACAAATAAACGGAATCCGCCAAGAAGTGAGCGAAACAGAAAACCAACTCTACTACCTCCACCTAAAGCTCAGCCGCCAATTACACGGAGTACTGTGGGACCGAGTGGAAATCAAAGCCCTCAAGACTCTCAAAGAATCCGAAAACATCACCATACTACCTGCTGATAAAGGAAACTCCACCGTCGTAACGAACACTAAACACTACCAGGACAAAATGAAGCAACTTCTCGACAATAACTGAAGTTACAAACCATCGCCCAGAGACCCGACCACCTACCTAGAAAAAACAACGAAATCCAAAATTAAAGATTCACCCATAGAAGAAGAATTACAGAAAAAAACTGATCCCCAAAGAAATTTCACACGCCTTCTCAACAGCATTTCCATAGAACCAGAAGATAGCTTCGATGTTACGTCCTTATATCCAAGCATACCGGTAGAAGAAGCACTTCAACAAATATCTGAAAATGAAGGCCTCCCACAATTCGTAATAGATTTGTCACGACACTGCCTAAAAAGTGCCTATTTTATGTATGACAACCGCATATATAAACAAACCGACGAAGCCGCAATGGGGTCCCTACTATCATCAGCGGTGGCAAATCTTTTTATGACCTATTTCGAGAAAAACGCACTACAAACAGCAAACCTGAAACCAAAGTTATGGCTAAGATACGTCGATGACGTATTTGTCATATGGCCTTTTGGTAAACCAGAAATCCTCAAGTTCCTGGAGCACCTAAACTCTATACACCCCAGGATTCAATTTACATTATATAGGGGAGACCATGAGCAGTTGCATAAATGGAATACTAGACATATGGGGCAAAATAGAATCATTGGTATACAGGAATAATTAAAACAATAGAAAGAGTCAATAGTGAGGATTTATACTTATACCAGGGGCGGATCTATAATTGTTCTGATGGAGTGGCCCAAAATGAAAATTGTGATAATAAGACGCGTTACCAAGGTTTATTATTTGGACTGATACTCCTTTAGTTTAACAAGTTATTGCTTTCCTGTCTACTGTTTACGATCATGTAACTTAACTGTTTTAGGTTATTAATCTACAGTCTAGTGTGCATTAATATTAATGTTTTTTTCCATTTTTACACAGGTTCTGAGAGGGGCGCGCGCCCCCTGTCCTCAGCGTCAGCATTTTTTGTGTTATAAATGTAACCGCAAACTATTAACAGCGTTCATTATCTTCAAATAACTTCATACTTATAATATTGTATTTTGTAACTTAAATATATATTTTTTTGTGAAATAAATAATTTTTTAAGAAGTGAATTTAGTGAAACCAAATCTAATATATATATGTATATATATATATATATATATATATATATATATATATATATATATATATGTTATATCACACTTTCAAAATTTCTCTTTTTAAAAAAGATTTTATTTATAGTTGCACAATTATTAACTTTTAATATAAAACTTGAAAATAACAATATAATACTTTATAACAATAAAAAGACAAAATGAGTGTTAAACTAAACTAGACAGAACTGTAAGTAATAATGAATGCAGACATAAGGCAATTGAACAATTTATAACATAAGAATGCTGACTAAGCTGTCGCAGCGTTTGCTGTTCTCACGGATGTACGTCGTCGAAGGTAACCTGAGACGGCACGTGGATGCTGACTCAGCTTGGGAACTGTTGCTAGATAGTTTCACATAAGTCGATGGAATAACTTATATAACAACTCCCATCCATATAAAAAAGTTGATGCTACAGCATCGACTTTTAAGGGAGGTTCTGCAATTCCATATCCTCGACAGGACTAAGGAGGCTATGGAGTTTTACCCTGGGCTTGATGGTTGATGGACCTGGTGGTGGTACTGGATCGGCAGAAGGGCTGATCGTTGGGGGCTTCTGGAATTTCTTTCTGATGATGCTGATGGAAAGGAGGGCAACCACAATTACGGTTGTTGCTATTGCGATGATCGTAAACCATGTAACGATTAAATCGTCACTACGGGCAAATGTTAATAATTTTTCTATATTTTGGTTACATTTAAAATTTTGTACGCCAACCCTGTTGAGTTCAGAATATCATCTCAGGTACGTAAAACATTAGTATCTCGCTTTTAGCTGTTATTAAATTAAATATTCCTCAATTTGGATTTTATTCGCTTTGCATGGCTGATTATTTAATTCCAAAAGTATGTTTCGTCATCCCTTATATCGCCTAATGATTAATTTTCATAATGTAACTCGTACAATGAACTAAATCAGTAATATCAATCAATCAATTTATCTTTGAATTAATTCTCATTTCGACTCTGTGTATCGTCTACCGCATTAAGAAACCTGCGCGGTACTTATTTGCTGGGTACCGGCGAAAATTCACGTTTTTGACTCTCTCTCTTCCCTTTTGTCAATCGACGAGACCAGATCGATATATTACCTGGATTTTTAGGAAGCCATTTTTATCTTTTCGTACCGTTTCGATTACCGAAGAAAGTATATATTCTTTTCTCGCGATTAAATTATCTGTACCGTTTCTTATAGTATAATTGATGGTGAAAATACCGATCAATTGAAATATCGATTTATCTTTTATCTATCGTAGATATATGTATATATGCACATGTCTTATTTTTTATCGTAGCTGAAATTCGGAAGCTGTGTGAAGATGTTTTCCCGACCAGAGTTCATCATATAGCTTCGTTGGATTGTTTAAAAGGAGTAATTACTCTACCTGATCCATTTTCTTTTCTTTGTTTAGGTGGTGAAAAGGAATCAATTTTTTTATAATTTTTTTATAGAGAGTAACTTTTCCATTGGAACACGTGCTAGGTGCTGCTGCTTTTTGCCTATATATATATGTATATATATTTCTTTCTCTTTAATTACATCTCTCTTATAAACTAGGAACAGGAACTGTGGTTTTATCATTTTCTAGGGTTGTAGCTGAAAGGGAGAATTCCTGATTTTCCGTTGCAATCACGTACAGTGAAGCCATTTTGTTTGCTTTCCGAGACCACCATTGCTAGGTTTGAAGGAAAAGGGGAAGCTAATCTGGGAAATTTGGATGCCAACCTAGTCTACTTAGCAGAGGAGGAAAGCGAAGTAAGTGATTTTTCTATATCTAAAGTCTTACCTAGATTGCTTTTATTTTTTTAATTAAATTTAAACACATTCACTGTAGAATTGTTTATATATCACTTACTTCGTTACCTCTCTTTAAATTAGGGAATGTATTTGAGTTAGAGTTAACTTACCTGGGGTTTTTCTTGCTAGATTTTAGAAGTAGCACGGAACAATTTTCCGATATTTTACCTATGTCATATATATCTTCTCTTTCAGTTGTTTCCTTAATTAGCTGCAATTTACCTTGCTATATATGTAAATATATGTATATCTATTTGCGGGCATTATTGTTAATATATTTTTTTTTATTCTAATAGCTCATAAAAGATACTTGCTGAAACTCCTTCACACCATTTAAAGGTGGTAACTATCACACCAAATTGTTTATAAATTTGGAAAGATTTATGAAAATTTCCATGACCTTCAGTCAGGTGAAATAAATAAAATCAACCGAAGTTAATAGTACTTAGAAATCATTATCTTTTCACTAAAGTAAATAAACAGGAAATTTGTCTTATTTATAATATTTTCCTTGCTATCTAAGGAATATCGTTCTGGTATCGTAGACTTTTGATCAAATCTGTTATCTTTAATTTTGTATTAGCATATGATCAGATCTGTTATCTTTATTTTGTATTAGCATATGATCAGATCTGTTATCTTTAATTTTGTATTAGCATATGATCAGATCTGTTATCTTTAATTTTGTATTAGCATATGATCAGATCTGTTATCTTTATCTTTGTATTAGCATATATTTGGATCCAATCAGTTATCTTATTTTAGTATATTTTTCGAGAAATTTAATCTTCATTGTTGTAATAATTATTGTAATACCTTATCGTACCTCTGTTGCAGAGAGAAGGAAGTTTTTCTGTAATTTTATTTTCGGTTTATCTTTAATTCACAAATAGTTTGATTTAATATCAAGGAACATTATCGTAATAATAGCGGACCATAAGTGTCAATGTAAATAGAGACTCCTATCGTTATATTGCATAGATATTCAAGTGACTTATCGTATGCCAGTTCCAAACCGGGGTTGAATTTAGAATTTTGGGGGAGTTCAGCAAGTCCAATCAAGGGGTAGCACGTACTAATCCTCTGTTTGTATCTTTTTCCTGCATGCACAAAAATGAGCTGGACCCAAGGACGCTAGAGGAATAGCACCTACCACCATAGGGGCGACTATTTACTGCTACTAGTCGTCAGGGAAGCTCCAACCAGTAAAGTCACGGCTACCTAGAAGGCTTCGGAACCCTCTAAATCAACTGACTCTCTCTCTCCCCCAATATAGCTGAGGAACCAGACAGCCCGGCCATAACCAGAGAGCATTGCACCAGATAAGTCTAAAGTCACTACTTACTGATGGTATACTGATCAAACTGCCCTATTGTAATTGAAAGAACTGTATTTGGCTTGACCACTTTTTTTTTAAATTGTCAATATAAATTATCTGTTATAAAATTGTAAATATAATTGTGAGTGTAAAATCGGTCTTATTTTGCTGCCTATATGTTTGTGTGTGTCTGGCGCCCTCTCTAAGGTGTCCAAAGTTGGAAAAGAAAAAAAAATCGCACCCACCATTTTGAGATGTGCTTTGCTGAGCTAGTCAGTATTATGATGGATGCCTCCACAACAGCAAGAGGTTTTCCGTTATAACCAGGAGGTGTGTTTCTCCAAGAATGGTTGGTCTAGGAGCATACATAAACATCACATAAAAGTGATATAAGGCAAAAAAAAGATAATTGCTCTTTAGTCATACATTGTCTTAATAATCACCACAGTGCAGATTTTGAAAATACAAAAATTTTAGCTCTAGAACGTAATACTTTTAAACGAAATTTTTTAGAATGGTTTTCATCAATATTTATGATAACAGCATTAATCGAAGGACTGATGTACGGGATCTTAATGTAATTTATTGTAACCTGTTGAAATTGGATAATGATAGACTAACAGCAAACGCTTCTATCAATACTTCAGTTTATACTATTGATGACTGATACTAAATTCACGTATTAACAATTCAAATATACTTGAATATATATATATATATATATATATATATATATATATATATGTATATATGTGCATATGTGTGTGTATGAGGTATATGTATGTTTGTATATGTGTGTATGACTATATGTGTATAATAATATATATATAAAAAATAATCAACCCACACGTGATATATATGTACATATATTACTTACTTTTAGAACTTGTCTGAAGTTTATTTATTTATTTATTTTCTTAAACTAAAAAAACTCGCATCCCTTATCATCCGACATTTCCATGGTTTCTCATTTATATTTGTCAACAAAAAATATTCAAATTTGGATCTAATTTCATGAAACTACAACCAAAAAACTGAATCTTACGTTGTTTAATTCTCTAAACATGCTAATTTTATTTTGTGAACCTCACCTTTAGTAAGTTACGATTTAATTTCATTTATAGTACTTATAGTCACAACAATATTTGTAACTTTTTCAGTATTTGACTGACGAAAGAATAAAAGAAAGCTCTCATATAAAACAGTACACTTATTTAGTGTTTGGCTGCTACCCGTAATTCGTTTGCACATATATATATATATATATATATATATATATATATATATATATATATATATATATATATATATATATAGAAGCCAGTTTGGGATATGAAATTTAACAGCAATTCACTTATTATACCATCACTCGAGTAACAGTTTCTAGCGAATATCTGATTTGAAGGCTATTTAGATAATAAGAACCCGCAAAAATATGTTTTTTTTGCTTTTGTTTATATTCTGAAAAGTGATAACGGGATTGTACTGCCGACAATGAAAAAGTTGTAAATCTTCGGAAATCCTTCGTTTATAATTCCTGATTTGAGTATTTTTCAATGAATAAAGTCGAAAAAGTAGTTACAAAATTATTATTTTTACAAAAATTCAGATCTTTCGGGTAACAAAAACTTTCACCTTAATTTTCGTCAATATGATGTTAACTTTATGCGAGCTAAAGGTCCATACTATAGTAGCTTTTGAATAAATTGTAATTAATATATAGAAATATTTTCTCAAACGCGACGTATTAATCAGGTTAGTTAGGTAAAGTAAAGATATTTTGGAAGTTCAAATAATGGCACTTCCATTTGACTATTTTTGGATTTTTGTAGTAATGTCGCGTCCCTGTTGAAAAAATCCCATATATTCCAATAAAAAAAATTGAATGGGAATCTAATGTGCTTTTGTCGCTGATATTCCTCATTGGTACCCATGAGTTTCCAAGAGAAACAAAAGACCGCTCATTTATCGGAATCTATCTACCAGTCCAATATAGCGAGTTTTCTTTATTGGAATTATTGGGATTCTAATGTACCCCGTAATCGTATGGATTTCTGAATGCACCTAATCCATGGGTTTCTATTGTAATGTTTTTATTTCCACACTCGGGTTCAGTTCTTGGATTTATCTAAAAACACAGTAGTAGATGAGCAAGGTTACTTCAACGCCAAGACGAGGGCCGGAAAGTTGGTTGTTGAAATTTTAAATTGAAATTGTTGTGTTGCGGGTTGCGGCGCGCGCAGGTAATGGCTGTTTGAATAAAAATGGCGCCATCATGCGGCGGTTGTGGTAAGTAAATAGAAAAAAAGCATTGGTTGGGTTTCGAGCCCGGGACGGCGGCGTGTGCGTTGAAGTTTCCACTATATGGCCTAGCAAGCCAGTTGAATAATGTTGTATTTTGGTTGATGGCTATGTGCGGGTCGGCTCGTGTGGGTTGTTCGTTTCCGCGATGGCGGGCGAGTGTTTTGGATAAGGTTGTCTTTTAGATGGTGGTTATCTGAGTGTTGTTTGTAGGAATATGTTATTTGGTGTGAAAATGCGGGAAATTGGATTTCGGGGGTAAAAGTCGGGATATTAGAAGTCAGGATATGGGATCTAGGAATAAAAATATTTGGTGAATATATTAATTTTAGAATAAAGTATAGATCCAGGAGAAGACGTTCATAGTTTCTTGTCAACTATAGACGAATGCAGATCGTTAAAAAATGCCTTTACTTAAATCAAGCTTTGTAATCTTCACATTAATTTTGGAAAATATCTTGTATGTCAATATACCTAGTGGAACCAAGGGCATGGCTGTTTGTTCTGGAAGGAAAAAATGTTTAGATCCCTCCGACTATACGTTGATGCGTCACGAACGATTAAACGACGGGCAGCTGCCTGTATATTTTGCTGATCTGTCAAACAGCACTGAAAAGTTCAAGCTGAAGCTGATATTTTCAGACGGTACGGAAGGTGACACTGATTGGATTTCAACAGAGGCATCATGTGAAGATAACATTTCATCATCTAATAGCTCGGTTGCTACCCGGGATGTCTTACAAGTCAACATTCAACAGGAGCTTCACAAGTTGCTAATTCTTATTAGCACAATACTATCTGCTATCACAGTATTGTTACTTAAATTATTTGTGAAATGTATAAGGAAGAAAATGAATAAAAACACATAATTGTAGATAATTCTCTTTATTTATGTAAAACACTATTCATGATCCAATTATAAATTGTAAAAATATTTTCTCTTGCGCAGCATACGGGGTCCTTGCACCAACAGTGAAAAAAGCATGGAGATTCAGAAGATTCCAAGTAAACAGAATTCTTGCACTTTTCCAAATTTATTAGGTGATAGTGCGGCTGGCCATCTTCGTTGAGTAGTTTCCGCAAATTGTTAATTTTCAGCTCCTCGAATAACTTGGAATATAAAAAGCTAAATTTCTGCTCACCTCGCACATATATGTGTGTGCACGTGGTGAGAAAAATTCTCAAAATGTCATTCAATGTGTCCAAATCGTAGTGGCCGTCAGAGTAGTAGAGTCCATGTACGTGTGCTTCCAAATATCGAACATTTTTTTTGTCTGCTGCTGATAGAGAGTTAAATGGTTTGGGTGGTTTAAACAAGAACGCTCCCGTGCGTTTGCTTGTCTTGATTACCAGTTCCTTGGGAACGAATCTTCCTTCGATTTCGAAGCCTTGAATGTCAACAACTGCAATTTCCATGGTGAACCGTCGAAAAGCTGAACTGAAACTGAATTTCTACAAAGCTGAGTGATCTAGGAGAGGCTTCGAACAATTTCGCTGAGTGGGAGAAATTCCATTACGCAGTCGTGGATAATTATGCAGAAGGCTCGGGTCTTATCGGGAAACCCGTCTGGCTTTCAATGTCCAGGCGAATATTTACAGTTGAAGATTTCACAGTGTCTTCGCGTCGGGAGCAATCGATAACGAATAGGGTGTGCGTCTTGAACGTCACATAATCCAGAAGAGGGTGTTTGCCACCGCCAAAGCTAGGATTAAAGTCCGTATACCTTTTGTAAGCCTCACCGTACTCGCTCTTTGAGAAATCTAGCTGCATTCTTTCCATAGGCCAAAATTCGCTGTTTAAAGTTAGACGAATATTGGAAATGTGAATATTATCAAATTCCGTGGGATCTTCTTTGATGTTGCAATGGCGGTTAGTTTGGAAAGCTAAGATAACGTATCGGGGACTCTCCACGGCGGCACACGTTTTCACTGCCCAAATTTCACGAGTGGCGCCTGTTTTGAGAGCAGGCAACTCATGAAGCTCCCATTTACGAAACGGTAAAATTATGCTGGAATCTGCTTTGACAGCTTGCAGCAAATCGAGTTTAACATCATCGTTGGGGGAAATGTGTCGGACTTTAAGTTCGATGTTGTTTATAGTCACTTTGCCCTTGGTAGCAGCATCTTTGATTATAAGGCAATCGTCATCACTACGGCTCCGCACAAGGCGTATCGTTTGTTTACCCCACATCACTCGCTTGTAGTCGTTGAAAATCGAAAATAAATGTCCCAGCGGAATGTACATGTGAAAGGTGTTGTCGGCGGCATTCATATGGGCTTTATGGGGAAAATTCCAGCCGGCTATGAATAGATCCTTGGAACTGTTGGGATTGTAGCACAAGTATCCTCGAGCTGTGCTCACGCGGCCGGGATCTCTTACGGTTTCAATTTCCTTGCCGCACAACTAGTACGTGGCGCTGTCGAAGAAGAAAGCCCCCGCATTTGGTGACAGGGAAACATCTCCATTGCCTGCTGTTCTAACTACTTGTCCCTGGATTGAGATGCACGAATCTGCCATAGAAAACCAGCAATCTGTTTGATTGACGGTGATCTCAATGATATCATTGTTGCCGAATGACTTGACGTACGGATAGTAGGTGCGCAACTCCTCTCGTCGTACACTATCATCAAAATTTGGTTTGCGGAAGATATCGAACATTTGAGGAGTTGACATGGTAGCCGAGTGTTTGTAGAAACAATCTGTTTGAGAGCGTAAGTGATCTCTTGAGAGGTTTCATGGAAACTGATGGTGGTCGAGGAGTAGCTGTCTTCTTATAATACGGTTCTTCATTATCAAATATAAGTCGACCCATTGTTATTGCAATTGTTTCAGCTCGAGTCGTACGATGATTTCCTCACCCCGGAAATTCACGACTTCCGAGTCTTGGTTCAAAATGTGTAAAGTCAGGTTATGAATTTCACTTCTGTTTATTGGTAAATAGATGAGATGCTGCGGTGTTTCGTCGATAGCGAAACCCGGATCCACTGCAATAGCAAATTCGTAGATTGTGTGAGAGGGTGTGTTGTTGTAGAAAGCGCCCGATGTGATATTGCTGTCGAGATGAGGTAGATCGGAGCTGTGAAGCTGATTGCTGGACAACACTCTTCGGGAAAAGCCCAGGATCTCACCGATGCTATCTTGCGGTTGAAAATCCACCACGTATTTGCTGCTAAAGATTTCGCACTTGAGTGTGTTGTTGTTGGGCTTCAAACTGAAGATTTTGTCAGCGTCCTTTGCCGAGTAAATGTCGAGCACTTTTCTAATGTGGGTTTCGATATCACCAATCTCATAGGAACCTTCCGGCAATGGTATGGTTGTTTGCTTATTTTGATTGTCAAACAGGTAGATTTTGTCACCACTCTCAATATTTGGGATACTGTTGTACGAGTGAAAACTCAGTAGTGCCAACCCGTAATTGTAGTTTGGGTCCAATTGAATAGGCGGTTGAAAATCGATGGATAGTATTGGACTGCGATCTTTTAGGGTGATAATCACAGACATGACTGAACAATGTACCAGCTTGCTGTCTATTAATATACTCCTGCTGTACTTATCTGGTACTTGAGAAATTAAAAAAGTGTTCAAAATAGTACTATTTTTTATTATAGAGAAATTTCAAACATAAATGTCCACAAATCGATTCGTTATAGTTTTGATAAGAGTCATTATTGTAGAGGATCCTGACTCTGCGACCAAAGTAGTCGGCTAATTCTCGGGGTGGTTTCAAGTTGCCAAAGCTGTCAAAGTAGTGGACGGTGTTTCCGTTTCGCACATAAGCTACCCAATGCGTACCTCTGTTGCTGCTGTCATCCAAATTAACGATACCAGACTCCTTTAGATGGGAGCGTACGGGTAAGGCGTCTCGCATAAATACACCCCTGAAGTTGGGGATTTTCAATTGCTTGACGTATCGCTCGAGCTCATGATTGTACAATGCTCGATTGGGTAGCTTTATTGGAAGTTTTTTGACTTCTTCAGGTAAAGCCCGAAGCCGTTCTTAGATTTTTTCAGAAAGAGACGCTTCCTTTCTTCGCAATCTCTTCCATGGCTTGATTATGGCGTTGATCCTCTTCCAGCTTCTTCCTGGCGTTCTTCGCATCGATCACGGCCTTGGCTATTCCACTAGCCCCTCCTGCTAACGATCCCAAAGCACTAAGGCCTGCAAACAGGGGTATGAGAGGGAGAAAACCACCCTTAGACTCAAATGGGATCATCCGAGGAACGCGGATTTTCTTTCGTCCACCAGCCTTCTTAATGGATGCCCGGGCTGCTCTCAACGCCATTAATGAGGATTTACGCACGTTACCACTAGATCCAGCCATAGCTTTGATGGTGGGCAGGAGCACATGTTGTCGGAAAGATTTTTTCCCGAGTCTTTTCTTCATGCCAAGTCCCATCTTACGTTTGGCCTTCATGCCCGTAGTTATAAGCCAAGAAGCTGCTTTTTCACCAAGTGAAGCGTCGTTGGACTTAAATCTCTCCCAGGCGCGATTTTCCAACTCGTAATCGGCCTTGTGCCTATCTGCCAACGACTTGTATTTGCTGTAGGCGATATCGTGTGCACGACAAGCAGCGTCTGTCTTGTTGATTCCCTGTTGGCCCTTGGAGAGACAGTCTTCAAGTTTCGTACCGGGTCCACAAAACTGATAACCGGGTAGATGTAGCTCAAAAGGTAATTTGTTGATGGCACTATTCAGTAGACTACCTCCTTGGAGAGCTAGCATAATACTGAATGAAAGCCCTCGGGAGTGATGTATTTATTAAACAATGACAAACGACCTCATCCTCAGTCTATCGTACGATGCAATTGAAACAACAGGATGTCCAATTGCCTATCGAAAATTTCGACTTTGTTGATGGCAACGCACCAACGACAAGACGACACGGACCACTACTACCAAATTCCGTTCGTGCGATCATCTGCGGTCCAAGCGGATCTGGGAAAACCAATGCTGTTCTTTCGCTCCTGTTCAGTGAAAACTGCCTGCGATTCGAAAACGTCTACGTCTACTCCAAGTCACTCTACCAACCAAAGTACCAGCTCCTACAAGAGGTACTCAAGCAGGTTAATGGCATCTCATACTTTCCCTTTAACGTCAATGAGGAGGTAATCGACCCGATCGAAGCGTGTGAATGTTCAGTATTTATCTTTGATGATGTCGCTGGCGATAAACAGAAAAAGATTCAAAGCTTTTTCTCCATGGGTAGACACAGAAATATCGATGCAGTTTATGTGTGCCAGACGTACAGCGTCATTCCGAAACAATTGATTCGCGACAATTGTAATATAATTGTCATATTCAAACAAGACGATGTCAATTTGAAGCACGTTTACGACGAACACGTCTCCCCCGACATGGACTATGAGACATTTAAAGTATTGTGTTCGGAATGCTGGCAGGATCGTTACGGGTTTCTTACGATTGTGAAGGAATACAATTTGAACGATGGCCGGTATCGAAAAGGCTTCGACAAATATATAAAGCTACAGTAATACGGATTCTAGTTAGTTGTCAAGATGTCTTCATTGACTAGCAACATTTTCTCTACCGCAAGAAAGAATAAAATCAAACAACTGGCTCGATCCATTCGGAAGAAGTACTTAAGCCTTAAATTGGGTAAATCGGAGCACGATGATACTCTGAAGCTGGAGCGTGTGAAAAAAAAGAACCGTTTTTTAAGAGTCACAATTTCTCGATGAACTTCCAATAGCAGAGACCAGTTTTCCAACAGATGATGATGGTGATGATGATGATGGAGGCGAAAAATCGATGTTCGAGGAGTTAGAACCAGTATCCCCGGACGTAGTGGAGTCCTACCTCGAGCAATATCCGGTGATTTCACACAAGTGCCTATCAGACTTTTTCCGCAATAGCGATGATGTTGATAAGATATATGGACCAATATACGATGGGGTGAGTTCCAAGTGGTATCTCGGACAAAAGGAAATCAACTTTAGCCGTATTGGTCATATTATCTTTGACGGGTTGCAGTTTCAAGGCATCCCGGGACTTTATCAGTTAATTTTCTACAAAGATCCCAATTTCGCTCCCGATGATTTAGAAGCATACCGCCGAATTTTGACAATGACATCGGCTCATAAGAATTCAGCTGGACGACTAAAAGCCTCAAGTCTCTATAAATATACTGAAATCATAAAGCCAATGTTTCCTCCTCCAGGCAAAAAGCAACGTTTCGGCTCTGGTATGAAGTTAACGTACAATACAAAGCCAATGGAGTACGTCTACTGGGATGACCCCAATGAATTGGTTGAGCGGCTGAAACTTCTCATCGCATCCAAAGAGGCCGGCAACACATCTCACGACAACGAAATAATTGCTATTATAAATGAACATATTATCCTTGAAAAATAAATTTACTAAAGTTTTATTTTCATATATCTAACCCTTCACACTTAGTTAAGATATCAGTTATACTATGCCGTTGAGTAAGTTCGGACGCAGCAACACCGTCCAACAATCGGTGTTTTCGCATAACTTTGCATTTATGAAAGTACCGTTTTCCTTTACCTCTGAAGGAAATATCGATGCTGAAAAACTGCGAATAACCAATGTCAAAGCCCCCAAAAACCCATGGATGCAGTCAACAAGCAGTACGACGAATGGGAAATTGCCAATGGGATGTCACAAACAAACATTAAATGCGCTTAAACAAACCCAAACGGCGAGCGACATCCAGCTGTCGAATCTACTTGAAAAATGTAACTCACTAGAAATTCACCTCAAGGAAACAATCACAAAATTCGAGGCTGCATTCAATGCCATCAATACTGAGGCATCTCAACAATATAAACGCATAGACGAAGTGGAACTTGCTGTGAACGGCAAAGTGATCGATACCGAAGCCGTGTTGAAACATTCTATAGAGGCATAAAATCGACAAGTGTCTATCATTAACCGGAAAATCAAAACTGACGTTGATGTATCCCACCACTCAAATAACACCACTCTAGGCTCCCCATAAAACAGTTACTCAATTACTCTTATAGTTAGTATACAAAATGGTGTCTATAGCGAAACATTCCAAGGAAAAAGTTCAGCTGGTTAAAGAGCTGCATCGTCCTGTGCGAAGAAAGTTTCCACGTCGCCGTGTGATAATCAAAGGTTTCGATGACTTGTGACAGTCCGATCTCGCACAAATGGATCAGTATGCGAAATCCAATAGAAATTTCAAGTTTTTTCTCGTCGTAATCGATTGCTTTTCAAAGTATGTGTGGGCGAGACCGCTGAAAACGAAGTCAGGTGAAGAGGTGACTCGAGCATTTGAGAGTATTCTCGGGGAACGGCAGCCGAAAACCTTCAAACCGATCAGGGTAAAGAATATTTCAATAGGCATTTCCAGCGACTTATGAAATCCCACGGGATCAATCATTATAGCACATTTAGTGGTTTGAAAGCCGTAATAGCTGAAAGAACAATCAGAACGCTAAAAGAGCGTCTTTTCAAGTACTTTAGCTTGAATGGGACGCACAAATGGATTGATATTTTACCGGAAATCGTCAAAGACTACAACCATCAAAAACATTCCAAGACAAAGATGAGACCTGTGGACATTAATAGAAACAACGCACGCGACATAAGCGTGTACAATAATCTAAAGATTGCCGGTTCTGGAAAACTTAAAGTTGGGGACGTAGTGCGAATCAGCAAGGTCAACCACTTCTTTGACAAAGGTTATCTACCGAATTGGAGCACTGAATTGTTTAAAATAACTCGCAGAAAAATAACTAACCCTGTTACGTACCTCTTGGAAGATATGTCTGGCACACCAATTCAAGGGGGTTTCTATGAAGAAGAGCTACAAAAGGCAATTTACCCGGATGTGTATCTCGTCGAGAAAGTACTGCAACGAAAAGGCAACAAGGTTAAAGTTCGCTGGCTCGGATTTAATCAGACTCATGATTCCTGGATTAATGCTAGCAACAAACTATAGATTTAATTTCTGATCTTGACGTGGGAAACCAATTAGGAGTAGGGATAAATCTATAAAACCGTGAAATACCCCAGACCAGATTTCAGTTTTTATGCAATAGTGACAATGGAATCAGATGAAGGGTATAAGAGTGACAGGAGTGTATACTCTGGTAGAACTGTGGCATTTTCACCCAGTATTCATGAGCACAGCAACAGCAGCAGTTTCGATGTTGAATTTGATAGGAACTGGGATTCCGGGAACAGCAGTGGTGCATCCAGTACGGATTATAGTGGCGACTTGGATCGGGTCCTACAGATGTACGAGAATGCAGCCAATAAGGAACAGTACTACTTATTGCACTCCAGAGTGCCCATGTTGAATTCCCAGTGCGAGGTTCAGTGTGCACTCAGCCCCGCTAGATCCTATACCCCGGTGGTTATATTGCAAAAAACATCCACCGTGGGAGCACCTGTGAAAATTACAATGTCCGCCTTAGAATGGGGAGACGTCATTTGCCAGCTCGAGTTTATGAAACGAAACTTTTTCGAGAGCAACTCACCACCCGACTTTACCGAGCCAATAGCTTGGGTGACTTTTTGCACTTGTCTGAAGTGCGGTATGAAGACGTGAAGCAGATTATGGTTATGAAACACATATCGATAATGTACCTAGACTATAGTGACGTGTGTGGACTTTTAGATATAGACCCTATAATTTTAAGTAAAGTGACATCTCTAGAAAAATTAAATTTTTGTAAATTTTATTACGAAATATTGGATGAAATTTCTACATGGACTTGTTTATTACGTAAGTTACCTATTGAGAGAATAATAAGAGCATTTTGTTTAGATGACACCTCACAGTTGTGTATTGCATTAAAAGAGTAGTTGTGTTATTATAAAGATGTTATCTTACATGATTTAGAACTTAGAAAAATTAAATAAATGTATAAATTGATTGTTTTGTTTGATTTCATCAGTTGAAAATATGGAGAGTCGTGAGTACTATCGTTCATATCAAAATCGATTACGATCCTTTGATAGTTGGCAATCTGACTATCCTGCTGAAAAGCTAGCCCGAGCAGACTTCATTTACAAACGCAATGGAATAAGTGACGATGTCGTTGCATGTCCTTTTTGTCAAACTGAGGGGTACAATTGGCAACCTGGTGACGATCCTATGGCCGACCATTTAGATTGGTCTCCGTTTTGTAGTTTTTTCGATCTGGATGACGCTTATCGCATAAATAGACCTGCCATTTACCAGAGCAAAGTAACACTTGAGAATCGACTTGCAACGTACACCGACTGGCCCATTTCTCTAAGGCAAACACCAGAGGAGCTCTCCAATGCTGGCTTTTTCTACACGGGATATGGTGACAGGATAAAATGCTACTGTTGTGGGATAGAACTGAAGAATCTCTTACCTTACGATAACATTGAAGAGCTTCATGCAAAAGAGTTCGATAATTGTTTGCTACTTAAAAATAACCCCCCAAACCCCACTGGCTCTAACACTTGTAAAATTTGTCTCACTAATGACATGGCAATTGTTTTTCTCCCTTGTAGGCACTTAGCTAGTTGCTTTGATTGCTCACTAAAGATCGATCACTATTGCATATGCAGAAAACCTATAGCTGGATATTTAAAAATCTTTGTATCTTAAATAATAAAATAAAAAGCTTATTTCAAAATATACTGTTTTATTTTAAAAAACTCTTGATTAACATACTTATACAATATATATGTACTTTTGGCTACAACCAATTACCAAAATTTTACTCTTTTAACAGAATGCAAGTCTTCAATACATTCGTCTTGATTTTTCAGCTCAAATAAAGGGCGCCAACAAATTGAGCACCAAGAACTTTTATCTGTATATAAAGTGTGCAACTCTCTTGATTCATACTTTATGTGACATCTTTTAATTTTAAACTCAAACATTTCTTTATTTCGGGATGCGAATGCTAATTGCAGTCCAAGTAAGCATACCTCACATAGGAATAGGTTATATTTATCAATCCTACTGTACATGAACCAGGCACAGTAGCTGTCATGATCACAGTATGGCTCAAGAAAGTTGTTATTTAACAAGGTAACCTTAAGTTCTAATGACATATCATATTTATCTACATATTCAAATTCACTTAGAATAAGATCAATATCACCAGTTAAATTTACATAGGTATCAGTTAAATATTGATATTTGTAAATGGGAAAAAAATTTATAACTTCCTCAATTAAAGACCATGGAAGCGGTGCATCATGTACAAATTTTGTTAGTTTTTTTATATTGGCGCAAATAGTTTTAAGACAAGCTAGTTGTAAAGTTGGAGTTGCGGTTGTAGCCATAATTTCTAACCCTATAAAGGAAAATACATATTTACAGATATGTTTAACAATGATCAAAATGAACTCAGAGAATAATGTCCCCATGGTAATGTTTCAAAACAATCATTCATGATATATCTCTTATCATCGAAGGGGCTGAAGGCAATTTTTGTCTGTTCGATGCTAAAAACATTATGCGCGTAGGACCTAATGCATCGCTGGGATACAGTAGTTTGCTTTTTCTCTTGCAAACATGAGAGATAATCGTTAAAGGTAATTTTATTTTTAACAATATTATATTTTACACCTTTAAATTTTTTTACGCTTTTGCCTCCTAGAATTAAGTATGTATACATCTTTGATCTAAGGCCAACAAAATGGGAAATGATGTAACCCTTTGCCTCATCCTTCATTATACCTAAGACCTTTTTGTTCACCATAAACATTATTTGGAGCGTAATTTGAAGTATCAAATCTATGTAATTCAGACTTGATTACTTCCAGATATGCATCATCTGAAATGATTTCAAGGATGTAACTGTCGGTGTCCATGTACAAAAGTTTAACGCGATCTTGTGGAAATTTTTTATAGATGAAATTATATAGAAAGTCGTACATAATAATTTTAGAAAGTTCCAAAATTGCACATCCAATATACAAGGGTTTATTGAACAACAAATCAGTTTTGTTAAGTTCAATTGCTAATAGGTTCTCATCAAAAATAACTCGGCTATGAAAAGCTGGAGAAGCAATTAAATTTTTAGCACTATACCTGCCCTCCCATTCGCTCACGAGTTTGACAGATCGGTGTTTGCGAATATTTTCCATCGTTTTGCCGAAAACGGCATTATTCATTAATTTAAACGGGTTCACTTCGAAATCATTTTGGGCTTGCGCCCTTAGAGTGGTATTTAAATCAATATAAGGTTTTAGCCAGGCCGACTGAAATTGTAAAACCCGATGAATTTTAGTGAGAATTAATCCATTCTCGAGAGCTTGTTTTAGATTGCGATAATGAATGATATATTTTTCTTTATTGTGAAGGGTGGTCAGAAGTTTCGGAAGTTTGGAGCCTGGAGGAATTCGTTTTTGGGAACAAAAAGGCAGATCTTTATGCTTGTCATGAAGGTGTTGAGGATATTCAAGATCAACTTCCAAGAAATAGCCAACCTCAGAATCATCTGGAATTTGGGTCAATATTGGGATCGGTCCATTGAAAGCTACCATAAGGAAGGGGTTGACTTTGGGACCATCCATATAAATTATTGGCGTCCACGTGTAGAATATATTTGGAGGGTTTGCTCGGATTAAAGTTAGGCATACACTTGTTATTAGCCTCGGAAAACCTGTTGGAACATTGTGAATTACCTCCACGAATACCCCGCTCAAGGAACATCAGCATATCAACATCTTGAATTGTTTCAAGTTTAACTTGGGTTTTATAAAGCATACAATCCCATGAGTATCCTGGGATTGTATAATAGTGAGCGAGATCGAGCCCATATATTTTATGTGCACTCTCCCTGAAATTTTCAAAGACATCGGTTAGGAGAAGAATGTCGGTTTTCAAATATAATTCCATGTAATCCCTGAGATTTCTACAATTGAACTTACGCCATATTGTTTGCGCGTGATAATAAGCTTCTTGACTGACATTTGAATCATATAGTTTGTTATAAAATTTTTCCAAGGGAAAATATAAATAATTTAATATCGGAATCTATATAGTCATAAGGGAATATTCCCTTTCTCATAAGGAGCGCTAGTCTGTCAGAATCTAAGTCGGAAAATTCATTCTTGAGATTAGAAAACTGGTGAGGCTTTAAATATGATGCTAACTCCTCCAATGAAGAATCGAGGAACCTAAATGAATCAATAAAGCGGAATTTTATTTTGCTATTTTTATCATGCTTGGTAAACGATATATATTTCTCTTTATTGCATGGAAGTAGAGTTATATGATCGTGCTTGGCTAGATCGCGAATATTAAAGTGGCTGTCATATCCACTTAGGTTGTGGAAGACCACTGGAACGAAAAAGGACTCCCTGTACCTGAGGTTTGCAGGAATTATGTGAATAGCCTCTAAATGCGCCGGAAAGGTGACTATGTTCCCTAACTATCTTATCCTGAGGTAAAAAGGGTTTTTCACAAATATGACATTGACTAGAAGCATCCCTCAAGCTAACCTCTATATTGAGAGGCACAACATCAGTTAATTTAGATTGAACGAATTTAGCTAAATCAGACATTTCTGAAGCAAACCACTCCATACAATCTAATCCAGAGTAATTCCTATAATACGATAGGCTATCGTCATAGAAACATTTAAAATAATAACCTGCAGCTACTGCAATATGTTTTTGATATTTACGGGTTTTGGATGCAGAAGTAGTATCGGAAACATGCTGAAGAATTGACTCAAAGTCCCCATAAACAACGAAGGGAAGTCTCTCCTTATGGCTATAATTTTTAAACTCAATGTGATGATATTTTGGAAATGAAATTTTACAGTTATTCATATCTTTACAGTAAATTGAATGACTGTCAAGTTTACCTTGACTACTGAAGTAATTCAAGCAACGGTCACATATAAATTTTTTCTTACGTTTCATTGTAAGTTGAGATGAAACAAGACGTGACAAATTTTTAATCAGACAAAAATGGTACTTTATTTCTTGCTCATCCTCATCAGCACCATTGGTCCTAGCGATTACCTCTATGTCATTACCAAATTCATTAGTTTTAGGAAAATATTTGTTTTGAATCATGAGTAAATTAACGTGATTTTCTAATTTATTCTTTGTGACTAAAACTGGGGCTGTTTGAAAATACTCTTTATCTTTGGCTTTTAATAATTCTAAGACATATACATTTACAGAAATATGATTTAATTTTTCAAATTTGCTTACTTGCTTCAAACTCATAGGAAATGTCAAATCTGTTAAATTTAGTACCGCTGATGGATGAGGATAAGATGATGTTCGATCAGGGTGGTGTCTATAGCCAATTGGATGCAAATGAGCAACAATACTCCAGGCAAAGCACAAATTGTCAGCATAATTTTTGATGTTAACTACGGCATGTTTTTTTACAATTTCTTCAGGGAGTTTTATAAAAGAGGAGGCCCCGTTACCCATTTCAACCTTATTTATGTTGATTTCTAAGTTTAAAATTTTATATAATGCCCATCCCGACATTTTCTCTGAAAATTCCTCTAATTTTCTTAAAATCTGTCCTTGAACATTTGTGAAAAACCACTCATGTAAATTTATCCCACTATCAATATTTGCGTTTTTCGTGTTAAAAAATTTATAATCTATCACTTCAGACATACCTGATTTCTTTATGAATTCTTCGCAGAATATAGCATTAACTTTAATGATACGCATTGCTTTTAAAGCATTATTAATCCTAGACTTAAATAGGAAAAACGCATCTTCCAAAAAGCGTAAAATATCAATATGTTCAATATTAATAATTACCCCGGTTCTAACTCTGGATGAAAAAGCAGACTCTAAATTTTCCCATTTTACACGACTACTCCATTTATTGTGTATATTATTGGCCCCAGCCCCCCAGCAATTTATTCAAAGTACCAATATTTAAATTGCAATTTTTAATAGTTCTGTTGCATAAAATCAGTTGTTTTTTACTTAATTTTAACCAATGTGAAATTTGCTCTGGAGAACACGGTTTGTTTTCAATGAAAATTAAATTTGCTGCACATCTAAATTTTTTAACAATTTTATCGCTAATTTGGACTATTTGCTCAGAATTCATTTTGATCACCCTCACAATATAAAAATATTATACAAATATTTAACTAACTACTTACGACTAATAATCTCGCACTAACCCTCTTGGCTAATTTCGAATAGCACCCTGGGATGAAGTCCACCTCCAAGCTCCTGCAGTCCGATGAAATTAATATATAATTTCCCCTGAGATAATTGGGCTAGATAGGGCTTATACGTGTCCGTGACCCGTTTTGGCAAAAAGGCCACGTGATCCTCTAGCTCTATCAAGATCGTTTCCCCAAATTTCGGCTTGACCAGTTTGGCAGAAATTATTAGGTATTTTTTCCCTGGCTGCAGGTCTTGGTTTTTGATGCTCGGCTTGTTCACAGCTTCTACGGAGGACACGGCATTAATTTTAGATAGGAAATCCATTTCTATAACAAATACACACAACCTAATATTTGTTTATTTATAAAATCATTTGTGAAACTCACCTTTTAGTTTAGAAATCGGTCTAAAATTTACTAGTACTACAATAGAATGCTGTGCGCTCCAAAGATGCCTCAACTACTTAACTAGTTGCGAAAGACCAACTATAAGGTTATTGTAGGAAGAGTAGATTAAATCTGCAATTAAAAATACATGGATATGAGAAATATATTTTCACATTTCTAATTTTATTTGAGAAATATATTTTCACATTTCATAAAGCTATTTTAACATTTAATAAAGAAATTAAGAATTCAAAAATGTTAGGATTAATTTTATATATATATATACAATTACTTCAAATGAAAGTAGAAAACTCAAAAGGACGCTTAAAACACCTAAAAAATGTGCGTATTATATTCAATAGGATCACTCGGACCTTCAATTTAAAAAAGATGCAAAATTTGAAGATATAATTCACATTTCATAAAGATATTAAAAATTAAGAATTCAAAAATGCTAGGATTAATTTTATTAATTCAAATGAAAGTAGAAAACTCAAAAGATATAATGTTAAATAAATACTTACATATTTTATAAAATACACCCACTAAGAAACTGTACTTGCATCTTCGAACACTTGATAAAGAGTAATACTAATTTCCTAAATCTCGCTTATTTATTTTACCACAGTAACCGGGTCGATCGTTAATTAGATATTCTACTTTTTCAGATATTTTGATTGTCTTCAAAACAACATTTCTTATCTTCTTTACGAAGTTTCGAAATATGCGTTAAAATGTTATGGTAATATATAATTAAATACTGCTAATCGCATTCTCAGGGTCAGGTCAGTGCGACTAATTCCATATTTGGTCGGGCGCCCGGCGCAATCTTGTTTTCGTCGTTCGGAAAATGTTTCGTAATGACGCTGGGATATTTAACTAATTAGTGTTTATCGTATTTTGTTTTCAAAACAACATTTCTTATCTTCTTTACGAAGTTTCGAAATATGCGTTAAAATGTTATGGTAATATATAATTAAATACTGCTAATCGTATTCTGAGGGTCAGGTCAGTGCGATTAATTCCATATTTGGTCGAGCGCCCGACGCAATCTTGTTTTCGTCGTTCTGAAAATGTTTCGTAATGACGTTGGGATATTTAACTAATTACTGGTTATCCTGTTTTCTTGCTCTCCGAGACCAATATATTTGTTTTGTATTTACCAAATAAGGTTCTGAAAGTGAATAGTTAATTATGTATATTACTGACTTGCGATATATTCTTGACTTCCAGGTCGACAGAATTATCGTTGTGTTAATGAACTAATTACATATTGTTGATTTTTATTTAGTAAATTTGCATGGTTGGGAATAAATGATTTAAAATAAAAATTCGGATCTCAGGAATATCAATTCTTCTAACACGATTATTTCAGTAATAAAACAATTAAATATAACTTCCTGTTCCAGGTAGTTGATTATTATTTGTAGATCTTAAGTTTAGGTGACATATTTATATCTGCACGTGTTTCTCAAAGAACATTTTCTGTCAACTTTTCTAAAATATCGGTAATGAGTATTTTTTAGCTATATTCTACAAAGATCTATGGTAGTGAAAAATATCTTTTATATATTATTTACAATCAAACTTTGCATATCGAGTTCAGTTTCAATTGTTCACTCAAAGCAAACGGTAGCTACGAATTTAGAAAAATTAATGACTGACACCAAGCGTTTTAAATTTGATGATCATTCGCTGGCAACTCGTAGAATACAGCCCAAAGATTTAACTGGAAAACTTAATCCCTCCGTTGGTTTCTATGAAGTACCTGACGTTTTATCAATTAATATTACGGAAAATCATGTTACTCTCAAATCTCCGAAAGCAACTATTGATCTAGCTCCCGAGAGCTTTAAAGTTTTCAAGACGTACTTGGAGTATGCTTATCGATTTGACAATGAAATGGGAAAGGATGATCCTGAAAGCCTGTGGGATGAACAAGAACGATTACCAGATAGCTATATATCTCTTGGAATATGGTTCAATGATGGCTACCTTTCTATATCGAACACGACCAAACCTATGTCATGTATAAAGTTATCAATACCTGCTCTTAAAATTCACAAAGTCTTGTATTCAAAATAAATGTAGTTAAACACTGTTCTTGTTTTATTTATTTTTTATTCCCAGTAGAGATGCAACTATAAATATATTCTAATTATTTCAGACTTTCACCGCAAAATCAATTTTTAAAATTATCGTTCATTTAGTATTTACTTCTAAGTAATTACTATTTATATTCCAAACATTAGATTCTCTATATTAATTTCGCAAAATTTTACAAGTCCCAAAATTTATGCTCGACCTGATGCAAACAATGCAACATATTAATATATACACACACAAATATTTTTATTCCTAGATCCCATATCCCGACTTCTAATATCCCGACTTTTACCCCCGAAATCCAATTTCCCGACTTTTACCCCCCGAAATCCAATTTCCCGCATTTTCACACCAAATAACATATTCCTACAAACAACACTCTGATAACCACCATCTAAAAGACAACCTTATCCAAAACACTCGCCCGCCATCGCGGAAACGAACAACCCACACGAGCCGACCCGCACATAGCCATCAACCAAAATACAACATTATTCAACTGGCTTGCCAGCCCATATAGTGGAAACTTCAACGCACACGCCGCCGTCCCGGGCTCGAAACCCAACCAATGGTTTTTTCTATTTACTTACCACAACCGCCGCATGATGGCGCCATTTTTATTCAAACAGCCATTACCTGCGCGCGCCGCAACCCGCAACACAACAATTTCAATTTAAAATTTCAACAACCAACGTTCCCGCCGTTCCGGCCCTCGTCTTGGCGTTGAAGTAACCTTGCTCATCTACTCACAGTCCAACTCACTCTAATTTATTTCCACTACTTTAACACAATTTATATTCACAGAACTATTTACAATTTATCTAAACTATACGACCGTCGAATACTGAATGAATCCATCGCCAGTTGTCCGTATTTATATATTTCTCTCGGATTTATTCTGGCAAGCCAACGAACCATCGGGAAACTTCTTTCATGTGTTCTAGAAGCTTCAAGGGAATTCCCAGTAACGGCAGCAGTCGGCCTGTAGAGAGACAAAACATTTCGGATTCCCAGAAGTATCGGAAGAATGTCCCTCCACGAATTGGATGATGGACGATTGCACCAGCTATCGGATGAATTCTCGTAACATTGCCCTCTCCTTAAGACCATTTCGTCCCGGAATGTCCCAGAATCTTTCATGGTATGACGATATTTGCAGGACTCTCCATTTCGACAACGGGAAGTTTGGTGGAAGTAACAGTCAGCGGTCCTCGAATCTGGGCCGCGAATATTGAGACAGCATACAAGGATATCGATGCCACTGAATCGAAAGATTGTTTCCGTCATACTTCTCACCACCCTCCAATTCAGTCCATCCAAGCCGCAAACTATCTTTGGGACCGCCAATTTCATCAGGTTCTTCTCCATCATCACATTCTTCAATTCTACCAGAGTCTTCCAAAGATCGCTGTATGTTGGCTGGCCCTGCGAGAATGTTTTCGTTACCAAATAAAAGATGTCTCTGGTAGCCACTGGTTGTTTATCTTCGAGATGAAGGACCTTCCCTACCACTGGATCTTGCTCCCTTAGCTTCTGGAACTGGCCGAACTTTTTGGCAAACACCTTGGCTATTCCTCTGGACATCCGGAGATCTCGAGCCACACAATGAGCCAGGGCATATTCTAAGGGCACCTCAAACAGGTCACGGGATTCCTCTCTGGTCACGTCGTGCTGCACTTTATGCCCATCAAAGTACAGTGCCATAAATTGTTCGAAGGTCATCTCGTCATCGGGTGGTAGGATGCTGCGGACTTGGGCTTGGTCAACTTCGCCGTCATGACTTCCGGCATAAGGGGGTAACCTGTTGAAATGTACCACCTTTGGTTTTCTTCGAGATAGATTCCTTATTCTGTAGGCAACATCTTTGATTTTCTTTACAATTTGGTACGGCCCCTCCCAAGATCTCTGTAGCTTAGGCGAATGTCCACGACAACGTTGCAGGTTATATAACCAAACAAGATCATCAACTTGGAATTCCCCGCCCTCGGCTCTGATGTCATAGGCTTCCTTCACGGGCATTCTCAATATTTAACCGGACTCGTTGGTGAATGTCGTCCATCTTTTGACGTAGCTGGCTGACATAGTCTTCACCTGCGGTCTCTTCTCCTGGGAGACATCAAATCGCATGGTAGTCTTAATTCTCGTCCCATAATAATACTGGCCGGGGTCTGACCCGTGGACACGTGCACAGACGAACGATATGCCATTGGAAACAAGTGCAGATACTGGTCCCAGTCTCTTTGGTGGTCAGAGACTACCGTTGACAAATGGCGGTTAATGGTTCTATTCATCCGTTCTACCACTCCATCGGATTGCGGTTGTAATGCTGTCGTCCGTGTTTTATTGGTCTTCAAGAGCTTGCAGACGTCTTGGAAAAGAGTAGACTCGAAATTTTTACCTTGGTCTGAGCCCCACTCCAAGGGAACACCAAAACGACTGATCCATTTCTTGACAAAGACATCAGCAACAGTCAAGGCTTCTTGATTCGGCAAGGCATACGCTTCTGCCCATTTACTGAAATAGTCCATCATCACCACAATGTACTTATTTCCGATTCAGGAAATGGACCGGCAACATCAATGGCTACTCTTTCGAATGGACTGCCTACATTATATTGCTTCATGGGAGCTTTTCGTCGCTTCTAAGGCCCATTACTTGCAGCACAGACCGTACATTTCGACACCAGTCCTTGACATCTGCTTGGCA